>CM074726.1:100389465-101589465 GCA_037306005.1 Rhinophrynus dorsalis | reverse complement strand
TAGTGTTAGTGGGATTAACTATGTGAGTGCCAGTGCGGTATGCAATGCACTGCAATGCATTGCATACCCCACTGACACTCATAGGGTTAATTTTTGTTACATTACACACATTTTTTCAGTACTTTGGATGTACTGATATGGCGCTTAGGGCCACATACCAATATATCCACTGGTCACTTAGCCTTTTCTTAGCTTCTTACACTTCAGTTCCAGCATTGGTGGTTTTAAACATGCGTTAGGGGACTCTGCTCCTACTTTTTGTAGGTGCAGATTTTTGTCAATAATGTTACCACCCAACGCATAGAATTGAATCAGAAATGCAACATCTTAAATTCTGATCTTAAAAATTGTCTTTGATTTTGTCTAAGACTTTTTTTTGTCTTTGAAATGAAAAATTCCTTCTCAGTACTTTAATTTTTCTTCTACAAGTTTAGACGATTTTTATTATGTCGGGAACAAATTACGTTAATCAGACAAAAAAATGACGTTCGAACGAATATTTTTTCTAAAAATACCTTACATTATGATGGAAGATTAAACTACACCCACTTTTAAGATGGCTTTTCCCTTTGACGGAGATGGTGGAATTGGATGCAAAAAATGACAGAAAAATGCCTGAGAATTGATGGATTATGGTGTAAGAACTTTTTTATTCTGATTACAGACAATTTCAGTTGCCACCACTTTCTGAACATCTTGCCCATTTGAACATTATTAGAGTCAGAATAAAGTTGGTGTATCCAAAATAATAACCTGTGCTAACTTTGAGGATAGTTCTTTTAAGGTATAATAAGGAATTATTGCATTCCCTTTATCTCCTTAACTTGTACTTAGAATTAACACTGGGCAATATCCGAAAAGATAAACAGTTCTGGGGCAAACCATCTACACAGTAGGGGGCAAATACAATTTGCATTGTCCATTCCTATCTGTTATTCTTGGGATTAAAAACCCCATCTACATGTATGAGAACTTGGGAAATGTTTATTTGTCCCATACAATGCAACTGTTTTTCAGCCAAATAGCTTCACTTTTTTTGTGATGAAACCAACTGACTCCTAAGCAGTGAAGTGTGGTCCAATTTCTCTGCCAACTCCTGGTGACCTTGGGTGCCTTGTACAATAAACTTAAGTTATAAACTCTGCAGGGATACAGCATTGTGTGAATTAGCAAAACGATATTTGAGTAAACAAGTATATTATGAAATAATACAACAGTGTTACCCAAACTGGGGGACATTCTTTTTTTTGCACTAACCTTCAGCATTGCTAAGCTATTGTCAATATTGCAAAAAAAATTATTATGGTCAGACTGATAAGAAGTCAATATATATTGGTATACAGAAGTGTCTGGCAACGGAAATAACAAATTGGTTTCTAAAAAAAATAAATAAATACAAATATGCATGGAAGGATTACATTTATTTTGATAAAATGAAAGGAAGCATAAAGGTTTGGTGAAGACTAAAAGGTGGTCTTTATGTGACAAAGTTTGGGAGTCATTGTTGTACAGAGAAAGACAAAGGGGGACATTTCATAAGAAAAGGGCTACACCCTGCTCAAAAAATCTAAAAGAAAAATAATTCAATAAAGTATTTTGTCTTTGGTTCAGAACCTCTTTCTTAGTGTATCCAATCTTCTTCTGAAGGTCCTCTAAATAAAGAGACTGTAGTGTACTACTGTTTTACCATTCTAACTATTCCTGTTTTTTACCTTATTTAAAGCAATCTGAAAGCTGTGAAACACAAAGCGACTGCAAAAAACAGCGGCTAGAGGATTTTCCAGCCCCATGTTTACTTCCTCCATGTATTTCTCCAATACCAAGCACCAGGATAACCAGCACTAAAGAGTAAGTATTCATTTTTAGCAGTTTGACAAAAGAAATGTTACAATTGTGTTTTTCATTGGCATTCAACATAGTTTGAAGCACCAAATTGCTGTTTTTCTTCTGGAATGCCATTGATTTCTCGACGAAGATGGGGTATATAATTTTACCCCTTAAGGGTCAGGGTAGGGAAACGCGTATTGCTTTTCAATGTGTTACATATCCTATGTTCCTAAAGGGGTTAACAACAGCACAAGGTCTACAGGTTATGCATTTCTGCTTTCTTTAACTATATTGCTAACCACACTGAAATTATATTTGTCACATTGCTATCAATTAATTTTTTATTTTATTTTTTTGCTCTGAACACCTCATAAGTCAGAGTAGAAGGTTATTCCATTTACAAATAATACTAATTAGGGAAGTTGTGAAACAAATATATTTAATATTAATAATACTTATCATTTATATGATGGCACCATTTTATTTAATTGGATTTAGCAATGATCTTAGAGCTGAAAAATACAAACTTACAGCTTCCTGTTATGTCTTAAGTAGGGATGGGCATCTCAAAAGAGAAACAGGATAAAAATGGCACTTTTTGCCAAGCAGGAAATATTTTGCGAAAAGTGCAGGTTTTTTGTGCTGTTTTTGCCTAGCTCATTGCATTGAAAACAATGCACAGGTTCCTGCAGCATGCTAATCTGTATTTGTAAGAGGAAGAGAGCGAGCAGCACATTTTTGAGTTAGAGAAGACAGGCTAATAAAGTGGAGTTGACGGTTAGTTTATGGAGCACTGTGCCTGTCTATAAACCGTTTGAGAAAACAATTGGAAGGTCTGACTCTGGTCTGCAAAAATATAAACAGTTATCCTGTCAGTCATCATCAGCATCATCAAGCACCACTTAGCCACACACACTGCTAGTGTTGAGAAACCAGCAACAACACAGGTTATCAACATCCACTACCTTATATAGATGAGTGCTTCTGCTGCTCTTGGAAGTGACACCTAGTGCTTCTGCTGCTCTTGGAAGTGCAGCACTTGTGACACATAGTAGTAGTAGTAGTAGTACAATTTCAGCAACATCTAGCTGCAGTAGTAGTAGTATTAGTATTAGTAGTAGTTCTAGTAGTAGTAGTAGCAGCAGCCTCTCAGGAACCACACATTCTATGAAGTCCACTGTATGGAAATATTTCACTCAGAATCCATAAGCTAAGTATTTTGCTATCTGTTGTCTGTTCAAGAAGCACATGATCATGGGGAAAATAGGCTCACACATAGGCACTAGTGTTGAGCGAGCGTGCTCGGCCGATGCTCGGATCGGCTCGAGCATCGCTCTGCTCGGCACATGGCGGTACTCGTACGAGTACCGCCATGTGCTCGCCCAACATGTTCGGGTGAAGAGGATCTGTGCCGGAAGAGGCACAGATCCGAAGACGCTCCGCTGGACCACCAGGGAATGGAGGTACGGGGGCATTGCGGAGATGAAGGGGGCATTGCGGAGATGAAGGGGGACATTGTGGAAGAGGGGCATAGACTCTATGCCCCTCTTCCACAATGTCCCCCTTCATCTCCGCTATGCCCGTCTTCCACAATGTGCCCCTTCATCTCCGCTATGCCCCTCTTCCACAATGTCCCCCTTCATCTCCTATGCCATAGAGGAGATGAAGGGGGACATTGTGGAAGAGGGGCATAGCGGAGATGAAGGGGGACATTGTGGAAGAGGGGCATAGACTCTATGCCCCTCTTCCACAATGTCCCCCTTCATCTCCGCTATGCCCCTCTTCCACAATGTCCCCCTTCATCTCCGCTATGGCATAGGAGATGAAGGGGGACATTGTGGAAGAGGGGCATAGCGGAGATGAAGGGGGACATTGACCAGGCACCCTCCGCTCATCAGAGCAGGGGGTGCCTGGTTTAATGCTCGAGTGCTCCCATTCATTTGAATGGGGCTCGGGTGCTCGGCCGAGCACTCGAGCATCAGGGGGTGCTCGGTCAGAGCACCCGAGCACCCGAGCATCGGGGTGCTCGCTCATCCCTAATAGGCACCTCATCAATGAGTTCCCACTTGAAGCACACCCACAGGTCTGGTTTGAAGGCACACCATCAACAGGTCAGAGGTGCCACAACTAGCAGTAGCAGAAGTACTCATAAATATTCCTGGGGCTTTGGGGTACATAATAGAAGCGCTGTTGATATGTCAGAGAGTGTGCTAAGATTTTCTAACCCTGCTGCAGAGAAGTATGACTCAGAGTTTGTTTTTGGAGATAACAAGAGTCATAGAGTGCCTACACATCCCGCACCACCCCCACCACCTCAGTATGTCATGTCATTAAAGCAATAAAGTTTCACAGTTCTACTATGTACTTCCATCCCACACTTACAAAGTTCTTAGAAGTCAAAACCTGCATGAAAATAATGCATAAGTACTCCTATGGAATAGTAAACTTGCCAGACTGTTGGAGGTTGACCTGCCTCCCTTTTCTTTTGTTGAAAACAGAGGCTTTAAAGAACTGATGTCATGTGTTGTACCCTGCTGGAATATCCCAAGCCTCAGTTATTTTTCAGGGATTGTTGTGCCAATGTTACTTAAGCAGGAAGTTAGTGTTGTGGGCAAAGGACAAAGGCACTCGGCCTACTAACAGTTTTTTCAAGGCATATGTTGCTGTAGGACTCACAGCTTTTACTTTCAGCTAATTATTTCTCCACTTCATCTTTCAGAAAAAGTAATATTGTTTTGAAGTCATGCAAAACAGGCAAAATATGGAGAGACATTTATTGGCAGTGGCAAAAAGAAGAACATTTTGAGTATTGTCTATGGGTGGGAAGCCCTGTGGAAAATTTCTATGACATTTCGCTGATCCCTAGTCTTAAGACTGATGTAATAAAATAAATTCCCTACACATATTGTAACAGAAAATACTACTTCCTTCTTTTTTCTTACCCCTGAGAAAGTAACATTACTGTCACAAAACACGTAGGGTATTTCTTTTATTGTATCTGTATTACATAGAGGATGCTTATATGCATATATATTTATTTTATTGTTTTATTTTTTTCTGTTAAACTCACTTTTTTACCGTACTTAATTTGGGTTGATTTATTTGCTATATAATTTTTTGAATGCATCAAGAAGATCTATATGCAGGGTCTGATATCGTGAGGTATGCCTAACCTGGAGGCTTTTTTCCAGGACACGCTTCCTACCACTAGAGACAGTGCTTTGTCTCCAAACCACGTGATTACCCCCATTCATATTAGGGTGTCTTTTGGTGGTGTTCCTGTTATTGATATACTACACTTAGACGTGTTCTCTGGATGTTTGTTTCATTTTTTTACATGTGAGATCACTGGGATTTATTGACTGCAACCACCGTTTAGTGACCATACTGGGGCCTATACCAGATCAGCATCTGTCACGGGAGGCCGTTATAGGAAAGGAAGTACCCACCTTAATGGTGCATGGTGAAGGTGTCATGATAATATTTTTGATATGTTTAGAGTGTGTGCGTTTTTTATTTTGTTTTTTGCTGCAGAGAAGTTGGCAGGGGAGAGGACTTACCTGATAAGAGCGCACCATTCTTTTTACCATGAATTTACATTGGGACTCCACAGATTTTGTTAATTCATGTATACCAATTAAAGGGTTAGTAATGTCTCACATAAATAAAACATAATATTTTAGAAAATCAAAAAAGAAATCCATTGATGCCAGTCTGATCTCTCAGACCTTTATAGTTTGAGAGACATAATGTTTTAGTCTCCCCCTCCCTCCACTTTCCCTAACATCAGCCTCTAGCTTACAGAAGAAGATCCTGGTCCCAGGACCAGCAGGCGGCTCCAGTGAATTATTTCTTTCTACATACAGCTATCTCGGCTCTGCTGAAGAGCAGCCTCAAGTCGGCTTACACGAATCTCCTGCTGACATCTTTACAGCTGACATCATTGAGGGGGAACCTTAAAAGATTATATCTTTATGGTATATGGTTTGAGAGATCAGACTGGCATCAATGGTTAATAAGGTTAATAAGAAATTATTAACCTTTAAGCGCTTTTTCTTTGAATGCTTTTTTCTCTTGTTTTTGTTTTTTTTTGCTCAATATTCACTAGAGAGGCCTCCAATGCATTTGCAAAGCACTGAAGGGGTTAAGTGCCATTTAAATCAAGGAAAATGTTTAGATATGTTGTTGGTTTGATCCAAAACTGCTTCAGCTCTTTATATGCTTCATATTAACCCTCTGAATGCCAGAGGCACTCTAAGGTTAAATAATGGTCTCACATTTCTATACAGTACATTTATAATTTTCTATAATTAAAACTGTCTCGAGCACTTTAGGATTTAAAAATTGGCAATTAGTATACATCGGAAAGTCTTACTGGTGTATTTACTTCTGCCAGAATATTTGTGTCTTTTCTAAATCATGGCAATTCATTAATACTTGTACATAAATCTACCCTCAACGTCTGCTGCTACTGGTATATTAACTGTTTGTCGTTGTATTTCAATTAGCAAAAACATGTTGGCAAATGAAGCCATTAAACATGTTTAATTATTCCAATAAATTCATTCACAATTGGTTATTATTGCAATTAAAGAGCCATTTTTAGAGCAGTAACAGCTCAAAGCTAATGAACAATCAGCTCAACAATATGTAACAATTGATGTCTGCTAATGAGGTCTTTTCCAATGCATTGGATACCTCTCTCTGGCACTCAAAGGGTTAATAAAAGGAGAGGAAAAAGCATTGTCAATTCTGCATATTAGGTGCAATTTATAATGGACATTTCATGAGAAACTGCATCTGGAAAATTACATTTTTAAATCATAAAATATAATGGTCTATGTAAAACTGCATAAATTCTGGAGCAAACCATCTGCGCTATAGGGAATGACCAAAAGTTGCCATTGATTTAAATAGGAGTTGAACACTTTGAATGCTAGATAAATATTCCCCAAATCCACATTGAGTTAAAGGAGCAGTAAATGTTTTTTTAATGAAAAAAAATGTTGGACATTTCCTGCTGAGTAAAACAATGCTACTTGCACTGCTGGGAGGTGTGCATTTCCAGAGTTATTGAAGTTTATACACTTGTTTCTTTGTTCATTGGTAGTGCCCTCTAGTGGTCACATTACAATTAGTTATTCTGCTGCATAACTGTGACTTCCTGACATCTTAGCTGTTAAAAGACTTGAATATCACAACTGATAGTGGTGAGTGTCCTTGATTTAATTGGCAGGAAAAGCCCTAAAATATAGATTTTCATTAAAAAAATGTATTGCTACCCTTGAATGCTAGAGAGGTTGCCAGTGCACTGTAAAGCATTCATGGGAGTAAAAGTCCCATAAAAATCAGTAGGAATGTTTATTTGTTGCCTGGCCTGAGATGCTATAGTTTGTCCTAAAATTACTCACGTTCCTCTTAGTATGTCAGTCTGTTTGGGGTGAATGTACAATGGCAATTGCACATTAAATCTGGCTTTCAATTCACAGTTAAATTCCTACGTCCACTTAACACCAATTTATTAGGCATCATGTTGGGCAATAGGGCAATCTTTTGGGGTTTGTGGAGTCCCTTTAGTCAGCTTCAAGATCTATGCCATGACGTAAACAAGTGATTTTCACCTGCTGTCCTCGGAAAACACAGTAACTGGTCAGGTTTTCAAGATATCCCTAATTAAGTCTAAGCAGCTCAATTGCAGTGACTGATCCACTGATTATTCACTGATTAAGCAGGGATATCTTGACCTGTTGGTGTTTCCCAAGGGCCAACATTGAGACACATTGCAGAATACAGCTTGGTTGCCATTACTGTCAGTTTCCCTATACATGCTATTGGGCTGGCAGTGCACAGCTTGCTGACATTAAAGTCCTATGCTGGTGGAGTATATCCTCCAGTATTCACTACAGCAATCATACTGTGTAGTGTAAAACCTTCAGTGCAGTTGCTAGCATTAGAGGCTAAGACCATACAGCTGTGCTGGCACATTGATACATATGCCCCATTGTTTAGCTTTCAACCATCTGAGTGCAAGTGGGGTTTGCATTCAAAGGGTTAATACATGTATGGCAAGCTAAATATTTTACTTGTAGTTGAAAGAGAGATATACAGATTGTATTCTTCATTTGGCAGAATTAAGTGGTGGGAGTTGTTAACCCTTTGAGTGCCAGAGGGGTACAGAATACATTGCTTTGCAATGCATTCCGTACCCCTTTGGCACTCAAAGGGTTAAAGCTGGCATTAATATATGTTATATGGGTTTAAGCCTTGGACTGCCAGGGGGTACGAAAAGGGTTCAAATATTTTCTACTCAGCAAAACTGGAAAAAATTTTTTTATAATGTAAATGTCTTTTGTGATAAGATAGAGAACTATGGGGAATATTTTGTTCCATTTCATTTTCGATAGTCAACAAGTTTTATATGATTTGTATTATTTACATTTATGTACAGTAGGTCAGGGCTAGTCAGTTGTACCACCAGCTATTGGGGAGGGGAATATGACTCCCATCGTCCTCAACCAACCAACAGTTCACTTACTCTGCAGTAGATATACAGTGATCATACTGCGTGCTTTTTCCTTACTTCATGTTTGTGCATAAGAACATTTGTAACTTGGAATTTAGAAGATACTCCCCCCAACCTCCACTTTTATAAAACCACCACTCCACTACACCATCATGTACCCCTAAACCTCCCACTCTTACATGTCTACTGCTCATCTCCACTGCAGTGTATGCTAACCCGCTGACTTTCACAGATCTACTAGGTATAACACTGGAGAAATTAGTGAGCACACAAACTGCACCGTAGAGTACAGATAAGAACCCATGTTGCTTTAAATTGATCTTTTAACCCTTTAACTGCTGGAGGGGTCTCCAGTGCATTTCGAAGCAAAATGTTGGAAACTTCTCTAGTTTTCCAGAGGTTAAAACACACATTTTAATGAATTGGCATTTGGGGAATAGTTCCCAAATGTCATTTAACCCTTTCAATGAGTTGCTTACCCCCTGGCACTGAAAGGGTTAACTTAATTAGGAGATTTAAACCCACTGAATGCTCCATTTAAAACATTGGGAACTTTTATCTGACCTTTGCTGTGCAGTTGTTGCTTTATTTACCCATAGTACACCATCCTCACATAACCTTTATCCCTCTCTGTGATTACATATACCCTACTCCTAAGCCATCTGCTCTCATAGATCCTACACATCCCTTTTCAACACAGTGTATGCACCTGCCCTTAATTGTCCACTATGACAAAGTCTCCAAGTCTATTTATCCTCTACCAATCATCACTATGCCTAGTACAACCCAACACTCACCCCACTATACCAAATAAATGTATCTCAAAGCAGAGATACTGAGCACTGGGTATTGCTGCTGAACCTATTGCAGAATAATCAAAAGAACCTCCCCAGTGATTATGACACAAATGTTATGAGAAGACCTCTGATATCCATTAAAATATCTGAGTTGGTGCAGAAATGCATTAGTCATACCATTAAGAACAGCTTAATCTTGCACACTGTGGATGTTTGCATTAAGACTTGTATGTGCTTTTTTTAAAAAAATTCAGAACAAAAAAGACCACGAAGAAAAGAGAAGAGAGATCTTTTCCTCCTTTGTTATCACCTTTGGCAGATGAGCCAATCTGTAGACGACATTCCAGCGATAACAGCTCCTTCAGTCAGGAGAGCAGTGTCACAACATCTGTGCACACAGGCAACTCCTCTACAAGGCACAAAAAGAATGGAAGTACAGCAGCTATTGCTAAAGGAAGCTGTGTAAGTATTTACCATGTTATCTCTTCCAGTAGAACCTGCAGGGCCTGGCTGGTCTATCAGGATACCAGGGAAGTCTTCGTTATAGTCTGAATTAGGCCTTACCCCCAACCCTAGTCTCAGGCTAGCTTAACAGACTTTGTTTTGTATGAACGGAGCAAAAGACAAACCCTTCTGGAGCAAACTAACTTCAACACAGTTGAGAAATGAAAACTCCCATTGACTTAAAAGGGTGCTTAGTCACGTGCATGTGAGCATGGTGTCCAACACATTGTGAATAAATGCACTGGAGACCTATTTAGCATTCATGGGATTAAAAGCCTCTTTTAAATCAATGAAGTTTGGGGTATTTTTATTTGTGTTCTATACTGCTGTTGCTTTGCTACTGAATTGCCCCACTTTTGCATTCTACATAAGGCCCTATGTACAGATATACAAAAATGCACATATTGCTAAGATCCCTGCACAATGCACTGGGAGATCTGTGAAACACATATTATGGTTAGGTAATAGTGTTAAATGTCCAAAAGAGGATTCTCATAGTGTACACTGAAGTGGAAGTGAAGTTCTAACCCCTCAGTGAAGCTGATGTGCAAAGGACAGAAATTATCCTTCTGGAAAAGCCAGCTGTACCTTAGAGAACAATTGATTTCAGATTTGTTGTTTCTATGGAACTGAGTTTCTTTTTTTAGAGATTAATGTTATTTCCTTGAATGCTAAATGTTTAATATCAGAAGACACAAATATACCTAATAGACTATCTACCAGATGATAGCCTGTGGTCACCCCATTTGCCCAACGAAATGCAAGTTACAGTCTAAATTAAAGATTTTGTGTTATTTTTCATTACAGTTTGAAGGTCAGTAATGCGTGCAATTATTTTTTTTCTATAATAAATAAGATACTTATCAACAATATATTTATGTATAGGTTTACTTACGGTAGTACTCTTAAAAGTGCTAAGTTTCCAAGCACAACATTGAGAAAAGTATAGTAGCATGTTCAGGAGAGACGATAAATCAGATCTCTGTTTTTATTTTTACCCCCATATCATTTATTCACACAAAAATAATAAAAGCATTTTAACATGCTTATTATGTTGTTATACAAATGAGAAGAGTTTTGTTCTCAATTTCTATTAATCTGATGATGTCAGATGATCAAATCTCACCAAGTCCTTTTAGCTCATGCAGTTCCTTCAAATTCAGATAATGGGCAAAAAAATAAAAAACTGTATGTTAATTTTCGTATTACTCCTTTAACTCCTTGAAAGCATCAGAGAACTCTCTAGCATTCATTTCAAGTCTAAATTTATCATTTGGCGACAACTCTCCTTACAGGCATATCTTCTATGTCCTGGTGATATCATATAAATTTTGCAACAATATCATTCATGGTTAATGTGCTCGACCTTATATCTATCATTAGAAGGTCAAAAAATTACTTTAAGAGATGAATAGCTCTACTAGAAATATACAGAATTGTCCAATAGACCAGACAGACAGAAATGGTGAGATAAACAAAATGCCATTTTGCTGGGAAGTCATAAAACAACTGGAGAAACCCAGAGTATGATTTTAAGTATGAGTATATAGAGTATAAAGTTTTACATGTATAAATTATTATATGAGCAATTTATTTTTAATCATTAATATCCCTTTAAGGTTGGGATATATAGCCCCTTAATGAATATTGATGATTGTCATTGTTCAGAATCATAATACCAGGGATAACATAGATTTTTTTCCAAAATCTAATAAAAAATGAATACACAGTTGTGCTGTAGGAAGATTATTTTGAAGAGTTTAATAGTGCTTTTATAGACTAACATAAAAAGACTTGTGGAAACTAAAATATGACTGTATGTTTCAGGCTATCTCTGTGCCTCTTTGAATTTCATTCTAATTCTGAAAATAAAAAAATAAATATCTGAGTTAATAAATAATGTGTGTAGTGGTAACACCATCTATCCTATTTATATTTACAGGAAGAAGATCACAACAGGTCAGCAAGTGGTAGTATTGAGATTATTCAGCATAATCCCCCAGAACCTGATACATGGCCCTCAATATCTACAATAGCCAATGGTAACATGGACTTCCGAAAATCTAAAATAACATTTGATGAAACGTAAGTTATTATAAGACACTATGCCATGGATGCTAAAGATGTCTCATGTTGAATATCTCTATTATTCAAGTGGTTTACGTGTCAATAAATTAACCACTTTAGCTATCTGCACTCATTATAAGGTGCATAAACAAAAATAAACAAAGAGTGGCTGTATAGATGTGTTTGTATGCATTCAAGAAGTATATTAAATAATATATTTTAGGAAATAAACATTAGAAAATAGATTTTTACAGATGTTAACTTCAATTGCAGGATATTAAATATAGGTTACCCAATTTACCTTTTAGGTGTATGTTTCCATTTAAGGTGAAATGTATTCAATTGATGACATTTCTGGTCTTTCTAGGTTACATAATGCTGACTATTACATGCAGGAAGCTAAAAGGTTGAAGCACAAAGCTGATGCTTTGGTAGGTTTCCTATGATCTTCATCTGACCTTGTGTTCAAACTTTTGCACATATTGTCATTTCTACTCTGCAATAACAGTATATCTAGTTTCTTATTCTCATTTCATAAAGTTGTTAAGTTCCATAGAAATGTTTTCCTCTTTTTGGCAAAAGCTGTGTTTCTTGATATTGTTCTTTTTGCTTAGTCTATCATTTTTTTAATAGTTTAAAAATAACATATAACTTGAATTAATATACAGTTTAAGACATAATTATGGGTTCAAATGTATGGGCCAAAGTATAATGTATAAGCATGCATCATATGCCCTTGGAGACTCGATTCACTGACCTGCGCTAATTCCAGACTTTTGCCTGAAATTGTTAGTCCACACTAATTCAACATGCAGTGCAGTGCTATTGAATGGAATTCCTCAGCTTCTGGATAACATGTGCCAAATGCTAGTTCCCGTGTACCCCAACAATGCACTTTAACCTTAATTGAAGAGTAAAGTGTGTGCACTCAAAGAATCTAAAACCGCACGACCAATAACATCAAAAGAAAACAAAGAATTGATAACAACGTGTGCTGAATTTGATCTCTGCCAGTCATGCTACAAAAACTCTGCAAAAATACAAGTGAAACACCCAATAAAGACACATGAAGAAAGGTCACAAACTGGCTTCACAGAGAGCAATGGGGGGAGAAGTGGTACCGCAGGAAGGGGAACACGGAAGTCCTGCTCAAGTAGGCAGCAGGAGTGGGGGAGAGAGAGAGGCTCAGGGGCAGAGTGAAAAGGGATGAAGACAGGAGAGTAGGGCAAGGTGCTAGTGGCACTGGGATAAGTGTTGCATATTGTGTCTTTACAGGTAGATATGAATGTGATTGTACAAGTGTATATGTATTGTGTGTATCTAGTAATGTGTGCGAGTGTTTAGGGTTTGTGCAGGTGTTTTGTGATGCCCTCTTTTTTGTGTTCTGATACTTTATGTGATGTGGAAATAATCCTGCTTCGCTTACCTTTTTCCATCTCAATGCACATGTGGCAAATGTTTTTTAGGTTTGTAGGGTGCATAGAAGTTGATTTAGTGTGTTTAGTGGATTCTAGACATAGTGAGTTGATAGTATGAAATGTACTGCAGAAAACGTATCCATTTACTGTGCATTAATTGTTAGCACAGATCACTTAATAGGTCAGTAGGTATGGCTATGGCTATGGTGTAGTTTTTAAGCAGCCATTTTCTAAAATAAGTGGCTCTTATTTTCACATAGACAGGTCACTGAATAGCTTACATGACAGTTTAGACCTCCATTAACACAAATATAGTTTAGCACAGGTCGTTGAATCAAGGCCAAGAAATGTGTAGACTCCAAGGGGTTCAGTGTTCCAAAATGCAAATTAAAATATGCTTCTGTTAAATTATATTAAAGGGGAACTATGAGCTAGGAATAAGTGTCTCTTAATTTGTTTAAAACATTGAGTTAATCAGGCAGATGCCCTTTAAGCAGCAGTTAAGCAGTATATATATATATATATATATATATATATATATATTGTCTGTGTATAAGGATCTCTGTCTTCTGAAGTCTTCCTCTAGCTCATTCTTCCACACAGTAAACAATTACTCCTGAATGGCTTATAAAGGGATTCTAGTCTTTATCAGATTGCTAACTGAAACAGCCTGCAGTAGACTACAAATTGAATGCAACTATATACAGTAAATAATTATAAGCGTCTGCAGTATAAAGGACACCTACCTAGGTAAGTCCTTATTTACATAAGAAGACCCACTTATTCTTATGGAATAGTTCCCCTTTAATGTGTTTGTCAACTATGCAAACATTTTGCATATACAGTACATGTACACTGTTCACACATATTAGATCCATGTTTATATACAGATATGTGTATATATATATATATATATATATATATATATATATATATATATATATATGTGTGTATTCAGCAAAGCTATGAGGGTGCTAGTCACACTGTGCGTAAGATAATGTGCACAGTGTCTTGCCTAACACCTAGTGATGTACCGTATGCCAGGCCTACATGGAAGATAAGACCTGGCTAGATAATGATATGAAAGATAAAGGGACTGATGTACAAGAAGAATTGTAATAATTTGGAGCAAACCAACTGCACCACAGAGCACAAATACATATTGTAATGCCTTGAAGAATAAAAAGCAGAGCGATACTTTGAAAACTTTTCCAACATTCATGGTGTTGAAAGACCCCATAAATCAATAGGGAGTTTTATTTCTCCCCTATGGTGCAGATAGTTTGCCCCATAATATACAGTTTTGCTTAGTACACCAGTGTTTTGGAGAGGAAAGGCTTATTATATATTGAGCAAGAGTAGGACATGGTAGGACAGGGTATGACATGATTGGTCATGGAGAAGAGGAGGAGACTGAGCATTATTCAGAAGAGAAGAGTATGAGATGAATGTGTAGGAGTGTGAAGGAGAGGATGATGTTGAGAATCTTGTAAGAGGTAAGGCTCAGAAATGACTGTGTATGAAGTAGTTAAGGAGACTGGGTATTGTAAAACTGTGAGGTATGACAGCATGAAGAGCACAGGACAGGAAGCAGAAGGACAATGTATAACACGAATTGACTTGGTATAGAGGAGGGCACTGAGCACAATGCAGAATGACAAGGTATTATATGAATGAACATAGAGGAGTGAAGGTTGCTGTGCATCTTTCTGAAGGGCAAAGTTTGTCATAAAAGGAAGATGAGGAGGTTGGGCATCATATACGATTTAATTATATATGATTTGTATGCATTTATGTGAGAGTCTCTAATAAGTGACTAGAATTTAAAAACATAGATAATGGACTGATATCTGTATATAGCAAATAATGTCAGTGTTACCTCATCTACATGTATTACTGATATTACTATTGTCATGGTGTTTTTCAGATGGAGAAGTTTGGAAAAGCCGTCAATTATACTGACGCTGCCCTCTCTTTCATTGAGTGTGGAAATGCTATGGAGCGAGATCCATTAGAAGCAAAATCCCCATACACCATGTATTCAGAGACGGTGGAACTCATCAGGTTAATGTCTATTTTATAATCATTTTCCTTATCTCATTTCAGTTGTAATTAGAAACTGCTAAGGTTTTAAAAAAAATAGTAATTTCAGCATAATGATTTGTTCAAGGAGTCTTCATCACTGAAGTCATCATAATTACTTCTTGCCATTTTATTAATGTGATGGAAAAATTGTAATTGATGGACAGTGCTTTTATAAATTATCCCCTTTAGAGGTTATAATGTTACTTGTTATAATTTGCAATATTCATAAAATTAAAATTGAGATGTAGTGGGTGGCTATTAAGGGCAATCATTATAACATTTTTCACAAAGAGATGTGTCTTTAAAGGGTGCAATTCAAGATATCAATTTATATTGAAAAGTGTTTTGATCATTTTTCCTTTAGAAAACTAGATCTTCGCTTGTTTGATTTCCTTGTGAAGTTGCTTGCAGGATAAGTCGATCACTGTAGTTTAATCACAAAGTGAATGTCTTTTTTTCTTTGTCAGACTAATGTATGCAGCCTTCCCTTAAATTTCATACCAAGAAGTGCACATACATCATCACTCATGTACATTTCATAAAAATTTGCAAGCATGCATGTGCACACATACACACCCACTCCTTTCCACCATTCAGAAGAAACTTGTGAATTGCCACTGGTGGATGAAAGTCCTGTTTTCTGGATCTCTTCATGCACCGAAACAATGACATATCCCTGTTTAGAAAAAGTAGAAGGTTTCAACAGTTTTGTACATGAAAGCAGTCATAGCTGAATGTATCATTGGATGAACCATAGTGATACCGGAACCACCTGTGCTTATATTAGGAGATTCTCAAAACCTTCACCGTTAATGACGAATTAACTTGAGAGCCACTGTTCTATAATTTATTGTGCAGGTATCTGCAATTATAACAGTTTTGTATAGGTCCCATTTTATGTGCTGTCTGTGCACCTAAATGAGAGCCATTATGCACCTAAATGGGAGCATAATAAACACTTGGGCAACTGAATACAATGTGCAAAAGCTGCATCTATCTATTAATTAGAAACAACAGATAGGTGTGGCCTAGATGGTGTTAGATTGCTGTTATAAAGATCTAGCCAAATGGAGTACTTTAGAGCAACAAACTGGCCAGATTGGTGTCACAGCATCCTGGTTGAGAACCACTGACTTAGCCATGTTCAAGATTGTGTTGTCTCTAAAATATGGTTTGTTTGTGTCTATAGATGGCTGAATCTGGACACCTCTATTCTAGCTTATCACAGCATAAATACAATATCTCAATTTTCTTTCCAAGAATTCTTACAACAAACAATACAGCAGTGTTGATTGTTGATTATATTGTTTGTTACAAAGACAAGCTTTGTACTCAGAATAATCGTAGCATTTGGCATGGTGAACTTCTCCTGAGACTAACAATAGGAAAAATGCTCTCTTAAAATGACTTACAATATTATTGTAAACAAAATGTTATCATTGACTATGATATTAGTGATGGGTCATTACTTCATCTACTATGGGCTCTATGTATTAGAGTGAAGGGGAATGGATTTAAAAATGGCACCCCTCTGCTTTACCAGCAAAGGATCACCTGATACTCTGATCCACTTTGGTTCTTGGCTGTTGCCCTGTATGAATTCTGCCCTGCTTAGGAGTTTATAAAGATATTAAAGTACATGTCATTGTGTGTAGATCCTAATGAAACAATTTTTTTGGGTGGGGGGATCTCTGTTCAGTTATACCTTCAGTTACACATGATGGAGGGGGGTTAATCTTTCTCTGAAAAATTAAGGGGGGTATGGACTAAGGGCTGTATGTTCAAAGGGATAACGACAAAAATTGTCATATGAAAGACAAAAATAAGCCATTGAATGCATGAACTACATATTTTCTATAGAGTTTACGACAAAAAAATAGTAATGTCCATTGTGTAGGACACAACTCCAGAATTGATGGGCAAAGGGGCGTGGCTAGGGCGTGGCTAAACTATTCTCCAGTGTCGTATAAAGGAAAGAAAATTTGTTGTAACTAACCACAAAAAATTGTCTTTCAAAAGACAAAATTTGTACTTTAAGAAAAAAGTGGAGGGAATGTGTTCTGAATGTGAGAATTTTTGTCTTTAGTTAAGACATTTTTGTCGTTAGTTAAGATATTTTTAAAGACATTTTTGTCGTTAGTTAAAGGGATAGTAACACTTCGTTTTAACTTTATTTTATTTTGTAGGCATTAAAAAAACATGAAGAATGATATAAGTCTTATCGCTCAAACCTTTATGGTTTATGAGATATTCACAAGCAAAGTTCCCCTCCCCGCCCCTTTTACCTAGTGTAAACAATCTCTTCTCAGATGTGAGTCTGGTTGTATGACAGTACAGATAACAGAAGGGGACAATTTTCTTTGTATGAAAACAATGAAAGCCCTTCCCCCCTTGATAAGTTTTTCAGCTTTTTCCATTATCTTAATTGAAGATTGTCCCTCTCTGCAGTCTACCTGGGCATCTCCCTTCTGATTTGGTTGAACAGGGGGGGGATACTTTGTTTGTGAATATCTCTTAAACCATAAAAGTTTCAGAGATAAGACTTATATCATTCTTCATGTTTTTTTAATGCCTACAAAATAAAATAAAGTTAAAATGAAGTATTACTATCCCTTTAAGACATTTTTTGTTGTTACATATGACAATTTCAGTCAGGGCAAACGACATATTTCTGATCACAACTGACACTCTCTGAAAATATTAACGAGTCCAATGACACTGTACTTTGAAAAGTCGTTACAAACGACAAAAGCATTTCACTACTTCTTTGAACATATGGCCCTAAGTTTTGATAAAGAGGTGATAAAGTAGAGATACATTCTCAAGTGATGTCACTTCTCCAGTTCCTCTGTGATTTTATGGAGCCAATGCACTAAGATTTCTCAAACTCTGGAGATCTTCATGCATAGGCTCTATAGAATAACATAGGAAATGGAGAAGTTATCTTATCATGCCTTAGTGCGTAACTCCCAATGTGTTTCATCAGGATCTGTCTCAATTAAATATTAATTAACCCTCTGAGTACCAGAGGAGTACGGTTGTGAACTTTATTGCTACTCAAAGTGTTAATGCCCTTTGCTAATTTCTTTATTTGTAAGAAAATGTCATTTTGGCCAAACCAGCTGCTCCATAGTGGACAAACAGAAATAAACATTGATTTAAATGGGCTTTTTTTTACCCTTTCAGTGTTAGAGTACTTTTCAATGCATTGGAGACATCTCTAGCTTTCAAACGCCAGATTTAAATTAAAAGGCACGGGGGACATTTTACTTTCTTCTCTGTGGTGCAGTTTGATTACCCCAGAACTACTGTATGTGTTTCCATTGTGCCTATGGCCCTATGTATTTTTAGGTTTTACATATGATGTACTTCCAGGTATTTTATAACTTTTGGAGTGCATCATGGGAAATTACAAAGGATTACTATGAACGTTAACAAATTTATACATTAACTCTTTGAGTGGCAGAGTGGTACGCAAAGCAAGGCACTGAAAGGGTTAAAGTTTATTGGGAATAATAAGTTATTTTTAATGGCACCTGTGTTTTCTTATCTTACTGAAATATAATTGCTATAGAAATGTGTTGACTAGATATATGGATTTCAGAGTGACTATATTTAACTCATAGAGATTTTATTATTGTTTAACCTGTAAAATTACTTTAACCCCTTTGATACTTTGATCCCTTTTAATATCATGGATGAATTGCACATGTCTATAGCATCCAAGGAAATACAGAAACAATAACATTTAACCTTTTCTAGCACCAGGATGGTAGCCAATGCATTGCAATGCATAGGCTACCTGTCTGGCTCCCAAAGTGTAAAAGGGGCGATGCATTTTAATGCTTTGTACCTCAAAATGGTATCTGTAAAAATTCTAGGTCTTAAATAGCAACCAAATACCAGGATAGTGCCACAGATCTGCTTCCCAGGGAGTACATCTGCTGATAAAGCATTGTAAGCCCCTGTGGATCAACAGAGGAGCAGAACAGGTTCTGAAAGAGACCCCCAATGCTCCCTTGATGGTCCCATAGGAAGAAACTGAACTGCTTGACTCTGAAATCTTGCATTTCAGTCTGGTGTCCTGTGCGATGTTCTCATATACCCTATGCATGGAATTCCAGTCGAGAGGGATAGTTTACTGTGAAATGCAGGCCTAGGCTTTTTAATAAGGCTGTTTTTATAGGATCAAATATAATATACATGGTAATTACCATTAAAAGAAGTAGTAACCTTTTATTTGACTTTACATACTGCAGTTACACATAGAGTACAGTCAAATGTCTATATCTTTACCTATTTTATTAAAATGTTTATGTCCCTGAATAAGTACAAATGGTTCCATGGGACAGATGTGAGATGAGGAGGCTCTAGATGTTTTGGGGCCCTAAGTAAAAAATCCACATTTGGCCCCTCTTTACTCCTGGAATCGTGTTTCTAATAAGACATTGCCATCTGATTTTATTTTCATGTGGTGGTGCTACTATATAAGCAATACGGGGCCCTCTGACAAAGTGGGGTCCCTATTCTGCTTATATTGTAGGTCCTCAGCTGGATGTGAGTAATGGCAGGCAGTGGAACAAGGCTGGAGTGATAAAATATATGTGTGGCTCTGTGATTACCAGTGCATGTGTGGACGTTTGTAACATTTCCACTGTGTTTTCTGTTGGATTTCTTTTACAATAAGCACTATAGCGTAGTCCCTTTATAATTATCAGATAAAATTACCTAATCTATGTTATCCAATACATTTTAGACTTATAAATGAATCTTAACTGACAGTAACAAACTAGCATTCTCATAAAATTGATATGGATCCATTATTAATCCCATGGAAGCTAGAAAGGCTTTCAATGCATGGCGAAACGTAATTGTTAGGGCTACATGGGGTTTTTTATTAGAAACAACAAAACGATTGAGAACCACTGACCTAAATTGTTACCCACTGTTTTAAAAGGTATGCAATGAGGCTGAAGAATTTCACAGGAGCATCTGCCACGGACAGTGAGAAGAAGCTAGCAGTTTTATGGTGAGTCCACAGAGACAATACAAAAGCAGCTAAAAGCCACTAGAACATATTAAAACTACAGAAATACTTAAGCGGCTTACACAAGATCATTACTCTTGTTAAACTATTAAAGGATAACTAATGGGTTCTTTTAGCAGCTGGTTAAACATTTATTCTCATAATTCAAATTGTTATCAAGATGGTATTTTAATGCCTTTCCATTTTTATATTATATACTTGTGTTTCATTTTTTCTTTAGAAGAGAAATTATGAAAATGTAACTGTTTGTATTGTTTATATTTTTTTCAAAACCATGGAATTAACTTAATAATTTTCTAATTACCACAGCTATCGATGTTTATCATTACTGTACTTGAGAATGTTTAAACTAAAGAAGGACCATGCTATGAAGTACTCCAGATCGCTAATGGAATATTTTAAGGTAATATAGCATTTCTATAATTTATACTTCCATAGCATGAAATTATATGGTGATGTTGCAGCAGTCTATAGACAATTATCATCAGGGACATTACTTCTCCAAAGCTCCTATAACAACAGCACCACAATTTTTCAAGACATGGAGTTACTATTAAAGGGATAGCCCCCAGGTTCATCTCTCAAACCTTTATGGTTTGAGAGATAACTGAAGGCAAAGTTTCCCCTCCCTCTCCAGGGGAGGGCTGGCCTGGGGTGAAAGGGGGCAATTGCCCCCTGGGCCGGTAATATGTTTGGGCTGGTGGGCCACTGCTCCTCACTAAATCTCCCAATTGCTGCTGTAAATGAAGCTACACTAGTGATACCACAGAGCTTACAATTGAAATGGAGCTACACAAATGACACAACAGAGGAACAATCCAAATGGAGCTACACTAGTAGCAAAACCCATTCCCTTGTAAGCTGTATGGTATAACTAGTGTAGCATTACTTAAATTGTAAGCTTTGTAGTAGTGCACTAGTGTAGCCTCATTTCAGCTGTAAGCTATGTGGTATCACTTGCTTTACTTCACAACATTAATGCTAATTTTAAAATTAACAAAAGGGGGTGGGCTGGGACAGTGGGCTTGAGCGATATAGAAATGGGCCACTTGACTAAATTTGCCCCCTGGGCTACAAGTTGCCAGTCCTCCCCTGTCCCTCTCCCTTCCCTGAAGTCAGCATTGTGCTGACTGAAGGGATATCCGGTCTGACTTTCATTATGCGGCTCTGCAGCAGAGCCACGATTGAGTTAGTGACAAAGAATTATTATACTGAAATGGTCTTCTACATGTGCTTGCAAACCAAGCACATGTAGAAGACTGTTTCAGTGAAATAATTCTTTATCACTAACAGGATCTCGGCTCAGCTGCAGAGCCACAAGCCTGTTGTACGACAGACTTCCCCAGCAGTCAGTACAACGCTGACTTCAGGGAAGAGGGAGGGAGGGGGAACTTTGCCTTCGGTTATCTCTCAAACCATAAAGGTTTGAGAGATGAACCTGGGGGCTATTAAATTATTTTACAAATATCTACAGTATGGGGGATAGTAGTAATAATAAAGTATTACTTATCCCTTTAAATACAAGTTTTAGCTATAATAATGTTTTGACCATTTTTCAGTAGTAGGGGTACCCTGATTTTAGGAGGATCAACCCTGCACATTATGCAGTATTTTTAATACGGTTTTCCTTATATCCCAAAAATCCTGCTCCTCACTGGCACTATAACATAATACTCTGTCATGGACATCTGCATACATGTGTACTGGTGGAGAGAACTAAAAACAAGCCCTCTTAGCCCCAGTTTTTATAGAAACAGACACACCCTTTCACTGTATACTCAACGCAAACAACTCACTAAATATTTATGCATTTTATTACTTGCCTTGGCAAATGACATAGAAACTAACCCTGGCTCTTAAACAATAAATGACAACTTCACTTTTAAAAAGGGTCTCTTTCTTTTGTGCACTGCAACATAAGAAGCATACTACCCAAATAGACTAACTAAAAGCGTGGTGTTATGTGTACAAGCCAAAAATCATCATGCTCACTGAATCCTGGCTAAGCCCTAAAATACCAGATACTGCTGTTGCATTTGATGGATACTCATGTTTTAGGAAAGACCAAGAAAAGCGAGGAGGAGGCATAATCATATACACCCAAGAGTCTATAAACTTTACACTTTTAACTGACTCTTATAACTCTGATTCATATGAATACATTGCAGGAAAAATTATTCTTCCCTTGTCTAAACAAATCATAATGGTTGGCGTCTACAGGCCTCCAAATACGTCAGCACAATCGCTTACAGTCATAACTTACCACCTCAATGAGATTGACACTCATAATAAAAAAGTGAACTGGTGGTTCTTGGAGACGTTAATATTAATTGGTTAGACTCCAGGAATTAAAAATTATGTTCATTGTTAAAGACATCAAACTTTTCACATCTTATCTCCTTCTCTACTCCCATAAAAACTTTCACTATAACATAATACTCTACCATCCAACCATAGTCTGCTAGACTGGATCCTTTCATCCTGCCCAAGTAGAATCCAAGATTCAGGTGTACTAACAAATGTGTTTGGTGATCACTCCATAGTCTAAATAACCAATCAAACCATGTCCAAAAGTCATAATAGTCATAAGTAGAAAATGTAATCTCCAGTCTTTCCTAAATGACTTAAGACATTGCCCATGGTATAGAATACACCTTATGCCTGATCTAGAATCAGCAATTTACCTTTTTGACTCAGAATTCTTACAGGTCTGTAATACCCATGCCCCACTAAGGAAGATTAGGGTAAGGGGGGCCCACTTACCTTGGGTCTCTGTTGAGTTGGAATTATACCATTTCAGAGATGCATTATGGACAAAATTTAAACAAACTGGTTCCGAAAATGATCACACTGCATACAGGCAATTGCGGAATACTTGCATAAAGCAAACAAAACTAGCAAAAGCTCAATATTTTTCTTACAACTTGAACATTTAACATTTCAAAACCAGCCAACTTCTGAAAGGTTATTAAAACCATCTAAAACCCTCCTAACCACTCTCACCCAACAACTATAACCATAGGCAAAGAAGTGATACAAAGCCCTTTAGACATAGCTAATATATTTAACAACTACTTTGTTAGATGTGCCACCACTCTGATTACACAAAACAAAAGTAGTTCTGAAGTAGAAACATGCACAGAACAGCATCTGTCACCTGCTACCTGGTCCAGTGATGCTAATAAATTTTATTTCATGCTGGTAAATGAGAGGGAAATATATGACCACCTCCTTAACTCAACTTAAATACCAGCAATGTTGTTAAAGCTCAGTGCCATGGTCATTGCCCATCCTATTACAACCCTAATTAATGCTTCCCTGTCATCTGGGTATATGTCCAAAGCCTGGACAGTAACTTGAGTTGTGCCTATCCACAAAAGTGGGGATAAAAATGTAGTATCAAATTAAAGAACAATATCCCTACTCTCCACATTAGCTAAAATCCTAGAGAAATGTGTCCACGTACAACTATAGAAGTATTACAGTTTTTTTCACGCCTCTTCAATCAGGCTTTCATTCAAATCACTCTACAGTCACTGCCCTCCTAAAAGTAATCAATGATATACAGACTGGTATGGAAAATGGTGAACTCACTGGAGCAATTTTCCTAGATTTTGCAAAGGCCTTTGATTCAGTAGACCATAGTATTCTGATAAGTAAACTCCAAAGTTCAGGATTGGGAAATCATTCTTTAAACTGGTTCAGATCCTCTTTATCAGACAGAATTCAATATGTGTCTATTGCTGAAAAAACTTCTCTTCCACTCGAAGTAACAAGTGGGGTTCCCCAAGGCTCCATCGTTGGCCCTCTTCTATTTTCTCTATTTATAAATGATCTACCCATGGTTTGCATAGCATCTTGTGTACGCATGTATGCAAATGACGCTATAATATATGCTAAAAATTCAAATGTATCACAACTTGAGGCCGTATTACAGCTTGATTTCTCTGAAGTTGAAGGATAGATAGCAAAAAACAAACTGTTCTTAAACACTGACAAAACGGTCACAAAGTTATTTGGTATAAAGCATAAACTACGCAGTCTCTACAATATTAATCTGTCCACTGTGACAGAGTCTAATTGTAAATTGGCCCCAGTGGACTCCTACAAATATCTTGGTATGAGGCTTGACCACAATCTCACTTTTGGTCTTCATATTGATAAGTCAACAACCAAACTTTATCCCAAAATAGGTGCTCTGTTTAGAAACAAATCCCATTTAAATCCCCTAGTAAGAAGACGTATTGTACAACAGATGTTAATGCCAGTCATAAACTATGGGGGACATAGTATATGCACCCGCACCACAAATCCATCTTTCTAAAATTGACACTCTGTATAACTCATTATGCCGCTTTACACTCCAGTGTAATTGCACAACCCATCATTGTGATTTGTATGAAGAACTTAATTGGCTAACACTTGAATCTAGACATGCCCTTCACCTCTCTTGCATTGGTTTATAACCACTTCTCTAGGAAACTAACAGACTACCTGGGCAGTATGCTCAGCTTTCCATACTAACTATAACCTCCGCTCCACTGCTAACAACTCACTGAGTATACCACATTACAAGAAAGAAGCCGGTCGATTGGCCTTCTCCTTCAGAGCTCTGAAAGTCTTCTCCCAGTCTAAAATCCTTAAAAATAATTGCTTCTTTATACCTAAAAACAATATGCAACTGTATATAACATTTTTTATATATGTGTGTAATATATATATATATATATATATATATATATATATATATATATATATTGTTTCTGTATTTGTACAAATACGCAACTCTCTGCTGTAAACTCTCCAGGACATACATGAAAATGAGAGAAATCTCAATGTATTCTTCCTGGTAAAACATTTTCTAAATAAAATAAATAAATATTTTAAGTGCCGATGCATATATTTTAGTAATAGCATACATTCTATATCTTAAAGTGGATATGCCAATAGGCAGCTTTTAGTCTCAATAAAGGCATATTTCTAAAATCCCTTACCATGTGCTTTTTGTTTTTTCAATTAATGTTTTTTTTTTTTTGGTTTAGTAGTTAGGGACTCTTTAACCTCAGCAGAGTTGAGTTCTCTGACCTGTGTGGCACAGTCTGTATAGTTAATTACTTCAATGTCCTGAAATTGCCTCTGTTTTTCTCACTCCTCCTTTTGATGATAAAAATTCTAGTTTCCACCAAAGGGGTAGTTTAAATTAATTGAGAGGAATAATCATACAAATCATGTCAAGATGGATGCTCCTATGGAGGAGAGGTCTTGGAAAGGTGACAGATCCTCTTTAAAAAACAACCTACTATTGAGTTGGATTCCATTGCAGGTGATAACTTTGTCACTGATGTATCTCCCTATGTGAGTATCTGAGATAAAAAAATAGTAATAAATTTATCATTCAAAATGGAAAACTGCCCTTTGAATTTAAGAGGTAGGCTGGTTAGCCTACCCAAGATAAAGGTCATGGTCAGAAACTCCAAAATGGTATCTTCAGCTAGATGATGGGCAAGTTAATTCCAAAAGATGTTGTTTTGCTAAAGTGCACGTGCTTAATACACAGAATTCTCACATAAATATTTCACTTTACACAATTTAAAATATTAAAAACAGGCAAGTAAAGCTGTATACAGTTTATAAACTTATATATCCAGTCTTGCACTGTGTAAGTGTAGACATATATTGTATTGCGTGGGCAATGAGCAGACAAGTCCAGTTCTGCACAGGATTATAGCACACAGTTGGGGTCTTGCAGATGATAAGAGCAATACAGGTACAGTCTTACACAGTATAAGAGCAGACAGGAAAATATTGTATAGGTAAATGACAAACGTTAAACCCTGCACATGCAAATAATAGGCACAAATTTGCTCAGGATAAAAGCAGACAAGAACAGACTTGCACATGATAATAGCATACAGGCAAAGACTTGTGCATTATAAGAGCAGACAGGTGCACTCCTGCACATGTTAAGAGAAGGCAAATACAGTCCTGCACATGATAAGAGCAGACAGGCACAATTTTACACATGTTAAGGGCAGCCAGGTGCAGTCATGCACATTATAAGGGCAGCCAGGTACAATGTTGTACAGAATAAGGGCAGCCAGGTACAATGCTGTACAAGATAAGGGCAGCCATGTACAATGTTGTACAGGATAAGGGTAGACAGGTACAGTGCTGTACAAGATAAGAGTAGACAGGTACAATGCTGTGCAGGATAAGGGCAGACAGATAAAACTTTGCTCATGATAAGGGCAGACAGAGGCTGTCTTGCAGTGCATAAGAGCAGACAGGTACAATATTGCAAACTCGTCAAACCTTGCACACACAAATAATAGACGTACATATTTGCTCAGGATAAATACAGACAGGCACTGTCTTACACACGATAATAACAGATAGACAAAGTCTTGTGCATGATAAGAGCAGACAGGTATAGTCTTGCATATGATAGGTATAGACAGGTAGAGTTTTGCACATGATAATGATAGACAGGTACAGTCTTCAGCTGGATAAGAGGAGAGTGGTGAAGTCTTTTACAAGCAATGAGCAGACAGTATATATTAAACAGGTATATATCGCACAGGCAAAGGGTAGATAAGTACAGACCTGTGAAAGATAAGTGCAGACAAGTACAGACCTGTGAAGAATAAGTGCAGACAAGTATAGACTTCTTCGGGACAAGAGAAGACAGATATAAACTCTCACAGGCATGGAACTGACCATTACTGACTTGCAAAGAATAAGAGCAGATCAGTAAAATATTACAGCATCAAATTCTGTAAAGTCAAAAAGCAGACAGGTATAGACTTATGCATAATAAGATCAGACAGATACCATCATTAGGCAAATGGCAGACCGGTCAAATCCTGCACAGGCAAAGAGCAGTCAGGAATAGACATGATAACGATAGACAGGTGCAGTCTTGAATATTATAAGAAGAAACAGGTATTGAATTGTACAGAAAAAGTGCTGAGAGGTACAGATGTGCACAGGCAGATACATTCCTACAGATGATAAGGGTTGATAGGTACAGTCTTGTACTTGAAAATGGTAGGCAGGTAAAGTACACATGATAAAGGCAGACATGTATAGTTTTGGATATGATAAGGGCAGACTGGTGCAATCGTACATGGGATAAGGGTAGGCAAATAAAGTCTTACACATGATAAGATCAGACAGGCACAGTTCTGCATGTGATAAAAGCAGGCAGTTATAGTCTTGCACATGATAAAGGCAGATGCACATGATAAAAGCAGGCACACATGATAAAAGCAGGCACACATGATAAAAGCAGGCACACATGATAAAAGCAGGCACACATGATAAAGGCAGGCACACATGATAAAGGCAGATAGGAACAGTCTTGCATGTGATAAAGACAGGCAGGTATAGTCTTGTACAAGATAAGAGTAGGCAGACACAGTCATACACTTGATTAGACCAGACATACAGTTTTGATTGTGATAAAAGCATGTAGGTATAGGGTGACACATGACAAGAGTAAAGATAAAGTCTTACACATGGTAAGAGCAGACAGGAATAATCTTGCACGTGATAAAGTCAGACAGGTGTAGTCTTGTATGTGATAAAGACAGACAGGTACAGTCGTGCATGTGAAAAAGGCAGACAGGTAAGTCTTGTATGTGATAAAGGCACATATGTATACTCTTACCCATGATAAGTGTAAGTAGGTACAGTCTTGCACATGATAAGAGCAGACAGGTACAGTCGTGCATGTGAAAAAGGCAGACAGGTACAGTCTTGCATGTGCTAAAGGCACATAAGTATACTGTTGCCCATGATAAAAGCAGACAGGTGTAGTCTTGTATGTGATAAAGACAGACAGGTATAGTTGTGCATGTGAAAAAGGCAGACAGGTACAGTCGTGCATGTGCTAAAGGCACATAAGTATACTGTTGCCCATGATAAGTGTAAGTAGGTACAGTCTTGCACATGATAAGAGCAGACAGGTATAGTTGTGCATGTGAAAAAGGCAGACAGGTACAGTCATGCACTTGATTAGACCAGACATACAGTTTTGATTGTGATAAAAGCATGTAGGTATAGGGTGACACATGACAAGAGTAAAGATAAAGTCTTACACATGGTAAGAGCAGACAGGAATAATCTTGCACGTGATAAAGTCAGACAGGTATAGTCTTGCACTTGATAAGAGTAGTCAAGCACAGCTTTACACATGATTAGAGCAGACAGGTACAGTCGTGCATGTGATAAAGGCACATAAGTATACTGTTACCCATGATAAGTGTAAGTAGGTACAGTCTTGCACATGATAAGAGCAGACAGGTACAGTCGTGCATGTGAAAAAGGCAGACAGGTACAGTCGTGCATGTGCTAAAGGCACATAAGTATACTGTTGCCCATGATAAGTGTAAGTAGGTACAGTCTTGCACATGATAAGAGCAGACAGGTACAGTCGTGCATGTGAAAAAGGCAGACAGGTACAGTCGTGCATGTGCTAAAGGCACATAAGTATACTGTTGCCCATGATAAAAGCAGACAGGTGTAGTCTTGTATGTGATAAAGACAGACAGGTACAGTCGTGCATGTGAAAAAGGCAGACAGGTACAGTCGTGCATGTGCTAAAGGCACATAAGTATACTGTTGCCCATGATAAGTGTAAGTAGGTACAGTCTTGCACATGATAAGAGCAGACAGGTACAGTCGTGCATGTGAAAAAGGCAGACAGGTACAGTCATGCACTTGCTTCACAGTGTGCTGCACATACTTTGGTACTGAACAGTTTAAAAAGATATCACATCATAAGTCAGACATAAAAAGTACATAATACTTACATTTTAAAATGAGTTCAGGTGAAGAATCAACGTCATTTTTTAAAACATTGCTTAGTTAATAATTCTGTTTTTCTTCTATAAAATTTAATGTGAAAGTGCAATTAACATCTGATAGTTGCGATGTTGCTAGATCTGCTCCCCTGAGACCAGACTTACTGATTAAGCAGGGTCAGTTGTGAACCCCAGCACAAGAACAGTGGAGCACAACTGGAGTATGAAAGTAGACCCCTGATACTTCCCTGACAGTTTCCTGTCCTGCAGGCTGCATTTCCCCATTGACTTTGTGTATAGGGCTTAATAGCCTAACATAACAAGTCTATGTGGAATGTGCACACAACCCAGGGGTTTGTGACCACAAGCTTTAGACTTTCAGGTTGCATTCCAGAAGAGGGGTCAGTTTTCTGATCCCATCAAACAGCCGAAAGGATCCAGTTTGGTGTTGTGCAGAACAACCCAAGGCTTATTTACTAAGTCTGCTGACATTGAATCAGACTTAGGAAAATGCAATTATTTCCCTTTATTTCACTCTTTCTAATCACTGTTCTTTCTGTTATAATTCTTTTATAGATTTCTAGTATCTGTTGATAACCAATTAATGTTTTTTTAACCTCTCCTTTTCTTTAATACAGAATGCCTCAAAATCTTCACAAGCGCCCTCTCCATGGGGAGCAAATGGAAAGTACGTGTTTTTTTTCTTCTTTTCTACTTAGTTTTCATAAAAATGAATAATTACTGAATAAAATCCTACATTGACAGCTGAAGAATGAAGGTCAGTTATCAGGTTATATAAAAATATACCTGCAGTCAAAGTCAGAAATCAGCTATACAAATGGTTGAAAAGTTAATATGGGTTGCTTTTGAATTCTTTAACAATTTGGTCCTTAAACTGAATGATAGTCATAAAAGTACTGTTAATTAGATAGCAAGTACTGTGTCATTTCAGAAAGTCAAAGTAAAGTTAACCTCCATAGCAGTGATTTTTCAGTGATTGGTTCTGTAATGAATGACCAATGAATAATTCATTGATATACGGCCAGTGATGTTAAATAACACTGTAGTTATAATGGTGGTGGAAATGTGAAGACACTTAATCAGCCAATTTTCCAAGGAATCAATCTTTATTTTAATGCTAATATATCCATACCTGAAATACTGTAGAACATTATAAGAATGTAATTTTTATTATAATAGGGAATGAAGATATACAAGCCCAATCAACTTTCTTTTGTACAATGTGTGTGTGTGTGTGTAAGAACACCTAGGATTTTGACTTAACAATTGATTACTGAGTTCACTATTTGTATGGCCATGATGCACCCCTGACCTGTTAGTGGGGGTACTGGAATCATTTTACCCTTAGCAGCAAAGAGTAACAAGTTCACACTCCTGCAATGAAACTTTAATAGGAGTAAACCCCAAATTCCTCCCCTATAATGTGCAAGAAAATGGAAGAAGTTTATACCTATTTCCTCAGTGTCTAGATATTACATGGTGATGAACGCAATGCAGAGGAATGCAATGCCCCAGAACATCCATAGATTCCCTGGATCAAACTGTAGGGCCATAGCAGTTACCTCTACTCTTTGTGTATGTTCATTCCTATATAAAAGTGGGTGTGTTACTGTATAACCTGTATATATGTGTGTGTATAAATTGTGTGTGTTTCTGTATAATTCGTGTGTTGGTGTGTATGTATCTGTGTATAAATAAATTGTGTGTGTGTGTGTGTGTGTTGCTGTTTTGGTGTTTGTATGTGTGTTTCTATATAAATAATGTGTGTTGGTGTACCTGCATGCTGGTATATGTATGTGTTATCTGTGTTTTTGTATAAACTGTGTGGTATTGCCTTATGTGTGTGTATGTGTGTATGCATCTGTATGTGAGTGTGTGTGTGTGTAGTTTTAACTTCATGTGCTCTTATAAAAATGTAATTGTGTTCATGCTTATGGCTTAGCTTGGTAAAGTGGGGTAAATCTAGTAGCACTGCTAATTTAAGTTTGGCTTCTAACTTGTTACATGGACCTAGAACATATCATTGTCGTAATACATAATGGTGCATATATTCAGCTATCATTAAGACTTTAATGCCAGTAAGCTCCTTACACCTACTTCATAACACGTGCAAAGTAAAGTTATGCCATTTCCTCTCGCCTTGTTTAATAAATGGTGTTAAACAAGGTTCACAGGACAGGATCCCCTCAAAAAGCCCACAAAAAAGCCCACACTTCCCCACTGCCCTCCTCTAGAACCTATGCATGTACCGCTCTAGTAAATCAGTTATAGGGCAAGATGTTCAAAAAGCTGTCATAATGAAAACATTGTTGGATCATGGGCTGGTGGTAAACATACCTGGGAACTGTCCGGATTTGCCCCGGAGACTCCGGCTGTGACAGAGCTTTACCGGGTCTCCGGGGCAGAGGCAGATTCCTCTGGATATGGGGAGTTTCTATTGAAACTCTGCCCACATCTGCTGTTTCTCCCAGTGTTCCTCCTTCTCCAGCCTTCTGTGTGTCACCTTTAAGCCCTGCCCCCCCAACTTGTGTCAAGCCCCACCCCTTTTTGACGAGATTCGCATCATTATTGTCACCCCCTTCTGCACCAGAGGACTCCCCTCCAGACAGACCTTAATTGGAAGTTCCCAGGTATGATGGTAAAAGAAGGACAATATTTTCAGAAGTAAAATATCACGTTTGAAAATGCATCTAAAGAATTAAAAATTATGTAGAAAAGAATATTTTTTCTGAAATTACCTTACAATATGACTGTAGATTAAACCACACCCACTTTTAAAATGACTTTTTCCCTTTGATGGAGATGGTGGAATTGGATGAAAAAAATTAAGGAAACATATCTGAGAATTGGCGGACCTTGGAATAAGAACGTTTTTATTTTGATTACAGACAATTTCAGTTACCACCACTTTCTCTCCCAGAAAGTAGGAAGGAATCATATTACTACATCTCACTAGAATGCTATTCGGCATCCTCAAAGTTGTACTCCGAATACACAGGGCAGGCTGGATTTACTCAGTAAACAGTTCTATCAAGAATAACGTTAAGACAGGTTCAAAAGCAAAATTCCTGTTTGCATGAGAGCAGCAGTTGATATCCAGAGGTTTGCTAGCACCAGGTGATAGCTAATTGCTATGTCTAGAATTAAATGTACCTCGCAATCAGCATTAGTTCTGCACCAAATATATGCCTTACAGATTCTAAACAGTATGCAGAGATCTATCTGCAATTACAAACAATTTCCCATAACATTTCTGAAAGAATTGTGTAGAAATGTTTGTAATTCTTCCTTGTATTCTGCAGATAATAACACACGGCGGGGGTCTTTTACGAATTGCACTTTGCCCATCGCGAGGACTATATTTGTAGGAAATTGCCATTGTGGTCTCTCCAAAATGCTTAAATAATAGACTTGTATTGTCTGTTTTGATTGTTCAGAGGACCAATAACACTGAAAGAATTTGGCAGCAGGTAGAAATTCATTAGAACTATGAGATACTGAGGCCCTTCTTTCTCTTTCTTTCAACACAGAACAAGCAGCATAGCAAATAAATAAATAACTCTGAAAAGCAATGATTCACTGTTTTTATTTCACCTTTAGGAATTCAGTTTAATAATAAAGCAAAAAACCCTTTTAAGTATGAATCTACAGTACATATCCATGGGAAACTGAATACAAAATCGCAAACAAACTTTACTGAAAAATGACTTGTAGATGCGATTATCACGCTGTGTTGTTTGGAATTAGAAATATATTATACCAGTAGGATCTTTGCTATTTTTGTGGATCAGTATCTTTAACTACTTGCTTGCCGTAGATGTCTCCTGTTTGACAAATCATAGTGCATAGACTACATAGAATATCATTGGGCAAGTGGAGAAGTGATCTCCCTGTAGAAGTATCTTCTGTACTTTATTACCTCTGTCTTTATCACACCTTAGTACATACCTCCCCCTCTAGAATTTCTATAGCCAACCAACTGTACCACAGAGGGAAATTGGTTTAACCACTTGAATGCTACAGAGCTCTCCAACACATAGCTTCATAATGCCCCATTTAAATGTATGAGAATTTTGGGAATGTGAATTTGTTGCTTATTTGGTATACTTGGTTTGCGCCATAATTTCTCCTGTTCTTATCAGTTCATCAACCTCTTTATATGATTGTAGTTATTATCTTTGTAGGACCACTATGAAATGCTTCACATTATTCATTTTCTATGTATGGCACTTGTGAGCTAAAAGAGATTGCTTTCCTGGCAGGACACTAGTCCTATTTTTGCAACTTCATAACCCCAGTTGAGCATTGCTCTTTCCAGTACAGTTGCAAATGTAAATTGCTCTTGGGGTTGGTCACCCTAAAGCTAATGGTGGTAATCCTTGCTCACAGGTGCATAGAGTGAACAGTTGCACCTCCATGACAAGGCCAGTTAAGGTTGAACAAATGTGTTCAGAGAGCTCATGTGCAGCATTTTGTAGCTGCGATGTCATCTTGACAGGAGCAGTATGATATGCTTCAGAATGTTTTTTCTCTGTGTATAGCAATTGTGACCTAAAAGAGATTACATCCTGGGCAGGACATTAGTTATAATGAGCTGGCTTCATGGTTCATAACTCAAGTTAAGCCTTTCATATTACTAGTGACTGTGAGACTGAGGAGGAAGACTCTGCAGCTGAACTTGATATGGTTGGTGTTAGTAGTAGTAGCAGTAATGGTGAAGCAGCTGGTGTGGTAGGGGAAACCTTTGATAGAATCCAAACTACCGGTTACGGGACCCACACCATTCCTCTGGCTCTGGGAGTTCCCTTCCCTTCACTACAGTGTCCACGTTGAAATGATCCTTAAGATACCAGAACTGGTGTTGGGGGAAAGCAGGCTCAGACTTAAAACCATCAACACTATCAGGGGCACAGATCAGCTGCCTGTGCCTGCTGCTACTGCTGCTAGTGCTAGTCTGCCTTCTTCTTCAGGTCAAAAGAAAATGGAAAATGCGACATTAGGGGACCCTCTGTCACATTGCTCGTCACTTCCTCCAAGCAGCAGTGAGATATCTGGAATAGAGCAGCAGCAACAAGAGCATATAGGGACTAGTGGTGATGATGATGCTGGAGAAGCTGGGGTGGAAGAGATATTGATGGCCTTTTTAACAGAAACTGGGAAGAAATGGGAGACAGGGATGAGGATGGGTATCACCACCACAACTAGCAATGACTTTTTGGAATTAGAGGAATTTGCAACTGCTCTAATTCCTTCCGATGGTGAGTTGCAAGGGGAGCAGGATGCTGAGGTGCAGGCTAGTGTTCCACAGACCACCGTGGACACAGTGAGAATGGGGTCAACAAGTGATGCGGGACTAGGACAGGTTCCACTTGACAGCAGTAGCAATAATCCTGATCCTAGTTGCAGTTCTGAATCTGAGGCAGTAGCAGCAACATTATCCTCTGCCACAGACAATGAATGTGGAGGACAAGAAGAAAGAGGCCATTCTTCTCCAGCTGTTCCCTTCCCCGTGAAGTCATCATGGGTGTGGGACTATTTTTCTGTTGGGGCAGGCACAGTGCAGTCATCAGCAATGGCACTGTGCACAATATGTGACAAGTCAGTGAGAAGAGGAAAGGAGGGAACACACCTTGGCACAAGCACCCTGATATCACACATGAAACACAGACACCATGACATTTAAGTCAAACATGTTAAAGATAAACACCCACCACAGAAATCAAGCACCTCTTATGCTGTCCCTGACTCTCCAGAAAGGCAACAAGAGGCAAGGCGGAGATCAAAGAGGAGGAGGAACAACCTAGGCAGAGAATGGAAGTTCCATGACGAGTGAAACAACTTACTCACCATCACATTCCAGGGTAACTACATCTTCTGCCAGTCCACCTCATTCATTATCTCCCCTGCCAAATGATAACCACTCTGTTGATGTTAGGATGTGGCAGTTCGTCTCTACCCATTGCACACTGTGTGGTGCACTGACCACACATGCCACTGTGGTGGAGGAGAATTGTAATCAGTACATCAAGTGGCATCTGAGGAGATTCCATCCTGCAGAATATGCTAAGATGGTGGCAGGGAGGGTTCATCATTACTATTAAACTGTCAGCAAGTTGTCATGTGTCCTTAGCGGGTCTGGAAAAGGGGTACAATGACAGAGGCAGTACTTGGTTTTGTGTGTCATGGTGTTTGGATACAGTTGTGCCCCCAGATGTTATTTGCCACACACACACACACACACACACACACACACACACACACACACTGTGCACATTGCAGTTGCTGATGAGACCCACGGTTCCTGCTCTCAATGGAAAAAATATATTCTAATAACAACACACCCCTGATGATTCTGGATGAGGGACAGGTGGAGAAGATTTAATGGCCAACTTCTTCTTTTCTCCACATATACTGGGGGCTACTTGTTCTAATGCTGCTGCCTCATGTGCATCACTGGAGCCAATTGTGGCAAGTGGAACCTTCATCATCTGTCTTCCATGTTACTGCTATTGTTGATCCCATTCCCTTTCAGCTGCCTGATCAGCCTGCTACTTAAACAACTTAGCAGATGCAGTATGAACAGCAGCTGCAACTCAGGACTCAGGAGGACATTTGACAGTGGTCACTGGCCAACATGACCTGCTGGCATTAGTCCAGCAGGGCATTTTTTTCTCAGGGCTTGTGCTTTAAAAAAAAAAAAACCATAGTCCTACAAAAACATAAACAATTTTTGTGGGGTTTGTTTCTAACAAGCCGAAGTCCTACAAATCGATGTTTCTTCAGAGCTTGGGCCTCTAATAAGTCTAAGTCCTACAAAGGCATCTAACAACAAATCAAACAAATCATCCTCTACAAAATACTCTATCAAGTCAAGTATCAGTCCACCCCAGTGGCAGCTTATGTCAGGGGTTTCCTGTCTGTATAACTTTACATACAAATGTTGAATTTTTTTTTGTTAACTGTCCCCCCAATAACAATCAAGAAACCCCCCCAAAACAAATTCCCTGTTCAAATGATTCATTCATTCACCAACACAGGCACCTTCCTCCGACCCCTTTATACTATGTCTTATGATTTTTATTTTATTTAGGATTTCTTTTTTATTAAGTGCCCCCAATCCCAGTAAACAACCCCCCCAAAAACCATCCCCTATTCAACTGATTCTTTCCCTACACCCCACCACAAAGGCACCCTCATGCCCCTTTTATACTTTGCTTTTGTGAAATTAAATAATATTTATTTTATGTTGTGTGTAACTTCAATGTTCCCATTGATTTCAATGGAATGAGCTAGGCAAAAAAAGCGTAAAAAAGTGGAAAATCTGCACTTTTCGCAGGAAATTTTTCGCCGATTTCAGTTTGAGGTGTACATTTTCGCCCATCCCTACTCAATAATAGCTTTGTATCACATTTCAAAGGGCAATCTATGTTCATATCTTCAATGACTACTGTTATGTAATGTTCATTTGATATGTAAACAATATTGCACGGTGTACATTCTTAATAACACTGTAATTAATTTTCATTGATACCTTATTTTTATGAACACAATCTGCCAGTGATCTTTGATACAGAATTGTGCAAAGCAAATTATAAGTATTGTTACTGTTGTTACTGAGTATATATTTTATTTTACAAGTTCTTGGTTTGACCCAACAATATGAGTCCTTTTACTGATATGTCATTTATGAGAGTTTATTTAATCTTGAAAGGAAAACAAACATTCGATTTTCACTTTGTTTCAGAAATACAGAGACCCCATCTCCAATGTCGCTCAGTCCATCTCCAGCGAGTTCTGCTGGTAATAGCAGTGCAACCACAGGATCTTCCTCCACAGGCACTGTATCAATCCCACAGAGAATCCACCACATGGCTGCCAGTCATGTCAATATCACCAATAATGTCTTGCGTAGTTATGAACACTGGGACATGGCTGACAAGCTTACAAGAGAAAACAAAGGTGAGTACCACAACTTCTATATAAAAAAAATGTACATTTTTGGTGAAAATGTATGTGATATGATTTGCAAAAAAAAACTAGAGAACTTTAACCATAATAGTGACTCTTTTTTAACTATGGTGATTAATACAAAGTCGTAATAATCCTATATAATAATTCGCTAAAACGTGTGTAACAACGCAGTCATGCGCAGTAGAGACTGCCCGTGACAAGGTTGATGCAGAGTGGGGCGCTCCGAAAGAGTGTCCGGCTCTGTATCAGCCACAGCGTGGACAGTCTCTACTGAGCATGACTGCACCATGACCGGCTGCCACTGTATCAGCCACGGCGTGGGCAGTCTCTACTGAGCATGACTGCACCATGACCGGCTGCCACTGTATCAGCCACGGCGTGGGCAGTCTCTACTGATCACGACTGCACCGCGACTGGCTGCCACTGTACCAGCCACGGCGTGGGCAGTCTCTACTGAGCATGACTGCACCGCGACTGGCTGGCACTGTATCAGCCGCGACGTGGGCAGTCTCTACTGTGCATGACTGCCCCGTGACCAGCTGGTAGTGGCACTGTGGCCCGTGTAACGGGCTCTTCAACTAGTCTCTCCATAAAGTGGGTCTATCCATGCACAGCTTTTAGACTCAGTAAACTTATCTGGTTAAACTGTCATTACCTTGAGTTTTGTTTTTCAGCCAGTTTAATGATTTTAGAAATCATTGGTTTAGTAGTTAGAGAATCAGCAAAGATTTGTTAATTAATTGGTAAGAATAAACATCCAAAAAATTTTCATAATGAATGCTTCAACCAAGAGGGTGATTTGGAAAGATGACTGTTTCTTTTTAACATATCTGCCATAATCCTGTTCAGTACCATTCTGCTCTGTACACAGTCAAGATGTGTTTTTTCATTACAGGCGGGAATTTCAGTTTCATGTCCACTAGCTCATTCAAGATAATATATTTTCCTAAATGAGCTGAAAAGAAAAATAAACATTCTGTAGATCCCCATATAAATACAACTAAATAAAGGCATAACATATGTTAAGAGGGTAGTTGTTAGGTTCCTAAAAGACCTGGGGTTTGGCCAAACCTAATACTTCATTGCCGTGCAATGCAGATTAATTGCACAATTATTGTTATGATATTTTTACGATTACATGTCCCAAGATGGCAACAAGACCTGGGGCTTTAACCATGAGATCTGGGGCTTTATCCCACAGCCAGTACGTAGCAACACCGCTTCTCTAGAATAAGACACTCAAAGGTCAGTTCTTCTGTGCTCACTCCTGAAAATGGCAGCCCTCCACAGTTGATTATGTTTCAAGAACCCGCTACATTCTATGCTCTTGCAAGAAGTATATTCTCCTCATTTTTGGCCCTTTGTTAAGTGAGTCAAATGTTTGTAATGAGTCCTCTAAGTGTACACTGCTGCAGAATGTGCTGGCACTTTATAAATGATTGATGGTAATAATAATAATACAGTAATAATAATAACAATAATAATAATAAAACTGGTCTACAGTGGTGATTCTGTCCAAATTCCCAATAGTTACAGTATTTACTGTATTCTGGATACTTAACCCCTTAGTGACGGCCGCGTGCAGACGCGGCCGTCACTTAACGTCCGTCTAACATTTTTTTTTTTTTTTAAACAGAATCCGGAGTCCCCGAACGGCGTGCAGCCGCGCGGGGATCCGGATTTCCTGGACGTACATGTACGTCCTCTGTCACTAAGTGACACCCACAGAGGACGTACATGTACGTCCATTGTCACGAAGGGGTTAAGTTCTTCTCAGCGCATTGATTCACATTGCAGTGGAGATGCCTCTAGCTTTGAAGCGACCAGACAAAAGCATTAGAAAATGTTTGTTCAAATGGGATAGATTTAAAATTGATAACTTCTTCAGAACAGTTTGTTTATTTTCAAACAGACACATCAACATGTAATGGATTTTTTCATTATGAATTTTGTCCCAGATGTATCTGAGTTCTTCTTAGAACATCAGCCAAATTATTTGTTTTAATCTTTTGTTCTTTGTACATTTTGTTGTACTGACACCGCTGGCCTGTAAGCAAAGGTCTGGGTTTTCTTTATATTCTTTGTTTGTTAATTGAAGTAATATTCAATTAATCCCTTAGCAACCACATAATCTGGCACGTGGTTGGCCGTTAGGGACAACAGAGCTTTTTTTAAAAGGCATTTTTGAATTCTGCAATAGCAAAGTGACATGCTGCCATCCCAGAATTCCAGGACGTGCCAGGACCATCACCAGTCCTTAACCACTATAGGAATGCACGTGGCTGGCACTACAGGACCATGAACTATTTTTTACATTTTTTTTGTATACGGTTCCAGGCTCCCCGAACGAGCCTGGAATTCCATGACGGTCCTGGCACGTCATGGGTCCTTAACGCAAAACAACCCATGATGTGTCATGAATGTCAAGGATCGTTAAGGGGTTAAGTGCCAGGCGTAACAGTCCTGCTGTGTCAAGGGTCCTTAACCCCCTAAGGACTGGCCGCGCACGCACAGGACGGTCACTTAAGGACCACAGAGCATTTTTTAAAAATCTGATTCCGGAATCCCCGAACAGCATGCAGCTGAGTGGGAGCCCGGAATTCCATGACGGTCCAGGACCGCCATGGGTCCTTAACGCAAATCCAGCCATGATGTACCAGGACCGCCATGGGTCCTTAACGCAAATCCAGCCATGATGTACCAGGACTGTCAAGGGTCCTTAACGCAAATCCAGCCATGATGTACCAGGACCGTCATGGGTCCTTAACGCAAATCCAGCCATGATGTACCAGGACTGTCAAGGGTCCTTAAGGGGTTAATATGAGAAATTGTATGTGTGTATATATATATATATATATATATATATATATATATATATAAAAGGAGAAATGGCAATGTACCATAAAACCAGTGCACTCACAGGACTTGAGAAAAAGTGATTTTTATTCTGTCAACGTTTCGACCCCCTAGAGGGCCTTTATCAAGACCCTCTAGGGGGTCGAAACGTTGACAGAATAAAAATCACTTTTTCTCAAGTCCTGTGAGTGCACTGGTTTTATGGTACATTGCCATTTCTCCTTTTATATTAACTTTACCAGTAGCACCCTGGCAGTTGTTAAACGTCTTTTTGCTTTACAAGGAGTGCCCAAATCTACATTTTGTATATATATATATATATATATATATATATATATATATATTTTTTTTTTAGGTTTCACTTGCTGCCCTTTAACCCCTTGAATGCCAGAGATGTGCTTAAAATATTGTTTTAATGAAAAAAGCCTATACACGGTGAGGCTGATGTACTATGAAGAATTGTTGCCATTCTTAAACAAACCAACTGCACCACAGGGGACAAATAAAAATCCCCCTAATTCCTAACACTTTAAATTGGTCTTTCAACCCCTTAACCCCTTAAGGACCTGCGCACACCGCGAGGCCAGCACGCGAGGACCACAGGGCTTTTTTTTTTTTCACTTCCAGTTCAGGGCTTCTGGAGCAGCATGCAGCTGCGCCGGGAGCCCTGAACTCCGTGACGTACCAGGACCGTCACTGGTCCTTAAGTGCCGGACCGCCATGACGGTCCCAGCGCGGCAATGGTCCTTAAGGTGTTAAAAGCTAGAAAGTTTACCCCTGTAGTGCAGTGCAATGCACTGGAGATCTCCCTAACATGAAGAAGATAAAGATGCCATTTTAGCCAATGGGATTTTGATTCGTCCACTCTGATATAGTTGGTTTGCCCTAGTTTGTCTAAGTACGGTAGACTCCCTTTATACCTTCCATTCGAAGTTACGCATCATTTCTAAAACACTGGAATTATCTGTCATCGGTAGTACTGTAACATTGATAAAAGCGGAGTTTTACCTTGGATCGTTTAACAAATTACCAAAAATAATTTAAACTAGCATAATCTAAAACTGCATCTTATTAATGACATAATTATAAGCATTATGCACAATTGTTAAAATTCCTAGTTAAAGCTGGAAGCATTTCCACAGTAGGGTGTTTTGATGTTAAAATGAAATATTATGAATGTAGTAATTAGCACAGTGTGTTCTAGTGCTAAATATCTTGGTTGGTATTAATTAAAAAATAATATCACAGTAATAGAAAAGCACACCCTGTGAACTTCTGCATTCAATGCTTTAACCCTTTGAGTGCCAGAGAGATAATCAACACATTGCGACTCAATGCGTTGGATACCTTTCTGGCCCACAAAGGGTTAAAGTGATATTTATCATGAGTGTTAATTAGGTTTTTCATAAACACATCTATTAATGGAGTATATATACAACATACCTCTTTTACAAACGTTTTGAGTGCCATGCATGAGGAAATGTGTGGAATTTCTGGGACAAACCAATGACACTGCAAGAAACAATTAAGGGCCGTATGTTCAAAGGGATAACAACAAAAAAATGTCGTATGAAACACAAAAATAAGTAATTGTGTGCAGGAACAACATATTTTCGATAGTATATATGACGAAAACTAGTGATGTCCGTTGAGTACGGCACAACTCCAGAACTGACGGGATAAGGGGCGGGGCAAGGACGGGGCTAAACGATTCTCCAGTGTCATATAGAGGAAAAGAAAATTTGTCGTAACTAACGACAATAAAAAGTCTTGCAAAAGACAAAATTTGTACAAAATGGGCCGTATGTTCAAAGGGATAACGACAAAAAAATGTTGTATGAAAGACAAAAATAAGTAATTGTATGCATGAATGACATATTTTCTATTGAGTATATGACAAAAAACTAGTAATGACCGCTGTGTGCGACACAACTCCAGAATTCATGGGCAAAGGGGCGGGGCAAGGACGTGGCTAAACTATTCTCCAGTGTCGTATAGCGGAAAATAAAATTTGTCGTATCTAACGACAAAAAAATGTCTTACAAAAGATAAAATGTGTATGTTAAGAAAAAATTGGAGGGAATGTGAAGTTCTGAATGTGGGAACTTTTGTCTTTAGTTAAGACATTTTTATTTTTAAAGATATTTTTGAGGTTAGTTAAGACATTTTTTAAGACATTTTTGTAGTTAGTTAAGACATTTTTATCGTTAGGTAAGACTTTTTTTGTTGCTACGTACGACAATTTCAGTCAGAACAAACAACATATTTCTAATCACAAGTGACACCCTCTGAAAATATTAATGATCCCAATGACACTGTAGTTTGAAAAGTCGTTACAAACGACAAAAGCTATTTCGCAACTTCTTTGAACATATGGCCCTAAAAATTCCTGTTGATTTAAATGGATCTTTTATTTTATGTTATTATTATTTTTTTTTATAAAGTTTATTGAGCAATAAGTCATTACAAAGATGTATACAGTAAAAATTGAAGCAACAATTACAATAGGAATGAGATAAATGAGTTATACTGAATAACAAAATTAACATGTCACAACTCTATAATCCTAACAAGGATAATGTAATGAAGTGATTATGTTGTTAAGATATGTTAATTGAGCGGGAATGATATGAGAAGTGGGGGGAGAGAGAAAAAAAAAAGGTCCCATCATCACCCACCACCCGACCCATGTGAGGATTTCTACTTAAAGCGAATAGAAAGCACATGTGAGAATCTCCACAATGACAGACAGTATACACTCAATGTGGTCTATCTAGTAGCATTAAAATTGTGGGTAAAACAATGGTTCCAGGTGTCAGACAAAACATTAAGAGTATCTGTAAATGAATCTTTAAACCCTTGAATGCTAGAAAGTTTTTCAATGCATCACACAAAACATGTCTAGCATCTAAGGAGCTGATAATCAGTTAAATACCACATTGTGTCACACACATACTAAAGTTGTATTAAATGGATAGTAATTCTTTGATTAAACTTTAGCTCCGAGTTTTCTTTATAACTTTTTAACATGTAGTGCTATATTTACTTACAGTTTTGTAGTTCAAGCAATATTCAAGCCAAAAGGATCCCCCCTCGCCCCTTCTGACCTCCACCCATAAGATCTGGAATCCGGTCGGGGGGGGCAGGGTTTTCCATATACTTATTGAGTGAAGATTGTCCCTCACTGCATCCATTCGGTCTCACGATTTTCCTTTTGATTACTGAAGATTGTCCCTCGTCGCGCTTCATCCGGACCAGCCTGAGAGGCTGGTTGACACAGGGAAAGGGGCGTGAGAGGAATCCTTTCGTCTTGAATAGTGTTTGAAATACAACACTATAAGAAATTAAATATAGCTCTACATGTTTAAAAAAATATATAGAAGACTCCAAGCTAAACTTAAATCGAAGTATTACTATCCTTTAAAGTGGACTTATACCTTCAGAAAAATTCAATCAGTTTGTTCAAAAGAATGACTTAACCCTTTGAGTTTGTTGGGTTCCCCTTTAGCACTCACAGGGGTAAATAGCCATGTGACCATCATACAGTAGTCTGTTATGTTTCCTTGGTTTTTTTCCCAAGTGCATTGCTGTCTATAACTGAGTGTGGGCATTTTATTATATATACAAGACCCATTAGAATTATGACCATGGCTGCCTAGAGCCATAATGAGTGGGCCCTACCCTGTAGTATCATAGATGAGGCTGGTTAGAGCCATAGAAAGAGAGTCCTGCACTTCAGAATCATGGTTAGGACTAACGAGAGCCAGAGAGAGAGAGAGAGAGAGAAAAAAAAGAGAGAGACCTATCCATGCTTGTAAAGGGTTTTCTATGCATCCAGATTAATGGCCACTTATTCTAAATGCATAGTTCTATTTAATGTAAATTACATTTAACCTCTTGAGTTCCAGAGGTCTGTCCAAACTATTTCTAAGCAATGCATTGGGCAATCCTTTGGCACCAAAAGGGTTAAGTTCTTTTGTTAGCTCAAGAATAAAATTGGAATTAAAAGTCAGATTGGATTTTAATGCATTTTTCATTCCCAGCATTGAGTTTACATTTATATTAATCTGAAAATGTGCTCTTTAACACACTTGACATATTCTATTAATACTCATTAGCAGATGCTTGTTCAGATCTCATGCTTATTATTCTTAGAATGAAAGAAAAGGTATTGAAGGGTAGAAGTAAGGATTATATGAAATTATTTTAGAAACCCATCACTAAAATGGATGGGGCCCTGAATGGAGATCCCTGGTATTGGCCTTGGCACTATCAAACATATTTCTTTCTATTAACAATTGAGGGACTTCTTACCTATCACAATCACACCTCTTGATAATGAGATCATGTTGCTTTTTCCAGTGTTAGTTCTTGTCATTGCAATGCTTTTGTATGCCCTACTGGCACTTAAAGTAGAACTAACACTTCATAATGACTTGGGTGAATATGGAAGAGCTTTCAAGATCACCAATATGTATGTTAGCCTTTCTTTAGTTAAACAATAGTTTATAAGATATGTAGCTTAATTTGTTTGTTAGTTTATTCGTATTAGTCAGTACTGGCTAGAACATCCTGGTGTCAGATATTCATATTCCACTCCCCTTCCCAACTGCCACTTCCTGCCAGGAAGTACAGGCTAATGTGCATAAACAGATAACTAAACAAAGCTAAATATCACATAAGCTATAGTTTTAAAGAAGGAATGGCTAACATAAATATAGGTGATTCTGAAAGACCTTTCAAAATCATCCAACTAATTATAAATTGTTAGCTCCTCTTTATGCAACTATTAGATTTTGAAAACACTTTCAAATTAACCCATGTTTATGTTAGCTATTTTTTACTTAAAACAATAGTTTATGGGTTATTTATCTTTATAACACCTCTTCCCTGATAACTTTCGCCAGTGTTGCGGGTGTTTTGGTATGTGGCACTCACATGTAGTTCACATGGAGCCCTAAGCCTCTGTGTAGGAGAGATTGGGGCAATAATGTGTTTGGCAGTGCCTTTACCTGGCTGAGACCTGCCTAAGGACAGGGTAAACACAGGCATAAACTAGTAAGAATAGATCACACATTCACAAAGATGTAAAATAATAAAACATTTACCCATAGCAACCAGTTAAACAGGATAACATATAAATAGCAATTTAACATGCAATAAGGAAATAATCCTTCCTCAAATATGGAGTCCCTACTGAAAACACTTTCCCAACCAAGATACCCTGTGTGTCTATCCAAATGTTTGTACAGTGTTGGGGCCCTTGGAGGTAGCACAACCTCCTTTGTGCTGTAACTCACAAAGAATGCCTGTTGTGCATAGGGCTTGATCTTATTGCTGGTTGGTGATAGTTTTTGATCCCATGGAGCATGCACTGCAACCAAAGCCCCTACCTTCTCAGCAGTGTGCCTGGTGGGGTCTAGACTAGTGATGAAGTGCTCCTGTTGAAATACTTCAGACCTGCCCATGAACTCTGAAATGCCCTACACTCCCCGAGGGACCCAGGGTATCTAATTAATTTCAGGTGTGACAGGAGTTGTCTTGCAAATGTGGTTCACTACACCAACACACCTGCCTAGGAGCCCTTTGCTGTCCCAAATACAAAATCGAACCCTAACCACACCACTAATGGATCCTACTCTACCTCTGCCCATACTGTGGCACTCCATCTTTCAGTAAATATAAGGGCTAGGCAATAATGTGGCTTTCCAGACCCTATCAAGAGAGGAGGGGAACAAAAAACAGTGTCTCTCAGCCAATTAATAGAACAAAAGGGGGGAGCGGCAAATTAGATTCACTTGCTCTCAGAACCCAGGAAAAGTGTGCTGGTCCTCTGATTGGGGCAGAGATATCCATGGTTACAGTCCTCCATGGATGACTCTAAAGGATACTTTCAGGCTGTTTCCAGGAGGGAGACTGGAAAGTTTTTAAAGGAGGACTAATACCTCCTAACATAACCACCGTCTTACTATGTTATCGCCAGAAAATCCTAATGGCCCCTGCAAATTTGGCCTTTTGCCCTGGTCCAAGAGATAACATCTCTAATCAGTCATGGACATTGTGTCCGTGGAGACAGGCACGCCACTTGCTGATAGGACCACAGGTCACAAACTCTGTTCACTGCACATAGTGATCTTAACCCTTTAAAGACTTGATGGCTGTGCACCCGCATTGCTCAGCAATGCGTTCTGCACCTCTCTGATCCTGCGCTATGCCTACTTCAATTTAACCCTTTGAATGCCAGAGGGGTACACAACGTATTGCTTTGCAATGCTGTGTGTACTCCTCTGGCACTCAAAGGGCTAAAAAGCTGCCAACAACTGTCCTGTACTTCTCCATGGACATTACATCCAGGACTGACTGAAGATATGATCACTTGAAAAAAAGGCACAAGGGCTACATTTTTAGGGCCCATTAGGATTTTAAGTCCCTACTAAGTATAAGAGGTGTTACAGCTTGCTTCAACACAATTCATTTTGTCTATATGACACTCATTGTTGACCAGTGTCAGCTTATTGTATAAAATGACTATTATTCAGAACCTGTCAAGATAGATGCGTCCACTAAAGGGAGAATAAGGACAGATGACAGTTCCACTTTAAGGGTCAAACTGAGCTCAATCACATGTTACTCTGCAGTTAAATCATTGGTTGGAAAAGTGAGACCAGTTCCAACTATTATTGGTCTATAATTTCTATCATCCCCCAGCCAGCTATTGTCTTAAAATTGTAGTTCAACATCAGTTAGAGGACCTCAGTTTTCTCACCCCTGATTTAAATTCTAGGATTCATTAATGAAACTTGAGAATTATGTATCAATGCAGTGTCGATACTAACTGATTCCTGTGACTGGGGTAAATATAATTAACAACTATGTTTTCCTATTACAGAGTTCTTTCAAGACCTTGATACAGTGATGGAGCCATTGACACAGCACAGCACTATGACCTATCTGGTCCGCTACGTTCGACAAGGACTTCACTGGTTGCGCCTCGAGTCTCACTTGTTGTAGTGCGCTTTACTCCATATCCTTTTCCCCTTCATTCTACCTCTACCAGCGCATAGACGATCACTGGTGGAAATCCACTCATTACTTGGACTTCATTTTTTTATACTTTGTCTCTTGGAAGTGGATTTTGCCATCATCGGAAATGGTAGCTCACTGGTAGCATTAGCGGAATCAACTGACCATTTCCACCTTTTAATATGCCTTTGCGTCTCTTGGATCTTTCCATTCCTATGTGCATTATGAAAGGGTAAATTTTTTTACAGATGTTGCTTTAGTCTTCACTGCCTTTAACTAAGAACTAGATGCACTTTGTGAAGATTTGGAACAAAAAACGTCTTCAGTATGAGTGTTTTATGAAAACACTTTAATTGGGATAAGCATGTCCAATATTGTATTACTAGTGTAAAAGGCCTTGTACACGGGCCAAGGCCTGGGTGATGTTGACCTTTGAGTGCCAGAGGTGTACGCAACGCATTGCTTTGCAATGTGTTGCGTACCCCTTTGGGACTCAAAGGGTTAAGAGGCTGGTCCTGCTCTGCGAACTGCCGCCATCTCACTGGCGACATATGCGATGCAGTCATGCTCTGTAGCGACTGCCCTAATGCACAGAATGCTACCAGCATTCCTACACCTCCCAGCATTCCGTGCGTTCGGGCAATCTCTACTGCTCATGACTGCATCGGACAAACATTCTAGCGTTTTATTATATAGGATTCAGGATGGTTCATATTACCCAGTGATTGGTATGAACTCAGTGGTTCATTGATTAGCTGTGGCATCTGTGGCAGGTAAAACAATAATTCTGCAATATATTTAAAAAGGTAACTTAATTGTAGGGCCAAAGTTATGAGACGTTAAAGTATGCCACACTATTCAGTGGGCCGTCATGGAAACTGCCTAAATGTTATTGTGGAAAATTAGATTGTTTTTAACAGATTTTTAACAATGAAGTTATTTAAATAGAACATCAGCATTGTTATGGTTCTTGAACAGGTGTGCAATTATGAGCTCACATAACTCTTTTGGAATGGCAATACAGAACTGGATATTAACCCCTTGGATATTGAAGGCATCTACACCTCATTGCAGTTAGTGCTTTAGAGAAGTCTCTTCTCATCCAATGTGTCTAGTCAAGAGGCAACAGGTGTTGGAGATAATGTAATAAGAAGGACTGGAGTTCTCTGGTGCAAACCAACTCCACCATAGGGGATGAATAAAAATGACTAAGATTCACATTGATTTAAATGCAGGTTTTAACTCATTGAATGTTAAAGATATCTCCATTGCATTACATTCATTCAAGGTGTTAAAGGTCCCATTTAAATATATGACAATTTTTCATTTATCCAGAATTACTCCAGTTCTGTTTAGTACATCAGCCTCATTATGGGGGAGATGTACTAAGACATGATAAAGAGGTGATAAATCTATGACTTCTCCAGTGATATCACTTCTCCAGATCCTATGTTATTCTATGGAGAATAGGCTCCATAGACTAACATAGTAATTGGAGAAGTGATATCACTGGAGAAGTTACCGCCTCTTTCTCACACCTTAGTGCATAACCCCTATGTGTTTTAACATTTTGATAGCCAGAGGGGTGCACAATGCGATGTTTTTAAAGGGTTAAAACAAACATATTCCAAGCATTATATTTTGTGAGAGTTGTCTTACAGTTAAATGGAAGTGTCCGTCGTATAAAAGAAAACATATCCAAAAATAAGTTGGGTCTAAATTGCTTTAAAAAGACCCCTCATTACTGTTTGTAGTGATGGGCACGTGTTTTACAAGCAAAGTCATTAAAATAAGATAAAGGGAATACACCAATTTTCTTTCCTGCAGAGCTCAAGTTTATCTGCTAAATTTCTTTCATTCAATAAAACTGATTATGTGCCAGCATAAGGCAAACTCATATCTGAAGTGAGCATTACATGAACTATCAAAGAAGAGACTCTGGTCTATTTCTTGCTTAAGATACAATAATGGTTCTCCCTCCTCTTTTCATATATAGCCAGAGTTACTATGTCATCACCAAAATTATACAGATTTTCTGTTCTGATCCTATGTTGATTACTTTCAGTGTCATGATTAGATTACTTAGCTAGAATTGACTGTCCAAGGGAAATATCTTGATAGTGTAACTCATTAGTACAACTGTGATTTCAACTAATACATTGCCTCACTCATGTTGCAGAATCAATAGAGTAAAGATGGCTAGAACTGTATTTCAAGTGAGGGCTTGTGGAAAGAAAATGGCTTCCTCCTTTAGGCTTAGGTTTGTAACTTTAGAAGAAAACTACTGAAAGTTTGTAATCCAACAAAACAAAATGAACAATCACATTACATACATCATACTATGTAAATTGAATTAAGCCTAACTTTTCTTATATATATAATTTTGCTTTAAGATACAAGTTGGGCCCAATTAGGTATATCAAGGTTCCCTCCCATTTTGTCTTATTTGATGTTATGTATGCATTATTGATTCCTAATAATCAATTCAAAGGATGAGTCAACTTTTTTTATAAAAAAAAAACATGTATTGTTTGGCTTTTCCTGCCGAGAAAAACACTGGTACTCCCATTGCTAGGAGATGTATCTTAGCACAGTTATTACAGTTTAATCTGTTACTTTTTAAGATCAACAGTGCCTTCTAGTGGCAAGAAAGTTAACCTATAGCCTGGCTTTCATACATCTGTTCTATTGCAGTCTTTGAGGGGAGTTACTGACAATAGTGCTTCACAGAATATGGTAGCAACAAAGTTATCAATTCCTGACACCTAACGTAGCTACTAGCACTGAAAGTACCTTTGTTTTACTTAGCAGAACATACTCTATAACATATCGTTTTCTCTAAAAAAAAAAGTGTCCTGCTCCTTTAAATATTTTACCATTGGCTACCTCTAAAATAACAGCAGTAAATAAAAGCAGAACATTTAAAACCATATTAATTATAAAATAGTTTTTAAATACCTCAAATTCCAGTTTTCAAATCAAACATACTTCTTCTATCTAATCTATTAAAGGACCAATAAACCTTTCAATGAAAAAATAAATGTTATGGGGCTTTTCCTCCTGAGTTAACCCTTTGAGTGTCAGAGAGGTATAGATCGCATTGTCTTCAAGATCTCTCTGGTGCTCAAAGGGTTAAACAAGGTAATCACACTGCTAGGAAATGTTTCATTCAAAATGTATTAATGTTCCAAAATGTTATTTTTTAAAATCAAACTATTAGAAATAGTGCCACTTACTTTCCAAAAAGCATTCGTATACTGTACTCTATGGGTTAGCTAGTCATAGACTATGGATCTCCATAGTAAGTGACAGGAACAGCACCACCTGGCGACCACAAAGAATACTGCATTTTAATGTAAACAAAACCAACAACTTTTAAACCGTAATAACTTTTGTATGTAACTGCCATATAGCTGGCGTGTCCAAATTTGGTCCTCAAGGGTTACCAGTAGGACAGAATCTAAGAGTTTTTCTCACTGAGCACAGGTAAGTTACTCAGTGTCCCATTCATTTAGACTGACCCAAAGGTGCTCAAGGAAGGAAATCCTTAGGCTGTGGCCTGTTGGTAGCCCTTGGAACCCATCTTGGTCACCCCTTCCCTATAACATATGTTTTTTGTTTGTAAAGAAAAAGTGTAATGCTCCTTTAACATCACTTTTATTTTAATCCGTGGGATGTTAGAGACATTTCAGATATGGTGGAGGTGGCTCTGTCACCCAAGGCAGTGGGTAACCTTCAGCCTTCCAGGTATTGCTGATCTACAGTGCTCTTTATATTGGCCAGCAGAAGATGAGAGCTGTATTGTAGACTAACAACAGAGAAAGGCTACTGGTTTCTACTAATGATACAATTTGTTAATGGCAAAAAGCACCTATGGCAACTACACCATTAATGAATGTGACTCCAGGAATTTGATTTTAAGGAATGCTACTCTGATTTGGTTTTAATTTATTTGTTACATTCATAATGCTACTGTCAGTGCACACATTACAATCTGCTTATTACAGGAATAAAACCAGGCTGCTGAGTATTTGTAGATCTATTGCTCATGGTTTAGTGCTTATCGTGATTTCTCAGTAGCAGCTAGTGTCAGCCATTGTGTACTCATTTTTAATATGCTAATCATATTCACTGAAATACTGTATATAAACATTCCTTTTAGATATACAACAAGGATGCTAAAGTACAAGCTGTTCTTGCTGTATAGGAAAAAAAGTGTTTTGTAACATGCACAGATACATAAGTAAATGTTTTTGTACCTTGATAGAACTTGATATATATTGTATTACATGTGGTGTTTTGTCAGCAGGCTGGAGGAAGCAGTAATGTTTTGAACCCTTCACTTCCTGTTCAGGAGGCTGCACACTATTGGCTCTAAGACACAGTGGGAAGTGAGGAGTGCAAGGAAAGTTGTTTACCCTTGCAAGCTGAAAAGCATTGTATGCAATGTCATGTACATTATGTGTATAGTGAGGCTACCAGTGCCATAGGGGACAACAAAAATCCCCCAAAGTCTCATTGATTTAACCCATTAAGGACCAGAGTGGCATGCAACACAATGCTTCAGAATGCTTTGAGTACCCATCTGGTCCTCAAGGGGTCAAATAAATCTTTCTACTCCTTAACCCCTTAACGACCCTTGACGGTCATGGCACTTCATGGGTTGTTTTGTGTTAACGACCCATGACGTGCCAGGACTATCATGGAATTCCAGGCTCCCCATGCGTCTGCACGCCGGTCAGCGAGCCCGGAACCAGATACTACAAAAAAAATGGTCCGTAGTCTTTATGTGCCGGCCGCGTGTGTGTGTGCGTGGCCGGTCCTTAAGGGGTTAAGGCTTTTACATTGTTTTATATTAGGCCTTTACTCTCTACTGCAATGCACTGGAGACCTCTAGCATTTAACCCTTTAGTGACCGGTGACATTTTAGGACCATCATCAGTGACTGTGACTCAAGGACCAATAACAGACCCGGCACATCATGTATTTTTCACTCATAGCGCTCCTGTGGGAATGCTGTGAGCACTACTGGAGTCTGAAATGGACCGTTCCAAGACTGGAGTGGTCAGTATCGGACCCTCGTTCGGAAAGACGGCACACGTAATCAGTCATGTGTGCTGGCTCGCCGAATGACATCAAAGTGGCTCTTAAGGGGAATCCACGCCCCAGGACCATGGTCGTTAAGGGATTAAATGCCCCATTAAACAAGTGGATATTTTTATCTGTGCCCTACATTACAGTTGGTTTGCACCGGAATTGCTCCAGTTCTTCTCTGGTACTTAAAGGGTTACATTTTTAACTAGTTCTGCTGATAGAAAATACAGTAAGATGTTTCTAGATAGGAGTCTGTTAAACAGCAGTCTGGTATATATGTTGATATGGTTTTGCATTATATCTGCAGTTGCCTGTATTTACTTATCATTCATCAGTCAGGACTGGCAACCCTTGGATTATTTTCTACTGTCATTACAAGAAAAAGAATATTTACAGGCCATTTATTAATGACACCTCTAGTTTTTACAGACACTTGTCAGTATATTTATTCAGGTTTGAAGAATCTTAAGTTAGATTACAACTTGTTTAAAATACATATTTCTAAATGTGAAACACCATAGAGAAAAGTCGTACCCCATGTTCTTCTGGAGGATCAGATTCTAAATACACTACAACAGAATGCCAAAGCAAAAAAGTCCACAGGTATGCCTGACTGTTGATTGAAGAACACATACCCAGATAATTTAGTCTGTTTTGTGAACTAAGGTTCTTCTTCAGGAACCTAACAAACAACAATTTTGAGTCAAGTCATCTGCACCAAATTGGGGCAACCAAATTGCACCAAACATTTCCCAAATTACCACTGAACTTTTTGCCTTTTTTACCCCTTGAATTTTAGAGTGGTCTCTAACACATTGTAGACCAATATGAGATATACCTCAAAAGTATTTGAGGAGATATAATACCCATTTACATCAATGGAACTTGTCAATTGCCTTCTGTGATGCATTTGGTTTGCTCCAGAATTGCATCTCTTTAGCTTTCTAAATACGGCCCTGAGATCATTTTATTCCTTTTAATATTGCTTCCCTGTAACTTTCTCTATCACACAAGTCTACAAAGAGATGAAAAAGAGGTTATGATATCAAAAGCTCCTGGATTTGTGGTGGACACTGGACTCCCAGCTCTAGTCCTTCAGTTCCCCGTGCAGTGCAATATTACAGGGTATGATGACATGAGGACAGAACTAATGATTGCCCTGTGCTTAAATGAGTTTATGCTTAATTAACCTTTTGAGTGCATTGGACACCCCTCTGTCACTCAAAGGGGTAAACCTGAACTGATGAGAGAGCGCTTGAGCACTGGAATTGGGATTCTCAAGCAATCTTAATTATTGGGCAGGTAGTCTTGTTTTACATGGATGAGTCTAGAATACTCATAGGAAACCAGATTCACACTTAGAACCACACATGTGACCACCAAGTTCACCAACGGACCACACACTATGATTAAAAATTCTAAGTAAGGATAGAAAAAAGTCGACTTGTTTTGGATGCTAGAGAAGTCTCCATTGCATTGTTTTGAAGTAATATATATATAGTAAATCCACGGGCCCTTAAAGGGGTAGAACCTCATTTGAATTGATGGTCATTTTATATTGTTGTCTTGGTTTGTCTCAGAATTGCTCCCCTTCCCTATTCATATTGCTTTATATATATTTTTATTACTCCAGAAAAGGGTTTTCATACTATACTACCAGAGATAACATATTCAGTGTGAACATTTGTAAATTACATTTGGAAAAAATACATCTAAAGATACATCTGTTACTTTTTTACAATTCTCTCAAAAGCCATGAAATTAGTTAAAGCACGCACCTTCTATATGAATGGTTACCAGCCTGTGCTATATATATATACTCACTGTACAGTCAGAGTGCATTCCATGATTGGTCACTGCAGATTTACACATCAGGTACCTCTAAGTATGGTGCCTTTAGCCCCATTCATGAACACACCAACTCATCACATGATCCCACTGTCAACCCCAATCACTGCTGTCACAGATGGAAAATACCCTTATCATATATACCCTTATCATAAAATTGTATGACCTTATGTTCAAAAGAGAAATGGAGTAATTCTAGGGCAAAGAAAAAACAGAGAATAAATCCTATGCAATGAGTCTGAGTGCCAGAATGGTTTCTAATGCATTGCCTTTGTTGTCTGCAAGGGTAATTAAATGAACATTATACCATCCCCTGAATAGTTAGTACTGGGTATCATGCCCACAGAGGTGGCAGAAGTGTGGGGCCTGGAATCCAGCCATACAATAAATCATATTTGCCTCCATAGACATGATCTCCAGTAAGCATGCTAAAAATATTTGTCCAAAAAAGGAAAGAATGGGAAAAATGGCACCTTTTGCCTTCTGGTATTCCCATGAAATTGAAATTTTTCTATTTTTTACTGCAACCCTGTCTATTCCCACTGCACTGGTCACCATAGAAACACACATAATTGACCCCAATGCATTGTCCCACTGCACTGGAATCCATAGAAACACACATATTGATACCTCAAGTCTTGTCCCACTGCATTGGCAACCATAGAATCACACAAAAACTGACACTCCTAGCCTTTCCCCAAGAAATACACATACTGACCCACCAAAACTTTTCCCTCTGTAGCCATAGATCCACACATACTAACCCTGTCAGCCTTGTCCCACAGTAGCCAAAGAACCACACAAACTAATACTCCCAGCCTTGTTCCACGGTAGCCATAGAACCACACATACCGACCTCTCAGCCTTGTTCCACTGTCTGGTAGGTGAGATGAGCAATGGGAAGCTTTACTGAGCCCCAGCATTGTCCCATGGTAGCCATAGAACCACAGCCTTGTCACATACCACTGTTACTGAGAGAACCCCACATACTAACCCCCAGCCTTGTCCCACTGCAATTGTAGCCATAGGACCACTACAGACTCCTAGCCTTTTTCCACCTCGCTAGTATCCATTGAACGCTTCCAGCCTTCTCCCACAGTAGTCATGGAACAAAACATACTGACCCTCAGCCTTGTCCCAATGCACTACTATAACAAGAAGCACACATACTGACCCTCAGCCTTGTCCCAATGCACTAGTATAACAAGAACCACACATACTGACCCTCAGCCTTCTCCCAGTGAACTAGTATAACAAGAAACACACATACTGACCCTCAGCCTTGTCCCAGTGCAATACTATAACAAGAACCACACATACTGACCTTCAGCCTTGTCCCAGTGCACTACTATAACAAGAACCACACATACTGACCCTCAGCCTTGTCCCAGTGCACTACTATAACAAGAACCACACATACTGACCTTCAGCCTTGTCCCAGTGCACTAGTATAACAAGAACCACACATACTGACCCTCAGCCTTGTCCCAGTGCACTAGTGTAACAAGAACCACACATACTGACCCTCAGCCTTGTCCCAGTGCACTAGTGTAACAAGAACCACACATACTGACCCTCAGCCTTGTCCCAGTGCACTAGTGTAATAAGAACCACACGTACTGACCATCAGCCTTGTCCCGGTGCACTAGTGTAATAAGAACCACACGTACTGACCTTCAGCCTTGTCCCAGTGCACTACTATAACAAGAACCACACATACTGACCCTCAGCCTTGTCCCAGTGCACTACTATAACAAGAACCACACATACTGACCTTCAGCCTTGTCCCAGTGCACTAGTATAACAAGAACCACACATACTGACCCTCAGCCTTGTCCCAGTGCAATACTATAACAAGAACCACACATACTGACCCTCAGCCTTGTCCCAGTGCAATACTATAACAAGAACCACACATACTGACCCTCAGCCTTGTCCCGGTGCACTAGTGTAACAAGAACCACACATACTGACCCTCAGTCTTGTCCCAGTGCAATAGTATAACAAGAACCACACATACTGACCCTCAGCCTTGTCCAAATGCACTAGTATAACAAGAACCACACATACTGACCCTCAGCCTTGTCCCAGTGCACTAGTATAACAAGAACCACACATACTGACCCTCAGCCTTATCCTGGTGCACTAGTATAACAAGAACCACACATACTGACCCTCAGCCTTGTCCCGGTGCACTAGTATAACAAGAACCACACATACTGACCCTCAGCCTTGTCCCGGTGCACTAGTATAACAAGAACCACACATACTGACCCTCAGCCTTGTCCCGGTGCACTAGTGTAACAAGAACCACACATACTGACCCTCAGCCTTGTCCCGGTGCACTAGTGTAACAAGAACCACACATGCTGACCCTCAGCCTTGTCCCAGTGCATTAATGTAACAAGAACCACACATACTGACCCTCAGCCTTGTCCCAGTGCACTAGTATAACAAGAACCACACATACTGACCCTCAGCCTTGTCCTGGTGCACTAGTGTAACAAGAACCACACATACTGACCCTCAGCCTTGTCCCGGTGCACTAGTGTAACAAGAACCACACATACTGACCCTCAGCCTTGTCCCGGTGCACTAGTGTAACAAGAACCACACATACTGACCCTCAGCCTTGTCCCAGTGCACTAGTGTAACAAGAACCACACATACTGACCCTCAGCCTTGTCCCAGTGCACTAGTGTAATAAGAACCACACGTACTGACCATCAGCCTTGTCCCGGTGCACTAGTGTAACAAGAACCACACATGCTGACCCTCAGCCTTGTCCCAGTGCATTAATGTAACAAGAACCACACATACTGACCCTCAGCCTTGTCCCAGTGCACTAGTATAACAAGAACCACACATACTGACCCTCAGCCTTGTCCTGGTGCACTAGTGTAACAAGAACCACACATACTGACCCTCAGCCTTGTCCCGGTGCACTAGTGTAACAAGAACCACACATACTGACCCTCAGCCTTGTCCCGGTGCACTAGTGTAACAAGAACCACACATACTGACCCTCAGCCTTGTCCCAGTGCACTAGTGTAACAAGAACCACACATACTGACCCTCAGCCTTGTCCCAGTGCACTAGTGTAATAAGAACCACACGTACTGACCATCAGCCTTGTCCCGGTGCACTAGTGTAATAAGAACCACACGTACTGACCCTCAGCCTTGTCCCAATGCACTAGTGTAACAAGAACCACACATATCAATTCTAACCCCTCCTCCTCCAGGAATTAGCAAAGTTCCAGCATGAAATGTCTTGTGGCTAGTAAAAAGGGAGAGATGTTAAGGGCTTTCTATGGAAATTTTTGTGGAAAAAAATTGCCAGTATTATTTATAGATTGATTTTGGAGCATGAATACATGCCGAATTGATTAGAATTTTCTGCCCAGTTGACAGTTTATTATTATTACGACGTTATTTCTGATAGGAATGATTACGTTATAGATTACTATGGACTAATATATATAAGCTACAGTAAGCACTCATCCAATGGCAAACAAAACAAGAAAACATTGGCGACCACTTTGAGTTTTTTGAGGTGCAATACTAAAGCAAACCAGCTGTACTCTAGGGGACAAATGGAAATTCCCATTGATTTAAATGGGCTTTTAAATAATCGAATGCTAGAGGCATCCAACTCATGGTGTGACCTCTTTAACATAAATGGGGTTAAAATCCCAGTTTAACCCTGTGAGTGCCAGAGAGGTAATGCGATAGATACCTCTCTGGCACACAAAGGGTTAAATCGGTGACAATATTGGGAATGTTTATTTGTGCCCTATGGTGTAGTTCATGGGCTCCAGAACTGAGTCTCTTTAGCTTATAGAATATGGCCCTGTATTCCTAGTGGTGAGTTCTGGTATTGTCTGGGAGAAGTAGATAGCCAGTCTAACAGTCCTGAATATTGAATGCAATAATGTTTATGATGTGCCATTTTTCATTAACCTTTTGAGTGCTAGAGGGGTATGCAAAAGTACCCCTCTGGCACTCATAGGGTTAAGCAAATGAATTTCACTTTTCATTTTTTTTATTCTGTTAATATTTTTGTACTATTCACTAAGCCATAGAAACATTTCTAAGTGGGGGTACCAATTTCCCCTTGTAATTTTGTATCAGTTTCATTATTTATTCATGTGCCTGCTGTTTGTAGATTTGTCCAAATCCTGCAGTCAAGCACAGATCTTTACATAAGCCCATATGCCGGTATTCAGTGTATGTGTTGTGTTTTACTGTGATGAGTAAGAGATAGCATAAGTTTCTTGTAAAGCAGCATAAATGCATGCCTTAGTCCTTCATCGCTTTGGAAGTATTTTGAGAATGCCTTGTAGACTATTGCCATAATTAAGGGAATAACTGCAGTTATGATAGGGCCCTGCGTCTAGTAGGGTCCGGGGTTATCCACTATCCCACAATACCTTATTATCACACCAGTTTCTTATCATGGCTGGTGACCACTGATCTCATCAAACAAGGCTGCATAGTTATTGGAATGGTAAGGCATATGAACAATAAAGTACAAATTAGTAATTCTAAATCCCAGACCACAAGGGCCCCCTGTAGGGTGCCTGAGGAAATACTTGTTTAATTATAAATGAGTCAGTCCAAATAGACATCCTCAAAACTTGTCCCTTTTGGAGTGGAGTTTAGAGGGATAGTAACATTTCACAAAAAACAGCAGCTCCAATTAATCTTCGTAGTATTTGGGCCATGGAGAGTGTTATTTCAATACTGTCAGAGCTGTAGTTCAAGAGTAATTGAATGATAAAGGATCCCCCTCCCATCCCTTTTACCAAGTGTAAGCCACCTCCCCTCAGATGTGGAATCTGGTCTTTAGACCTGACAGATCACAGCAAAGGACAATCTTCTTACCTTGAGTATAAGGAAAAACCCTGCCCCCTTAACAGGTTTTTCATGTTTTTCCTTATGCTCACTGAAGATTGTGCCTCTCTATAATCCATCTGAGGTGAGCAGTGTTACATCAGTAAAAGGGGCAGGAGGGGGATATTTTATCATTCAATTACTCTTGAACTACATCTCTGACAGTATTGAAATAACACTCTCCATGGCCCAAATACTATGAAGATTAATTGGAGCTGCTTTTATTGTGAAACATTATTATCCCTTTAAAAGTACTGCTGTAAGGCTTAGTAGTTATAAAAGATAATGATGTGGCCTGAATGATTGTAGCATTTGTCACAAAATGGCTGCATGAGATGTTCTATTGCCTACTATTGAATTATCTTGTCAATTGCTGTTGCAAAATCTTCCATTAACTTGTTCAACATTCATGATTTTCTTATGCTCATTAAGAAGTTATCAACATAAATGAAATGTTTAGATCCAACCATGTACTGGAACTTTTTTCTTGTATTTAAACCCTTAGACGTTCAAGGCATCTCCAATACATTTCAAAGTATGATTCTTTTATAAATATTTTTTTTTAATAAAAAGTTACAGAGGAATTTTTGCATTAAATTACTAAGTTTTCTTGGTCATGCTATAGGGAAGTCATTAGGAGTTTGTTCACATACAGATCTTAAAGAGACATTATCAATAGAAAATGAATAGGTGCTATATCCCTTTAGATATCATGTACTCCTATCAAACATTTGCAAAAAGTATTTCATAAGCCTCAATTCTATATTATAATTAGCTGAGTATGTTTGTCAGAAGCCGTCATGTGCAGTAGAGACACCTGCGCGTGCTGTAGTCATGCACAGAACAGACTGCCCGCACCGTGGCTGATACGGAGCGGGTGCTCCAAATTCATACCAGACCAGAGAGGACTACGGTCCAAATTTGGAGCGCCCCACTCCGTATCAGACACTGCATGTTCGGGCAGTCAATACTGCTCGTGACTGCAGCGCCGCCAGTGTTGGCCCATGTATACAGGCTTTAAAAGTAATGCACAATATTTTCATACTCATACACAGGCAACTGTGCTTGATCATTTGGCACCTCTTTGTATATACAAGAGATAAGGGCAATGTATGGCATGACTGAGGTAAACATATAAGAGATAAGAGTTTCAGTGAATGAAACCGAGTGGGTTATAATCTTAACAGTTTGAGTGTCGGGAGGTGTGCAGCATATTGCTTTGCTATACTCTGTGTATCCCTCTGGCATGCAAAGGATTAAACAATTAACTCTGTGTATGGTTTAACCCTTTGAGTGCCAGAGTGGTACGCAACTCATTGCCCTGATAACTGTATCCACGTTTCACCTTTACTACAAAAGATTTTAGAACTTTTACACCAAAGGGAAAAAAATGGTGACCATAAGTTAATTATGTTTTATGAACTGTAGGATTTTTTGGTGATCCTGGGGCAAATGTATACTTTTTAGTGCAGCCCTACTAATGTTAGTCCCTAATGCCAGTGGCTGTACTTCAGGTTATGAACTACATCATATGCTGGTGGAAATCTCCAGCAATATAGGATGTTAACCTTTTTACTGCCAGAGGGGTATGCAGTGTTTTGCTTACCCCTCTGACACTCAAGTGGTTAATGCCAGCAAGTCACACACTCTAGAACCATAGCTTACATAGGAAAATGTCATATACTAACACCATTTCCTTTATGCCTTACTTACTACTGATCTAAGCAAGGTGTAGAGGAATGGACAGCTCTGAAACACTGACAGACTGTCCCCTCGTCCCCATTTGGGCATTAAGGGGAGGGTTTGGGATGTATGTAGCATAATAAATTGGCATTAAGCAGGCACATCTCTTATTGCACAGAATCAGCGTGGTATATTTACCCTAATATCCCTTTAAAAATGAAGTGTGAGTCAGTAGGCACTAAAACAGTTATATGCTCTAGTACAGTAGTTCTCAACCCGTGCACTCACTGCCCACTTACAGACCAGGACTTGTGAATTTCCCTGCTAGAGCATGTATGTTGATCAGAGACTTATTCAATTTGATTAGCTCACTTGTGCTATAACATGGAAATCCTCAACTCCTGACCTGTTATTGGGACCTGAGGGAACGGGATGAGAAGCACTGCTCCAGTACATTACCTGAAGTGCAGGTGAATGGTTTGTATTGTTATGTCCAAGTCCAGAATATTACCTACCATGAAGCAATTGTAAATTCCTCCATAATGCTCATGATGGACATGCTAGCCTTTTATCATATTGTAAAAGCCTGTGTACAAGGGCCAATGTCTGGGTAATGTTAAGAGGCCTCTACCTCACTGCTCCACGAGATACAGTCTTGTGTCGCCTCACTCACGCGATGCAATCATGCTCAGTAGAGACTGCCCAAATGCGGCCAGTCTCTAATGCGCATGACTGCATCGTGACAAACATCCTAGCAAATTATTATATAGGATGATGAGTGACATTGCACAAATTAATTATTGAATGCAAAAATAGGGGCACTTCTGGTGTAGTATACCAAGATATAGATATCAAAATAGGATGCTGGTTTTTTAGGTACTTGCAAGAATGTAGGCCTTGGTGTGCGTATGGAACTTCAAAGGTCTTCTCGGATAGTTTTGAGGAGTCTCCTAGATCAGACTCAGTTGTTGCTCCTCCACTCTCATCTAACCAGGGAAGACATGCAACAAAGAAAACAAACAGGAGAATGCCTACAGTGAACCCTAACTGTTGGACTGGGAAACAAGTAACCCCCAAGAAGTATATGGGTAAAGGGTGGTACAGTGTTAGCCATAGAAAAAGCAGGAGACAGACTAAAATTATATAATTATTGCCTGCCTAAGTGGCTCTAGGATGCAAGCTTTCAAGACAATGTAGGTCTCTTCCTCAGAAGAGACCTAAGTTATCTTGAAACCTTGCATCCTAGAGCCACTCTGGTAGTGAAAAAAATGTATCATTTTTACTCTACTAGCCTCCTTGCTTTTTCTATGTCTAACACAGTACCACACTCTAACCATTAATTTAATTAGTAAAACAATTCTTCATTCTTATTATCCTGTAAAAGAGACCTAAGTTATCTTGAAACCTTGCATCCTAGAGCCACTCTGGTAGTGAAAAAAACGTATCATTTTTACTCTAAAAGTCTCCTCCAAGAAGTATACTCATATCAGATTATGGTTAATGAAGGATTATGCCAACAAGCAGACAAATGGAGATAAATAAGCCTGCCTTTGTTCAGGCATTCCTCCAGGGTTGGATAACCCACTACACTTTACACAAATAAAATCTGAACCCATAATTTCAAAAATAGAAAGACGTAATGTACAAAATAAAAAAAGTGAGTTAAAATGTATTAAAAATGTCTCTTTATGCTTTTTTTACAGCATTCAAGCTGTTTTATCAAAAGGTAACTAGGCTCCAACTTTTGGGCTCAAGTTTTTATTTGTGTCAGGTGGCAAGCCGCTTCCCAATCTAACAAAGGCACTATATGGAGTAGGCACCCTCCTGTTTGTTTTCTCTGTTACAAATTCATCATGTTTGTTGGAAACCGATTGGCTTTACTTTGATAGAAATGATATGCAATTTAAAGAATGCATTCAATCCATACTGATAGTATAAAACAAGCCTAAGCCATCATAATCATATCTGTTTCTAAATGTTCCAAAGTTTACTGTACTGATTCACAAAGGTACATTCAATTTATCAAAGGAATATATTGCAGCCCTATATTCTTTCAGTACAATGCAGTAAACAATTAGAGAGACCCAGGGCATGTGTTACTGCCCTGGCAGGCATTTCAGCCTTTCATAAGCAGTATCTCTCTGTTTATCAACACAATAATTATGCACATTTGCCCTTCTTTCTTACCCCATAGAGTTCCATGTCTGTTTATTCATTGATATAATAAGACTGTCACTGTCACCATGCAGTAAGGAACAACAGTTTAATTCAGAGTAGTATGCGTTTACGTACCTTTACACTAATAACAAAGCATGGATGTGAACATTTTTTTATAGCATAGTCTTAAATTGAGACTTTTTTTTCAAGATTATTTATTAAGCTTTTTAATAAATCACAGTATTTTAAAATATTGTGTATTATGCATACTGATTACAAATCAAATAGCAAATTACAATACTGACAGCTGGGGTGAGATTCGCTAAGAGGTGATAAAGTGGTGATAAAGAGGTGATAAACTACAGAAGTCATCTCCACTTTATCACTTCTCCAACACCTATGTTATTGTATGGAACCTATGTACTAAGATCTCCAAAGCTGAAGAAATCTTAGTGCATAGGCTCCATATAATAATATAGGAATTGGAGAAGTGATATTACTGGAGAAGTCATCATCACTTTATCACCTCTTTATCACCTCTTAGTGACTCTCCCCCAGGTATCTTTAACCCTTTTAAGTGCCAGAGATGTATGCTTTGGATACCTCTCTGGCTCTCAAAGGGTTAAGCTACAAAACCTGACACATATAAAGAGCAGTGGACACAGGGAAACATTTTTATTTTTCAGTAACTTACAGCTGAAATGTAACACACTTTTGATGCTTTATGGGGGCATAGTGAAATGTATTCTTTTAATTTGCGATTCTTTGCAGTTTCTCGAATAACATAGATGTAGTTAAACTTTTTTTTTTTCAATCACCAAAGAATGATCAAAATAAAATATAAACTATGACAAAGTAAATACCCCAAAACGGCTCCAATGTTTTCTAATTTTTATCACAAATATGTAAAGCATTTTAGCCAATAACCTTTAAGATGTTGGAGGAGTAGGTCACAGAGAATCAGCACAACGCTATGTTTTATTGTTTTACTTAGCAAGCGTGCTAATTCATTTCTGGCTGTCATTGATGGAGAATTATTGTAGGACGTTATACTTTGTAATAAATATAGCAAATGCTATTGCTTATTCTGGTGCATGTTAACCCTTTAAAGATCAGAATGTTGTGGAACTCATTGTAAACAAAATGTTTCATACCTGTTTCGAAGGTTTACACAAGATGTAATGAATATGCAGGGTCTCTAGTACATTAACAATTCTGCAACACAATGAGGTGTATACCACTTTGGCACTCAAAGGGTTAAACATTCATGGAAAATGAGAAGGGAAAAAGAGTAATTTTACTCAGTCGTAGATGCAATGATGCATGCCACATCCACATATCATTTTTATGTATATGATATGATTGTAAACCTCATGGATGCTATAGACCAGTGTTTTAGTGCACACTAACAAGTCATGTTTTCCAGATATTCCAGCTTGATCAGAACTGTGTAGTCAGTGGGTCAGTCATTCTGATTTATCTCCCTGTGATTAAGCAGTAATATCTGAGAAACATGACCTATTTGAGAGATGAGAATCACTAATATAAATATCTCCAATGCTGTGTTTAGCATTCAAGTGGTTAAAGGAACAGTAACACTTTAACCGTTTGAGGGGTAATCAACACATTGCAAAACAATGCTTTGTGTACGCCTCTAGCACTCTAAGGGTTTTAATCTGAGCACAAAATCCTCTTGTTAACTGTAAAAAAATAACCTTTAATTAATACTGGATATCATAGCCACCTAAATGGACATTATTATTATTTTTTTTTTTTTTGCATGACTACAGAACTCCAAACTCCTCCTACTGAAGTCTTCCTAGGAAGGAGTACTTGAGTGGGAGGAGTTTGGTGTCCTTGATGCCCAGCACTAATTATAGATTTATTTGAGAATCAGTGCCCAGATAATTAATTCATAGGGGACATTAGGATTCTCTGCCAGGATTAAGGTGAGAGGGGGATTATAATTATCACTCTTATTAGGTGTTAGGGTCATATGTTCAAAGAATTAGCAAAATAGCTTTTGTCATTTGTAACAACTTTTCAAAGTACAGTGTCGTTGGACTCATTAATATTTTTGTCAGAAAATGTTGTTTGTGATCAGAAATATGTCATTTGTCCTGACTGAAGTTGTTGTATGTAAAGACAAAAATGTTGTGTGTAACGACAAAAATTGTCTTACGCACAAATTTTGTGTTTTGCAAGACTTTTTTTGTCGTTAGTTACAACAAATTGTCTTTCCTTCTATACGACACTGGAGAATAGTGTAGCCACGCCCTTTCCATGCCCCTTTGCCGGGAAATTCTGGAGTTGCGTTGTACACAACTGACATTACTAGTTTTTTTGCTGTATGCTCTATAGAAAATATGTTGCTCTTGCATACAATTACTTATTTTTGTCTTTCATACGACATTTTTTGTCGTTATTCTTTTGAACATACGACCCTTAGTGCTCTCTTAAAGGGATAGTAATACATAAAATGTAAAAAAACATATATTGTAGGGTTTATCCCCCTGAGTAAAACAAAGGTACTCCCACTGCCGTGAGGTGTTTTATTCCAATGTTATTACAGCTCAAAGCTGAATTTTTTTAGGTGCAGTATCATAGTGGCCTGAAAATGTACAGTGGCACTGTTGCTAAACCTCCTATGGAGATTTATGGTCCTGGGACCAGAGCTGTCCATAGGATGGTGTAGCAATAGTGCCAATGTACAATTTTCAGGCCACTGTGATCACCTAAAAAATTCAGCTTTGAGCTGTAATAACTTTTGAATAAAACACATTTCAGCAGTGGGAGTACCCTACAACATATATTTTTTTACATATTAAGTATTACTATCCCTTTAAGAAAGAAAAAATGTTACCATATAAAGTAAAATAAGAACAAAATAATGTGTGATAAATTGCAAGTCTGGCAAAAATAATGAATTTCTACTGGACATATTTTAACATGCTGAGTGTCATAGAGGCATCCAATACATTGCGTTGTAGTGTGTTTTTGATACCTCTCCGGCACGCAAAGGGTTTTAATATTCACCTCTCATCCTCTTTGAATCATATCAGTGAACATATTAAGCCTTTGAGTGGCACTCAAAGGGTTAATGAAGACTCTGTATATTCTATATTTTCTGATTACCAAATGTTCGATTTTTGACAAAATTTGAATATTTGTTGAATGTTGGATGTTCAGCCTTCAGTACTTGTCAAACATTTCACATTCACAGGTGATTTGTTGAATATTTTAACCCTTTGTGTGCTAGATGGGTATCCAGCGTTAATGCGTTGGGCACCTCTATGACATTCAGTGGGTTAAAGCTTGAAAGTTTGCAGTTCTACAACAACAAATATTTGCCTATATCTCAGTGGGAATGGGTATTTGCAGAATTAGCCTTTAAATTAGATTTTTGCTGGTACCGCCATCTCTGATCTACCTTCGGTAGGAAAAAAAGGTTGTGTTTTCAATCATAGAGTTTCTCATCTCTTCTCAGTCTAATACTAAAAGATGTTCCTTTATCTAGGTGCCATGTACTTACCTGAAAGCCAATATGGCAGCCTAATCACATATGCAGTGTAGTGCTGCATAAGTACAAGTGAAAAGTGTAGCTATTTAGGACCAAATCAACTGCACATGTAGAACAAATGCAAAATCACTGTTATTTTAAAAGTCTGCAACTCATAATTTTGCAATGACTTATTGACTCCTCTGGGATTCACGGGGATAAAAACCCAGTTTAACCCTTTGAGTGCCAGCGGCGTACATAGTGCATTACATTGCAATGCGTTGCACGCCCCTCTTACAGTCAAATGGTTAAATCAATTGGAATTTGTCATTTTCCCCTGTTGTGCAGTTTGCCGCAGAATTACTCCATTTCTCCCGTAATACACATATCTGAGTGTCCCTATTTATACACCAACTTCTTAAAGGAGTAGTAAACTTTTATTATAGAAAAAATAATAGTTTATTGTAGCTTTTCTTGCTAAGTAAAATAATAGTACTTCCACTGCTGTGAGATTATTTATTCCAAAGTGAATATAGTTCATACTGCTTTGCTTTTGTTAGTTTTTTGACATTAACATTATCACCTGGTATATAGTTATTACATTACATTCTATGAAAGGTGAGTCACTGACTGCTCCATAGAATGTGATAGTAACAGCTGTACCGATCTGGGGCTAGATTCTATTGCAGTTGCTAATTTTATCTCTGCGTTTATATCCACTTTTCCCCATAGACTTCAATAGGAAAATGATAAAACAGGTGTTAACATTTAGCACCTGCAATAGAATCCAGCCCTTGAACTGTTAGGAGTTTTGAATAAAGCAGCTACCAGTAGTTGGAGTACCATTGTTTTACTCACCAAGAACTATATAATATATGTTGTTTTTTTAATATATAATAAATGTTTACAGTCCTTTTGCAGGTATAGTACCAAAAATATACATGTGACTGTATTTAATGACTGGAAATTGAAGAAAGAATTTACCAGAACACACACAATTTACACGTCAATATCATAACTTCCCACACCTCAAAAGGAAATTAATAAGCAGAGCATTTAAAAAAAAAAAAAAACAGCGTTATTATTCACGTTTCTGTAGTTACTTGTTTACTTCCATTCCTGTACTTCAATAAACACTTTGTAACCAATTTGTTTTTCTATCAGAATTCATACAACCATCTAACAATTCCATAACGTATCCTTGTTTAAACTCTTTCAGTGCCAGAGGGCACCCCTCGGACGCTGAAAGGGTTAACCCTTTTAAGGAGCAGAGGGGTGCGCAATGCATTGGTTTGTGATGCGGTGCACACACCTCCGGTCCTTAAGGGTTAACAAGCATGTTATTCTTTGTAAAAGTTTCGTAAGTTAAAATGTTTTGTACAGACCTTAACTGTTATAATATTTGAGCAAATAATACCATGTTGTATAGTTATAAAGTTTTCGATTTTTTTTTTTTTGGGCTTTAAATGTATAAAATTGTATCCTGCCTGGTTTGCTCTGTATTTTTAAATGTGTTGCACAATTTTGCATATTTTTTTGGTTTACATTTTATTCCTGAGGAAAAAAAAATCAGTAATGCCTATGTATAAACAGGAACCCTTTTAGCACTAGGGGGTGTTAGTCCTTACAGTGCTGAAATGGTTTAACCTCTAAACTACCAGAAGGGCCACCAATGCATTGCAAAGCAATATATTGCAGGCCTTTGTGGCAGTGAAGGGAACAAGTGCAGTTCTGTTGTTTTTAAACACAATGAGACTGATGTACTAAGAGAATTCTGTAGCAAACCAACTGCATCATGGGAAACAGATTAAAATTCTCAGCATCTCCCTTGATTTAATGCTTTGAGTGCCAGAGGGGTACACAACGCATTGCAAAGCAATGTGTTGCATACCACTCTGGCACTCAAAGGGTTAAATGTGGTTTTAACACCTTGAATGCTGGAAGAGTTTCTAATGCATTGCAGTGTAATGCATTGGAGACCTCTCTAGCATTCAAGGGGTTAAAAAGTATATTTAAATAAATAAGAAAGGGTGTATGTCCCCTATGGTGCAGCTGGTTTGCCCCAGAATTGCTCCATTTCTCCTTCGTACATCAGCTTCAGAGTCTATGTATAAATAATGTTGTCAAACCTGGTATGTCTCTTTCTCTCATAGAGGGATTCATTATGCTGCCAGAACAACAAATTATTTAAAAAAAAATGTTCAAATAAAATTTTTATCAAAATATGGAATTGTTGGGTCATATTTTCTATGAATAATTGGCTAAAATGTGTTAACATTTGCTTTCACTTCATCAATATTTTAAGTGAAAGTCAACCTTCTTTTTGACTTTACATATTCTGCAACTGCATAATATGTAGTCAAATTGTGAGAGCTTTCTGTCAGGGACTGTGAAAGCATGGATGACAGAACAATGTAAAAAAAATCTACAATGTAAAAAGAGAATGTGAAACAATGTAGAAAAGCCTGCCTTTACAGTACACATTGCTTTCAGGGCTTGAGGGATAATATTACATTGCTACATGATTCCTGCTTTTGCAGTCCCTGACAATAAGTTCATAAGAAACAGCGCTCAATGTCAAGGTCTTAACCCCTTAAGTGCAAGTTGGGTACGTAATGCATTGCTCGGGCACTCAAAGGGTTAAAAATATAAAAAGATAGCTAGAAATGAAAAAATAAAGTCTATGCAGAGCAGGTAAACTCAACACAAAGGTATTTTAAAGTGAACATACTTGATTGCCACATAACGCACTTCCTTGTTAATTGTAAGCCATCTGTAGGTCGTATCATGATAGTCATTACATATAGTTACCTGCGCCCATTTTGTGCAAGATCTCACTTCAAGATTGGGTATAGGGAAAAAGTTAATGTCTCATCACTCTGGAATTTCAGTTATGTTGGAGACTTTCTCCTTTCCACAGAAGTTACCATGGTTGGGCCAAACAAAATAATGACATAAATCCTATTCTTCTCTTGGCTATAAGGCTAAGTATACTGATTTCAGTGGACTTAACCACTTAATGACAAGGACTTTTTGACACTTGAGGACAAGAGCAATTTTGGCCTTTCTAGTATGTCTTTGTTCAAACTAATTTTTCCTCTAATTCATTAAGTACAAACGCACAAGTTAAATACCATTATTTTAAGAATAAGTAGGGCTTTCTTTTGGTACTACATTTACATGTGTAGTCCACCGTTTCTTTTGATAATAATAAAAAAAGGGAAAACACAAGTTTGTATAGGTTTTCCTGTCATAATTTGTGGTCAGTTGGTTCACTTTTAATAGGGACTGTATAAAAAGTGTGAACAGTCATTCATACCTCCCAAATATCCCTTTTTAGGGGGTACTGTCCTTCTGAGTGGAAAATCCCTATGCCCCTCATTCCCACCCTGGTGTCCCTCTTTTAGTGTGTATATGTTTCTTATTGTTCCACAGTAATAAAACTTACATAATGTTTGTTGAAACTTCAGAGTATTTGTTTATAATTTAAGCTGTGTAAATAAAATACTTTTGGTTTGCTCTAAATCATTAATCAGTGACATAAAGAGGTGGCAGTAGGTAATTGAGTCACCAAAACTGCTCTATTTGTTGTTCTGCCCCAGCATGTAAAATTTACTGAAACATCCCCGCCTTTCCCCCTGTGGTTCCACAATATAACAAAAGAAAGGAGAAGCGCCCAATAGTGAAATACGTTAACTTCAGATAATACTTCAATAAGAAGCAAATACCAATGTACTCACAATTTGTTATAGTCAGCAGAGGGGATATTCCAATGCTGACAAATCAGCTTGTGGAGATCTTACACCGTCTCCACTCGGTGACCAAGGATACTGCTGCTTCAAAAACACACCTTCCACTCCGAATCTTCAGTAATAAAATTTATTAAAATAGCGATATTAGCTGTAACTGCCAGGTCAACGTTTCGCGATTACAAACCGCTTTTTCAAGCCGGCTTGAAAAAGCGGTTTGTAATCGCGAAACGTTGCCCTGGCAGTTACAGCTAATATCGCTATTTTAATAAATTTTATTACTGAAGATTCGGAGTGGAAGGTGTTTTTTTGAAGCAGCAGTATCCTTGGTCACCGAGTGGAGACGGTGTAAGATCTCCACAAGCTGATTTGTCAGCATTGGAATATCCCCTCTGCTGACTATAACAAATTGTGAGTACATTGGTATTTGCTTCTTATTGAAGTATTATCTGAAGTTAACGTATTTCACTATTGGGCGCGTCTCCTTTCTTTTGTTATATTGTGGAATTATTCTGGACCGCTTGGAGAGAGCGTGTAAGGAAGAGGCAGCCCGTTTAATAAGGATCCCTGTGCTGAATCAGGATATTTATTCAGCAAGTGCATATGCTGTTTCTCATATATATGATTTAACAGCCAAGCTATTTTGTGAGTACCCACGTGTGGGGTGAATTGGTGATGGAGATTTGAATTATAATCTGAATTGCACTAGGGCGCTCCCCTTTCTGCTCTCCTTTTTTTGTCATTACAGTTTCCCCCTGTGGGGATGTGTATTCTCTGCTTTTCTCTTTCTCAGTATCATTGTGAGGAAGCGATAGGCAGAGAACACTGACAAAGGCAATGTGTAGTATATATTTCCTTTGTCACTGGCTCAACCAGCACATGTGAACACTGTAGCAGTGATCACATGTACAGGCTTACCTGGCATGATCACATCTCACCCTGAGGTGCCTGGATTAATGAAGTCTATGAGGACCAGGTCCATCACCCATCTTTAAAGGGCAGAAATGTGTGATGGACTTGGTCCATCACTCGTTATTAAGAGATCAACTTTCCAGCGCAAATGTATATCAAGCCCGCATATGTCAACAATCAACACGCACTCATGCACATGTATCCACATACCACATACACACTAATGCACACACACTTCAGGAAGAAGTCAAAGCAAATGGCCTTCTTGCATGAATTCTCAAGGAGGGTGAAACAGACATTTCGTCCTTCTGAGAACATTTTTGACACTCACCTTCTGATAGACAGCAAGTAGCCTAATTTCTTTATCCCTTCCCATTCAAATGTTGGAATGAATGGAAGGAATACTTTAAATGGAGCATTCACATATAAACTCACAGTTGTGTGAAGCTGCTATAGTTTCTGCTTGGTTTTTGACTTTTAGGAGGAGAAACAGGTGTGTTTACCCCTTGGATGTCAGAAAAGAATCAAACTTTTCAGACCCACTTCTTTATAATTTGCCTAGGGCCAAGACAGAGCTTAAAGGGATAGTAATACTTCGTTTTAACTTTATTTTATTTTGTAGGCATTAAAAACATGAAGAATGATATAAGTCTTATCTCTCAAACCTTTATGGTTTAAGGGATATTCACAAACAAAGTATCCCCCCCCCTGTTCAACCAGATCAGAAGGGAGGTGCCCAGGTAGACTGCAGAGAGGGACAATCTTCAATTAAGATAAGGGAAAAAGCTGAAAAACTTGTCAAGGGGGGCAGGGATTTCATTGTTTTCATACAAAGAAAATTGTCCCCTTCTGTTATCTGTCTGGTCATACAACCAGATTCACATCTGAGAAGAGATGGCTTACACTAGGTAAAAGGGGCGGGGAGGGGAACTTTGCTTGTGAATATCTCATAAACCATAAAGGATTGAGAGATAAGACTTATATCATTCTTCATGTTTTTTTAATGCCTACATAAAATAAAGTTAAAACTAAGTATTACTATCCCTTTAAAGCTATCTAACTGTCTGTGATCTTAAGTGATCCATGCTAAATCTGAACTATGCTGAGCCAGTTGTTTCATCTACATACAATGGAATGACAGGGCAAAAGTACACTGTCAGCTAAAGAGGATACTGAGTTATTTCATTTTAAATACATACATTTCTAGCTACCAGCTGTAAAAATTAGTATGTTATGTTAACTGTTTGAATGCCAGAGGGATAGGCAACACATTGCTCTGCAATACATTGCGTACCCCTCTGGCACTCAAAGGGTTACATTCCTAAAATACAACCCTAAGCTTGCTTTTTAATGAATGATTGATGATTTTATTAATTGTGGCCAAGAGTCCCTTCTGACTGAGTTTTCCTACCAGATGGCTTTTTTCTGATTCAGTACGAAAAACTTGGTCCAAAATCCATCCGATTGCATTGAAGCAGAGTGTGTTACTTGAAAATGGTGGTTTTCCTGCCAAAACTACATTGTGAATCCCAGCAGATATCTTTTGTGAACAGTACCAATTGCCTATTTGTAACCAACAAGTGAACAGAACATTTTTTTCATAGATTCTAAAACATGAAAGCCAAGAACAGATTTGTGTATTTCTTATAAGGTTCTTCTCAACTCCATTTTCCCGGCTGTATTCTGGGATAAGGCATACCAGCTGTCTCCCTTGCAACACCAGTGCAGGGACCAATGCAGACACCATCAATGGCACAGTGGAGCCTGGAGTACACGCAGAAGCTGGCACCAGAGATCTGACCCTTGAAACATCTGGAGACCAGGCTGCTTCAGCCATAGCAGCTGCAGGACTTAATGGACAAAGCATAGGAAATGGGCACAACACTAGCGGCATCACTACCCTCCACATCCATAGCATATTGCAAAATGCACATAGCCTAAAGTGCTACATAAAAATCAAAGAATGCCACCTTGGTTTCAAATGCCTTTTACTGCAACACATTTGAGAAGCTTGTAACATTCAATGGTTTAACTGCAATATTTTAAGCTTTGTGTATTCTCGTTTCTCCCCTATGTTGGTGTTGGCTTGTTTGTGATTTGTTCCTCTTTAGATTATTGAATATGGCCCTTGGTCTCTAAGGATTTTTTCCTTTATAAATGTTTCCTATATTACATTTCAGTTGAAAAGTGTTATCAGTAGTTACAGCTTACAGATTTCCTTTGAAATCAATGGATACATTTACAGATACAACTAAGGGTAAAGACATGTAGGCCACAGGTTTACTCAACAAGATGTTGCATTCATAACAATGGCAAAATGGATGTGTGCAACATTCTGTCATGTTCTGTTCATAAAAATACCCAATTGGCTGTTTGTGTCAGTCTACTAAGATGTTGTGCTCATGCCAGTAACACAGCTCCCCTTACACCAGTCCACTAAGATGTTGTGCTCATGCCAATACCACAACTGCACCATTCAATAGTCTAATAAGATGTTGCAATCATGCCCCTCAACTGTAGAACTGCCCCTTGCAGCACTTGCAGTGCATGTTATTCTAGAACTGCCCCTTTCAACTGTTTATGCCAAGGCTAACATGCTAGTCATAAAATATTGATCACTGGAAGATAAACCTATCTTTAAAAGTATATCTTTGTTTGTCTTTTTCATATTGTTAAGATGTTATGTGTGTACGTGTCATTCGGTAAACGTCATTCAAGCCAATGATTGTTAGACCAATCTATAATGCATTGCTTTTCATTGCATTGGACACCTTTATCACTCAAGGATATTCAACTTTGGTTTCCCCATCTGTTGGAGCCTAGGATCTCCCACATCCCCTAATAGCTAATAACAAGCAAGGTATAATGGGAGTTGTATGCCACAACAGCTGGAGAGCCCACGGTTGCATATGCCTGCTGTTGGGCCCTTATTACATATGGTTTATTCTTAAGCCAGGGGAGAATCATCATTTGACTTCACATGTGATGTGGTATACTACTCCTAGCATCCCTTACTATCCAATGACTCAATGAGAGTTGTAGGCCCTAAAAGTTGGGGAGCTCACAGCTGACTACACCCTGTACTGGGCACTTAGCACATATGTCCTATGCCAGACTTTGGGTGTATTCAACCTTGGGCCCCCAGCTGTGGTGAACCACAACTCTTAACTAGCCATTGGCTATTAAGGAGGACTCTAGATTGTAAGCTTTTGGGTGTGGTACCACTTCCAACTACTACTCCTTGTACTAGATTCTAGCACTAGTGCTGCTGCTAAGACAACAGCAGCAGCAACACCTACCCTAGGCATTGCAGGTTCATTGGTACAAGAAAAAGCTCATTCCTCTCTACTCGCTAGCCCCCCAATAAAATAATGTGTGTGGGACTACTTTTGCCGTGGGGCAGGCACAGTGCAATCGCCAGCAATTAACATATGTACCATGTGCAACAAAGTAGTGAAAAGGTCAAAGGAGGGGACAGACCTTGGAACATCTTTCATAATTAAGCACATTCAATCTATCACCCTAACATGTATGTAAAGCATATTAAACCCTCCTCTCAAAAAAAGGAAATTGATTCTGTAAGTGTGCCCCTTGTCCCTCCCCCAGGGCACAAAGAACATGGGAGAAAGGTCCATAGAAAGTAAAGCAAACCCCCTCACAAGCGTGGAAGGTCGATGATGACAGTAACACTGATTTGACTTCTTTGTCTTGGGACAGAGTCCATGAAAATATCCCCGGAGTACCTTCAGGCCCTTCCTTCTATTCCAACAACATTTCTGTCATTACCACCACCACCAGCTGATAGTGAGTCTGCAAGTATGATGTTCTGGCAGCTCATCTTCACCCATTGCACCTTGTGTGGTGCACTGATCACATATGGTGATGTGATGGGGAGCAATCGAATGCCAGGAATCAGGGAGCATCTGCGGACAGTCCATCCAACTGAATATGTGAAGCTGATGGAAGGAAGGGTTAATGAATTAGCTAGTAAATAGATAATTAGCAATTGCTTACCTAGAAACTAGGAGTTAGTGGAACTAGTGTTACAGCTTCAAATCATATCCAAATAAAAATGATCCAGTCCATAGCAGACTGTGTCACCGTCCAGTGTCTGTTATTCCTAAGTGTACTAAATTAATTTAAAAAATAGGAAAATTATATTTACTGTTGAAATTTCAGTGCACACCTGCACACAAATAGGCACTGTGCACATGCAGTGTTCCATACTCCAGTGCTGTCTTTAGCAACTGTGCCTGTTATTCCTGAGTGAATTTAACTTTTAAAAAAGTAAAATTAGATTTATTGTTCAAACTTAAGTGTACAACTGCACACAAACAGACACTGTGAAAGTGAGATGTTCCAGACTCCACTGTTATCTCCAGCAACTGTGCCTGTTATTAATCCTTGGTGCGTTAATTTCATTCTCAAAAAAAAGTCAAATTATATTTACTGTGAAAAGTTCAGTACACACCTTTACACAAGTAGGCATTTTGTGCACGAACAGTGTTCCCTCCAGACTCCACTGCTGTCTCCAACAACTACACCTGTTATTAATCCTGACTCTGAGGGGTAGATTTAAAGTCAGCCGTTAACAAAACAAAGCACTACCGGATGCGTTAAGTTGTATTTAGCAATTTAAAGATCCATCTAAAGAACAGCTAACGGCCGTTAGATAATCCTTACTAGGGGTGGGTGAAAAGTGTGAAAAATTTCCTGTGAAAAATTTTGCAAAAACATGCTGAATTTTCGCTTTTCCCGCAAAAAAATTCACCTTTCTGCCTATGCAAAAATGTCTTCCTTTTCGCTATTGTAACAAATTTTCCGCCTATGTTAATACATTTTCCGCCTACGTTAACACATTTTTCGCCTATATTACCTATAGGTACTGCATTTCCCATGTTCCTTAGGGCTGAAGTTTAGAAATAAGTGGCTGAAAGTCAAAGTTGTGAGTCCTCAGCAAAATATGGCTTGAAAAATGTGTTAGCATGCAAAATGCATTTGTCCTTTGCCCACAACACTTTCTTGCTTAAGTGACACTGGCACATATTCAGGATGTTATCAAGTAATAAAAAAAATAAAGTACAAACTACAATGTGGCAGATATGTATTGCACCAGTGGTGGTGGGGGACTGGCATGGTGTGATTTGTGTATGTATTTTTACCATTATCATACTCTATCCTTCTTCTAAGATTATTGACACATATTACTTATCGGTCATAGCAGTGGTTCCAAGTGGTGTAGATGGTGGGAACCCTTCTTCACATCCGTCCTCCATCTCCTCATCTGTGCTGCTGTTCAAATATATGTCCTGGCTTTGTCTGTCATGTGTGGTTTCTGCTACTACTACAACTACTGGAGCTGGATGTTGATGTAATTCTACTGCCACTACTACTAAGTGTCAAATTGCAGCACCTATAGCAGCAGCACCAGAGGTACTCGTCATATCTAACACATCCTGTGTTGCTGGGTACTCAAAACAGGTGTGTGTGGCTGAATGGGACTTGGACATTGAAGAGGCAATGATACTGAGGATGACTGAGTGGGTGACTGTGTGCTTTTTGACATCTGTACTTGTCCAGGATCAGACTTTCCAATGGCTTTCTCAGTTTATAGACAGACACAGTGCTCCTTAAAAGTGGCGGAAGATACAGCCTTTGACTTTCTGCTAACCTTATAGCCCTGTCATCATCCTCACTCTCAACTTCATCTGTATCTGAACAAGAGAAGGATGCTTGAGGGATATATTCTAGATCTGCATCATCATCAGTCATCATTAGGTCATCCTCAGCAGCATCAGCATCACCTGACAGTTCTTGCCCACTACTACCCTTATATTCCTCTAAGCTTTTGGAGGTCTCAAACAATTTATTTTTACTTAACAAAATTCACTACTACTTTGAGGACAGATGTTTTGGTGTCTCACAGTCTGATGCAGCAGGCGGTTCAGATGCTACACCTTCATCTGTTAGGCTTTTGCCAGCATCATCAACACTTGAATGTGACTTGCTGTCATCTTCAGTGTTCTTCTTATATCGTTCTGTATTTCTACTGGCACTGGTGGTGCTGGACCTAGTTTTGATAGGACCTTGACAAACTGCATCCTCCCTTGGAGTAAATGGATCATCATCATTGATTGCACACGCTGCAACAACCATTGCTGCAGTAGTTTTTTGGACTACTACCTTACTTTCACGTCCCTACTCTGCTCCACCTCTCCCCCTTCCCCTTGTGCATTTGCTGGACATTCGGCAACTACACAGTGTTTTTTTTACTGTACAGTGTACAACACAACTGATGGAGCTGTATGATGCTTTGCCTAAGCCCAGTCAGCTGTCTGTCACTGTCACCTAAGATATTTAGTTTTTTATTATTTTTTATTTATTTTTTTATTTTATTTATTTTATTTTTTTAAGTTGTCCACCCTGTTGTCTTATCACAGTCTGTCCAAAAAAAATTATAACTGAAAAAGAAAATCAACAATGTCTTTCCTCAGACTTCCCCACCCAGCACAGGGACAATAACAGCAAGATCATCAAGCAAATAGATTGCCTGTGTCTTGCCTGTCAGTCACATGGAATTTTGGAGTATTTGGGGGACAACCTCCTTCCTGCTTTCTTCTCCCTTGAAGTGCCCCCAGACTCCCCTAATGCACAGAACAAATGTCCTACCTAAATGACTTCCTAAACTAAGCTTCAGTACCTCTTTATTTGCCTATCTCCTCTAGCTAAAAAAACATGCTGCTCTCTCCTCTCACAAACACAGAATGGCAGCTTTTTACATGGCTGTTGAAAACTTTTGTGTGGTGTAGAAATATTTCTTCCCATTGATTTTAATGGGCGGAAAAGGCAGAAAAAAAGCAAAAAAAACCCTGCAATTTTCTGGGGAAATTTCGCCAAGCGGAAAGTGCCACTGTATGACGATTTCAGTTTGATTGCCCGTTCCCTAATCCTTACGACCAATACACTTACATGCATTGAGACTCATGGAACAAGATTCCCCAGAGCCATTTAAAGGATTGTGGTACTGTTAACGGCTGAAAAAAAGATACACTTAACGGACAAAATTTAAGACCCACTTTTCTTAGCCGTTAGACACTTAATGGTCAAAAAAAATATACATAGGAAAACAGACAAAATGCTTACCGCACAAGCATGTAAATGGAAATATTAACCAGTGCAATTCCAAAATAACACAAAATCATGGACAGACACCACAAATCACTGTCACACACAACAACAAGCAACACCACATGGACAAGGATTCCATCTACATCCACAACTATGCCCTCCCTGGCCTGCAAAAACTCCTCTGTGCCATACACTTCATGGCAAGTGGCACCTTCCAGTCCAATGAGGGTTACTCATCTGGCATGTCACAGGCCACATTCTCCAGAGTGCTGGACCAGGTCTTGCCAGCCCTCAAAAGCAAGACCAGTACCTACATACATTACCCCATCACCGACATGGAGTGGATACATCTCAAGCAGGGCTTTTACACAAGGTGAGGCATGCCCAGGGTCATGGGTGCTATAGATTGCACCCATGTCTGTATCAAAGCCCCAGAACGTGACGCACTTCTGTTCATCAACAGGAAGAACTTCCACTCCATGAACGTGCAGATGGTGTGTGACAGCAACATGAGGATTATGAATGTCTGTGCAAAATATCCTGGCAGCTCTCATGATTCATACATTCTACAAAACTCCTCAGTCCACAGAGACTTCGAGAATGGAACTTATACAGGGGGATGGCTTCTGTGTGAGTTCACAATACTAAATCACACCACATCCACAGGTGTACACACAGCACTGCTCAGCATGCTCCTGACTCACAGCTAGTACGTCCACCATACAAAACATCATTCACACAACATGTGCTCCTTGTCTCACCATGTCACTCACATTCCACAGGTGAAGCTGGCTATGGCTGCAAATCCTGGCTACTGACCCCGGTCGCCAATCCGCAAACAGATGCCCAGGAAAGGTACGACCAGGCTCATGGCAGAACTCAGAATGCCATTGAGTAGACCTTTGGCTTCCTTAAGCCTCAATTTCAATGTCTGGACCACTCGGGGGAGCACTACATTATGCCCCAGGAAAAGTGTGTAACGACATAATGGCGTGTGCAATACAGCACAACATTTCAGTGGACACCAGGCTGGTGGATCATATCCAGGCCCTTCCCACCTACCTGAAGTGCTCATGGACATCAGCCATGTTGAGGAGATCCTGCTGTTCTGGAGGCCCGTAAGCTGTGTGGAGAAATGAGATGTTGTGATTTGTAAACGTAGCCATGATAGGATTATAGGGATAGTAATACTTAAAATGCAAAATGAAAATAAGTTGTAGGGTTTATCCCCCTGAGTAAAACAAGGGTACTCCCACTGCTGAAAGGTATTTTAGTCTCAAGTTATTACAGCTCGAAGTTTAATTTTTTAGGTGCAATAGCACAGTGGCCTGAAATTGTACAGTGGCGCTGTTGCTACACCATCCTATGGAGATTTATGGTCCTGGGACCACAGCTGTCCATAGGATGGTGTAGCAACAGAGCCACTGAAAATTTTCAGGCCACTGTGATATTGCACCTAAAAGAATCAACTTTGAGCTGTAATAACTTGGGAATAAAACACTTTTCAGCAGTAAGAGTAACCTAGTTTTACTCAGGGGGATGAACCCTACAAAATATTTTTCTGTTTACATGTTGAGTATTACTATCCCTTTAATGGGATAGCGATGGTTAATTTCACCTTGATGTAATATTGTAGGTATTGTAAAAAGATGTGGATCGATGTTAGTCCTATCTCTCCAACCCTCATGGTTAGACAGTTATTGCTGTACTAGTTGAACAGCCCGTTACATGGGCCACAGTGCCACTGCCACCCGGTCGCGGGGCAGTCACGCACAGCAGAGACTGTCTGCTCCACGGCTGATACAGAGCTGGACGCTCCTTCGGAGCGCCCAGCTCTGTATCAGCCGCGGCGTGGGCAGTCTCTACTGCACATGACTGCAGCAGGCGCAGCAGTGTGTACTGCGCATGTCGCAGCGTTACACACGATTTAGCGAATTATATAGGATGTGACAGCTGGAGATTTTAGTAATTTGATCACACGGAGGATCTTCAGCAGAGTCAAAATTGTGCCATTTACATACTTCATTGGAACGGTCGACAATGTGTGCATGGTTTGCTAGCACACTCTGTGGACCATTCCAATGAAGTATTAATCTGTAAATGGCACCATTTTTACTCTGCTGAAGGGCCTCCGCATGCTCAAGTTACTAAAATCTCCAGCTGTCACATACAGCAATATTTGTCTAACCATGATGGTTGGAGGGATAGGACTAACATCGATCCACATCTTTTTACAATGCCTACAATATTACATCAAGGTGATATTAACAATTGCTATCCCGTCCAAGGTTCACAGAAAGAAAAATTGTCTGATATGTATGTGGATATGTACCTTTCAAATGAGTACAAACATATGCTTACAAGATATGAACCCAGAGATCAGTTCAGTACATGTGATTGCCTTACTGGCTATATATGTGTACCCATCACAAACTAACTGTTATTGATATCATGAATAAAAACATACCTCGTATATCCCATGTAAGTAAGGTGGGATTTAATAGGTATATGTATTTTGATGATATCAGTAACAGTTAGTTTGTGATGGGTGCACATATATGGCCAGTAAGGCAATCACATGTACTGAACTGATCTCTTGGTTCACATCTTCTTGGGACATATTTGTACCCATTTGAATGGTACATATCCACTTACATATCTGACCATTTTTCTTTGTGTACATATCTTTTTTGAACATATCTGCAGTGTGATTCAAGTGGTATACATCCCTATGTTATCAGTTTATCCCATACAATGCAAGATTTTGTATTATCTTACATGTCACTCTCTGGTTGTCATGATGGTATCCTATGCATTACTTTGTGATACATGGGATACCACCCTGACAATCAGAGATTGATGAACTTGACAGGATCCTGTCCATGAGTTTTGTTCCAGTTGAATTCTGAAGGGCAACAATCAAGTCAGTATTCAAGGATATCTTTGATTAAGGCCTGTGTTTTTTTTTCTGGATGAACCCATCCATCCTTCTGAGTGAGGCAGCCATACTCAATCAGAGATATCCATCATTCATGGCCTGTAGGTGGCCAAACTACAATGGTTCATATTTGGTTCTCATGTGTATCCTGCAAATAGTGGCTGGTGTACCATCCATCCAAGGTGTCAGCACTCCTGAGGATACATGTGTGAATCAAATGTGAGATATGTGATTTCAAGTTAGAGTAAATGATTGCATACACAACACCAAGGCCTACTTTTTTCTCCTTTAAGTCCTGTGAATTATTTTAGGCCTGTGTGTTGCACATACACCCAGTTATTCTCAGTGGCACTGTGATGTCTGACCTGATCCATCCTTTTTGAGATTCAGTAAGCAGTGGTGGAGATTTGATGAACTGAACATAATGCTGAGTTCTCCAGTGATCTCATGTCCCCATTTGCAATGTTTTCTATGGAGTCTATACAATGTGACCTTAGCAGCTTTATTCATGTTATTGAATGGTGTCCATAGACTAACATTGGGATTGGTGAAGTGAGGGTATATAAGTGTTCATTTATCTCCATCATTTCTTTTTCACCGCTTAGTGAATGTCCCCTGTGTAGCATGCAATCATTTCCCTGTCAACTTGTGTTCTTATTAGTGTTTAATCCTTTTAGTACCAGAGGGGTTGCCAATGCATTGTTGAGCGATGCATTGATAATCCCTCTAGCACTCAAGGGGTTATGTTCTGGTTTCCCTGTGGGTACATGGGTGGCATAGTGTAGGAGCAGGTCTGATGTTTAACATACAACACTTTGAGGAGCATGCTTTGTGTCTATAGTGTGTGAACAGCACAGCAACATGAGGGTTAACCAAGGAGTTGGACAGGTTTGGGCCTGTTTGAACATGGACGTTTGTCCTTGTCTTGTGTCCTGTTTTAGCCCTCAGGGTGCTGTGTTGGTGCAGTTGTGTGGATGAATGATGGGCATATTTTGGGATGTGATTGTGTTTGTGTGTAATGGTTGTGTGGGTAGATGTGGTGTGTGGTTATGTGATGATGCTCTTACCGGTAGTGCGGAGGCTTCTCTCTTCCCCAGTGTCCGATCCTCCAGGGACCCCCTCAATGAGTGTGGAGGACATGGTCTGCCACAGCATCTCCTGCCAGTGGTTGTAGGTGATGTCTACCGGTGGACCACCTCCGGTGCCTCGGGTGTACAGGGCGGCATCTCCCATCTTCTGTTTCACCTGCCTCTTGCAGCCACCCCATCTCTTTTTGACTGAGTCAACGTCCCATCTGCAGATGGCCACCACAATGACCCGGCTCCAGATCTAGTTCCAGGCAGCCTTCCTCCTCGCAGCCAGGCCAGGGACCCTCTCCCTCGGGAAGAGGACACTCTCCCTCTCCAAAACAGCCTCCACGAGGGCCCTATTCTCTTCCTCCATATAGTGAGGATCCCTGATTCTCTCCTCCTCAGCTGCGGCCTGTGAGGATTCAGAACCAGAGAGTCCTGCCTGCGCTGCCCCTGCCTGTGTCTGGTTGTCCTCAGCAGCTAACCCTCGTCCCACTGCAGCTTCTGTCCCTGGCCTCTGTATGCCTGCTCTTTGGGGCCTGGTCCCCCTCTGCCCTGCAGAGCTCCCTCTCCCACCCCTACTCTGCTCAGGGTTGCCCTCCTGACCTTCCTCCTCCTCCACTACTCTCCCCATTTCTCTCTCCTATCCTCTCCTAGCCATCACTCATGCACTCACACCCAGGCACTCCCACAGGCCCTCACAGACACACTCGATCCCACTCACTCTCTCTCACAGATTAATACTGTAAAAATAAAGTTTAAAAAATGTGTAAAGTGTTATAAAAAAAGAATGTGTATGTATGTGTATGTGTTTGTGTTTGTATGGATGTATGTAATATGTGCAAAAGTGTGATATGTGTCAAATTAGTGCACCTCTCTCCAAACTCCAAACTCTAAAAAACTCCTTCTACTACCAATGTCAGCTCCTCTCTCCCTCACTCTAATCGCTATCCTAGGCTCCTAGGTCCTGTGATCTAGCTCGCCAAAACTCGAAACACAGACAGGGTGTGACTGTTATTTTTGGGTATATATAGGTGTATTTGAACATTTTTGATACTTTGGGGCCTTGGGATTGGCTGTAGGTTTGAATTTTGTTTGTGCATCTATCAGCGTTGCTAGACAACGCCAGCCATAATGTTACATTTTGACTTAAGTTGTGTTTTAACAGGTATATATATATGTATACACTTTATAGCGCTCCACACATTGAATGCTTACAAGTTCACATACATTTGTGTAGTTGGATAAGTCCGAAAAAACAAGTTCAAGTCACCGTTGGTAGTGATTAATGTCTCTCAGTCTTAAGGTGGCAGCTATATTCCCAGGTGTCATGAATGTATGAATCCCCCGATGAAGTGAAGTATATCTTCACGAAACGCGTAGGGAAATTTATTATACCAATAAAAGAATTGTTACAGACTTCGATCTACCTCGCTTGTACATCATTATACCAAGCCGGGTCGGGCTTTATTGGCAAGCTTAGAACATTCATCCGGTGAGTTGCTTCTATCACTAGGGGCCGATTTGGGGATCCCTGTTATACAGAGTTACTCTTAGAGAAAGTTTCTCTTATTTTATGCAGATATCTATCCTTTGAATAACAGAATGGAACTCTCGGATTGAAGAAAATTAGACATTCTAACATATGGGCACTACTTGCAAGAAAATATCTTGTAAGTAGAATCATTTGCTCATTCTCCTTATTTTATCAAGTGGATTGCTCTCAGATGGTGTGCGCTTTTTCTTATTTTTTGTTTGTCGTGTTTTAATGGGTGTTTGGGATCACGGTGATGCAAACACAGGTGCGATGCAGGTTTTTGTGTTACGTGTTTTTGTTGCACCTACGTTCGTTAGCTATTCTCATACACTTACTTTTAAATGTGCCATAAATCATGTGTTATTTATGACCGATGTGCCTTTTTTATTTAGCGGCTTGGTTAATGTGAACCTTTAAATCTAGCCCTGAATGTGATAATTTAATTAAAAAAAAGTCAAATTATATCCACTGTTCAAATTTCAAAGTAAACCTGCACACAGATAGGCACTTTGCATGTTCAGTGTCCCAGATACCACTGCTTTCTCCAGCAACTACCCTTGTGTTATTCTTCAGTGTGTCTGTTAATTTAATAAAAGTAAAATTAGATTTACTGTTCAAACTCAAGAGTACAACTGTACACAAATAAGCACTGTGTTTGCACTGTGTTCACGTCTCCAGTGTTCTTTCATGCACCTATGCCTGTTTTAAATACTTAGTGTGTTAATTTAATTAAAAAAAATGAAAAATTATATTTACTGTTCAATCTTCTGAAGATATCAGGACTTGTTGTCTGAGTTTGGCTATCATCAAATATACATATAGAACATGTTTGCAATAATTAATGTTAGAGTTAATTTATTTTATTTGAAATAATAATAATGGGAAAGGTAGTTGTTTTTCATTTTTTGCATGATTCATAACAATGAATAAGTGTAAACAATGTTCAGAGCAAGTTTTTTCTTGTGTATTTTTATCTACTTCACTGCTAAATAATTTTATTCCCCCTCCCCCTGTGAGAAGCATGTATTCACACTTTTGTGCCTTTCCATGAATAACCCACATGTCATATGCTGTTCATTTTCAGCACAACCTTAGCTATGTAGATATCCCTTAACACAGCAAAAACCTTCAGACAGAATTAAAAAAAAATGTATTTAAATTCCAATAAAGTGAATGACAAACAACTATCAGCAAGTGTATTTTTTATGTTACACCAGCAGATGCTTATGGTTCTAAGTTTAGTATTAACTTGCCCTCCTAAATCACCAAACTTCATGTTTTATGCTCAGGTCTCCCCATAAAAATGAGCAAAAAAATGCACATTTTTTCACCATTCTGCATTTCAGCCACAAAATATCAAGCAATAAACCACGTAACCCTATATTTTATGGTTTGTTTGTTTTTAACTCAAAATACCGGGGACTGGTCATTTGCATTTCTGTGCCCAAAATTAGTCTGAAAATAAACGTTTCCTTAAAACATACTGAAATCAATGAAGACCATAGAATGCCTTATTTAGTTAGTTAGCTAGAATTCTTCTTCGTAAAATGGTATGAGTTGACCTACTATAGGGGGTATCAGGACCACGACACTGCACTGACCACAATATGTCTGTTTTCTTGCTTTAATATGATATACATGCACCTAAATATTTGTAACAACTGGATAGAAAAAGAAAAGGTAGACAAGGCATACCATTTTGAACAGAAGACAACCAGCTGCATCAAATGGAGGCATGCTTGCCTTTCTACCCCTAATTCAGTTAACACAAATTATTCCAGAAACTGGAAAAAATACAATGTTGTTTCATTTCTACCCCTGTAAAGGTACTGAAATGAATTAAAACTATGGTATTTTCTACTGTATTTTGGAAAGAAGAAAACCAATAACGAGGGGTTCACTTACCTTTCTAATGGTAGGCTAATGTGCAAATATTTCCAGAAGACTTAAATATACCTCCCTGTAATAAAATGGTCATAACAATTTCACATTTAAGGAAAATGTTTACAAAGCATATCATTTTGGAAAGAAGTCAACACACTGCATCAAATGAGGGGTCATATGCCTTTCTATATCTAGCCTGTTGTACACAAACAAAGAAAATAAGGAAATAATAGGATTTGTATATATATATTTCTACCTATTTAAAGGTTATCAGATCTTTGAAAACTATGGAATTTCCTACTGTATTCATTAGCAGCTCCTCTTCATAAAGAAATGATGCCCCATTTGTAAGAACTGACATTCCATAAGGGGGTGCAAGCCCAGAAGCACAACTACTCTTACCAAAATCTGTTGTTTCCTTTACACTCTTCAAATATGGCAAAACGCACTGGACTTTATGGCAATTGGGGTCTGACCAATGGAGATATGATAGATTGTTATTAAAGCAAGATGGGATACTGTTCCTTGATCCCTCTGTTCAAATAGTATAAACACAGTGATGAGGACCCATGCTCAGATGGGGAATATCTGGTGCATATAAAAGGAGATAGGGTCACTCCATTACTATACTGGGATATGGAGTGATTATAGTAAATGAGCTATTAATCTTGGTGGGCAAAGGCATTGTTAAAAACAATTGGCTTGAATAATATGCCAGTACAGTAAGATATTATGTGTGATACTTGCCTTGACTCTAGACTGATAGATGTGATGGCACGTCCAGTGCTTTATAGTCCCTGTGTAGCAATATGTTAAGGCACACAATGTTGTGGATCAATTGCATAAACCTACTTACTGTTATTTCTCATTAATTAACATTAAGAGTTGTCTTGCAACAATGTTATATTTTGAACAGTATTTTGAAAAATGTCTTTTATTAGTTGTAAGACTAAAACATGCTGCATTATGGACCAAAGCAATTAAGTATGAAACGTCGAACTATCTTTTCACATGTGTAATGTATGGATAATAATGTGACAATAAATATACAGTATAAAAATAACACTATATACAGCCCTTCTCATGGGAAGTTGAAGAATGTTTGTTTGGTCTTTTGGCCCCTGCATAGTTATAAGACTTAAGATGTTGTGGACCAAAGTCATTAACCACTAAAAGTCTAGGCGTTAGAAACTTAGGTCATATTAGATGTGTAATGGCAAATACCCATCTAACATGCATAGACTCAGCTTTATGAGAACCTGAAAAATAGACGTCTTGACAATAATCTTTGATACTGATATGAGATAGTATCACAATGCATCAATAATTGTCTGAGTTTTACTTATAAGCCTTAGTTATCCAGTCAATTGACGGGTTGGGAGTACTTGAACCTATCCATGCGCTTTATTCCCATTCTTGCATTCTAACCCTTACAAACTTAGGTCGTACTAGATAATGGCAAATACCCATCTAAGATGCATAGATACAGCTTTATGAGAACCTGAAAAATAGCTGTGTACACAATATTTGATACTGCAATGAGATAGTATCACAATGCATTAAGAATTGTCTGAACTTTACTTATGAGCATTATTTATCCAGTTAATTAACTGGTTGGAAGTACATGAGCCTATCCATTCCCTTGATTCCCATTCTTGCACTTGAATATAGGAATGCATGTGGACAGACTCATAATAATGTTTTTATAATTTGTTTTATACTTGATATGATAAGTAAAGAAAGTTTTTATTGTTAATGTATATATCATTTATCTATATTGAAAAGCACTGAACTGCCAATTCTGTTTTAAGATGTGTGTAAAAGATCTCATGTAAAAACAATGGGCTTTTGATTCTAGGTACGAGGGAAAATAACTGAATGTCAGTTATGGAGATAACAATTAGGGGCTAGACACCAAGTCTACAACAGAAAGATACTCCCCTATAAGAACGTCTGAGAGGATGACAGATTTATATGACATTTAATGACCTCTTACATACATCATTGATGACATAAAAATTGATTATATGTAAAATTTTAATGTGGAGTAAGGGTGCCATCTACAGTTTTTATAGAGTCATTACTGGTGACATCACTGTATAATGAGATGGTCCTTTAACAAATCAGAGCAGAGTTTAATAAGAGGAGTTTCATATTATAAATATGCAAATATAGAGAGAAGAGGGGCTTTTTCCTCTTGAGTCTTGGCTGGTCTTTTCCCTCTTGGCTCCTGGGTCCCTTCCTGTTCACATTCTTGCTGACTGCCATAGAAATTCTAAGAAATCCACACACTTGGACTGGGAACTGTATATTTTCTTTATTTAAATTCTGCAAAAGTTCAGAATTAAATATTTATTTCTTCTATATTTGAAGAAACCTAATTTTCTTCTAATTGTCTTAATTGGACTGGCCAACCATTTGGGATCAATTATAATAAGCTATATTAGCTCTAGAGACTCTGAAATTAAGCAGAATTGTATTTATTATTGGTAAGTTGTTATATTTTGCCAGATAAGTGTAACATAGTTATATAGCTTGGTTTATGTATTAGTTAATATAATTCTTGGTATTTCTAGAATAATATTTTGTGTTTCTGGAAATGTTATAATAGCTAATACTGGTTTGGGGGAATTCTTTGAATTCATTTATTAAACCTTTAACCGCTATTTGTCTATTTATTAGTGGTGTTTCTTTGGATTTCTTTGTGTATGTTTTGGGTCTAAAACTTTTGTAAAGTGAAAGTTTTTTAACTTTCACTAGACAAAAGAAGCAGCCTTCTGGGTGTAGCATCCTATCTTAATAAGTGGATTAACTCTTGAAGTACCCTATAGGTTTTACATAATATTGCTATAGTCATATTTGTGATATATGTTGCACGAAGTTTAATATACTGTCTAAACATATATTGTTGAATTGATTCTAAATATTTTATAGTATAATCTGTCATTGACTACACTAATGCAATTTATATGTTTTATTCAGAGGGTATGCAATATTTGTAATCGGTAGATAATTAAATTATAATGATTTAAATCTGGGATTTTATTCCAGTTAGTCTCTAAATTTGATTATTATATATGGTACAAGGAAAATTGTCAGAGGACCTGGCTTCATATTAAAGTTGACTCATCTGACAATATACCTTAAAGATCAATTAGCATAGTTTATACAGTTTCTGGGGCAGAAGGTATTCATATACACTGCTGCCATATGTATTTTATTAATTGTAAGGATCAATTATCCTTTTCTATGCTGCTGAGTGCAATTATTTTATTTAATACCTCTGAATATACCTATGTGTGGTTAACCCTTTAATTGCTGGTAATCCTAATGGTGATAATTGTGGTTTGGGTTACTATATATCTATTGTAATTGCTGGTCACTCATTTATATAATTGTTGCTTACACTTTATATATATATATATATATATATATATATATATATATATATATATATATTGTATTTAATAAATTATATGTATTTTTGCAAATATGCGGGATTTATTATTTTAATCAATTCTTTATTGTGAAGTAGCGTGTCAATACCTAATATAGTGTAACATTCTCAAAATTATTTAATATTGTCACTTATCTATGTGAAGATATCCAACTGTCACGGTTTGTTATGACTCTCAGACACAGAGTTAAGATAAAACACTTTATTGAAAAGTTTAATGGAAACCCATGTGGGTAGTATACACATATAACATTTAATGACAATACATAGTAGCAAGAGTAGTGGTATACAGAATGTAACACAGGCTCTACTGGCCTTGCCAATACCGGGTAAGGCAACTTTAGTTGGCACAGATGGAAAAGGTTCTACCGGCCTTACCAATATACCGGACAAGGCAGCCCTAGACTAGTAACGGAGAAAAGGAGGCTCTACCGGCCTTGCCAATATACCGGGCAAGGCAGCCTGGAGACTGTTACATCGAATATTAATAGGCTCTACCGGCCCTGCCAATATACTGGGCAAGGCAGCCTGGAGACTGGTACAACGAATAGTAATAGGCTCTACCGGCCCTGCCAATATACCGGGCAAGGCAGCCTGGAGACTGGTACAATGAATAGTAATAGGCTCTACCGGCCTTGCCAATACCGGGTAAGGCAACCTTAAGTTGGTACAATGTGGAATAGGTTCTACCGACCTTACCAATATACCGGACAAGGCAGTCTGGACTGGAACACAATCTCTACCGGTGCGGAGGAATACGCAGCAAGCAACCGGTTAATACGTCTACCGTTGCTGTCTAGGACTGAACAGCAACCGGTTATGCATGGAGCGAACCAGTACCCGCGTACTGGAGGGACAAAGACTCTACCGGAGCTGTCTAGGACTGAACAGCAACTGGCTATGCATGGAGCAAACCAGTACCCGCGTACTGGAGGAGGAAACTCTACCGGTGCAACAAGCAGCCGGCTGTAGATGGAGCCAACCAGTACCCGCGTACTGGAGATACCCAACCACCACCGGTGCTGTTAGATGATAATAAGCAGCAGGTTATACATGGCACAAACCAGTACCCGCGTACTGGAGAAACCTAGAACTCTACCGGTGCAACAGCAGCCGGTTGTATGTGGAGCAAACCAGTACCCATGTACTGGAGTAACCTAGAACACCACCGGTGCTGTCAGATGATAGTAAGCAGCCGGCTATACATGGAGCGAACCAGTACCCGCGTACTGGAGAAACCAAGAACTCTACCGGTGCAACAGCAGCCGGTTGTATGTGGAGCGAACCAGTACCCGCGTACTGGAGATACCCAATCACCACTGGTGCTGACAGATGACAACGAGCAGCCGGTTATACATGGAGCAAACCAGTACCCATGTACTGGAGTAACCAGAACTCTACCGGTGCCACAGCAGCCGATTATACATGGAGAGAACCAGTACCCGCATACTGGAGTAAGCATAGAACACTACCGGTGCAACAGCAGCCGGTTGTATGTGGAGCGAACCAGTACCCGCGTACTGGAGAGTGGAACACAAGTGAATGAAAATGTCGCCAGGGCGACTGGAGGAAAGGGGCACACTGCAGGCGATCCAGGAGCAGGAACACAGCCGTTGAAGGACAGAAAATGGATCTACAGACAGTCAACCGGATCAGGAATGGCAGCAGTAAACAGCAGTAGAGACAGCAACCCCAGCCGGATCAGGAACGGATGCTGGAACCAGGGAAGCTGGTGAACAGGAACTCAGGCAATCACTGATGAGCAGGAACAGAGAAATGGCCCAGGAAGCTCAGGAATCCAATGCAGGTGCAGGTAGCATAGAGACAACATGAATGGGCAACCAAAGGGTGCCCAAGCTCTGTCTAAATAGGCAACACAGGGCGGGCTGAAGGCAGGCAGCCAGTGGAGAGCCCCCTACAGGTAACTGGCAAGGAAAGGCAGCAATCACGGGCACTGTGATACCAACCTGATTGGTTCTCTTGTTTTAATCCCGTGGATACCTTCATCATAATTAGTTCGACAGAACTGGTCTCTGTAGTATGTGCTTTATGAAGTGCAATGTGGCTGAATTAGGGGCCCTTGCATCCTAAATTAATCTACACTTTCTGTTTTATCTTCCTGTTTTTTCTGTTTGTATGTAGTATATGAATGTTTGAGACCTGTGGTGTGCTTATCAGTTAAAAAGTGGCACCATTCATAAGTTAGTCTTCAAATATGACCCACCTGTACTAAAATGGATGTAAAAATACAGACATAAAGAAAACCCCACGAAAAATGGTGACACATTGAGGCTTGACATAATGTATGGAATGTCAGGAGCACTAATCTATATCTATCACTTTTCTTTTTTTAAGCCCCTCTTCCAGATCTACAATAGACCACCTCCTTGGATGCTACAGATGACTTAAGCACATGTCGTGAAGCAATATTGGATATCTGTACCATCCAAGTAGTTAAACATGGCTTGTCTTCAACACTTGGTTATAACTGTACTCATAAACCAAGGGAGCCCCCTTTTCAGTTTGTTATTTAAGATTTTGTGTTTTAAATGGCAATTGCCTGTGGAAGGAGCCAGATAAAATGAGAGCGTGGAAAAGTGTACAAAGGGAGGGGAATGCACTTGGTGGGACATAAAGCATCAGAAAGCCTAAATATATCACTGTGATGGCAGAACTGCTAAAAATACAATGAAAGACAAGCTCTAAGGCATTAAATTTACTGATATTAGCACCCACTGTTCTTGCTTTAAAAAAGAAGAGTACCTTATATCAGCTCATTTACAGATAATCTAGTAATATCACTTCACAGACTCCTCTCAAGTTTACTATGCTAAGAGAGACAGAGAACCCTGTTACAAGTATGAATGGGTGCCCTCTAAGAGCATATGTAAAATTAGAATGTAGGCCTCAGGAAGCAAACAGCAGATGTTAGCATGAGAAATACAGGGTAATTAAGTGTATATAAGCACTGATTATTTTTTGATGTTATTGTTCCTTTAACTTGAGTCTTCTTGAAGATGTAGACACATGTTTCTCTGCCATAGCTCAATCAGTGTTGTGTAGCAGGTTCACCTGAATAACTTTAATTTTCCACATTTACTTTGTAATCAATGTTTCTCAGAAAGCATATAATTGGATCATTGCAGATCAAATGTGAAAGGTCTAAAATGCTAAATAATTCTGAAAATCAGTTGTCAGGAATCTTTTATTTACGGATATCAATGCATTTCATTTCTACCTGGCACTGAGCCAGCATTCCTGACAGTTAAGATTTATTGATTTAATTGCCTCGGGTAACCATGCAATAAAATCATCTCTGAGATAAATCTTCATGGCACTGTACACCACTGAAGTAATTTTTCAAGTGCTGCAGCTATATTTCCACAGGTACCAGGTGCAAAATTTGCTTAATGAAAAAAATGTCTAATTATGTGCTGTTACATTCATTTAGCTTCATTGTAGCATTTCATTTGGAAAACTGCGGAATCGAATTCTTCAGAACACACAGATAATCTGTTTATTGGTTAGTGGAGTTACTTCTGAAATCAAGGGCTTTATTCATCAACCTAAAGAGGAGTTGAAAACCAAGTGTGCGAGAAGTAAAACATTACAATTCTGCAAATTCTCTCTGGCATTGAAGGGGTTAAAAGCCCAATTTGAATCGACGGGAATTTTCACCCCTCCTGTTTATCTTGATGAAAAATTCCCCAAATCCCAGAAGGGTATGCCATGCATTGCTAAGTCATGCATGGTGTACCCCTCTGGCACTCAAAGGGTTAAGTATGCCTACATTTTAAAATGACAGTAATGTTTCACAAAAAATTCAGCTCTGATTAATATTCATAGTATTTGTGCCATGGAGGGTGTTATTTCAATACTGACAGAGTTGTAGTTCAAGAGTAATTGAATGAAAAAGTATTTCCCTCCTGCTCCTTTTACCTAGTGTAAGCCCCTCCCCTCAAATGTGGGATCTGGTCTCTTTACCAGACAGCTCACAGCAAGGGACAATCTTCTTACTGTGAGAACAATGAAAGCCCTCCCCCTTGACTTTTTTTTCAGGTTTTTCCCTTATACTAATTGAAGATTGTCCCTCTCTGAGATCCATCCAGACAGTCTTGCTGCTCTGAGGTGAGCAGTGTTACATCAGTAAAAGGGGTGAGAGGGGGATACTTTATAATTCAATTACATTTGAACTACAACTCTGACAGCAGTGAAATAACACTCTCCATGGCCCAAATACTATGAAGATTAATTAGAACTGCTTTATTGTAAAACATTACTATCCCTTTAAGCTCTAGTTTCAAAACGCTAAAGAGGTTCCATTCTGAAGCAAACCAACTTCACAATAGAGGACAAATGAAAATTCTGCAAATTATTACTGCTTTAACCCTCTGAGTGCCAGAGGGGTACGCAATGCATTGCAGAGCAATACAGGCCTTTAAAGCTAGAGAGGTGTCCAGTGCATTTCTCTCCCTAAGATGCAGTTGGCTTGCTCCACAATTGCACCTCTTAAAGTAAAATGGTCACGTTGTAATAAGTAATGGTTATGAAATTCCTTTCAAATTCACTTAAAGCGTAACTTTCACCTTGTATAAGGTTGGACCCCAATAATTAAGCATATACGACTAGCTTCATAATAGTTCTATTGGATCTCAGAAGTACCTGATTTTGAAGTAATTCTTAATCTTCAGAGACTGATGGCCAGGTTAGTTCCGCTTGTGCGCCTGCACCGTCAGCCCCATCCGGTGCCTTATGGCACAGTGCAATGCCTCCTAGAGGAGACCGGGAGTGAAAGTGCAGGCGCGCAGATGTCTCTAAGACAAAATGTCTGCTCTGATGCCTGGCTTCTGCTCTCCAAAGATTAAGGATTACTTTAGAATCGGGAACGTCTGAGATCTAATAGAACTATTATGAAGCTAGCCGCCATATGCTTAATTATTGGATGGCAACTTTACACAAGGTGAAAGTTCCACTTTAAATCAGAGTTAGCCATTTTTATTTCACACCCCAGTTTATAAGATATTTACCTTTATATACTTGACAGATTATGCGGATTAGACAGTACTAGCCAGTATGCCAGCCAGATGCTAACATTCCACAGTACTCTCCATCCAGAAACTGGCAAACCAACATTCATGCAAAGTCAGAAAAGATAAATGATCCCACAAAGGCAAGAATATGGAGAGATGACAGTTCCACTTTAAGGTTATTGAATTTGGTCTTACATTGCTAAAGGAATAAAGCAGCAATCACTCAACTTAAGATTTTATACAGATCCTACTATACCCCTGTACATCTTTTTAAAATGGGCAGGTTGGATAGTGATTGTTGCAGAAGGTGTGGAGAGGCAGGCGCCACCTTCTTCCACCTTCTGTGGGAGTGCCCTCTGGTGCGTGGGTTTCGGGTTGATGTTCTCCGTACTATGTCGGCGGTGGTGCAGTGGGGCGTGTCACTCTCTCCGAAGCTGTGTATATTCTCTATTCTCCCTGATCAACTCCATTCAAATTTTCATACTATATTACTTAGAGAGCTGTTGATCATGGCACGAAAGGTGGTGGCACAATCGTGGATGTCAGAACACCCTCCCAAGCATGACCAATGGATGGCCCTTATAGCACATAATATTCCTCATTATAAGGGACTTTACTTGCATAGAGGCACTCCGAACAAACTTCACCAAATATGGGGTCTATGGACCTCTTACTGTAATTCTAGAACTCTTTTTCAACAAGGGCTATGTGATATATGACTATTAAATACTGTTTTGCACTCCGTTTCTATTCCTCCTGGAGACTGTGGCTATGTATAGTACTACTTATATACGTATTTACATAGGGAAGTTCCAATAGTTTTTTGCTATGTTTATAAATATTTAATGGAGGTGGTGTGGTGCTTGTCTCCCCGGGGGGGGGGGGGGAGTGGGTAGAGTTTTATTAGGATCTTAGTTAGAGCTGGGGTTAGAGGGGGGTAGTTTAGGTTTGAGTCTAGTTTGGTTCATTACCTTAAAATTCAAATGGGACAGCTGTATCTTTCTGATATATTTACCTGACTGTATGTATTTCTTCTTTTGCTTATTTACCGTGTACATTATTATTATGTTTGTAACACATTATTACTGTCCTCTTCATAAAAATGTTAAAAAAAAAAAAAAAGCAGCAATCATAAATAAGTGGGAAATTACTCCATGGTTCCAAAATCACAACTTTAATTAATCACTGAACTAAATGAGAACTATCATTAATTTTCCACTTCCTGTAACAGCTGTCAGAAGCCAAATAGGGACCATATTCTGCACTTCCTGGATAATTGCTAAGTCTGCTGCCATAGGACATCTATTAACATGACAGTTGCTTTTTTAACCTATAGATACAAATAAATGTCTAAACCATTCTTCAAGATATTTAATGTAGCTACCACCATAATTGCTTTTTCCTTAGAGTTTTACCCCTCTTAACTCCCCTTACAGAGACAGGCATTTGCATATTTTTCTTCTAATCTCAAGATATAGTCTTGTTCAGTACTTGGCATGAATAAGTAATTTAAATTCTTTGTGCCAATCATGAAAGCCACAATGTGCAATTGTGGCAATATCTAATGCAGGAAGTAGAGATGAGAGCAACAAGTGCTGAATTATGGGCCTTTTGGCACTTGAGCTGATAATTATGAGAACCTGTCCAACTAATCTAAAAAAATCTAAGCCATTATTGAATTAACATTAATTTACTGATTTTAGACCAAGCAACCTTTTGCATATGCATGATTTCCCTGTGGAATAAAAAGATTCTCCAAATGCTAGGTGAAGTTTCAATCAAACCTTGTTTCAGCTTAAAGCTGAACTACTACCTCACCTAAACTTTCCACTAAAGAATTACCCATCTTGCAACTAGCTGCTCAGTAGTGCTAGTTGCCGGAATTATTACCTCCTTTTAGAGTACTCTTACTGCTCCTGGGACTAACAGCCAGGAAACAGCGCAGACATCTTTGTATAGTGACTTCTGCGTGCCTGCACTGTCAATCCCTTCAGATGCCTTGCGGCTCCTAGCAACATCTCCTACAGCAGACTGGGACTGACAGGGCAGGTGCTCAGATGTCACCATGCAAAGATGTCTGCACTGTTTCCTTGCGGTCGGTCCCGGGAGCAGTAGGAATTCTCTAAAAGGAGGTAATAATTATGGCAGCTAGCACTACTGAGCAGCTAGTCGCCAGACGGGTAATTCTTTAGTGGCAAATTTAGGCAGGGTGGTAGTTCCGCTTTAAACTTACATTTTGGGTGAAGTCCTTACATGGCCTGCCATTTTAGACCTTCAATCAGTATCATCATTGCCACCCTAAAATGGTAGAACATGGAAGTACTGAAAGTAAGCTGTAATAACATCTCCTAAAAGTAAATTTATATGAAGTTCAATAATATGAAATATTTCATATGTACATTCCATATTATACAGTAAATAATTTTTACAAGCTATATGAATTACCTGTTTCTGGTGGCTTTTTTGGGACAGGACTCACTGGCTCTATTCAGTGGGAGACCTGGCTTCCTGCAAAATATTGTACAGAAACTATAGGCTCAAAGTGCCATATGTTCAAAAGAAATGTTGAGTCCATTTGAGGCAAACTAACTGCACAACAGGGGATAAAAACAAATTTCACAAATTCCTATAAATGAAGTGGAACTAATATCTTGTGATAACCTGGGTTCATTTGAAAGATCTTTAGAAATTGCCTGTATGTTATATTAGCCATTGTTGTATTAAAAAATAGATTAAAGAGATATTTAAATATTTACTTAAGGGTGGGTGGAGTAATAGGGAGAACCCTCCTGTGCTTACTCATCCTTACAGAATTGTTACACTGAGCGGTGATGTTGGGGCAGTTGGCACAGGTATGCGCTTACAAGAAGAGGACTGTTCTCTCCTGATAGAATAGCCCTCCTAGGGCTGAAAGGATCTAGGAAGCAGACAGGCCTAGGCCGGTGAGAGTTGTAACAATTCCACAGTTAGGAAGATAGACATGGAATTATTTCATCCAGATTGCTACAATCGAACAGTTTGCGGTTTCCCCACCACTAAGGTTTAATATGATTGGATTAATAGATTGCTGGGAGAGACTGGCTTTGACCCGGATGTCATAGTACATAGTGGTAACAATGACAAACGCAGCTGGAGACGAAGATCGGTTAAGAATGATTTCAGGGACTTAAGTCATAAGCTTAGCTAAAGGACCTCTAAGGTGGTACTTTTTGGAATACTACCTGTGTCATATATTACTCCAGATGGGCAACAGATGATTAGGGAATTAAATGCATGGCTAAAGACGTGGTACAAGCAGGAGAGGTTTGGAAGTTTCTAGAGCACTGGGCTGCCTTCCACTAAGGGGAAATCTTTAGAGCAGAGATGGATTACTTCTTAGTGGAAAAGATCACCTGTGCTAGGGGTTAGGATGGTTAGAGGGTTAGATGTGACTTTAAGTTGGGAAACAGAGGGAGGGTGAGACAACACAGGTTGGTGTAAACAGTATAGAAGAGGAAATAGGAATACAGCAGGGTCATCTGGGTGGAAATGGGGAATGGGTGGGTTCATATAATAGGGAGGGGTGTAATAAACAGAAAATAACAATTTAATAGAATGTACATATTCAGAATGGCCGTTACATGAAATGCGTACTAGCAAATGTTTGTAGTCTGACTGGGAACATAGGGAAATTGGAACTGATTGTTTTAAATAAGCAATATGATCTTATAGGTATTACTGCAAGCATGCTGGATGATACTCATGGCTGGGATAGAGTTATTAAAAGAAGTAGGGGCATGCCTATATGCAAAACAAACCTTAAAACCTAGTATAAGGGAAGATATTAGTGAAGGGTCAATTGAAAATAGAGGCCCAGAAGGTTGACATATACACTGGGGACCTACATAATAAAGATGTTTAGGGGCATTCGCTACAAGGCACATAATATTGGGGAGTTTGAAGACTTCCAGCTGCTACTGCAAACGGAAAGTCTTATCAGTTAGGAAATGTAATCATAATGGGAAATGTTAACTACTCTGAAATTGACTGGTGAAATGTAGCTTCCAGCACAATACAGGGAAATAATTTTCTAAGTACACATAATGACAATTTCATTTCCCAACTAGTAGAGGAGCCAAATGGAAATAAGGGCTTGACGGACCTCGTGATCTTATACTGTATTCAATATATATATGAGAGCATCAGGGGAGAAGTGAACACAATATGTTATCCTTTGAAATGTGTTTTACGAGGAACCCTTTAACAAGGGGTTAACCAAAACATTAAACTTTAAATAGGCTAATTTTGCAATACTAAAAGCTCTAGGAAGATGGAATTTGTTCAAAATGCTCTTGGATAAATAAATGTCAATATATATCAATGTGGAATAAATAGAAGAGGAACACATTGTATTTATGTATATTTTTATTTATATAGCACCAACAGGTGTACTTAGCACTTTACAGTTTTCATTTCGTATACAATAAGTGCATCACATAAGTGGATATACAGACAATTGTCATACAGAGAACACTAAGTGATCAACAACATTATTAGTAGGAGTCAGCAAGGTTTTATGAAGAATATATCTCTCAGTATAAATTACTTGCATTCTATAAAAGATAAGTAAGAACTTGGACAAAAGATACTGCTATTGTAGTGTACTTGGATTTTGACACTATATCTTTCATGCTATGCCTCATAACATACTGCAGCATAAATTAAAAATCTTTGGCTTTGAGAGTATTCTTTGTGCATAGATAGAGAACAGGCTAAAGGATAGAATGAGAGATATGTTGTAAATTACACTTTTCAAGTTGGTCAAAAATTGTATGTGGAGTGCCATAAGGTTCAGTCCTGGGCTCAATAATTTTAATGTTTATTAATGATCTTAAAGTGGTTAGTGAAAGTAGTGTCTCAGTCTTTGTTGATGATATTAATCTGTACATGGAAATGCAATCATAGCAGGATAGTTTTTCTCTGCAGAAATATTTGGATAAACTGAGTAAATAGACATAAGAGTGTCAGATGAGGTTTAATAGACAAATAAAAGGTTATGCACAGTGGCGTAACAATAGGGGTCGCAGGGGTCACACCTGCGACCGGGCCCGTCACTCCAAGGGGCCCGGCTGCCCCCTGCAAAACCCATCGCCACTCGCCCACAGCAGCTCAGCTGATCTCCCAGCACTCTAGTAATGCAGAGCGCTGGGAGATGACATCATTTCCCAGCACTCTGCATAACTGAGAACTGCGCGGGAGCGGGTGATGGAGGTAGGAAATGGACATGGGGCAATGTGAAGATAGGGGGGGCGGCAATTTCTGCACCAGGGCCCGGTGGCTTCTAGTTACGCCACTGGTTATGCATTTGTGTTTCAGGAATAAACATGTTACATATACACTGAGCAGGTATTATCATATATGAAAAGGGGTATTGATGCATAGGATGGGAATGTGATTCTACCTCTATATAAATACCTTGAAAAGCCTTATCTAGAATATGGAGTAGAGTTTAGGCACATTCACTTAAAAAATATTGAACTGGAAAAAGTGCAGAAACATGCAATAAAACTGATATAAAGGAGGACTGGAGGAGTCAAGTTATAAAGAGAGACTACCCAAACTTTGTTTACATTATAAAACATATGTCTAGGCAGTAGCTTATATGATTACCATTTACACATACATTTGAGGTCAATGCAAAGAACCATTTACTCAAAGAGCTGAGCAGAAAAACATGTTCATCCATTGAGACTAGAGCAAAGGAGCTTTTAAGTAAAATAAAGGCAGGGGTTTTTATAGAAGTAAGGGTATGGAATTATTTGCCTTGGGAAGCTGTAGATTCTGTAGATGTTTTCAAAATAGTATTGCATACCTTTCTAGCTCAGAATAATAATGAGAATTTTGGCAGTTGATTTAAAAGCAGATAGAGTATTGTTGATCCAGGAAAATATCGCACTGCCTTTTGGAGTCAGGAAGGATAATTAAAAAAAAAAACTTGTGAAAAATTACAAACATACATTGTCATGAGAAACCACCAAGAATGAACAAATGTCATGGTGCCCTCTCAGTGGTGCTTCAAATCACATTTTTCACTATCGTGGCATTTCAGAAAGGACATTTCCATATCTATATCAGACTAGTCCCATCCACAACTACAGAAATAAGTTTTGATTATGTGGGCCTCATTGGTGTGGTATACAGAGGATTCCTTCTAGGCACATAGGCAAGAACCTGTGCCTGGGGTGCACTTCCAACTTAGGGCGACCTACAAACAAAGACTGTGACAAGCATATGTTTACATTTTATTCTAAGGCATGGTAGCCTCTCAATGGTGCTTCAAGTCACACGCCTCTCTCCTCTGTGGCATGCAGAGAGGACATTTCCATATATTATCATACTGGCCCAGCCCACAGGCAACCCAGCTACAAAATGCCAGGTAAATTCTCTCGGCATGATAGAAACAGCACAACCACAGTGTCACAGATACTGAGCAAATGTCACGGACACCAGAGTAAATGAAACACATGACACAGGTACAGATAAATTTAACCAGTTTATTAAAATAAGAGCAAGCACTTCCCCAACCTAATAGGGACAGGCATGAGGACAGTGTCTAGTCCACTACCCGAGGATTGACACTGAATTGTAGCTGGTTGTCTGTAGCGTATAGAATATATGGGAGCAGACCCAAGCTTAGTTCTATCACAGAGTATATGGAAACCTGGAACGCAAGGAACCCGGACTACTGGAGCGACAGATAAACTCTCAGACACGAGACAGGGAGACAGGTGTCTCGTAAGCAGTGACTCTACCACAGAGCGGTAGGAGGAGCGAGGCAGAGAGTAACCTATACCTCGATAGGTAGGCACAGAGCGGAGGCAAGAGAGTGGACTGTAGCCAGCTGCGACACCGGTAAGTATGTGAAGGCCGCACAGTATATAGGCCACAGAGCGGAGTGTACGCAACAGGACCAGGAGGCAACCAATACAGTGCACAGAATGGAAGCAACGGAGTGAGAGGCAACCAGCAACTCTACCACAGAGGTAGCAGTTGTTCTACACCGATGAAGCGCACCCACAACTAGCCAGGACAGGTGATAGTCAGACTGGAGCTAAAGGCAGAAAGGAGCGTAAGTCAGACAAGCCACAGTCAAAAGCCAAATCGGGTAGTCAGCCACAGCCAGGGTCAAAATAGAGCGGGTAGTCAGACCAAGCCACTAGGTCTTGAGCCAGAGTGGAAAGTCAGACAAAGCCAAGGATCGATCAGGAGAGAACACGGCAGCCAAGCAAGGGTCAAATGAGAGCAACACTGAAGCAACACACAGGTACACCACGAAAGGGCAACAAGTCCTAGCCTCAATGAGGTTAATAAAGCAACAGAAGGAGGCGGGACCCAATTAGGCCCAACAGAATAGGCCCATAAACAGGCGTCCATGCCAGTGCCTGTAACATGACTCTAGCAATGAGGGAGACTGTGATACACACATATACATTACGGGCTATGTAGGCCTCATCAGTATGGTGCATTTGATTCCCTTTAAGTAAATTAAGAGCACGGACCCATGCCGGGGATGACCTTCCAACTAAGGGATACCCACAAACAAAGATTGCAACGATCACCTATAGACAACACTAAAGTATTTTTCTATAAGGTAAGATGGCTCCTTTGTGGTTCTTTTTCAAGCCACATTTATCTCTCCACTGTGCCTTCACAGAGATGAAATTTCCATATGCATATACGTATCAGACTGTTAGGGCCCACATGCAGTCCAGCTCCAAAATGTCAGCGTTTTGTTCTAAAGCATGATGGCCTCTCATTGTCTCTTTAAATCAAGTTTTTCACTCCCATGTGCAATTGCAGAGAGGAAATTTCCATATGACTATCCATATCAGTGTGGTCCTGAAACATTTCAGCCTATGTAGGCCTCATCAGTTTAGTGCCCCTGATTCCCTTTAATCACATGGAAAGCATAGGCACATGCCTGGGATGCACTTCTCACTTAGGGAGACCTACAAACAAAGACTGTGACAAGCACCTACCAAGAACAAACAAATTGTTTTGTTCTAAGGTGTGGTGGCATATCAGTGGTGCTCAAGTCCACTGAATCCTGCTGTAAAGTGTCAGGTAAATCCTCGCCACACAAGAGAAACAGCACAGCCACATACATAAATTTCACTCTGTATGAGCCTCATCGATGTGGTGTAGCTGATTCCCTGTGGGAATATGGAGAGCAAGGGCCCATGCCTGGGATGCCCTTCCAGCTTAACAAAAAACTTATAAAGTGTTTTGTTTTAAGGTGTGGTGACCTCTTGGTGATGCTCAAGGTCATGTTTTTTGCTCCCATGTGTCATTGCAGAGAGGAAATTTCCATAATTATACCAACCTGGCCCCACCCACAGGCAGCCCAACTCCAAAATGTCAGGCAAATCCTCTCCGCCTGAGAAAAACATAAAAAACACAGAAATGGATTCAATAGTTTTGTGGTTGTTTGCCACCCTCTGGGACAATAAGGATTATATGGCATGGGCTAAACTTCATGGGCTTGACTTTTTTCAGCCTCATTAATTATGTTGCTCTGCATTAAGCTATATTGTTTATCCTGCATAAATGTGTCACAGAAATTATTTTTAGCTGTGTAAAACTTTTAAAAAAAGTTGAAACTACTGAATTTTTAAATAGCAATGACTGTGAGCTTACAGGAAATCAACTTTCTAATTATAATAATCACCATTAATAAACATACTCTGTGTTTCATGTGCTCCAGTAATGCATATACCAGTACATATTTTGAGGATAATCCTGCCCTACTACAGGCGAGCTTTGTCTAACAAAGACACTGGTGCTCAGATAAGCTGGATACTTTAGAGTAGATCTCTGACACTTTGGTCTAGAAATAAAACTTAGTATAATAAGATAAAAACCCACAAAAGAAATTATGCCCTTCTCTGAAAGCTGTTGGCTAAATAAATACCATTCAACCATCAAGAGAAGAAGAGCAGAGGTTAAGAATTTGGCTGTGCATGTGTTTCTACAAATGTAATAGCAATCACATTGTGCTAGACAACAAAGTAAAAGGTGTAATCAATTATGTCAACTGAAAAGGAATCATAGAAAGAAACATCAACTGACTGACCACTAAATAAATTGGATGGAAGCCTAGAAAACTGCTGCAGTTTACAGATCTCCACTGAATTAAATCACATGATAGGATAAAGAGTGATCACTGTGTGCAAACTACTGAGCCGTGATACTAAACAGATCAATGGGAGGAACAAAGCAGACAACATAAAACAACCTTATTCTAGCACAGAATCCTATTAGTATAGAAGTGATTTACTTACTTTAAGAATTTATTTAAAGCAGCAGTAGATATTTTATGTTACAGTGCTTTTTCAATTCAGTAAAATAAGGGTGTTGCCACTGCTGGGAGATTTTCACTCAAATGTTATTACAGCTCAGACATTTTTTAATGAACCTACTAACCAACCAATGTTGAGAAAGCATTTTGTTATAATGCACAATATGGAAGAGCTTAAAGGGATAGTAATGTTTCATAATAAAAGCATCTCAAATTAATCTTCATAGTATTTGGGCCATGAAGAGTATTATTTCAGTACTGTCAGAGTTGTAGTTCAAGAGTAATTGAATGATAAAGTATCCCCCTCCTTCCCCTTTTACTGAGGTAACACTGCACACCTCAGAGCAGAAGGGAGGTGTCCAGATGACTTGCAGAGAGGGACAATCTTCAATTAACATAAGGGAAACACCTCAAAAACCTGCCAATGGGGGCAGGGTTTTCATTGTTCTCACAGTAACAAGATTATCCCTTGCTTGATAGAATATTTGATATATAACATTGGCTGTGCTGTTATTTCAGTTTGTAGTGGTGGGTGGAAGGACATCTTCGTTTGATATGCATAGTGATGTAGTGGAGAGAGATCAATTGCCAGGTATCAGGAATCATCTGGAGATATTCCATCCAGCTGAATATGGCAAGCTGATGGCAGAGGAGATTCATTTTCTGTCTTGACATCATGTGTCCTTTGAGGCGTGGCCATCATGACAGCACTGCTTGGTTTTTTGGGGAATGGTTTAAAATCGCTGTCCTAAGTGGCAAGGTGTTTAGTTGCAGTTATGCCTGTTGCTTAAATGAGAGAATATATGTTAAATGTTATGATAATTCCCAGTTGTTCCTCTATTTCACAATATTTCCTTGAGCACATTGTGCACATTGCAGTTGCTGATGAAAGAGACAGTTCCTTCCTGTTCTCAAGGGAAAAATACTATTCCACCATACCCATGATAATAGAGGAGGTGCAGGAGGAGAAGCATTATTGGCCACCATCTTCTCTCTCTAGGGGGATTGTGGTGGTGGTGCTGCTGCTTCAACAACATTAGGGCTAGTGGAAAAAAGAAGCATCATCATCCAACCACCTGTCTTGTATAGTTTCTGATGTTCCCAGCCCCATACAGCATCCTAATCCTAACGTTTTTTGGCAAGCCTGAAGCCTGAAAACACATTTTTATCAGGGCTTGTATTTGGCAAGATTTAGGACTATAAAATTGTTTTTATCAGGGCTAGACTTGTTTGAAGCTCGCAATCAATTTTGTAAGCCTAGCCTTACTGTAATATTTGGAATATTTATCTAACTGTAAGTAATATTTATTACTCTGTAAACCTGCTGCTATGCTTGCTAACCATTCATTTTAAAGAGATATTAAGAAACAAAAAACTTACATCTTACACTGAATGTGACAGATATGTATAATGGTGGTAGACTTGGTAGTTGTGATTGATGTATTTATATAGCTGTATTTATATATACAGTACTGTGTAAAAGTCTTAGGCAGGTGTGGAATGCTGTAAAGTAAGAATGCTTTCAAAAATAGACATGTTAATAGTTTATTTTTATCAATTAACAAATTGCATAGTGAGTGACCTATCAAATCAATATTTGGTGTGACCACACTTTGCCTTCAAAACAGCATCAGTTCTTCTACATACACTTGCACAAAGTCATGGATTTGTTGTGCTTGCGGTTTCAGTTCGCAGGGCAATTGAACGGCATGGTTAGCACATTTTTCTAATGGTCGTTAGTAGTGTTGAGCGAGCGTGCTCGGCCGATGCTCGGATCGGCTCGAGCATCGCTCTGCTCTGCACATGGCGGTACTCGTACGAGTACCGCCATGTGCTCGCCCGACATGCTCGGGTGAAGAGGATCTGTGCCGGAAGAGGCACAGATCCGAAGACGCTCCGCTGGACCACCAGGGAATGGAGGTACGGGGGCATTGCGGAGATGAAGGGGGCATTGCGGAGATGAAGGGGGACATTATGGAAGAGGGGCATAGACTCTATGCCCCTCTTCCACAATGTCCCCCTTCATCTCCGCTATGCCCGTCTTTCACAATGTGCCCCTTCATCTCCGCTATGCCCCTCTTCCACAATGTCCCCCTTCATCTCCTATGCCATAGAGGAGATGAAGGGGGACATTGTGGAAGAGGGGCATAGCGGAGATGAAGGGGGACATTGTGGAAGAGGGGCATAGAGTCTATGCCCCTCTTCCACAATGTCCCCCTTCATCTCCGCTATGCCCCTCTTCCACAATGTCCCCCTTCATCTCCGCTATGGCATAGGAGATGAAGGGGGACATTGTGGAAGAGGGGCATAGCGGAGATGAAGGGGGACATTGACCAGGCACCCTCCGCTCATCAGAGCAGGGGGTGCCTGGTTTAATGCTCGAGTGCTCCCATTCATTTGAATGGGGCTCGGGTGCTCGGCCGAGCACTCGAGCATCAGGGGGTGCTCGGTCAGAGCACCCGAGCACCCGAGCATCGGGGTGCTCGCTCATCATTAGTCGTTAGCCATTTTTGCCCTACCGTTTTATCTGAGAAAATTGAATCGAGGTTTAAGAGTGGTGATCCAAGGTATGATGACCACATACCTCAATTATATTCTCCCCGTCACTAAAAGAAACCCTGATTTAATTTTTTTAAAGCACCATAAGCAATTCAATTACCTGTTCTATGAAGAAATAAAGGCAGAAAAAAACACATCGATTGCTAAAGTTAGCTCCCATTGGGACCCATTAAAACTAATTTCAACAACAGCCATCTTCATATTCAGTTCCATTCGTTAGGCCTTAACATGCAGTAAGGGACCCACTGTAACAGGTAAAATTCTGCACCCAGTGTATTTGGGGTGCAGAGTCCCTAATGCATGTTAATCCTGCCGACACAGGAATTGAATGGGAAAAAAAGGCCCAACAAACCCCAAGTCACCAGGGGATGTATTTATATGGGGTCCTAACCCCCATAACTACACAACCAAAGTATGAAAAAATGGGTCAACTGTTAGTAGAATTAAACCTATGAGTGCCAATGGGGTATGCATACTTTACTGCATACTCTACTGTCGCTCACAGGGTTAATTCAACTAAGTTAAAAAATATCCCCTGCATACAAAATAACCTGTAATCCTGATGTCCAGCATGGTCTTCAGCACTCTGGTCAGCTGCTGTCCATCTTCTTCAATCTCCTTCTTCATACTCTTCATCTTCTGACTTATTTTCTTCTAACTTCTTCTCTTCTTTCTTCTGATCTTATGCTTCTGTTGTTAAAGTTTCATCTGTTAAAATTAAAAAATCCACATTACACATATCTAGTAAATTAATGTATATGTTAACCATATGAGTGCCCACAATTAATAAAGCAGTTGATCCATGCCATAATACCAAATATCCCCTGGCAGTTACATCATCAAAGATGCTGCTGACACAGCCACTGTTGCTGGTGGGGGAGGCCTCTGGCACTCATAGGATTAACATATACATTACCTTACTACATATGTGTAATTTGGACTTTTATCATTTTTACAGGTACTTCTTTAACAACAGATGAAGACAGAAGAAAGGAAGATAGGAGAGAAGAAGATGAAGAGAAAGAAGAAGACAGAAGACAGAAGACAGTAAGGGGGGAGACAGCACAAAAAATTATCTAAGAGTAGTATTGTATTATTAGCACATAAATATAAAAGAATAAAATAAAAAAAAAATCAAAACCACATAAGAATAAACCTATGGATAATGATGGGATAACAGTGGTTGTCTGAATCGGGCGCTTCTCCACATCTATGCTGGCTCTCTGCTCCATCCCCTTTGTCTCCTCAGAAGTCATATGCAAAGCGGAGCCAACAACTCCACTCCTCCTCTTTGTGTCTCTACTACACATATTGGCACACTATCTGAGCTTCCAGAAGATCTGGGTATTAGGTTAGTGCTAGGGGTAGTATTGTTGCACTTTACTGTTAGTGGTAGTGTGGGATTAGTGTTTGGGAGGATGACTGTGTTTTGAGCTCACTCTCTGTGTTTAACAGTGTTTCAGGCACAGATCGTCAGTCGTTTTCCTTTGATGTTCCCATTACTTGTGCTATTTAGAGTGGGTTTTGGGAACTTAGAACACATGACGGACATTTTGCCACAAGTTGGTGTTTATGGCCCAATGTTCTTGCTGGTTTTATTTGGTAGGGCAATTAAATGGCACAGTTAGCACATATTGTCATTTTTGCCCTGCAGGCTGTTTTAGAGGAGAACATTTAATTGAGGCCTAAATCAGGGACGCTCATAAAAATGTTATTCTGCAGAACTACACAGGAATCAGTGACTGAGCAGTGTGTGTGTTTATATGCATCCCTCCTTCTCTCTCCCTCACTCCCTCTCTCTCTCTTCCTCCCTCCCTTGCTCCTTCTCTCTCTGTCTCTTTCTCTCTGTGTCTCCCTCTCACTCTATGATTCTATGAATGCTAACAGACTGAGTAAGGGGGGGGTGAAATATATTGTTTTGATTTGAAATGTATTGCATACCGCTCTGGTACTCAAGAAGTTAAAATATAATATTTCACATGACACAAACTTGAATTTTAGCATTGGTGTGCATTTAATAATAAGGAACTATTTTAAGACATCAGATGGTAAAAGCAGCATTAGTCCTGCTGTGCACGGCAGTATCTCCCATTGAACACCACTCAGATATCTGAACCATGCTGAAAATGTATCATGCCTGCTCATTGAAAAATATGTTCTGCACACCCACGCTACATTAAGCAAGATGATAAAGAATAACACAAACCATGCAATAACTGCATTTACAGCCGAGCACGGTATTCATTATGCTTTTAAGCGACTTGTTTATTGACTTATAAAACACAGACAATAGTATTATAATTGAAATCAGGATGATTGTTTAGACATGACACAGAACTGACAAAATACATTGTGCCTATGTTGCCCCTCTTATTAAGTATATTTTTAAATATATTTATACAGTGTACTATAGTAAATGTAAAATCAATTCCCCTAATTAAACTTGAGGCTTTTAAGCCCCTGTACAATAGTGTTCACTGAGAATGGCTACTTATTAAGTAGATGGCATGTATTTTCTATCTAATTGCATACTTAGGTTCATTTAATGCATACAAGTGCTTTGTTTTCAAAAAGAACTATTCTTATTTTTTTCATCAGATGGTTTAAATGTTTCATTGATTCTTTCACCTCCATGAAAAGAGAGCAATTATGCAGCTCTTATGTGCTTCTTTGAAAGGCAGGCAGCTTTCAAGAATAAAATGTTAATATAAAAAACACTTCAAGGCGTTTAGAGAGGCATTTTCACATACTGCTGAAATTATATGCAGTGAAAAGAAATTTGCATAACAAATGTGACAAGTTCCTTACTTAAGAAATTGAAACAGAGAGAAAAATACATAAATACCTCAGTTCTTTCATTATTATTCTGAATGAGCGCTAATTCTAACTGAAGCTGTGAAACAGTAGTGATACAAACTATATTATTACATATTTAATGAATCTTGCAATGTATATTGTTAATGAAGAAATTGTAACGTTACTATACTTAGAAATGACTGAAAATCCATCTGTTTATTCTTTAATTAACTGAATTACAAATGGAAAAAAAAAAGAAATGCAGCTCAGGGTTACCTGTTATTGTTCTACTGAGCAAAATAAAAATAAACATGCATTAACTCTTCGAGTGCCATTGCACACCCCCTCTGGCACTCAAAGAGGTAAAAATAAAGATACACAAGGTTCCTTCTTTGTTCCAGTTCAGAGTAATTACAATATAGGAACTACTAGATGAAGAGCCAGTTACACATGCCACAGTGCCACTGCCACCCGGTCGCGGGGCAGTCATGCACAGTAGAGACTGCCCGCGCTGCAGCTGATACAGAAAGGAGCGTCCATCTCTGTATCAGCCGCGGTGTGGGCAGTCTCTACTGCGCATGACTTTGTCATTACACACGTTTTAGTGAATTGTTATATAGGATAGTAGTAAAGTGTATTAACAGATGCTACTAATTGGTAGGACAGTATTATAGAGCCTGTCCTGAAACATCCCCAGATAGTCTTCTGAACTAAACACAGTTCAATAGTAAACAAATATACTGCAATGGCTATATAATGCTAACAGTGAGAAGGAAAAAAAGCAATCTAAACAAGTTAGATGAGTTAATAGAAGTGCCATAAAGAAATCCAGACAATTACTCCCCAAATTACTGGACGAAACTCATCCAATAATTGGAATACTACAATAATGAATGTAACTTGGTGACAGTCTACTGGAATTGATACGGCATGCATGAGAGCTCAAGCAACATGTTCATGGACTGTAACAAAATAATAACAACAGATATAGTTATAAACTAGCTACAGACGAAAGTAACAGAATGTAGGAATCATCATGAAAGGACCACTTTAAGTGTAGTAATAAAAAAAACAGTTCCTTAAATATTTCTAAATAGTTGGAAACAGCACATACAGTCTGATGAAGTTAAAGAATGACATCCTGGTGAAGGGGCAGAAAATACCATGGAACGCGTTGATTGCAGCAAAGGAGCAGTACTGCAACAGCATTGTGAGAACCAGTATCTAAGCAGTTGGACAAAGGACCAAGCTAGTACATGTAATGTTGATGGGCTATTATAGAAGTTTCTGTTTGTTGATCAGAAATGTATTAACTGTACTAAGAGGCAAATTGACAAGAATGTGACTTGTAAGCATTTAGGCATTAGAAGGTGAAGGAGTTTATTTCTTTCATTTCACTGTTTTCCTCTATACCCACCAGACAGCTATCTGCGCCATTCTATCCACCAGTATTATGTGCTTGATTCTCTTGACTCATTGTCGGTCACTGCTAACACATCAACTCACACACTTAGGGCGAGATGTTCAGAAAGTGGTGGTAACTGAAATTGTCTGTAATCAGTATAAAAAAGTTTTTACGCCATGCTCCGTCAATTCTCAGACATATTACCGTCATTTTCTGTATCCAATTCCACCATCTCCATCAAAGGGAAAAAGTTGTCTTAAAAGTGGGCGTGGTTTAATCTACCGTCATAATGTAAGGTATTTTCAGAAAAAAAATTCGTTTGAACGTCTTTTTTTTTTTGTCTGATTAACGTCATTTTTTCCCGACGAAATAAAGATGGCCTAAACTTGGAGAAGACAAATTAAAGTACTGTTAGCAGGAGTGAGAAGTAATTTGTCATTTCAAAGACAAAAAAATGTCCTTCTTTGAAAATGTTCATTTCAAAGACAAAATCATATTTTTTAAAGGCAATATTCATCAAAATCTTCTTATTGTAATTTTTAATTCTTTAGACACATTTTCAAACGTGACTAATTTACTTCTGAAAATATTGTCCTTCTTTTAACACCAACTCATGATCCTACAATTTTTTCATTATGACAATTTTTTGAACATTTCGCCCTTAGTCTCACCTGAGATCCCCATGGCCTGAGAATGATATGTTCAGTATCAGAGTTCTCCCGCTCACTTCTTATTTTTATTATCCCATAGTATTTTATTAAGTTATTCCACACTTTATTCCTTTGGCACTTTGCAATTTATTTTTAATTTTTTCATATATAGATGATTTTATCCATTTTCTATCAGTTTACAATAAGCCACTATTTCAATTTGGGCTCCTTTTATGATTTTACATTGTTATCTGTATGTCTAATAAATGCTACACTTAGATATCTTGTGCGCTGTCCCTTTTTCCTTGTTCAGAGTAAGAAATCCTATATTGGTTCAAGAAAACAGCAAATTCCCATCCAGTAAGAAAAAATCAGTCCTACTAGTCTGCATTTATCCTATCTGGATGATGATTACTATAATTCATTTAGTGTGTTTATAAAATGTCATCATATTCTGCAGTGCTATAATGCTTGGTCTATAGGCACAAAGGAAAAAGAGGGGTGATTCTGAAAAAAAACAACTGCACAATAGAGGCTTTCGATTATGTTAACCCAATGTGTTTAAAACACACATATAGGGGATATGGAGAACCCTATCAAAGAAAAAACCTTTAAAAGATAGGGTTCTCCATATCCCCAATATGTGTGCTTGAATTATTTTTTTTTTACCCTGAGTGCACCAGACACATTGCTGTCCTGATTGGACCACTATTTGTAAAGGACTAGTGCTGACCATTTTTTCTTTGTTGGAACCCAATGTGTTTACACACATACCACTTAAATGAAAATGAGATAAAGGGGCAATTCGGGGGAAAATCAATGTAGAAAGGGGACACACATATTTCTAAGATTTCCATGCTAGAGAAGCCTCCATTTATTTATTTACATATGTATTTTATGGCATCATGGAATCTGGGATAGGTGAGGCAAGGCACGAGGAGAAAGAATACAGACATTGGAGCTAGGGAGTAAAAAGGGGGAAGAGAAAGGAGTTCAGGAGAGAGATTGGAGATACAGCAGCTAAAAATAGAGAAGCAAGAAGGGAGAGGTGGAGCTTTGTAAACAAGTGGACACACTAAATGGTGAAAGGAAGGGAGAACTTGAACATTGCAAGGGAACACTGGTGGCAGATAATGTGAACGGGAACACTGGTGGTAGAGAATGTGAATGGGAACACTGGTGGTAGAGAATGTGAACTGAAACATTGGTGGTGGAGAATGTGAACGGGAACACTGGTGGTAGAGAATGTGAACGGGAACACTGGTAGTAGAGAATGTGAACGGGAACACTGGTGGTAGAGAATGTGAACGGGAACACTGGTGGTAGAGAATGTGAACGGGAACACTGGTGGTAGAGAATGTGAATGGGAACACTGGTGGCAGAGAATGTGAACGGGAACACTGGTGGTAGAGAATGTGAACTGGAACACTGGTGGCAGAGAATGTGAACGGGAACATTGGTGGTAGAGAATGTGAACGGGAACACTGGTGGTAGAGAATGTGAATGGGAACACTGGTGGTAGAGAATGTGAACTGGAACATTGGTGGTAGAGAATGTGAACGGGAACACTGGTGGTAGAGAATGTGAATGGGAACACTGGTGGTAGAGAATGTGAACTGCAACATTGGTGGTAGAGAATGTGAACGGGAACACTGGTGGTAGAGAATGTGAATGGGAACACTGGTGGTAGAGAATGTGAACTGGAATACTGGTGGTAGAGAATGTGAACGGGAACACTGGTGGTAGAGAATGTGAACGGGAACACTGGTGGTAGAGAATGTGAATGGGAACACTGGTGGTAGAGAATGTGAACTGGAACATTGGTGGTAGAGAATGTGAACGGGAACACTGGTGGTAGAAAATGTGAATGGGAACACTGGTGGTAGACAATGTGAACTGGAACATTGGTGGTAGAGAATGTGAACGGGAACACTGGTGGTAGAGAATGTGATTGGGAACACTGGTGGTAGAGAATGTGAACGGGAATACTGGTGGTAGAGAATGTAAACGGGAACACTGGTGGTAGAGAATGTGAATGGGAACACAGGTGGTAGAGAGTGTGAACGGGAACACTGGTGGTAGAGAATGTGAATGGGAACACTGGTGGTAGAGAATATGAATGGGAACACTGGTGGTAGAGAATGTGAAGAGGAACATGGGCACTGGGGAGAAAACATGAAATCTCTATTGGTAAGAGAGAAAAGAGAGCAGAAAGACCATGGCTGAGGAGAGAATGATAGACTACAGAAGTCATGGAAAAAAATAAAGACAGGTGTTTCTCCTGTACAAATGATGGGCATTGTCTTAGTTGGTTAACCCTTTAAGTTCCAGAGGGGTACGGAATGCATTGTATAACAATGCATTCCGTACCCTCTGACACTCAAAGGGTTAAACCAAGAAACATAGAAACAGTTATTGACAGCAGAAAAGAACTGTCTGGTCCATCCAGTTTTCCCATTCTCTTATCCAATAAAATACATACTTCTCAAAATAGACATGTCTATGCCAGTGTATGAGGATGTATAAAATACAGTCCCATCCCAAGCAAGAAGGGGTTAATCAGGGGATAAGTAGGGGTTTTGTGTTTCTTAATCAGGGGTTTATGTGTTTCTTACAAACCTTCTGTGCATAATGTATTTATTATGAACTTTCTGTGCTTGGAACTTGTGTGACGTGTGGTGCTGTGTGTCTGTACAAGACTGTATGGGCAGTGGCCAGATCCGTTAAGGGCTCTCACATATGCGCTGAGATCATCGACTGAAAAGTATTACATGCTTATTGAGTATTATATGTTTATTGATAATAAAATCTGTGACGTGTGTGTGTGTCTCCCTGATGATTTACTTTGGAATCCAAAAGAATCCTTGAAACAACCAGGCATTTTTTAATTCTATAACTGTATTTGTCACAACTACCTCTCCTGGGAGGTGGTTCCATGAGTCTATCACTCATTCCGTAAAATACTACTTACACATGTTGCTTCTGAATTTTCCACCCAGTATCTTAAGATCATTACCTCTTGTTCTAGTATTACTCTTTTTATGAAAAATGCTTTTCTCCTAAAATATATTAAACCCCTTAATATATTAAAAGATTTACATTGTATCATCCTTCTCCCTCCTTTCTTCCAAGCTGTACATATGAAGTTCTTTGAGTCTGTTTTGGTACCTGTGTTATGAAGACCCTGTACCATTTTGGTGGCCTTTTTTAAACTGTTTCCAATTTATAAATGTTCTTCTGGAGGTTTGGTCTCCAGAGCGTTACACAGTACTCCAAGTAAGGTGTTACCTGTGACCTACATAGTGGAATTAGTACTACTCTTTTCCTGCTGGTAATGCCTCTTCCTTTGCAACAAAGAACTCAGTTTGCCTACATTAAATAGGAATTTTAATAGGTTAAGCTTCTTGCAGGAGGTGTGGGTTTTTGATAGATCATTGAAGATAAGCCAACCATGTCCATTATCACTTAGGAAGGACTAAGCTCTAAACTTCCAGATTCATTGCAAAGAAGGAGCACAACTAAATATGTTTCTGTGGCTGACCATGTACTAAATTTTCACTAAATAATACCTAGAAGCACAATAAAGTATAATTCCTGACAAATGTAATACAAGAGGCTACATTACCTGTGAGCACCAATTTGGATGACATACAGGTCATGGGAACCAGTTCAACACTGACAAGCCTATAATATACTGGATTGAACAGACAAGGTGACCTACATACAAGAGCCACAACTAAAGCTGCTGTCTGAGAAACGTGCATTATATGAGAAACTTTATTTATTTTATCAATGCACCTATTCACATATTCCATATCTGAATTTGCATATACCATCTCCTCATCAGCTACACATATTGTTGAATGTTACCTATTATAAAATTATATAGCCCTTTCCAGTTCATCTCTTTTGGCCACATACTGTAGCAACAAAGTCCCAAATATGAACTACTTTGTGATTCATAAAATCGAAGTACTCTGTGTATTGCAGGCTTGCAAATAGTGTCCATGGTAGATGAATAAGACTTTGGCATTATATAGTGATTTCCTACGTACACAAACACATTAATACCTTGTTCTTATCACATATAATGTATGGACATGCAATGAAAGAACTAGGTCTCAAATCAGAACTAACCCTCATTTGCTTAATGGCTTATAAGAATGAAAATCATCACACAGTTATTTCAACTTCTAACATACACAGCTGGTAACTTCTTGGTACACTCTGAGACATCCATACATAGTGCTGCAGTTTTACTCTCTACTTACTGCCCCATGGTGTTGTTGTTATGTAATATTATCAATATAACACAGCTACAGTGGTTTAATATTTAAATAAAAAGAGACTAATTTAATAAGAAACAAAGGAGTAATTCTGAAGCATACCAATTGCACCACAGGGGCGAATAAAAATCCCCAAAATTCTCATTGATTTAAGCCTGTTTCCTATGATAGGGTCCCTTTAAACAATACAGTTAATCAGTAAACTGCTGACAGGAACCTTTTGCAAGCATCACATACTTTTTTATGACCGAATTATAGTAATAAGGCAAACACGACAAGATCCCAAGTTTGCATTTATTATAACATAAGTAAATATTGGAATTTATAAACATCTTTAGTGTTGGATCTGATGGTATTATATTAATATCCAGTTACTCATTTTACTGTTTTCAGCCACAATCCCTAATTAGAAATATTGGTAATGAATGGTAGCAATGTAATTATAATTAAAGCCAAATTAGCTAATGATTTCCCAATAAACTAGATCACAGTGATCATTACTTTAATAAGAAGTAATTATATCCTGGGTAGAAGTGCGGGTCACTGATTTTGATTGATTAAAGTCAATTATAAGTATTATAGTACAGTTACGTTGTATTTTATGAAGTGTGAAAGCAATACAATTGTATGTGTTATAAACCTGAAATTTTATTTAGGAAAAAGACATACATTGTAGCAAATGTTGTTTTAACCCTTTGAATGCCAGAGGGATATGCAACGCACTGCAGTGCACTCAAATGGTTAATAATTATTTACAAAATGCAAATATGTTCCAGAATGCTAATTATATAGCAATATAATTTAAATCTTCAGGGATAGATAACTTAAAAAAAATAAAATATATATATTCTAAAGCTTAATCTTTTATTACTTTGTCACTGCTAGTATCACATATGAAAGTAGCAGTATTATAAACTTACAGCCCCTTGTATACAGGACACCTCTGGGCTTCTCCTCCTCAGAGCTGGTGCTTTGAGCTCCAGAGAGGTAGATAGTGATTACTATTGGCTGCTTTGACATCACACCCATGTATACAGCAAACATGAATGAGGCTGCCACTGGCAAGTTCATCTCTAGCAGGATAAAGGGGGAGACGCACTAAAGGTTAATGCTGTTGCGATGTGTGTCTGGAGATATGTGGTGAGCACAATGCCTTGTCAATGGAGACACACATTGTCATTATGCCATATTCAGGTAATCAAAGGGAGGGGGTTGATTTAAATAATCTAGCATTCAGGGTTGTCATACTACTGCTGTGTAGTAAAAAAGGAAAAGAAAGAGCTCAAAAATTAAGTGTAAGTAGAAATGGGTTTCCCCACAAACAAAGAGTGCACTTACTAAATGCTTTCTTGTTAGATTGCCCAAAACAAAGACTGTAAGGAGAAATTGCCCACTGGTAAGGAAGAACCAAAGATTCCTAATTTTTCTTTTTTTTTCTCAATACTTTTTGGCATACTCGGTGCTAGATATCCACTAATGCTCCTAGCTTTTTTATAGGTTATTCTTGGTTTTTCCATTATAACTCCCATTAATAAGGGGTCCTGTTATAGAATGTTCTGGTGTTTAGCCAAAATTTTGTTGATATGATTGGATGCTGCATTGTATTTTGCGATGATTGTGGGGGATCCTCTGTTATGTACTGGCTTGGATTTTGTCACCAAGATTTTTTCTCTCTCAAGGTTTGAAGCTCTGTTGCATGCCAAATTCACTATACTTTCTTTATAGCCTCTTTCCAAAAACACCAGTTTGAGATGTTTACGTTTTTTCAATAAAAAAGACAAACCTGAACTCCTTTATATGAAAAGAACATATGTGCCCTGTATTGGGCATATATAATACCAGCAGATGGTATATGCATGTATATAGAGTTGTCACATCTAATATAGTCTGGTTTGGCTTTAATACTCCCTGTCTGTTGGTAATTAACTATTCCCCATGTGACCTGCTGGGGTGGAAGACATTGCCCATAAAGGTGAACAGAGAAATCACAGTCCCTTTTGAATGGGCACCCACTCACTGCAGACATGCAGGCAAGTCCATCTCTTCTCCTTTTTAATATGTTTGTTCTGTCATATGTTTTTAATTGCATACATTAACATTTTCAGATATTGTAGAAAAAAACTATTTATTTTTTGGCGCACATTTCACAATTGCTCAATATAGGGAACACATTTAACACTTTAGAATGGAGGAGCATAGGTTTTCTGTTTGCTATAGCTTCTCTGCTAGTCTCTCAGTTTTGAGTCCTTTCAGTGCCACATGGGTTTGTAATCCACATCTTTATGGCACTGAAAGGGTTAAGGAAGGACAGCTGTTGTCTCTGCTTTGTAGCAGAGATAACAAAATGTCCTCTGGCTCCATAGAGAATTAGAGGAAGATTTTAACCTTGCTAACCTTTGGTTGGGACTATGAAGTCCAACAGCAAATGCTGCTATTGGCGCTTAGTGCATGTGGCAAACAGCCACCTTAACATATAAACACACCCACATGAATATAATAGTGGATCACTAACTTGCATCTCCATATGCAAATGAGCCATTGTAAAATTCATAAAGTTGTAAACCTGTTGAAGGCATGGCAGATTCAGGGCAATGTTGACAGATTGTGATGGATTAGTGGTGGATTTATTGGGATATGATAACGAAGACATCTCAGTGCATACTACAGATATGTCATCAACACAAAATCACCATCATATTACCATCCTGACCCTCATCGTCCTTTGGGGCATCTTCCTCAAAAAGTCTTAGAAGGACCTATAAAACCAGGGCTGTAAGATTATAATGTTGCTATATATAATGTTGATATCCTTCCTTCATATCATTTCATGTTAGTTATCCCCTAAAGTACCAGTATGAAACAAGTTTCCCTACATTGTTCAGATTGTTTATTGTACAATAAAAGGATGTTTCCGTTCTTCAATGCCACATAAATAAATGTTTGGTGCAAGATGCTAGCATTCTAACTTGTTCCCTCTCGCTATTCCTCATTTGTATCTCTCACAAATCTCCTTATTCTATATATACTGTACATAAAACACCATATGTAACTTATTACGTATGTATTATTATATATTACATATCTGTACATACAAAAGTAGTCCCACACATTAATATATATGAAAATATATACTATGATTAAATCACACACCTGCAGATATCTTAACACTGCCTAAAAGTAATTTGTTTATTTGAAAGTATGTAAAAATTCTATACAACTGTGACATTGCACTCAGTGATATTATAGTACTAGTATGCAAATGCAGAAACTGTGTTCAGTGGCTTATATTATCAGTCGGGAGCAGGGATGGACAAAAATGTTTGTCTCTAAAGCACAACATGAAAAAGTGGCACTTTCTACATTTCATGCAAATTCACACAAAAATGTAATCTTTTACATTTTTCCCCTGTTTTTAAGTGCATTAAATATATATGTTAACTTCACACCATGTGAAGAGTATATCCGATATCTTTCCATGTCATACCTCACCAGCAGAAAAGGAGGTGTCAGTTAACTGCATGTTGTAAGTTATGCTGAAAAGAGTGAAAGCAACTGAATTTTGATGATAGCTAATGTAGAGGCAGACAGGCAAAGAGAGGGGCCTGGAGATGTTTTATTTAGGAGTGTTGCTGGTAACTAGTTCTCAGTGTGGGTGTGATTTGTAGAGAGTGACACTGATACTGACAGGGACAGTTTAAAAATGATTTTGACTGATAGGGGGCAAAGACAGACATTAGATCCATGCTGAAATGAGAGTGACATATTTTGAAGACAGAGACATTCATCATCATTATTTTCATACAGAGAGACAAGGGGGAAAGGTATTGGAGGAGTGTATAGATGTGTCAGTAGTAGTAAAGGTGTGCTACAAAAACTGACTACAACCTGAGGAGGCTGCTTGTTAAAGTGACTTGAAATGTTCTGCCAGTACATGTAGTAGTATTAACCCTTTTAACAATAGTAAAGATGACAAGGAGTAGCATTTTATTGTTGTTACCATAGTGGAAGAGGATTTATCAGTGAGTTGTGTCAATGACGCTAACTCCCCGATGCACATTATCAGGCAAAAATCGATAAAAACCCCTAAGTGGAAAAGAAACCTAGAAGAATGATATTTGGGAGGAAGCAGATGATGTTGATGAAGACATAATTATTGATTATAATGTTTATATAGAATATATCCCTCCACCATCCTGACCTTCATCTGATATAGCTGAAGACAGTGTGAATGATGACGATAGGGTCAAATAATTAGCTGAAAGGAAGATGTTTGCCTTTTTTCTGCCTTTGTTCGGTGTCATTGTCCTGGTTTTGCCTTGGCTCTTTTCCTTTGCTGGATCCTTGTTCCCAGCCTTGTTTTGTGTTCAGTCCTGAGCCTTTATCAAGACAAGCATTATGCATATTTATAAACTGAGAGATTAATTAGAAACTTTGACAAAGCCAATAAACATGCCTGAAAATACACAACCATCATCTAAGCAATCCGGTAAATTTCTAGCACCATGGATCCACCACGTATAATTGTTCTAGTCTTTCAGGGAAGAACTTAGTTAAGAACTTCTAAATATGTTGGATGTAATAAGAAAAAAGACAGATGCCACTTTATACAAATCAAATGTGTCCATTGCACCCATAAACAGTATTATTTGGATTAAGGTAACATACTTTCATAACAGAGAAGTATAAGACTCAGTATGTGATTTATCACAAAGATGGGAAAGATCAAGGAGCATCCAGCAATAAGATGGTCATATTAAGGTAACACTGTATTCCGTCTTATAGTGTGCCGAATGTTCCATTATGTGTTATGTACAGACTCTAAACTAAATATCAATATGAGAGTATATGGATGCAAGTACTGTTCTTTTAATATTCATTTGAAAGCAGTGTGGTGAGCGCTATACTTTAAAGGACTTAGTAACATAATTGACAAGGCTGAAAAAAGACATGCATCCATCAAGTTCAGCCAATGCCAAAACACCCCTGTTGATCCAGAGGAAGGCAAAAAATCACTGAAGCCATTTCCAAATAAGCCCCAATTGGGTAAAAAAAAATTCTGACTCCAAATTTCAGTCAGATAGTTCCCTGGATCAACAACCTACCTGCATTGAAGCCATCTATCATAATTCTCAATATTGTTCTGTGCTAGATATGTATCCATTACTTTTTTGAAAAGTTAGAGTATCTGCAAGCACAACATTCCGAGGCAAAGAATTCCATAGCTTTACTGCCCATACTGTAAAAAAATCACTGCCTTTGTTTTAGTCAAAAGTGTCTAGTCTTAATGGATGACCTCTCGTTCTTAGACCAGCTCTTTGTGTAAATAATTAATTGGATAGTTCTTTGTCTTGACCTTGAGTATATTTGTAAATGGCAATCATTTCACCCTTTAGACATGTCTTCTCTAATGTAAATAAACCTAGTTTGGCAAGCACTTTTTCTAATTCAATAAAGTATTCTTTAAGAATTGGCACCCAAAACTATATTCCATATTCTAAATAAAGCCTAACCAAGGATTTATTTAGAGGTAGAATAATATTAGCATCTCGTGCATCTATGCCTCTTTTCTTCCCATTCACTCAGTTTATCTAAAACCTCCTGAGGAGAAAAAATCTCTGACCTTGTATGTATTTCATTGCACAGTGTGGTTTTGTCAGCAAGGATTGAGATGCTACTTTCAATTCCTATTTTCAGATCCTTAATAAACAAATTAAAATGCATTTGGACCAGGACTGAACCCTGTGGCACCCCACTTTTAACTTTAGACCAACTTGAACAAGTTCCATTTACAACTGCCTGCTTGCCATCTCTCAGTTAACCAGTTTTCAATCCATCTACATATATCACCTCCTAAACTGAAGCTTTTTAATTTATGCAGTAACCTGCTGTGAGGCACTGTAACAAAGGCTTTTTGCAAAAACCAAGTATATTACATCAACAGCAATTCCCTAACTCCGAGCACCATGGCACCCTCCAGCTAGGGTGCAATCCATCTCGACTATAAAGATTGCCCCCTAGGGAAGAGGCCGTCCAGTGCTCTAGGAACCCAAACCCCTCCTGCTTACACCAAATCTTTAGCCACACAAACTCCCTAATCTCCCGTTGCTTTTATGATGTAGCATGTGGCACAGGCAGTATTTCAGAAAATACTACCTTAGAGGTCCCCTGCTTAAGCTTATATCCTAAATCCCTGATATCCTTCTTAATGGACCTCCATTTTCCACTGACTTGGTCATTAGTACCAGCATGTACCATGACAGCTGGGTCATGCACAGCCCATCCCAACAATCTATCAACTTTATCTGCCACATGTCGAACCCGAGCACCCGGGAGACAGCAAACTGTTCTATTGTAGAGAACTGTCTTCCTAATAATAGAATCCAACAACATCACCATCTGCTAGGTCTGCCTGAGTCCCAGGTCCCGTCAGTGCAAGAGGAGCTGTTCTCCCAGCTTTTAGAGATAACAGTCCTCTCCAACAACATCAACATCAGCTCTCAATGTAGCAAATCTGATAGAGTTAGTAAATAAATACAGGAGTGCCTTCCCCATTCCTTGAACATTTGTAAGTGGTGGTACCCTGGTACCGGGGTATCTGCTAATTTGCAGTGAACAAGGACATTAATATAGGGATAAATAAATATGTGCTAAAGTACCAGCCATTTAATGATACATTTAATGAATGGGTTGTTCTTTATGTATATCATTTTAGTATTTTTCTAAGGTATTATTTTTATGTAAATGTTTGTATTTCCATTATTGCTGGTGTGTTATGAGCAATACATACATATCCAGATGATTATTCTGGATTATGCTTTTGTGATTAATTAGTGTTAGTAATCCCAACATTGCATGTGCACCTTATTATAATGTTATATGCTCTGGTATACATTCTCCAGAGATATACTTTGAGTACATGCGATCATGTTTATAGGTCTATTATATCTATTTACATGTAGCTGAACTCACATACATCTCCAGATAACTTAATTAACTCAGTGGATGTGATAAGAATTTTTCTGCTGTCTCTCTCTCTCTCTCTCTCTCTCTCTCTCTCTCTCTCTCTCTCTCTCTCTATATATATATATAATCTAAAACGCTAGCCTGTCAAGCTCCCTTTGTGCGAAACTGCACATGTGCAGTAGAGACTGCTGTTCCACACAGGAAGCTTCGCGGTGAGCTGTCCAGATCAGCGCGTTTGGTGAGTCTCTACTGCGCATGACCGCAGTCATGCACAGTAGAGACTCTCAGAATGCACTGATCCAGAGTGGGGAGCTCCGGACGGCTCACCGCCTGTCTCTGCTCCTGGCTCCAGGGCAGCAGCCGGGGCCGCTAGGTGCACTTTAGCTGTGTATACGGGCTTTCATACTATATATCCTATATAATAATTCGCTAAATCGTGTGTAATGCCGCGACATGCACAGTACACACTTCTGCGTGTGCTGCAGTCATGCGCAGTAGAGAATGCCCGTGCTGCGGCTGATACAGAGCTGGGTGCTCCGAAGGAGCGTCCAGCTCCGTATCAACCGTGGCGCGGGCAGTCTCCAATGCGCGTGACTGCCCCACGACCAGGTGGCTGTGACACCGTGGCCAGTGTTACGGGCTGTTCAACTAGTATATATATATATATATATATATATATATATATATACTAGTTGAACAGCCCGTTACACGGGCCACAGTGCCACTGTCACCCGGTCGCGGGGCAGTCACTCGCGGTAGAGACTGCTCGCTCCACGGCTGACACAGAGCTGGATGCTCCTTCGGAGCGCCCTGCTCTGTATCAGCCACGGCGCGGGCAGTGTGTACTGTGCATGTCGCGGCGTTACACACGATTTAGCGAATTATTATATAGGATATATATATGTGTGTGTGTGTGTGTTAGTCCAGTGGTGTAGAGGCCAAATGAATGAGTATCTCAGTATGTAATAATACTTTTTTCATTGGTCTAACATTCAATTATAAGTACAAGCTTTCGAGAGCAACACTCCATTTTCAAGTCAAGCAGCAATACTTAAAACAAGGTTGTGGCTTCATGGAGTGACACACATAAGCAGCCATCTTACAGCCTTGTTGCTCCCCCGTGCTCCCTTTTTCAAGCTACATATGAGCTTTTTGGGCCTTGTTCTTTAATCTAACACACCAACTGCACCATATGGGGAATGAATAGCCACATATTCCCTTTGATTTAAATGGGACATTTAACCCTTTGAAGGCTAGAGAGGCCTTCAATGCACTGCAAAGCAATGTATTGGAGACCATCCTAGCATTCATTAAAAAGACTAATTTATATCAATAAGCATTTTCATTTCTCTCCCAAGATGCAGTTGGTTTGCTACAGAATTGTACCTCTTCAGCTTGATGAATAAGGCCCTTTATGCTTATGTTACCTATATATACCATAAATGAGTGTGCTTTGAGTGACAGAGGGGTGTTTTGCAATACCTTGTGTAACTCTTTGAAATTTAAAGTATTAAAGTCAAGCTATAAAAAGTTTGAACTGTAATAAAATTTGAGTGGAACATCTTCCAGCAGTGGGTTTAATCTATTGTGCTCAACAGGAAAAGCCAACAATACATGTATATTCTATAGTACATATTTTCTGTCCTTTAACCCCCGTGGATTATAGAAATAAATCCAGCATCTCTAACACCAAACTAGTTAAGAGAACTCTGCAGCCTTGAAAGCAGCAGGATACATTAGAAGTTTGATTTCTTGCCTAATAGGCATCAGAGCCTCTGCAGTAACATGAAAAAACCTAAATGTTTAAATACTGTCACTATCATGTCATGCTTCCTCATGGAAATCTTTCACTGTTTAAAATCTTTTGTGTTTTTGGTACATTATATATCAATCAACACTGCCTGTAGTACAAATAATATTCTAACCCTTGTGTCAGGTATCCCATTCCTGACATGATTCATAGACTAACAATATTGAAGTTCCCAGCTCAACTGTTACTTATAAATGCGGATAGACTTTTTCCACCATAGAAGAGATAGAACACATGCACAGTGTACAGAACTGGAAGCTAATGTGTCTGTTTCATGTCCCACATTGCTGCATATTTCCTATTATTATATTGCAGTGCATTGTTTCAGGGGTGTAATATCAATGACTATAAACATGAATACAAGAATGCATGTTCATTTGTTTTTGAAAGAGATTTGCATTATGGATAATTCTGTGTCAACCATAAGGATTTTCTGTAATGCTCACTACACATTTATAACTAAAGTGCAAAATAAACTATGGAATCTCTGGCTACATCTATACCAAGATTTGTTTCAATTAACATCATCAAGACATCATTAATACATTAAAAGCACTGCATCTGCATTATATATATATACACATGAAAACTGTTCACATTTGAACAAAAAAGACTAAAAAATATATGCAGAAATAAATCTAAACATTATAAGCTGTAAAAAAGTAAACAACCCACCTAGGTTTAAAGTTAAATAAATTGCAAGAGAAAATGCCTTTAGTGCTACTTCGTAACAGAAAAAACACCAGCGTTTGTCAAAATAAACACTATTTCATCTACCTAAGAAAACACCTATATACACCCCAAATTGTATATAAAACATATTTCATGATCTTTTCAATGTGTGCCCGACAGCGACCACCTCGCACTCCTCCAGCTGTAACAACAGCTGCAATGCCCCCAGGCTCACACACACAAACCAAAAATTATTTTGTTAAAAGAGTGGCATAATTTGAATACTTGGGCATAACACAAATAAGGAACATATATAGACTATAGATAAAAAAATATTCAACTGTTTTAATTAATTGATGAACCCATCATGATCAGGATACTTTCCAAAACAAAACTGTATATTAGTAAAGTTCAGTCTCCAATACCAATAAAGAAATGTATGTGCCCACAGTAACTGATGTTAATCAGTGTTAATATTAGAGATAGTCTTCCACATCATCATTAATAGTTGGTTGTGTAATGAATACCAGATCATATATAGTATTGTATCTTCAAATACTCTATAATATTAAATAAAATGTTGCACAATGTTGTTAGAAACTAATTATGGAATTCATTATTACTGAACAGTTACCTGCATCAGAACATTTTGAGTTACTCATTTCTAACCAGCTTGAGTTTTTCTTTTTTATCTGGTGTCTCTGTTTCTTATTTGTAATTTAGCTGATTATTCTAGTTCTTGTGTCACTATTAATATTTTTGGTTTCCATGTTTGTGCCTGGGGGCGTTCTCATGCGGTTGCAGCTGTAGTTACAGCTGTGGTGGTGTGCGGTGGTCAGGCAGACACTTAGGCAATAATAAAATATAGATTGTAAAAAACATGTCAGACAGACACTTAGAAGATATAAAATATAAGTGTAAGGGGAAAATGATTGCTTGGATACAGTTGTGGATGTAGTGGGCAAATGAAATATACTGTGACAATGGTTGCACAGCTGTTAATAATGATGTTATTGCAGACAATCCTGCTACTGATAAGAAATGTTATACAGAAAGTCATCCCAAATCACTCCAAATAAATGTGGTAGGAGGAGGAACAGATCTATCAGTGCACCAGTCCTACCTAATGTTAAAAAATGAAAAGGTGATGATGATAATGTTAACAATAATGCTATGCCTTTCAACTCCTGCACCATAATGTCTGGTCATTCAGTCAGCAATTTTGGTAGCGCTCCTAGCTTTGCAGTATCAGAGACAAGTGAAGAAGGACAAAAGCTTGCAATAAAGGCAGATTGTGATAGTGATGGAGAGATGTTGATAGTTGATAGTGGTGTGAATTTGTTGGAGATTGGGACGAAAGTACAGGAAAATTAGCATGTTATATTAGAAAGCAAAGTGCAACAACAGTCCAAATTTTCTAGCAAGGAGATGGTTGCTGGGAACACAATTCATCATCATCATCATCTTTGCTGCCACCATCACCAGCAACATCATCATTTGCTTTATGCCTGCAGTAGTATGAAAGTGGGGATGTTCATCCCTGAATCTTTGGTATTGGATGATGTCACTGTAACCAGCATTAAGGATGAAGATGATGTAGCATATGTACCTCCCCAACTGCTTCTTCATATACTCATGAAATATAAACTAGCGATGACAATAACACGTGGGCAAAATTATCTGCTGTATCTGAAAGGTACAAGCGCAATGTTCCACCAATGCAAATTGTACAAAATGCCTGCCTTTAGACTCCTTGAGAGAGAAAATGGAAATAGTAGAAATGTAAAGATGGCCAAAACTCCCTCTCATCATCTCATCATCACTTCTTCTTCCTAATACTACCCAGGCAAATTTTACGAGAAGAACATGTACCTTTTCCAGTAGTGTTGCTGATGGTACTACAGACAAGAGTTTTAATAAATGCTTTGCGTCAGGCTCAGGAGTGCACTCCTGCGAGCAGGGGTAAAGTTGAATTTCATCTAGGCACATCCTTTTAATGTCACACATGAAGCACAATCATAAGTGTGAGATAAACTCCAAAATGTCAGTTGTAAGTGGTCTGTACAAGCATAGTGCTGGTAGTAGTGTTTTAAAATTGTCTGCAGGGAGTGGGGCATCTTTGTTATTAGTAGTATTTTCCAAGTCCCATTTCTACTCCTTCTGTCATAACTAAGGAAGAAGATGATGATAATGTAGTTAGGTGACCAGCATCAAGTCACCACAACCTCCGACACCACTATTGAGAGCAGCACTCCTATCCCCACTCCACTCCCACCTTCTGCACCGGTCATTACCATTAGCACCCCAACAACTAATATTTATCAGGATAATTTGAGTAGACAGATACAGTTATTACACAGAGCAATGTCCCACCAACCCACCATTTCTGATGGCTTTAAGGACTGAAAAATACCACAAAAGTAACCCTCAATTACATTAGTGGAAGGGCAAACTGGCTAAAATGTTTGTGGTTGACATACTGCCCTTTTCAATTGTTGAAAACAGAAATTTCAAATAATTAATGTCATCATGTGCTGTGCCTTTATTCCAAGCCACAGTTTTTTTCTATATAACAGCTGCACCAGAGGTATGCGAACATGCTTTATTAACTTCATAGGCTTCACAAACTTACTTCCTTAATACTAACTCAGTTACCTCTATAAATCACAAAGTACTAGTAACTGCTCTCTAACACTCTCTACTGTTCCCTTATAACAAATCCCATGCTCAGTAGCAGAACATTTTTGGCTTTTGTGGTATAGGGTGGCAGAAATGGGTGGAAAGTAGTGTTCATATGTTGCAGGAAATTCCCTCCTCCAACAATCAATAGGGTGGAACTCCGCCTGCAATACATCTGTGAAATTTCCTGTGAGGAGAAAATTTTACTTTTTACCCATCCCTAATACTAATCCCCCATCACTATCCCACATTAGCCACAGGCTAACACAAACTAACCTCTCACTTTATCCCCAATTAGCCATCGAACCACACATTCTATTGACCACCAGTCTTGTCCCAAATATACTGGTATACATTGAACCACATATCATGTCCTCCAGCCTTGTCTCACTGCACTGGTATAGTAATAACTTAATTTGCTTAGTCTGGTTTAGTGAAAATTAGAATATTGTGAAATGTTTCCATAGGCAAGAATTTTTGCTGAGAAAGCTGAAAATAGCTGGTTCTCCATGAGAATTCCCATGGGACAAAACTTACTTTTCAGCCATCTCTACTAGAGCTGTGAAGAAAATAAAAGCCAAGGGCCTTATTCATCATTCTAAAAATGTGACACTCTGGAGTAAACCAATTGTGCCATGGAGGGAAATAAAACTTGCTATTGATTAATTTGTTCTTTTAATATGCTGAATGATAAAATGTTAGTTAAACACATTTAAAGCTAGTCAATGTCTGGGCCTCCAGCTGTTTTGGACTACAACTTTGTCAACTGGTTAAGAATGATAGATGTATGAAGGTTTACTACCCCTGCTGTAGATTCTATAATCCTGTTCATCATGATCTATGTAAAAAAACACAAAAACCCACTTCTCTTGTATTTGTCTATTGTATCTGCCATCACTACCACTGTAAAATTCCATTTTTTCTGCACTTACATTATGAATGAATTATGACATGTAATAACACTGAATCAGATGAAGTAAGCAAGTTGAACTTTTTAATCTTATAAAATGTTGATCTAGATTTAGGACAACAATAACGCCAAGAGTCAAAATGTATCTGAGGTTTTAAGTAATTTCCTAATTGATGATTATGTATTTCCAATGGAATAATAGCTTCTTGTTTCTCAGAGTAAAACAATTTGAAAGCAGTGGAAGATCTCCTTTTAACCCACTAAATACTAAAGAGAGCTCCAATGCATTGATAACACACAGTTATTGGAGACCTCTTTAGCATTCAAGGGGTTAATAAATATTCAACAATTCCATAGCAAAAATGTTGTCACAATTTACTACTGGTCTTTAAACAGTTCAATATATCATATGCCTATTATGAGTTCATAGACTGTTCTAATTCTGTACATCCTGCAAAATAGCCAGCAACATTTTTTTTCCATACAAGTGATCATTGTGATTTGCTGAGAGCATAGGAGGGCCTAAATAAAGTCAAGATAAATATATATTAAGTCCCCCTTACTTGTAAAGGTGCTAGCCACAAAACACTACTTTCCCTGTCAGCACTTAAAATGTTGAAAGAGACTAGGGGATTAGTGGGATAAAAAGGCCATGCAGCTTGAGCTGCCTTGGGAATTCCTAAATTAGGCATGTACACTTCTAAAAGATGCATCATTAAGCATGTGAGTACTCAATGCCACATTCAGAAGAAGAATGCTTCTTCTCATTCTGTCTCCCAGTGAAAATTAGTGTTCAGGAACACTGGTGGCATTTGTATATAAATGTATTTCCCTTAATTACAACCTTCAGATATCTTCGACTGACCAAAAGCAGATGTCCTATTTGTTATAGAAAAACATAATTTGGGGCTTTTCCTGCTGCTAAGCTAAGGATACTCCCACTGCTGGGAGTGGTAGAGCTTATTATTTTATTGTATGGAGATCTGCAGCCAGTGGCTCACCTCTCCCATAGAATGATATAGATGGAATGTTTGGGCACCATATGAAATGGAAGTGAACTGTAGAAATACCAGGTGGAACTGCTAAAGTGGACCTGTCACACTACAACAAGTTTAGTTTTTTAGAAAGTAACCTTTATATTTTGAGTGTGATAGTTTGTGCTAATTCCCTGTACAGTATACTATTTCATTCTGCTTGAGGCCATACTTTGATAATAATTTGATTTTGGTTTATTGAATTGTTGAAACTGGACTAGGATGAGTGAAAATTAGGATCTTCCTAGCCCATTTTTCTGTATGTATACTATTTTTGGGATCCATAGCATTCCATATATTTAATTTGTATATGATATAGCCCAGGGCTTATAATTTTAAGTCCTTTGCTACTAGCCAGACCTGAAAAGTTACTCGCCACTGCAAGCCATAACATACCCACCAGGGCTGAATTTCTACTCGGCCAGTGCTGAATTTTCACTCGCCAATGGCTAGTGGCGAGTGGAAATTTTGAGCCCTGATATAGCCACTACGTGTGCCCCCATCAATTATATATATGTATATAATAATTTGAAGTCCTTTGCTACTAGCCAGACCTGAAAATATCCTCACCACTACAAGCTATAACATACCCACCAGGGCTGAATTTCTACTCGCCAGGGCTAAATTTTCACTCGCCAATGGCTAGTGGCGAGTGGAAATTTTGAGCACTGATATAGCCACTACGTGTGCCCCCATCAATTATATATATGTATATATATATATATATATATATATATAAAATATATATATATGTATATATATATATATATATATATATATATATATATATATACATATATATATATATATATATATATATATATATATATATATATATATATATACAGGGCTTATAATTTGAAGTCCTTTGCTACTAGCCAGACCTGAAAATATCCTCGCCACTACAAGCTATAACATACCCACCAGGGCTGAATTTCTACTTGCCAGGGCTAAATTTTCACTCACCATTGGCTAGTGGCGAGAGGAAATTTTGAGCCCTGTATATATATATATAGATAGATATATATATATATATATATATATATATATAAGGATTTTGTAGGCATATAGTCAGTTGTATGATTAAAAAATTATACCATACAGGTGATATGATCATCAATTTAACAGTTGAAACACAATCATTAAATGAAACAGAAACAGCTATGTAGGAGAAATAAAACTGGGTGAGGAACAGCCAAGCTCAGTCAAAAGGTGAGGTTGCTGAAAACAGTTTAATGTCAAAAGTTATATACCATGGCAAGACTGAGCACAGCAACAAGACACAAGGTAGTTATACTGCATCAGCAAGGTCTCTCCCAGGCATAAATTCAAAACAGACAGGAGTTTCAAAATGTGCTGTCCAAGCTCTTTTGAAGAAGCACAAAGAAACGGGCAATGTTGAGGACCGACGACTCAGTGGTTGACCGAGAAAACTTAATGCAACAGATGAAAAACACATCATGCTTACTTCCCTTCACAATCTGAAGATGTCCAGTAATTCCATCAGCTCTGAATTGGCAGAAAACAGTGGGATCCTGGTACATCCATCTGCTGTCAGGAGAAATCTCGTCAGAACTGGTCTTCATAGACTTGCAGCCAAAAAGCCATACATCCAACATGGAACAAGGCCAGTTGATTAAACTATGTATGAAAACACGGGAACTGGGGTGCAGAAAAATGGAAGCAGGTGCTCTGGACTAATGAGTCAAAATTTGAAATATTTGGCTATAACAGAAGGCAATTTATTCGCCAAATGGCTGGAAAGTGGTTCAAGAATGATTGTCTACATGCAATAGTGAAGCATGGTGGAGATTCCTTGCTAGTTTGGGGCTGCATTTCTGCAAATGGAGTTGGGGATTTGGTCAGAATGAATGGTCTCCTCCATGCTGAGATGTACAGGCCGATACTTATCCATCATGCAATACCATCAGGGAGGCATCTGACTGGCCCCATACATATAGCCAAAGTCATTAAGAACATCTTCAGCATAAAGAAGAACAATAAGTCCTGGAAGTGATAGTATGGCTCACACAGAGCCCTGATCTCAACATCATTGAGTCTGTCTGGGATTGTATGAAGAGAGAGAAGCAACCGAGGCTGCCTAAATCCACAGAAAAACTGTGGTTAGTTCTCCAAGATGTCTGGAACAACCTCCTTGCCGTGTTCCTTACCAAACTGTGTGCAAGTGTATCTAGAAGAATTGATGCTGTTTTGAAGGCAAAGGGTGGTGACACCAAATATTGATTTGATTTAGATTTTTCTTCTGTTCACTCACTAAGGGAAGGGGGGAACTTTAAATACCTATACCTCTCAAGCCATAGTGGTTTGAGAGATAGTGTTTGTTGCACTTAATTTATTATTTTCAGCACTACAAAACTAGAAATAATTTTTTTGGGACATTAATGTCCCTTTAAATGGCTAGTGAAACATGTACACTGTTCTGAAATCTGCATTAAAATAACTAAACTTATATTAAAGTAATGGGTCCACTTTATTATTAACCCTTTGAGTGCCAAACGGGTGGTCAATGCATTGCTCTCCAAAGTGTTGCATGCCCTTCCAGTACTCATAGGGTTAATATGAAAAAGCAACTGCCTGGGCTATAATAATATTGGAAATAATAAGTGTTGTGCCGAAGTGGTAATACACTTTTTATTCCACAGGAAAAGAACTATAATGGGTGTTTTTCATAATAAAGGTTTATTATTGCTTTGAAAAAGATAAAAAAATACATCATTTAGACTAAAGGCTAATTACATTCAACATATGTTTCAAGTAAATTGATTTGGTAAGAATGATTTTTCAAAACAAGTAAAAAGAAACATCTGGTAATGAATTTCCATTTCAGTTCTTGGTTTGCTTCAAGTGTGTGTTGTGGGCAACAAGCAGTTACATACAGGAAACAGGTGCTGTAAGAGAGATCATGAACACTGCAAAGAACATAGCTTTCAGACTAATAGAACTGATCACGGCTTACCCTTTTAGTCATGGTGAGGTTAAGCATCATTTTGGTTTATAGAAACTAGGTCAATTACAAAACAGACAGACAATGAGGTTGATATACTAAAAGACCAGGTCGGTTATACACTAAGGTGTGATAAAGAGGAAATTTCTTTTACAGTATGATAAACCCTCCAATTCCTATGTTATTCACTTACATCTATGGAACAACTCTGAAATATGATCTTGTCTCACAAAAGATGCCACCAAGACACTAGTTTGCTCATTTATCATAACAAACCCAGATACTGCAACCCCTTAATAATTGGTCCTCCCGCCCAGAGACTGGCACCACTTCAGTCTAACCTGAATTCTGCTGCCAGACTCATTCATCTAATCACTAACCACCCTGCTTCTGCTGCCCCACTCCACAAACCCTACAGTGGCTCCCAATATCCTCCATGATCAAACACTAACACTTACTTACAAATCCATTCACAAATCTGTTCCCCTGTACATATCCACCCTCATCTCCAAGTATTTGCTAAGTTGGCTTTTGCACTCTGCCGTTTGCCTCCTACTCTCCTCCTTCCACATAACTTGCTCTCACTCACCCCTCCAAGACATTTCAAGAGTTTATGCATATCTCGGGAACTCACTGTCCCACACTCAGACTCTCTCCCAGCTTCTCACTATTCAATCATTCTCTAAAGACTCATCTCTTTATTGAAGCCAACCCCTATACCACATAAACATTTCTTTTGCTGGCTATCTCTTTCAGCTTAATCCAAGCAATTCTCTGTTCTATATATCCATATCTATCTATCTATCTATCTATCTATCTATCTATCTATCTATCTATCTCTGTCGTGGCCAGTTGACCAATCTATTTATCTTTATAAATGAAAGAATAATGATAATAATGTATGAAGCACATGCACTACAATCACTGTAGGATAGATGGTAGTATATTGGCACCCAGAATAACACCTAGGGGGACATTCACTAAGCGGTGATAAAGACGTGATAAAGAAGTGATAAAGCGGTAATAAATTGGAGATGACTTCTCTAGTGATAGTCATCAGAAAGTTGAAGAAATCTTAGTGCATTGGCTCCACAGAATAACATAGGATCAGGAGAAGTGATGTCACTGGGAAAATTAATTTCCACTTTATCACCTCTTTATCACCACTTAGTGAATCTACCCCCTTGAATAACAGAGAGGATGGAGAGTTCATCACACTGGAGAAGTGATCTCCTCTTGGACTAATTCTGGAGTAAACCAACTGCACTTTAGTGGGCAAATACAAAGTCCAAGCTACCACTCATTTAAATTGGGGTTTTAATTCCTTTAAAGCTAGTGAGGTTTCCAATGTACTGTGAAACCATGTGTAGGAGACCTCTTTAGCATTCAGTGAGGTAAAAGTGCCATTTAAAGGGGAAGTAATACCTTCTAATAATAACCTCCACTTACCTTACTATGACCAGAAAATCCTAATGGCACCAGTGAAATTTGCCCTTGTACCCTAGTTTAACCATTTGAGTGCCAGAGAGATAGCCAATGCATTGCAATGAAGTGGATACCTCTCTGTACTCAAAAGGTTAAGAGCTAGCATGTTCAATCAGTCTAGGTTGTCATGTCCATGGAGGCAATGTTTACAACAGAACAGGCAGAGTGCCCATTTAACCCTTTAAGGACCTGAGGAGTGTTGAACAGATTGCAGAGCAATACACTGCACACCACTCTGGTCCTTAGAGGGTTATGATTATCATGTGCAGTAGGCAGAGTTTGTGTCCTGTGGTCCTGCTATCAACTGTCCTGTTCAACCCATGGATAAGATATCCAGGACTGACTGAATATGTTGTCTCTTGAACTGCAGGAGGTAACATTCATTGGGGCCATTTGAATTTCCTGGCCATAATATGGTAACATACATAGTAACATAGTAAATTAGGTTGAAAAAAGACACAAGTCCATCAAGTTCAACCTTCGCCTCATACCCCAGTAACTGAGAATTTTATAGCTTTCCTGCTACCAATTAAATTTGTCTTTATCAGACCTTCCTGATCAGCCTACTGATAAACAGTATAACCCTGTATGTTCCCTTTTGAAAGAAATGTATCTAATCTTCTCTTAAATGTATCCATTGTATCTGCCATAACCACCTCCCTCCGCAATGAATTCAACAATTTAACAGACCTTACCATAAAAAAACCCCTTCCTCTGCTGAAGTTTAAACCTCCTTCCTCTAATCTCAAGGGGTGTCCCCTGGTCACCTGATCAGGCCTTGGAATAAATAGCTCACCACAGAGATCCTTGTATTGACCTCTCATATACTTGTACAATGTGATAAGGTCTCCTCTTAGTCGTCTTTTCTCTAGAGTAAATAAACCAAGTTTGTTTAGTCGTTCCTCATACATCAAGTCCTCCATTCCCTTGATTAATTTTGTTGCTCTCTGCTGGACCCGCTCTGGTTCTAGTATATCCTTTTTCAGTACCGATGCCCAAAATTGCACTGCATACTCAAGGTGAGGTCTTACCAATGATTTGTATAATGGCAAAATAATGTTATCCACTCTTGCTTCAATACCTCTTTTTATGCAAGACAGGATTTTGTTTGCCTTTGCTACTTCTGTTTGACACTGGTCACTGTTTCCAAGTTTGCAGTTGACAAGAATACCCAGGTCTTTCTCTAGCAATGAGTCACCTAAAATTATTCCATTAAGTTTATAAGTAGCCTTGGGATTGTTCCCTCCCAAATGCATGACTTTACACTTCCCCACATTAAACTTCATATTCCATATGTTTGCCCAATCTGACATTGTATGCAAGTCCCTCTGTAGAGAGAAAATATCCTGTTCTGAATTAATGATCTTGCATAATTTAGTATCATCTGCAAATATTGATATTTTGCTATCTATATCTATTTCCAGGTCAGTTATAAACATGTTAAAAAGCAGCAGACCTAATACTGAACCCTGAGGTACTCCACTTTCCACTTTAACTGTACGGGAGAATTTTCCATTTACAACCACACACTGTGCCCTATCCTTCAGCCAGTTTTGCATCCAATTGCAAAGGTTATCTCCTAGCCCCAATTTCCTTATTTTAGACACCAGCCTTCTGTGTGACACTGTATCAAATGCCTTTGCAAACTCTAGATATACTACATCTACTGCCTTGCCATTGTCAAGGTTGCTGCTTACCTCCTCATAGAAGCTAAAAAGATTAGTTTGGCATGATCTATTCTTCATAAAACCATGTTGATTCATGCTAATGATTTTATTTTTTTGTGTTGTAATCCTGAATATAGTCCCTTATTATCCCTTCTAGCAGTTTTCCCACTACAGAGGTCAAACTCACTGGTCTATAATTCCCAGGTTCTGTTTTAGTTCCCTTCTTAAATAGAGGCACTATGTTAGCTCTTCACCAATCCTGTGGCACTGAGCCTGTGGTAATAGAATCTTTAAAAAGTAAATATAGGGATTTTGCTAACACTGCACTAAGTTCCTGACGAACCCTTGGATGTATACCATCAGGACCCGGTGCTTTGTCGGTCTTAATTTTATTCAGTCTTCCCATGACATCTTCTTGAGTTAAAACAATACAATTAACAGATATTGGGTTATTTGTTACTTGCGGAGGCTCTTCTACCATTCCTTGCTCCCTTGTATATACTGATGCAAAGAAAGTGTTTAAAACATTGGCATTTTCCTTATCCTTACTAACCAACTCACCCATCTCATTTTTGAATGGTCCAATGTACTCCCTCTTAAGTTTTTTGCTATTTATATATTTGAAAAACTTTTTTGGATTAGTCTTGCTTTCCCTTGCAGTTCGAGTTTCATTATCTATTTTTGCTACCCTAATTGCCTTTTTGCGATCTTTGTTGCGCTCCCTGTACTTTGTGATTATATTATTAGGAGGTGATAATTCTCCTTTTATTGACACTTTTAACTCCTTGAATTCTAAAAAAGCTTCCAACTCATTGCTTTGCAATTCACAGGAGTCCCCTCTAGCATTCAAGGGGTTAAAGGCCCCATTTCTATCAGTTTTATTTTTTATTTGTGCCCTTTGGTGCATTTAGATTACTCCAAAATTACTCTAGTTCAAATCAGCCTGTATAAGTAAGAGAGAGATAATGTTGCTAAGAACACAGATCTATTTCCCATTAGCAAGAAGACAAAAGGGAGCTCCTAGTGCAATATGTAGCCAATATAGGACCTCCACCAGTACACCACTGCACTCACAATTTGTAAGACCACTAAAAGTGATCAGCATATACTTATGAGGGACTCTGACTGCCCTCACTCAGTCCAACAAACGATGGATGCTGCGTCTTAGGAATTCCCACAATCTTTTGGGACCCTTGGAATAGAAGAAACACATGAACCGAAAGAGTGCAAACCACCTCACATATCCTTTGGACCATCAAATGAAATAAATACTCACACGATTCAAATGGAGTAGCTGGTGAACAATATAACCAGCTCAAGTGAACGGGGAAACATAAACTGCCCCGATTCAGTCACCTCTGCACACAAGAAAACTGGATCTTTTGTCTTGTAGCAAAAAATGTATTAAAATATGATAGCCTAGTATTTAAATGTCTGACTCCGGACGATACTTCAGTATAAACAATCTTACATATCTCATTATTTACAGCCCTGAGTAATTTGGGAGTATTTGCCTTAACCTTTAACAGTGTTATTACAGGCAATACAATAATTAGAAGAGCTATCAGCATAGCCAATATTAGACACCAAGACCCTGCTTGTTAGTCTGTAGCAACTTTTAATAGTGCTATTTCGGATGATATCCCAGTATAAACAATCTGTCACCATCTACTATTAAAGAGCTACCAGTAATAGCTAATATTAGATATCGAGACCCTGCTTGTTAGTCTGTAGCAACTTTGAATAGTGCTATTTCAGACGATATTCCAGTATAAACAATTTGCTACAATCTACTATTAACGGTCTGAGGTACAACTGTGAGCGTCCACATATTGATAGTGGTTAGTCACATACAGGATTAGAAACCCCACGAGTTAAAAATGACTGCTTAGTGTTAGCCGCGAGAAAAGATTTATACGTTCTTAGTTACATTTAAACGGGCTAACTCTGGATTAAATCTTAATGTGTGTGAGCAGCATATATTTGGCTACAAAAAGCCCGGATATAACTGTGGATATAAAAGGCATAGCTGCACTCACAGGATTTCTTATACCTGTTTTGATATAATTAGTGCATCTTTTTAATATTTTCAAGTTAAAGGGAAAGTCTCACGGATCTCTAAATAAGATGCAATAGTGTCAATGATTGACGACCAAAGACATATTGCTCTCTACAGTGTATTGCATTGGGTTGTGAGCATTGAGTATAATCAATTTGCTCGGTTCACACAAAATTATTATTTATATTTAGATACATATATAATTTTTATACCTGATGAGGATATTAGTACTTCAGCTTTTGGGTAACTCTTAATATATTTTCAGTAGCGATTGAATTGTCTACTAATACTATTCGCAGCTTCCAATTAAAATGTAATAGTATCAATAATGTGATGCTGGAAGAGTGATGTAGGAAGAAAAATACTTTTATGATTTAATAAAGGTTATATTTTAATTCTTTACCCCAAATCTCATGTATTATTCTTTTGGATTAGTGGATCTTTACACTATACATTTGGGACATTTAGGGTGTGCAATAAGTGATGACTTTCACAGATCTTTTGCCTTGAAATATAGGGGGAGATTCTGTTTTCTTTTCCTCTATTATTCTTACGTTTGCCCCTTGTACCTAGCAGACATCCAATCTAGTGTGGACCTGGGGCTCTGGCAGACTGATACTGACTGCAGGTGTGAGTCAGGTATACATTCCCCTATACTGACTGCAGGCATGAGTCAGAAATCACTCCATACTGATGGCAGGCGTGAGTCAGTATTCTCGCTACGCCGGATCAAGATCCTGTGTTCCTGTTCCTGCTCCTGGTTCCTGCAGAGACTACCAGTGGCTGAGGCCTAGTCTCCAGCAGTGTGGTCAGGCTTGGCAGCCTACTATTCCTGATAGCAGTGCTTGCTGGCTTGTAACCTTCTGTTTGTTCCTATTGTATTACTTGTGTACTACCTTTCTTATATTATAATAAATTGCATTTAACTATACCATACTGACTCCTGAACATCTTTGGGGAACCGTGACACTGAGGCACAGCTAGGTCAGCCATTCATTGGTGGGTGCAGCGAGGCATAACAACCTCCAACTTTGCTTGCATGAAATATCTGGAGAAGCAATAATGGCTGCCATGCTGATAAGCTCTGCTACTTTTCTTCATTCCTGCATAAGAGCAGTAAAGTTTAAACTTGATGGACTTTGATGTGTTCACTCAAGGAGATACTTGCTTTTGAAAAAGTTTCAGTGGACCAGCAGCTTATAGTTCAGGATGGGTGACATAATCAAGGTACTATCTCTATGTTGGCATCGCTCATTTTAAAACAGACTTGATTTTTATGATAGTCCTGTGGTGGGCAGCCATTTTGTTTCCAGCAGTAGGCTAACAAACTCCTTAATATTCTGTTTTTTCAGTCTAGGGCGTTGATGTGAAAAAGAATATGCTGATTTCAGCATTACAAATCATCAAAAACCAACACAATTGATTGCTCTGTCCTACTGCATTTAATAAAGACAGTTATTTTTTTTTTTTTTATTTTGTTCTGTGACTTTAAATTCAGTTAGGATTCTCATTCACTTTTCTTAGTATTCCAGGCAGTTAAAGGCTAAGAGAACAACAGAAAGACAGACTGTGAGCACTGACAGCAGTCATGACAGGTTACATCAAAAACCACCACACATAAAAAGAAAATCCATCTCACTTCTCATACTTTATCACTTTTTTAACAAAGTGTCAAACCAAAGCAGAGGGTATTGAAACAGGGGAGAGCGTGAGGAGGTTGTGACCTTAGACAGAACCGTTAGATCTTCTGCAGTTGCAGAATAACATATATATGTGAGCTGCAAACTTGTATTGCTAGTCATGAAAAATAGTTCACAACACAACAAGACCATTTCTCAAAGCTCAGATAATATACAGAACAGGAATAATGAAATGAATGAATGCTATAAATAACTGTACAACATACTAAGAAGGAGTCTTTAAATGTACGTATCATTACTGTATTTTCTCTATGTGTCATTGTAAGGGGGTGATCTGGTCACTTGCCTTAATTCTGACTGCTAAATGAAGGCCTCCTACACAGATAAGTCCTTCTGTTTTACCATAGGTATATGTCATATTAAAGGGATAGTAATGTCAGAAAAAAGTGTTAACTATATGGTATATACAATTAAAAGAGAGTACTTGCACTTATTCGTATCTCTCAAACCATTATGGTTTGAGAGATATAGTAAAATAAAGTTCTCTTGTCCCCCCCCCTTTCTGCATGACGAGCTGTAAAGCTGTCAGAAGCAGATTCTGGTCGCTTGACCAGATGTGGCTCTTCAGCAGTGCTGATATAATGATATCTAAAGATAAATACTTAATTTGGAACAGTCTCCAAAGTGTGCCTGGTTTGCAAGCACACTTTGTAGTCTGTTCCAGTGAAGTATTTATTTCTAAATAGCGTGATTTCAGCTCTGTTGAAGAGCATCTGTCTGGTCAAATGACTGGAATCTGCAGCTGTCAGCTAGATGGCAGACTTGAGTAATACAGCCAGGAAAAGGTAACTTTAGCAAGTTATATCTCTCAAACTAGAAAATGTTTGAGATATAAGATTAAAATTGATGTTAATCTTTTTTTTATGTCTACAATAGTAAATCAGCTTAAAATTAACCATTACTATCCCTTTAAGCCCCAGCTTCTACATCCAGTCCTCAGCAAACAAATGCAGTCAAATGTTGTTTGTATCATTTTAACTAAAGCATCATCATGTTGTGCAAATTCACTAAAGTAGATGTGTCTGTCATCATGAGACAAGTTTAGTTTGCTTTATCAATAAATAAAACCTTGCTATATGTTGTACTAGCCATTTATCAGTAAAAATAGTCATTGAGGAATTAATCTTTATGTTTTGATGGTAATAGGCAGTTTATGCTAATTCCTTGCACAGTATGCTAATTAGGGATGGTTGAGACCAAATAAACCCCTAGCTGTGCTGCTAGAATTGACCCCAATGGTGTGGGCTCTGCCTGGATTGATTAAGATCACTGTGTGTGTGGCAATACTGGCCCTACACAGAAACTAATTAACATTATAGTGCCACTAACAATTAGAGGTTAATATATTACATTGTAACTACCATTAAAGTTAAATAAATGTATCTTTAGGTAACAGGTCCTTTTAAATATGTCCTGTTTGGTAAGCATATTCTGATTGTATAGATAACTACTGAAAGGCCAAGACTTAAAGTGATAGTAATGTTTCACAAAAACAGCAGCTCCAATTAATCTTCATAGTATTTAAGCTATAGAGAGTGATATTTCATTACTGTGAGCATTGTAGTTCAAGAGTAACTGAATGATAAAGTTTCCCCCTCCCACCCCTTTTACCTAGTGTAGACCCCCTCCCCTTAGATGTGGAATCCAGTCCATAGACCAGACAGCTCACATCAAGGGTCAATATTCTACTGTGAGAACAATGGAAACCCTGCCCCCCTTGACAGGTTGTTCAGCTTTTTCTCTTATCTTAATTGAAGATTGTCCGTCTCTGCAATCTACCTGGACATTCCCTGCTGCTCTGAGTTGAGCAGTGTTATATCAGTAAAAGGGGCAGGAGGGGGATACTTTATCATTCAATTACTCTTGAACTACAACTCTGATAGACTTGAAATAACACTCTCCATGACCCAAATACTATGGAGATTAATTAGAGCTGATTTTATTATGAAACATTACTATTCCTTTAAGGCTTTCCCTGATCTAGTATAGGATAGTTATTAAGATGATCAGAAATGTTAATGTATTCACTTGTGATTACAGAGAGAACAAAGAGAATCGTTCCTCAGGAATCCCCGACAGTGCGGGTTAAAGGATTTTGCTCACATGAGAACAGGTATATTTATCAATGGCTCAGTCATTTTGAAAAATCCCCTTGTGGTAATGATAAGGTCACCTGTGTCCATCTGAGGCTATGTTTTAAACCTGCTCATTTTGGGAGTCTGAGAATATATATGATACTGTTTCTCAACCATGGTCCACATTTACACCTACCAGGGCTGGTTTTAAGGGTCTATCTGTCTGAGGTTCTTACATATCTGTGCTCAGGTAGAGACATCTTTAAATCCTGTTCTGTTGTTGGTATTTGAGGGCCATGGCTGAGAAACACTGCTCTAGGCTAAACATTAAGCCCAGTTACATACAGATGACTTGAGAGCTCTGCATTATAACACCAGTCAATCTGCTTGTGTTAAAGGTTCTTATATAGCTACATTCCTCTAAGCAATCATGTTATTACTGGGGAAGCTCAAGAAGTGTGGCTGATGAGGGGGACATGTTGGCGTCAGCCAAACATGATTGCCTGATGCCCACATTGATTGAATTGATGCAGTTAGCACCACAATGATGCATTTGCTTGTATGAATGATTTGCCCATAGGCTGCCATATAGATTAGCTCTGCTGAAACTTTACTGCTTTCTGCAGGGAAGGGCTTTCTGTAGTAAATATGAAGCATGCTACACTGGGGCACTGACATGTAAATAGACCAATAGGCATCAAGTTTATCTATTTTCTGGCTCTTACACAAGTGTTAGAAAATCTGTACAAATGTTATCTGTATGAAACCAGCCTAAAAATGTTGCTCTTACTTTCTTTAATAGAATAATATCAATTAGCAGCTCTCTCTCTCTCTCTCTCTCTCTGTTTACTGAGATCTAATTATAAGTCTCTCTTTAGTTTACTACTACTCAAATAGCCTTCAGTCTCCCATAGAGAAAATCTCTCCTAAGGATTATTTACACTTAAGCACTGTAGTTCCAGTTACGGTAATTCCACAGTACAGCTACAAATTGTGACACTAATCTTATTAGTCTGTGGTGCTGTCCAATTATTTGCTTAGCCATATACTGGAACCGAGGGTGTGGGAAAAGTCACATTATTTTTTCTAGTGGGAATTTATGTGAAAATTATGCAATCTTTTGCTTTTCACACAGATATTTCGGCGAAGAGAAATCCCATAAAATCTCCGCCTTTTCACTAACCTCAAAAAATTTCCCATGAAACTTGGCTGTTTTCCGCCTATGCTCAAGACATTCTGCTGGGGTTTGGACTCAGTATGTGCAGTTCACTAGTGCAGTGGGACAACAAGGCAGTTCACTAGTGAAGTGGGATTATGGCTACCATAAGACAATGTTAATGGCCATTACGTATGATTGCATGGCTCCCAGTGCTGTGTGATCAGGATGGAGGGTCATCATGTGTGGTTCTATAGCAGAGGGATGGACAGCATGAGGCCCTCCAGGTGCTTCCTAACTACAGCTCCCATTATGATGGAAGTTCTGGTCTGGCAGTAGCTGGAAGACCTCATGTTGCCTATACCAATGGCTACCAGTGTGCTGAGGCAAGGCTGGGGGAATCAGTATGTGTCATTCCATAGCTGCTGTGGAACAAGGCTGGTATAGTCAGTATGTGTGGTTCTATGGCTACCATGGGAAAGGCTGCTGGGGTCAGTATTTGCGGTTCTGTGGCTACCAATGCAGTGAGGGGGGTGTCAGTAAATGTTGTTCTGTGGGTACCATGAGGCACAACTATAGATCAGTATGTGTGGTTCTCTGGCTACCATGAAACATGGCTGGAGGACAGTAGGTTTGGTTCTATGGCTAGGAAAACAAAGAGAGTGATGAACGCAGAATAAGAAAGAACAAAATTAAGTGTTTTGCTCAAGACATGGCGGCCTCTCAGGTGCTGCTCAAGTCGTTTTTCTCTCTCATGTGCCACTGCAGAGAGAAAATGTCTTTATCTATATCAGACTGGTCCTGCCTGGGATACCCTTCCACTTAGGGAGACTAAACAAGCAAACACTGACGAACATACCCAGAGACAGAACAAAATTAAGTGTTTTGTTCAAGGCATGATGGTTTCTCAGGTGCTGATCAAGTCATGGTTTTCAGTCCCATGTGCTATTACAGAGAGGAAATTTCCATATCCATATCTAGATCAGACTGGTCCTTCTATCAGACGGTCCAGGTCAGAAATATCAGGTAAATCCTCTCTGCACGAGGGAAAGAGCACAATTCCTTCCACTTAGAGAGAGAAAAAAAAAAAAAAAAAAGTGTGACAAACGCACACCAAGACAGGACAAAATTAAGTATTTTGTTTGGCTGCATAGGTTAACATATGTCTGGGGGTTGTACTGTTTCTCTCCTGCAGAGATAATTTGGAGCTGGATTGTCTGAGGGTGGGACAGTCTGATATGGATATGGAAATTTCCTCTCTGTAATGGCACATGGGAGTGAAAAACATGACTTGAGCAGCACCTTAGACACTACCATTCCTTGAATAAAACACTTAATTTTGTTTTGTCTCGGTGTGTAATCATCACACTCACTGTTTTTCTAGTCTCCCTAAGTGGAAGGGTATCCCAGGAATGGGCCCTTGCTCTCCATGTGCGTAGAATAAATCAGCTACTCCCCTCTGACAAGGCCCATATAGGGCAAAACATATGTCTATGGTTGTGCTTTTTATCTCGGACAGAGATGATTTACCTGACATTTTGGAGCTGAGCTTTCTGAGGGTCGCACCAGTCTGATATGGATATGGAAATTTCCTTGCTGCAATGTATCACATGATGAGCGATTTATTGCTATTGATATAATTTCCACTTTACTTACCTACATGAGAGTTTACTTTATTGATAAGCTAGTAACTACTCATACACATATAATGCTCTTTTGGTAGCTTGGTAAGAGACATCTCTAGCATCCAAGGAGTTAAAATGTTATGACCATATGCACAAATAAAAAAGGAGAAATTATGCAGCAAACTAAATACACTATAGGGGATACATAAAAATGTACATTGATTAAAAAAGGGGCTTTTAAAACCTTGACTAACAAAGAAGCAATGCACTGGAGGTCTCGCTAGCATTCAAGGGGTTAAAAGCGTCATTGAAATCAATGGAATGTTGTCATTTTTTTATTTTGTCCCTGTGGTACAGTTGGTTTATTGTATAAATGTTTCAGTTTTCTTTTTTGCATATGGCTCTAAGTGTGTTTGGTGCAATAAAGATTTGGATGTTAAATTAGGCATGTGTGTTTGTGTAAGTGTAACCTGTTCGTCTTTCTCCTGCAAAGGACTGCCCCTTTAATGTCTATGGTATGTGGTACAAGGTTATTAAAGACTTTATTTTCTCTTTCCCTCACTGATTGGAAGGTGCTCAGTGATATATGAGCTTTCACATTTTATTTATTCTGCAAACTGTTCCAGATGTGATCCCATCTTTTATTCCCTGACACATCAAACCTGCTGTGTGACCTTTACCACGACCCCTGTGAAACATTCACTCTCCTGCTCTAGAATGCTTTACTGATGCCTTTTGCAGAGGCGAAGGGAGCAGCAGAGATTTTCCCTTTTTAACCCTATAATGTAAAATTATGAATTTACTAATATAAAACAGACTGTCTAAACAATAAACCATAATGCTGAATTCTCACAAATAAGCCACCACCGTCCTCTCTTGCAGATTTAGCCCATTTTCTAATAGAGAAGTCTCCATCCTATAGGTTTGCAATGCATTGAAGACCTCTTTTGAATACAAGGGGTTAAAACTTGTTCCAAAGTGATTTTGCAACATTTCATTAGTTTTCAAAGATATGCAGCACACATGTTCTAGAAGGCTGAACAATGGTGAGGTGGGTTGTGTGGTCCTTTACTTCTTACTGTTAAAATGGAAGTAACATGAAAGATGGCCTCAGTTATTTTTTTCATTAATATTAACATTTTATTGGTGTATAAATATGAGACATGGAATGCAGACAAGGCAAACCAAGGTGACTTCACTTAGGCAAAACTAAATTAATTATGATAATATTATGCTCATACAACTGAGGTCAGGATTCATTAAGCCGATAAGAGCAGTGTAGCAGATAGGATCCTCTTCTCTGGCGCTTTGCCATGATCATTGATAGATACCTTCAGGTAATTTTATCAATGGTTGACCTATTTGCTGCCTTGCATATGTGAGACAGAGAAATACAATGAGAAATGTCATAAATTATGCCATTCTGGTGACACACACAAATGAATACAGTGTATATATTTGTTTGTCCAACTCCATAGATTCCTGTGAGATTCAATAGCCTAAAGCTGATGGAACAGATTGGAAGATATATCTAACTTGATCACTGATGAATTAGTGATGGCCAGATAAGTATGATGTAGCCATTGAAGAACTGGCGAACATATACTATATTATACCTCATACTATATTATACTATATTAACTATTATACTATATTATACCTTTGATTTTCTTGCACATTGAACTATTAGCTGTTTGAAGAATTTCCTCCTAAAACATAAACTTGAATTAAATATTTGGTAAGTTACAGACAGGGCCATTAGCTATGTATGCCCTATTTAGTTTTGACCACTTTGGGTACCATTTAAGCAGCTCTCAAGCTTTCCTGAGCGTGTTTCCTACTTCCTACTGTAAATATAGAGGGCTATTCCCTGTTTAGAAGAGACAGAATTAATAGAAAAGGGGGAGGTGTGTGCTTATATTTGAAAACAGAGCTAAATCCAGTTTTGCGAGGTGATATTAGTGAGGAAACTGGCCAAACTGTGGAGTCCATGTGGGTAGAAATCGAGACTAAATGTGGTGTGAAAGGTAAAAAAAAGTTGTTGGTGGGCATATGCTACAAACCACCAAATATCGATGACAATGATGAGGCCCAACTGCTATTGCAAATGAGGAAAGCTGCCCAGTTTGGGCATACTATAATTATGGGAGATTTTAATTATCCAGATATCAACTGGAAAAATAAGACCTGTCAGAGTGCTAAGGGTAGCAGGTTTTTGAACACGCTTCGTGAAAGCTACATGTCACAAATGGTGGGAGCGCCGACAAGAAATAACAATGTATTGGGCCTAGTGATCACTAATAACACAGAAATGGTATCCAATATTAAGGTAAGAGAACATTTGGGAAACAGTGATCACAACATGGTTACATTTGAGATCTGTCTGGCAAAGAAAAAATGTATAGGTTCAACAAAAACTCTTAATTTTAAAAAAGCGAACTTCAAATTGTTAAGGGCCTCAATGCAACACATGGACTGGGATATTTTATTTAAAGGCAAAAATTCTGAGGAAAAATGGTCAGAATTTAAATTTAGGTTGCAGAAATGTACCCAACTGTATATACCAATGGGGAACAAGTGCAAAAGAAGTAAGTCACAGCCAATGTGGTTAACTGCACATGTAAAGAAGGAAATGGCAAGGAAAAAAAAAGCATTCAAATTATTTAAGTCAGAAGGAACTGAACAATCTTTCTTAAAATACAGGGAGTGCAACAAAGATTGCAAAAAGGCAATCAGGGTAGCAAAAATAGATAATGAAACTCGAATTGCAAGGGAAAGCAAGACTAATCCAAAAAAGTTTTTTAAATATATAAATAGCAAAAAACTTAAGAGGGAGTGCATTGGACCATTCAAAAATGAGATGGGTGAGTTGGTTAGTGGAGGATAAGGAAAAGGCCGATGTTTTAAACACTTTCTTTGCATCAGTATATACAAGGGAGCAAGGAATGGTAGAAGAGCCTCCGCAAGTAACAAATAAAACAATACAATTAATAGATATTGGGTTAACTCAAGGAGATGTCATGGGAAGACTGAACAAAATTAAGACCGACAAAGCACCGGGTCCTGATGGTATACATCCAAGGGTTCTTCAGGAACTCAGTGCAGTGTTAGCAAAACCTCTATATTTACTCTTTAAAGATTCTATTACCACAGGCTCAGTGCCACAGGATTGGCGAAGAGCTAACATAGTGCCTTTATTTAAGAAGGGAACTAAAACAGAACCTGGGAATTATAGACCAGTGAGTTTGACCTCTGTAGTGGGAAAACTATTAGAAGGCATAATAAGGGACTATATTCAGGATTACAACACAAAAAATAAGATCATTAGCAAGAATCAACATGGTTTTATGAAGAATAGATCATGCCAAACTAATCTTTTCAGCTTCTATGAGGAGGTAAGCAGCAACCTTGACAATGGCAAGGCAGTAGATGTAGTATATCTAGACTTTGCAAAGGCATTTAATACAGTACCACACAGAAGGCTGGTGTATAAAATAAGGACATTGGGGCTAGGAGATAACCTTTGCAATTGGATACAAAACTGGTTGAAGGATAGGGAACAGTGTGTGGTTGTAAATGGAAAATTCTCCAGTATAGTTAAAGTGGAGAGTGGAGTACCTCAGGGTTCAGTATTGGGTCCGCTGCTTTTTAACATGTTTATAAATGACCTGGAAATAGATATAGAAAGCAAAATATCAATATTTGCAGATGATACTAAATTATGCAAAGTCATTAATTCAGAACAGGATATTTTCTCTCTACAGAGGGACTTACATACAATGTCAGATTGGGCAAACATGTGGAATATGAAGTTTAATGTGGGGAAGTGTAAAGTCATGCATTTGGGAGGAAACACTCCCAAGGCTACTTATAAACTTAATGGAATAATTTTAGGTGACTCGTTGCTAGAAAAAGACCTGGGTATCCTTGTCAACTACAAACTTGGAAACAGTGACCAGTGTCAAACAGCAGTAGCAAAGGCAAACAAAGTCCTGTCTTGCATAAAAAGAGGTATTGAAGCAAGAGTGGATAACATTATTTTGCCATTATACAAATCATTGGTAAGACCTCACCTTGAGTATGCAGTGCAATTTTGGGCACCGGTTCTGAAAAAGGATATACTAGAACTTGAGAGGGTACAGCGGAGAGCAACAAAATTAATTAAGGGAATGGAGGACTTGACATATGAGGAACGACTAAACAAACTTGGTTTATATACTCTAGAGAAAAGACGACTAAGAGGCGCTCTAGTAATGCAGAGAGCTGGGAGATGACATCATCTCCCAGCGCTCTGCATAACTAAGAACAGCGCGAGAGGTGTAGGTAGGAGGTACACATGGGGCAACTTGAAGATGGGGCAGGGGGCCCGGGCCCGGCGGCAATTCCTGCACCAGGGCCCGGTGGCTTCTAGTTACGCCACTGATGCAAAGAATACCATATCCTTATAGCCCAATACAGGCATATCATGCCTTTATTAATAATCATACTGGAAATACATACAACAATAATGGAAATACATGCAACAACACTAGGAACTAGCGAGTGAATCAGCAACCATTCTTTGAGTCTGAAATCCTGGACTGCAGCAAATAGTGACATCAGACATGGCTTTTTACCTTTGTTTGGAGTGGAACTCTGCTTTCTCTAATGGTGTGATTAACAGAACAGTCAGGACAATCGAAAATATTGGAGAAGATTGGGTTTTGGCAATATCAAAAGAGGATACAATATTGAAGGAGTGATATTTCTAACAGCTTGGATACCCTTGATTGAAGAACATTTTATCAGGTGAGAGGAAAGTGGAACTATTCCATTGAATCAATTCATACATGTTATTGTGGATGACCTATGTGGGGATTACCCGTTTGCAAGTGTGACTGTCTGATCTATGGAGGGGACGTCAGTACTGCCTTATTTGAGTGAAGGAAGTATTGTGGAGAAGCAAAGAGGATACAGACTTCAGAGTTGTCGAACTCCTGGCGATGGTTAAGGAAGGACATTCTTTACACATTGCCAGCTGTTCGATAGGATGATATGCTAATGATTACATTCGACCCCCTCCCCTTGCCTACCTAATTTGAAGTGTCCATGGCAATGTGTGTGCCTCTATCACCAAGGTTATATACTTGCCACACAATGCCATAGCATTGTCCCTTAATTCATCTCCCACCATGTCTTTTTGCCACCTTGGAGCGTAAAACGGTGCTAATCTCCCTACTAGCAATGGTACAATTAGACTGCATGGGGCACTAATAATGCATTAGGTTGACCACAGCCCATAGTCTTTTTGGAACCTAGCAATTACTGTGATCCCTGCCCTAAAGATCTTGTCACTACACTATTACTTCTTCAATTCTTGAAATACAACACAAGGTATTTTATAGGATCTGTTTGATGGAACCTAGCAACTACTTTGATCCCTGACCTAAAGATCTTGTCACTACACTTGTAATTCTTCAATTCTTCTTGAAATGCAACACAATGTATTTTATAGGATCCGATGGTGCAACTTAGAATCTGTGACATATATATGATGGCAGCACTGATTCTGCAGATGTTGTGCATGAACCGCTTCTTGGTGTAGTACAATTACTACATTGTACAAGTATATGAGAGGTCAATTCAAGGATCTCTGTGGTGAGCTATTTATTCCAAGGCCTGATCAGGGGACACCCCTTTAGATTAGGGGAAAGGAGGTTTAAACTTCAGCAGAGGAAGGTTTTTTTATGGTAAGGTCTGTTAAACTGTGGAATTCATTGCCCAAGGAGGTGGTTATGGCAGATACAATGGATACATTTAAGAGAAGATTAGATACATTTCTTTCAAAAGGGAACATACACAGGGGAGGGCTGGCAACTTTTGGCCTGGGGGGCAAGTACAATCAAGTGGCCCATTTCTACGATCACTCCAGTCCACTGTCCAAGGCCAAGCCCTTTATAATTAATGTGGTGAAGTAAAATAAGCATCAGCATTGCCTTGCAATATGCTTTTTATCATGTAGCACCTACTTTAGTGGTAATATGGCAATACAGTTATAAACTGTGGATTATTTTTATCCTAATTATTTTTGAATTACACCAAAGCTTACAATTGAAACTGAGCTACACTAGTGATAAGACATAGCTCTACTAGTGATACCACACAACTAACAGTTGAACTGGAGCTACAATATTGATAACACAAAGCTTACAACTGATATACAGTTACTCTAATGATACCACGGAGCACACAATTGAAATGGTACTAGTTATACACAAAGTTTAAAACTGAAATGGTGCAATGCTAGTGATACCACAGTGCTTACAACTGAAATGGAGTTACACTAGTGATACACAGCTTTCAATTGAAATGGAGCTACAGAGATAGCACAGAGCATATATCTGATATGGAGCTACACTAGTAATATCACAGAGCATACAACTGAAATGGAGCTAAACTAGATTTGTATTGGGGACCTTATATATAAAAGGATATAGGGATGGTGTTATAGGAAAGGGGACAGGGGATGGGGTGATGATAGAAAGGACCAGGGGGCCATTTGTGTGTGTGTGAGAGAGAGAGGCACACATGGTAGATTGAAAGGTGAGGAAGAGAGTCAAGTATAAAGTGTGAAAGAGACAAGGATGGGCTGAAAGGTGAGACAAAGACAGAGTTAGGATGAGGAAGATGCAGGAATATGGTAAAGACTGAGGGAGAGATTAGGTGAGAAAGAGGCAGGATGAGCTGCAAATGAGAGAGAGAGAGAGAGAAGGATGGGAGATGTTAAGGATGGTATATGACAGAGAGGTAGGAAGAAGGTGAGATATGCAGAGAGAGGCTAAATGTTGAGTCAGTGGTAGGGTAGAATAGAATTATTGCTGTAAGAAGGTTAGAGATGGCTGTGATTTTTTTTGCTTGATGGGGTAAAGGGTAAGAAGTTAGTGCACCGACCCTCCCTCTGTCTCCCATCTCTTAATGTCCTTGTGTGTTAAAGCAATCCTCCATTGCTTTAACACCTCTTACATATGGAACAGGAGGTTAGATATGAGAGGAGCTCACCGAGTTGAGCCAAGCTGGGGACTTACTATCTGTTCTACAAGAAAGCGCTCAGTAAGTTCTCTCTTTTACATAATTGCATGGTTTTTTTAGTCCCTTCTGCAGAAGTTCATCTGTCAGGTGTGGGGCTGGAGATTTGATAAAGAGGTGATAAAGTGGAGATTACTTCTCTAGCGATATCACGTCTCCAGTTCTTATGTTATTCTATGGAGACAATGATGTAACATTTCTCCAACTCTGGACATCTTAGTTCATTGTTTCTATAGAATAACATAGGAACTGGAGAAGTGATATCACTGAAGTCGTCACCTCTTTATCACTTCTTTATCACCTCTTTATCCAGCCTTAGCGCATCTCCCCCCTGATATTTATAATCACCAATCCCACCCCTATATAGAAAACATGACACATGGGATATTTATAAAATGTTTTGGGGTATGATGAAGCTTAAATTTTATTCAATGTGGTAAAATAAATTATTAAAAACAAATGAATTAAAGTAAATTAAGTTTGCTACTCCAGTGTGAAGAATTACACTATAACTCAGGAGTTTTAGTTAAAGCTCAATATGATTTGAATGGTTCAGAATGTGTGTAATAGAATGAATGTACACCATTGTTCAATCAAAATGTGACAAATGCTTCAACACTAAAGAAGTATCCACTGGTGTTAATTTACACCTACATCAATTCAATACAGTAAGAAGATTAGCCCCTACTTATTATTGGATTGTGGCAAAATTATAAATCAAATTGCTTATCGGTGTCAGCAACCTGTGGGTTTGTTGAGCATACCTCCATAGTGTCCCTTTTTAGGAGATATCAGTGGTTAATACCTCCCACGTGTCCTTCTGTAGGAGACATTAGGGGTCCATACCTCCCAAGTGTTCCTCTTTAGGAGATATTAGGGATCCATGCATCCCAAGTGTCCCTCTTTAGGAGAAATTAGGGGCCCAGCCCACCTGCTTTTGCTAGTTTTATAATTGCCATTCATGTTTAGAAGACAAGTGATACCACAAAGCTTACAAATGAAATGAAGCTACACTAGAAATACCATGGAGCTTTCATTTGAAATGGAGCATTTCCAGTGTAGCTCCATTTTAATTGGAAGCTCTGTGGTATTACTTTACCATTTCATTTCACATAGCTTACAATAGAAAGGCAGGCTCTAGTGATACATAGATCTTACAAGTGAAATTACACACCACAAGTGATACCACAGAGCTCACACTTCTGATGGAGCCATACTATTAATACCACAGAGTTTATGACTGAAATGGAGTTACACTAATGATACCACAGAGATTACAACTGAAATGGAGCAACACAAGTGATACCACAGAGTACAACTGAAATGAAATTACACTACTGTTTCCACAGAGCTTACAATTTAAATGGAGCTACAATACTAGTGTTGCTCTATTACAGTTGTAAGCTCCATGGCATCACTTGTGTAGCTGCACTTCAATTGTAAATTATGTTGTATCATATATGTAGCTCCATTTAAATGGCAAGCTGTAATATCATTTACTTTCAATTCAATTGTAAGTTCTGTAGTATCACACAATGTTCTACCCCTCCCTTCTTTTATATCCTTCTTCCAGAGTGGGTGACATGCTTGAATATGCTACTTGATTCTTTGTTTCCCTTTCAGGACCTGCCAGGCGCCCAAGCAGAAGCCATGGTACAACCATCTGCCACGTCTGGTTGCAGTGGCTTGACATAACTGGAGGGCCCAGGTGCAAGAAATATCCCCATCACCAAAAGCAAAAATCATAAATATATAGAAAGAGAGAGAAAAAAACGAGGTGCCTTATTGTGTGTGTGTCTCTTTGGGATTGTACACTTGGACAATTTAAATGAAGAGTGAGTGCATCCATACTAGTTTAGACAGACATATACAAACAGTGGAGTATGTGCAACCTGATGCCCTGAGCTGGAGAGCCTCAAGTTTTCCACCCACCTCATTCAAATATATATTCATTCATCGGTGGCATTGGTCACATGTTGGTTCTGGACCCCACAGGCTGCCCGGTCCCTGTCAATACAGTATGAGCCTAGCACTGAAAAAATAAAAAGGCACAAGAGGCGCAGGTTGAACTTCCACCCATTGGAAGAGACCACTAGCTGTGGGAAATGGCGGGGTAAGCAGAAAATGCTGTGCAAATTGTCCCCAGAATTCTTGCCACTACAGTGGTAGGCCAGTGAATGGGAAGACTGGAATGTATTTCAGAGGGCAGAACTAAAACTATGGCTATGACAGGGAGAGAAGCAGGTCTGCTCACTTCATAGGCAGTATAGTGGCATTATTCAGTGACCCACATCAGCAGCCCCAGCCCAGTGTATGTTATAAATCACATACAGGGGTAAGAAGCATTTACCTTACAATCTACATGGTTACCCTGACAGCACAGCAATTTCTTTTAAAGTTACCAGCTGATCTAACATAAATAATGTTTGATCACTTCTCAGGTCAGGTCTTGTGTGGACCTCCTCCCTCCTGCATTGTTTGTCTTGCCGGCTGGTTTTCCCTGCTGTGTTCTGTCATTGATTAACCCTTTGAAAGGCACAGGGATACACAACACATTGCAAAGCAATGCATCGTGATCCCCTCTGGCACTCAAAGAGTTAAAGAACATTTTAAATACCTCCAGCCTAACACACAAGAGGGACCAATGAAGGACCAATGTCTGGCCTCTCACATGCAAGGAACACACGTGTACTAGAGTAACGGAGACAGGCATGAAAGTGCAGAGGCTGCAGTCCCACTGACATGATGGCTCAGTCGCAGCTGCACCTTCTTCACCCCTTGAAGTTTTGCTTCTGTACTGGCCACCCAATTGTCCCCAAAATATGTTTGGGCCAACCTGTGGAAATGTTTTGCTTACCACTGTGCCACCAGCAGATATATTGTGCTTGTTTGCCACTCAGCACTAGTCCAGCCCCCAAACAGCTCTTCACAGACTGAGGCACACACTAACTGCTCACTGCCGACTAGACTCTCCTCCTTCTTTCCTTTGCTGTGCATGACCATTGCTAGCTGAGCCAGCCCATCAGTATCCAATAGAACACTGAGGCACAGTCTGAAGGCAGCGTCCAGTGTTTATATTGGATAATATTAATTACAAGCCGTATATGTGACGTCTGGCTCCTCTCCGGCCCCACACTGACTGAGACTTTTTAGTTTTTTGACAGTGCATCCACCGCCGGTGGCCGCGGCCCACTGCAGTCACTGGCCCTGCAGCCCGGGGGGCAATTGCCCCTCTGCCCTCCGGGCCAGCCTGCCTCAGAACATCCAGAGTTATACTGTTTATCAGTAGGCAGATCAGAAAGGTCTGATAAAGACTAACTTAGTTGGTAGCAGAAAAGCTATAAAATTCTCAGTTACTGGGGTATGAGGCAAAGCTTGAACTTGATGGACTTGTGTCTTTATTCAATCTAATTTACTATGTTACTATGTTACTACTGAGACAGCCAAATACTTGGTGCAAGGCAGAGCATAGCCAGACACCCATCTACCAAGCAATGTTAGATATTTGGTTCATGGTATTTAGTATATAATCCTTCCATGATATCCAAGGAGAAAAATTACTGCAGTGGCATGTGAGAAATGTCAAAATTCTTCTGAGCAAAATGCTCTCTAGAATTACAAGTTTTAATCACTGAGGAAACAAAAGTTCAGTTAGCTGAGTTAAAACAGTAGTTGGATATAAGTATAGCTATTTTGGCTACATTAAGAGAACTGATGGATTTTCAGAATGTGAATGATGGTCTCAAATCTGAATTAGAAAAGATACAAAAGGAAACATCATTATGTAAATAAAAGAAAATATTCACAAAAATATTCAAGATTTTTCTACTAAAAAAATGTATTTTTAAGAACTTCCATAGCAGGTTCTATCAGTATAGGTCTGACACATCTGACTCATCAAATAGTGATTCAAATTCTGAAGGGGAGTATGCTAGCAGTATACAAACAAGGAAAGGTCAGCACAAAAGGGATGAAATTAGTGAGAATCTTTTTTTAGACAAAATGGGGGAAGAAGAAAAACAAGAAGGGGACATAAGAAGAGATAAAGACAAAAACAAAGACAAGAAAGGGGCAAGGTAAAGGAACAGAAAAACAGATTGAGGGGATTTCTGGAGATAAAGTGATTGTTAATCTGACTGATTTTGAACTTCAGAGTCATTAGGGGTGGGCGAAAAGTGAGAAAAATTTCCTGCAAGACTTTTCATGAAAAACTGACGATTTTTCTCTTTTTCTCAAAAGTTTTGTCCTTTTTCTCCAATGAAAAATGTTCTTCCTTTTCACCTATTCTAGCAAATTTTTTGCCTAATCCAATATATTTTTCTCCTATTCTAACACATTTTCCCCCTATTCCAACACATTTTTCTCCTATTCCAACACATTTTACAATATTACTTCTTCTGAGGACGGTAGTGGAGAAATAAGTGGCTGGAAGTCAAAGTTGTGAGTCCTAGAACAACATTTACCTTGCAAAATGTATTAGCTTGCAGAATGCATTTGTCCTTTGCTCACAACACTTAATTCCTGCTTAAGTCACACTGGCACCTATTCATGATGATATCAAGTGATTAAAAAAAATAAAGTACAACCTACAATGTGGCAAATGTACCAAATACACAATTAGGCTGTGGCGCTATCGTAAATCCTACAAAGTGCCAACTATCCAAATTATAGATTTCCACCAACTATATATATATATATATATATATATATATATATATATATATATATATATATATATATATTAGATTAATATCAAAATAGAAAATGGAAGGTGGTTAAAACCTTCACATATAAGAGAACAAAAGTAAAAAGTAGAAAATAGTAATGCCACGATAATAAAATCTATTGTAAAAGAAACTATCAAAAGAGTCCCAGTGTCCTTCTGAGTAGAGAGTCCCAGCTGCAAATAGTCCTCTATAAGTCTGGAAAGTTTCTTAAAAATAATCAATTCCACTGTGATATGTTATGGTGGGTCTTCCAGTCTTACACTTCAACACAGATCCTAGGTGGTCGCAGCACCTTGAAAGACACTGGTGCCGTATATAATGCCACTGAAACAAAACACAAAGAGAAAGATGTGCAGACCTCCTCTAAGAGTATATCTGTATAATGGTACTGGAATATAAGACCCTCACTCCAATATGCTCACCAGACCAAAGTTCCAAATTTGCACATAGAAATCTTTGTAGGTTCTCTTTCACTGGAGACCGTCTCAGAAGGAGACTTGGAAGGCTACTTAGGACTCAGGAGGATAAGTGATATAATATTTTATTCACCAAAAGGCAGATAGACCCATGATTGTGGCAAAGAGGGCCCTGAATCTGAGTGATAAACTAATAAATAGTGAATTTAGGGGGTTTCCCTCTGACTTGAATTAGTTAACTACAACTAAAGTGCAGGGAACATATAGATGTGGTTCATGTAATGCCTGTAAATGTGTGTATCACACTAAAGAAATGTTCTATTTCAGTGGATCCAGGAGGTTTATGATTAAAGAATGTATTAAATGTAAAAGCTGTGGAGTGATATATCAATTAAGATGTCCATGCAATCAGGTCTAAATTGATGAAAATAAGATGATTCAGGAGTTTAGAAGATGCATTTTAGAACATAAGTGTGATATTTTTTAATAGTTCTGTGGCAAGGCATTTTTGGGAGACAAATAATGGAAAACTGATAATCTGACTGTGATTGGAATATTTTACTTTATAAAGATTCTTTCTGAATTTTTATATTGGAGTAGATGTATCCAAATAAACTCAATGAATTATTGAAGTTTAATGTGTTCCTTTAGAAAGTTTTAGTGTACATATTATGGTTATATATTTGTTCATCATTATGATCACAATTGGGGGGTATCAGCATCAACAAATCAATCTCCTTTATAACAGAAAGTATTTCCTGTTTTGATACTTAATAGATAGGATCCAAACGATTGGGAGGACTCCTTGGAAAACCCTGTGAATATAGGGTCAAACATGTTGGAAAAGAGGCTGGGAACATTCTATTGAGATCCTGCTAACAGTACTGTTTCCCTCATTGATGGGTGCTCATATTACCAGTAACAGACTAAATAAGACAGAAGTCACTTTGGATGATACTTTAGTGGCCAGCCAGCCAGTGGTGATACATTCAGGTGTGTTTATAAAGAGGAAGATGTTTGGAGCCATTGGAGTTGATTTTGGATGGGGTCAGGAAGATTTCTCTAGCACAGGAGTACATTTACTATTAATAGTGAAGAAATTATCTGCTGAGAGATATATTGTAATTGTTGTCCATCCCTACTTGCTTATGATAACACCCTTTATGTGGCATTGTGACTACTCATACCTATCCCTGATTTGCATTGGTTACTAATTCAATATGCTTATTTCCTTGTTTGTCTGGCGTGAATCTACATGTTTGTGCATGATTCATTTTTTTGTTCATCATTATAAATTGGAGAGATGAACATTATTATTGTATTGTATTGTGAAACATATACAGCTAGCATACTTGGCGTTGCCCGTGCATTAACCAATATAAAACAGAAAAGTCAAATGGATGTTAGGGTGCATCATAGCAGCAAATGGATGGGAGGGGAAGTCAAAGCAGAAAATGGATGGCATGGGTAGTAAAAACATCAAATGGATGGGAGGATGAGTGGAAGCAGCAAATGAATGGGAGGTGGAGTAAGAACAGCGAATGACTAGCACAGGTAGGTGAAGCATTGAATGGGTGGGAGAGTGAGTCGAAGAGATGAATGGATGGGAGGGGGAGGGGAAGCAGTGAATGGATGAGAGGCCAAACTTTAAGAGAAGATGGTGAATGGGAGGGAAGGTGTGGACACATGAGAAGGGGAGTGGAGGTGATGAGGTTAAGGGGAGTGGAGGTGAAAATGGAAGGCAGGGAGAACACAGTAGATAGCAGTAGAAAGTGGCAATGAACAGAGTGAGTCCATAAAGGGAGGGATAACACATAGAGGAGAAGTTGTCAATGGGAGAGCATGTACATAGGGGATTGTGAATAGGAGATGATGTGAAACTCCTTGGGAGGTGAAACTTCTTCAGACCCCTGCCCACTCCTGTCAAAATCAAGCCCCCTTGTATGTTTGAAACAGGCAGTATTGAGGAAATTAGCATATCATAGAAATACAATGCTGAGTCCAATAAATATGAAATTAAATTGGAAAATTGAGAATATAGCATATAATTTATTAGGTTACCAGTAATATTGTGATGTTAATAATTCTACTTATATCCTCCAACATTGACCTTAGGTGTTCTCAGTCTTCTCCTCTGCTGGGCTCACATAAGGACTTTTGGATTTATGCAAATGAGTTTATTATAGGCATGTATCATAAAATGGGTACTCTAACTAAAAAGCTTGTGTAATGTCCAAACTGTAGTTGCACTAAGAATTAGACTATGTAAGAAGTAGTATCATGTCTCAAAAAAGTCAATAACACTGTAACCAGTTACTGTTCACAGGGTGGCAGCACTGTAATTCTCATGCCATCACTAATCAGACTGTACAATGCAATCCAAGCTGATAGAGCATTTTCATTTGAGCTTAGTTTAAACCAGGGTTGAGTAAAGTCTGAAAAGAAGGGCACCTTCCATGGATAGCCGTAGACATTTTATGAGGTGGGAAAAGCCATAACATGACACCCACGCCAGTCCGTCCAGCCCCTATGTTTACATTGAGGGGGAAGTGTGTGTGGGGGCAAGTACCCCTCCTTCCACCCCTCTCTGGACTCACATGGTGCCTACATTTACTGCTCCTGTAGCAAATTTACATGTTCTGAGCACACAGTGTACAAAGTGTTTGAAACAAAGTTACAAAGTAATCCCTAACTTTATTTGCCAGTCTTAGAGCCAAATCTGCCTTCTGCTTTGCCAATAGTGTTTTTCTATGTATTTGTTTCTTCAGAGTATTTACTTTTACCTAGATGAGAATGCTTTCAAAAATACCTAATCTGTTTTTATTACAAAACACAAGAGAAATGTTTATTTCAACCTTCAAGAACCAAGGCATTGCTAAATAAATGATAAAATATTTGGAGATTTATGACATTATACAGAAGTAGATGATCAAATAATATAGTTTTTTAAAATGTTCATAATGTAGCAAGTGTCAGAGATTACTGATAATGATGTGCAATTTGCACTTAATAGTGGCCTTATTGGTATTTTTATTTCTAAGATAGCTTACTTTTGGTAAAACTTTTACATTTTCAAATAAACTTGATAGACTGAATATATGTAAATTGTCTTCTTGAGTTCTTACTATTCATGAAAAATGCATTTCCTGTGTAATAGAACTTTTTATTGCTACCAGGTCTTCTTCAGTGAAATATTGACTAAAAAAAATAAATCAAATATATTTTTATTTCTTTAGAGAATTAAGCTCATTTATTAGCTTAGAAGATTTCAAGAAACATCTTTCTTGTCTCCTCCTTCAGTGAATTTACAAAAAATTTAACAAATAACTAAAATTAGAAAAATAGTAATCCAACATTTTTAACAGATGGACGTAACCTTTTCCCTGTTTATTATGTTTAGTAAAACCATATATTCAGTGCAGTAAGAATGACAGAATAATTTTGGACTTCATCTGAATACCTGTTTTTCCTCCAAAGTTATTTAGATTTCGATTAAAGGTTGACGGATTTTAGAAGTTATCCAGACAAATGGAATTATTTGCCTTTTCAAATATATATATTAAACTAGAGCATGGAAATGTAACTGATTTATGCGCATTATTTTGTAGAGATTAAATTAGGTCTGAGTTGCAAAAATGAGTCTTGAGAATGCTTATAAGGTAAGAACCATGGTATGTCAACAAATAATGTACAGTGAGGCTAAGCTGATTTCATAATAAGAGAAAAAGGGAAGCAGACTGTACGAGTAGACTATTGTTTTAAATCTGCAGAGGTCAGCATTATATTGAAAGAAGAATTATTTGGACTTCCTGCCTTCCTATTGGACACTTGTTGATTTATTTATAACATTCTTATGCTTAACCCCTTAAGTACCAGCCGCGAGCACACGCGGCCGGCACTTAAGGACCACGGACCATTTTTTTTTTCTTTCTTTCCGGTTCCGGACTCCCTGAATGACATGCAGCCGCGGGGGGAGCCCAGAATTCCATGACGGACATAGTACGTCATGGGTCGTTAAGTCAAATCTACCCATGATGTGCCATGACCGTCAAGGATCGTTAAGGGGTTAATTTAATATTCATATGGCACTTACCTGCTGGCTTCCTGGAATCACAGGATCTATGACATATTTACAGCAGTGGACACTAGTGATGAGCGAGCACCCCAATGCTCGGGTGTTCGGGTGCTCTGACCGAGCACCCCCTGAGGCTCGAGTGCTCGGCCGAGCACCCGAGCCCCATTGAAGTCAATGGGAGGACTCGAGCATTACACCAGGCACCCCCTGCTCTGATGAGGGGAGGGTGCCTGGTCCATAGGAAAAGGGCAGAAAAGGATGGAAACACCACAGAAATGGTTCAGGGACAGCATAGGGAGGATGTCTGGATGCATCTTGGACTCCAACATCGCTGCTGGGAACGATCTTTCGCCCGTAGTACGCCATTTTTACACACTGACCGTAAAACACACAAAAAGGAAAATAAAAACGACTTTAGGCGAAAAATTGTTACCAAACAGTATTTGCTGTATATTTACTTGTATATCATCTGCAAATTCTCCCAAAAATTTCCTCGATTTTTCTGAACTGAGGCCATGATTAAGAGGGAAACGTGCACAGAGGCAAATTCTCCCAAAAATTTCCTTGATTTTCAGAACTGAGGCCATGATTAAGAGGGAAACGTGCGCAGAGGCAAATTCTCCCAAAAATTTCCTTGATTTTCAGAACTGAGGCCATGATTAAGAGGGAAACGTGCGCAGAGGCAAATTCTCCCAAAAATGTCCTTGATTTTCAGAATTGAGGCCATGATTAAGAGGGAAACGTGCGCAGAGGCAAATTCTCCCCAAAATTTCCTTGATTTTCAGAATTGAGGCCATGATTAAGAGGGAAACGTGCGCAGAGGCAAATTCTCCCAAAAATTTCCTTGATTTTATTGAACTGAGGCCATGATTAAGAGGGAAACGTGCGCTGAGCTGACCATCTAAAACATTATGGGTGAGGGTCTGCTGCAGAGCTGACCATCCTAAACATTATATGCGAAGGCCCGCTAGTGAGCTGATGCTATAAAACATTATATGAGAGGGCCCGCTAGAGAGCTGACCCAATAAAACATTATATAAGAAGGCCCGCTGGTGAGCTGACCTATATAAAAATTGTCAAACAGGGCCCGCTGGTGAGCTGGCCCTATATAAAAATTATATCACAGGGCCCGCTGGTGAGCTGGCCCTATATAAAAATTATATCCCAGGGCATATGGAAGAGGAGGAGGAGGATGAGAAGATTAAGAGTCAACCATATACCCGTTTTTTGGGTGGAAGGGGTGAATGGGAATACAGAGTATTCCCATCATTGTAAATAACATATATAAAGTGAGTTTATGTTCCCCCGGGGCTTTCCTCCAGTGGAGTGGAGAAGTCAGGGGAAATCCAGGCCTTGTTCATTTTTATAAGTGTCAACCTATCAGCATTGTCGGTGGAAAGGCGGATACGCTTATCTGTTATGATGCCACCAGCAGCACTAAATACCCGCTCAGACAGAACGCTGGCGGCAGGGCAGGCCAGCACCTCCAAGGCGTACAGTGCCAGTTCATACCACGTGTCCAGCTTGGACACCCAGTAGTTGTAAGGCACAGAGGGATCATTGAGGACGCTGACACGGTCTGCTACGTACTCCTTCACCATCTTCCAAAACTTTTCCCTCCTTGTGACACTAGGCTGCGCATCAGGGTGAGGGTGCTGGCGGGGTGTCATGAAGGTGTCCCACGCCTTGGAGAGTGTTGCCCTGCCTTTCTCGGAACTGCTGTGTGCTCCCCTTTTCTCCCCTTCTCTGTTGGCCAAGGTAGCACGTACTCTGCCGCCAGCGTTGTCAGATGGAAAATTTTGGAGCAATTTTTCAACAAGAACCTTCTGGTATTGCACCATTTTGCTTGTCCTCTCCACCGGAGGAATGAGAGATGAGAAATTCTCTTTGTAGCGGGGGTCCAGAAGGGTGAACACCCAGTAATCCGTGTTGTTTAAAATGCGTATAACGCGTGGGTCACGGGAAAGGCAGCCTAACATAAAGTCAGCCATGTGTGCCAGAGTACCAACAGTCAAGATTTCGCTGTCCTCACCAGGAGGATGACTCTCAATATCCTCATCCTCTTCCTCCTCTTCTGCCCACCCACGCTGAAGAGATGGAACTAAAGTTCCATGGCTACCCTCTGTAGCGGAGGCAACCGTGTCTTCCTCCTCCTCCTCCTCCTCCTCCGCCTCCTCCAATTGTCGCTGAGAAGACGAAGTGAGGGTGCTCTGGCTATCACCTTGTGTAAGCTCTTCCTCCCCCATTTCCACCTCTTCCACATGCAAAGCGTCGGTTTTAATTGTGAGCAGCGAGCGTTTCAGTAGACACAGAAGTGGGATGGTTACACTGATAATAGCGTTATCGCCGCTCACCATCTGTGTCGATTCCTCAAAATTGCGTAAAACCTCGCAGAGGTCTGACATCCATTCCCACTCCTCACTTCTGATTACAGGAAGTTGAACAGAGAGGCGACGACCGTGTAACAGCTGGTACTCCACTACTGCCCTCTGCTGCTCACAAAGCCGGGCCAACATGTGGAAGGTGGAGTTCCAGCGCGTGCTCACGTCACACAGCAGCCGGTGAGCTGGCAATTGTAAGCGCTGCTGCAGCTTCAACAGGCCGGCCGAAGCTGTAGATGACTTACGGAAATGTGCACACACGCGGCGCACCTTGGTCAAGAGATCATGCACATTGGGGTAGGTTTTTAGAAATCGCTGCACCACTAAATTAAATACATGCGCTAGGCATGGTACGTGTGTGAGCTTGCCGAGCTCCAAAGCCGCCACCAAGTTACGCCCATTATCACACACAACCATGCCTGGTTGCAGGTTGAGTGGCGAGAGCCACTGCTCGGTCTGGTGACTAATCCCCTGCAACAGCTCTGAGGCCGTGTGCTGTTTGTCCCCAAGGCAGATCAGCTTCAGCACGGCCTGTTGACGCTTCCCCACTGCAGTGCTACACTGCTTCCAGCTACTGGCTGATGGGGGAGTGGCGCTGCGTGTAGAGAATTCGGAGGTGGAAACGGAGGAGGAGGAGCCAATAACGTAGGTGCTGGTGGAAACCCTGATGGAGGTAGGGCCCGCAATCCTCGGCGTGGGTAGCACCCGTGCCATCTCAGGGTCCGAGTTGCTCCCAGCCTCCACGACATTCACCCAGTGTGCCGTCAGGGAAATGTAGCGTCCCTGGCCACAAGCACTTGTCCATGTGTCAGTCGTTAAGTGGACCTTCCCAGTAACTGCGTTGGTCAGGGCACGGGTGATGTTACGGGACACATGGTGGTGTAATGCGGGGATGGCACACCGGGAAAAGTAGTGGCGGCTGGGGACCGCGTACCGAGGGACAGCTGCTGCCATCAGGCTGCGGAAGGACTCAGTGTCCACAAGCCTAAATGGCAGCATTTCGATGGCCAGTAATTTTGAAAGGTGTGAGGTTAGTGCTATGGCCTGTGGGTGGGTGGCTGGGTACTTTCTCTTGCGCTCAAATGCCTGGGGTAACGACATTTGGACGCTGTGCTGGGACAGGGAAGTGGATGTGGTCGCTGATGGTGCTTCAGATGGTACAGGTGCAGGGCGGGAGGTATGCGGGCCTGCGCCTTCGACAGGCGATTGGCCGGCACCGAAAACAGGGGAAGAGGAGGCAGTGGTGTGGCCTGCAGACACAGATGGGCGATCCAGGCGTTCCTCCCACTTACTACGGTGCTTGGATGCCATGTGTCGGATCATGCTGGTGGTGGTGAGGTTTCTAGTGTTCATGCCTCGGCTCATTCTGGTGTGGCACAGGTTGCAAACTACAATTCTTTTGTCGTCCGCACTTTCCTTAAAAAAACGCCATACCGCGGAACACCTACCCTTTGGCAAGGTAGATTTACGCAAGGGGGTGCTCCGTGGAACATTTGCGGGCCGGTTTGGTGCGGTCCGCCTTCTTTCTGTAGCCACACCACTGCCTCTTCCAGCCTGTTGCGGTGCTGCAGATGGCTCACCCTCAGGACTGCTGTCATCGCTCGGCTCTACACCTTCCCAGGTGGGGTCAGTCACCTCATCGTCCACCAAGTCCTCCTCCACTTCCTCACTCTGATCATCCTCCTCAAGTCTTGATCCCACCACATACTCAGTCATTGACAACTGTATAACATTCTCCTCAACAAGGTCTTGAGACGGAAATAGTGGTTGATTTAATGGCAACTGTGTCTCATCATCATCATCATCATCCACTACTTCCTTTGACCTTAAATGCCGTTCACATCTGTCATCTTCTTGTGATTGGGTAGCCTCTAGAGGTTGTGAATCAGGGCACAAGATGTCATGTTCCTCTGCAAGCGTGCTTGGAGAGAGGGTCAAATGAAGGATTGGTGATGAGACGAGCTCCTCACTATATCCCAGTGTGGGATCACTTCTTTGACCAGACCGTGTATGGTGGGAGGAAGGATGATCAGAGTGAGGATTATGTTGACCAGACTCTTGGCTACTGAGAGTGGACTTGGTGGAAGACAGGGTGGTGCTTAACCGACTGGAAGCAGTATCAGCTGTCATCCAACCGACCACCTGTTCGCAGTGGTCGGACCTCGAGAGTGATGTCCTGCGACGCCCTGTAAAATTAGACATGAAGCTAGGTATGGTGGATGTCTTTCTTTCTTGTGCTCTGGCACCAGGCACAGTTTCTCCGCGTCCTGACCCGCGCCCTGAACTATCAGGATCACGTCCACTTCCCCGTCCCTTTTTACCCGCCTTCTTCATCTTACACGGAATATGTGACTTTAATATTTGAGTTTGAAAACTTAACAGTATTTCTTCCTATTCTGCAACTGTGCAGAGTACACAGAATAGGCTGCTAAACGGCGGTGACACACACTGAATGGAAAATGTGACTTTAATATTTGAGTTTGAAAACTTAACAGTATTTCTTCCTAGTCTGCAACTGTGCAGAGTACACAGAATAGGCTGCTAAACGGCGGTGACACACACTGAATGGAATATGTGACTTTAATATTTGAGTTTGAAAACTTAACAGTATTTCTTCCTATTCTGCAACTGTGCAGAGTACACAGAATAGGCTGCTAAACGGCGGTGACACACACTGAATGGAATATGTGACTTTAATATTTGAGTTTGAAAACTTAACAGTATTTCTTCCTAGTCTGCAACTGTGCAGAGTACACAGAATAGGCTGCTAAACGGCGGTGACACACACTGAATGGAATATGTGACTTTAATATTTGAGTTTGAAAACTTAACAGTATTTCTTCCTAGTCTGCAACTGTGCAGAGTACACAGAATAGGCTGCTAAACGGCGGTGACACACACTGAATGGAATATGTGACTTTAATATTTTAGTTTGAAGACTTAACAGTATTTCTTCCTATTCTGCAACTCTGCACACTACACAGAATGTGCTGCTAAACTGCGGCGAAGCACACTGAATGGAATATGTGACTTTGATATTTTAGTTTGAAGACTTAACAGTATTTCTTCCTATTCTGCAACTCTGCACACTACACAGAATGTGCTGCTAAACTGCGGCGAAGCACACTGAATGGAATATGTGACTTTGATATTTTAGTTTGAAGACTTAACAGTATTTCTTCCTATTCTGCAACTCTGCACAGTACACAGAATGTGCTGCTAAACTGCGGCGAAGCACACTGAATGGAATATGTGACTTTGATATTTGAGTTTGAAGACTTAACAGTATTTCTTCCTATTCTGCAACTCTGCACACTACACAGAATGTGCTGCTAAACTGCGGCGAAGCACACTGAATGGAATATGTGACTTTGATATTTTAGTTTGAAGACTTAACAGTATTTCTTCCTATTCTGCAACTCTGCACAGTACACAGAATGTGCTGCTAAACTGCGGCGAAGCACACTGAATGGAATATGTGACTTTGATATTTTAGTTTGAAGACTTAACAGTATTTCTTCCTATTCTGCAACTCTGCACAGTACACAGAATGTGCTGCTAAACTGCGGCGACGCACACTGAATGGAATATGTGACTTTGATATTTTAGTTTGAAGACTTAACAGAATGTGCTCTAATCTGCAACTTTGCACACTAAACAGAATGTGCTCTAATCTGCAACTTTGCACACTAAACAGAATGTGCTCTAATCTGCAACTTTGCACACTAAACAGAATGTGCTCTAATCTGCAACTGTGCACACTAAACAGAATGTGCTCTAATCTGCAACTTTTCACACTAAACAGAATATTTTTTTTTTTTTTTTTTTTTTTTCCCCCCACACAAAATAACCTGCTGCCCCCACACACAGTAGTCCTAAAAAGGACTTTTGGTTCTTTTTTTTCACAATTTTGGTTTTTTTCCTCCCTACACTGCCTTTCCCTTCCTATCCTCAGCTCTCCCTGGCTAAGACTGAGCCGAACTCGATGGTCAGGTGCTATACAGCACCCGACCACGGGTTCTGGCCAGCCAATCAGTGTAATGCCAGCAGCCAACATGGCTGCTGGCATTACACCGATGTCAGAGCCTCCCTGCACGTTTATTGGCTGCGCAGCAGCCGCAAAACGTGCGGGGAGGAGACCCGAACATGGCGGGCGAGCACATGCGGTACTCGTACGAGTACCGCCATGTGCCGAGCAGAGCGATGCTCGAGCCGATCCGAGCATCGGCCGAGCATGCTCGCTCAACACTAGTGGACACCAACTTTAGTCTTTTGGACACATCAACAGTGGATGTCTTCAATCTCCTCTCATAGGCACAGCTAAATATCATTAGTACAAGCAGATCTGTCAAATTACTCATCCGCTGATTGATCCACATGAACTGAAATGAAAAAAAACGGAAAACCTGTGTTCATGATGGGTTCTAAGGATTAGATTTATGTTAGAGGGTAGTATTTGTTATTATATTTAGCTGTATATCCACTTTAAATCTCTGGGTCGATGTTGATTTAATGACCTTAAGGACCATTGACATGCTAGGAACGTCTTGAGTGTCCACGCATTAAGGACCGGTGACTGTCCTGGCACGTCATGACTTTTTTGATCAAAGCACTTTTGCGGGCGTACTTTGATCTCAACAGGAGTCTAAAGACTGGAGCAGTCAGCTTCAGCTTCTCTTTCGGCGAGCCGGTAGATGTGATTGCTCACATGTGCTGGTTCCCCCGAATGTAGCCTATGAGGTCCTTTAGGGTAAAAGTACCCAGATCAGCTGGTCCTTAAGGGGTTAAGAAGAAATTAAGAAATTACAGGACAAATGAAAGAGACAATTAGAAATTTCACAAATTATAATTTACTTAAAAGGGGATTTTAATTCCTTGAATGCTAGAGAGGAATTCAATGCATTGTAAATCAATGGTTTGGAGATATCACTGTCATTCTAGGGGTAAAAAGCCCCAATTAAATAAATGTTTTAATTTTTATTTGCACTTATGGTGATGTTGGTTTGATTCAAGGCTGATATACACTAGAGTTCAATAAGGGCTCAGGATGACGATGTTGTGTTAGATCTGTGTTGAAGGCACATTGCCAGTATTCACTAACATGTCTTCGCCATCATAAACCCATCAATCTGCCGCCAATCCACCCTCATCTCCATCAATCTGCCATGGCTTTGACATCTTTACGATTTTGTCCTTAACACATGGATAATGGTTACATTTCATTTGGAAATGCAATTTAATAAGCCATTGGCATATTCAACTGAGTGCATTTACATGCTATTGTGGCACTTCGCCATATGCCCTAAGCGCTAATAGCAACATCTGCTGTTGGAGTTCATTGTTGCAACATCGCCTACCTGAGGTTGCTGATGTTGTGTTGTTATTGTAGATAGTGTTGAGCGAGCATGCTCGGCCGATGCTCGGATCGGCTCGAGCATCGCTCTGCTCGGCACATGGCGGTACTCGTACGAGTACCGCCATGTGCTCGCCCGCCATGTTCGGGTGGCAGGGATCTGTGCCGAAGGAGGCACAGATCTTACAGACGCTCCGCTGGACCACCAGGGACTGGAGGTAGGGGACATGTGGAGATGGAAGGGGGCATTGTGGAGATGAAGGGGGCATTGTGGAGATGAAGGGGGACATTGTGGAAGGGGGACATTGTGGAAGAGGGGCATTGTTGAGATGAAGGGGGGCATTGTGGAGATGAAGGGGGACATTGTGGAGATGAAGGGGGACATTGTGGAAGGGGGACATTGTGGAAGGGGGACATTGTGGAAGAGGGGCATTGTTGAGATGAAGGGGGGCATTGTGGAGATGAAGGGGGACATTGTGGAAGGGGGACATTGTGGAAGGGGGACATTGTGGAAGAGGGGCATTGTGGAGATGAAGGGGGGCATTGACCAGGCACCCTCCCCTCATCAGAGCAGGGGGTGCCTGGTGTAATGCTCGAGTCCTCCCATTGAATTCAATGGGGCTCGGGTGCTCGGCCGAGCACTCGAGCCTCCGGGGGTGCTCGGTCAGAGCACCCGAACACCCGAGCATCGGGGTGCTCGCTCAACACTAATTGTAGATTCTCATGCAGGAAAAGCCCTCAATGAGTTGGTAGGTTTATCATGATGCTGGCGATGTGTAAAGGATGCCCTCTGTTACACATTGCCAGCAGCAGACAACCCAAAATTGTGAGAACATCCTCTCTGCTTCCCTAATTTTATAAGTGTGTGTGTGTGGTGGGGAGGATTATCTCAAACTTCCACACCTGCGATATGCATAAACCCTTTGGTGTCCAGCGCAAAACACTGGTTGAATTTGAAACACAACAGAGAGGCCTTTAGTAACCAGCCCTGCAATACTCGAAATGTTTCCTCTGCTAACTACACAAGAATACACCTTGGGGTATACCTACAAATGCAAACATTGAGCCATTCTGATTAAAACTAGTTGCACTATAGAGAACACATACGTATATTGTTTTAAATGGGACTTTAACCCCTGTAATAATGGAAAGCTATCCATTGAATTGCAAAGGAATGCATTATAGACCTGTCTAGCATTCAAGGCGTTGGACGCCCCATTAAAATCAATGGCAGTTTTAACTGTCCCTGTATTGAGCTTGCATATACTTCAACACTGTAACAACATCCCCATCATTTCTCTAGAGAAATAATCCAAGTCTGTCTATACGTTCTTCATACTACAAATCTTCCATTCCCATGACTAAGATCAGTCCCACCATGACTGTGCGCACTGAACCTCATGGACTAAGAAAAAGGGTGCAAATCATGTACTAAGAAAAAGGGTGAAAACCAACCACAACACATTAAATAAATCATATTGCTTTAAATGAGGATTTTAACCCCTTGGATGATAGTGAGGTCTCCAAGGCATTCTTTAAAATCCCCCTTTAGATCAATAGAAATGTGTGGAATGTTTATGTGTTCCCTATGGTGCATTTATTTTGCTGAAGATCAGCACTACTTTTCTTAGTACATCAGCCACACTTTGTGTACCTGGAGTGTATTGTCAACTCTCTGTCCCCCTACCTTTGCAACTGTAGTGGAGCAGAAGGTGCTACACAAAGCTTTGGGAGCTGTATAATGGAGCCTACTACCCTGCAGACCAAGAAGCAAACCTCAGTGCTGTTCTATAGCTGGCTCTAACACGTAAGCAGCTTTTGCTGCTGTTTAAGGCCTCCATCTCTTCCAGGGGGCATCATACTAAGAGTGAAATAGGGAGAAATGAAATTGACTCACTGTGATTGTAATTGTTAATCATTTTGAACCACAGGGGTAAGCTGGACATGGTAAAATTAGTAAAATTAGTACAAAATGAAAGATCAGATGATCAGACCAAGATATTATTGTAAGGGCATGTTGTAGAAAGATAGTTTAGTGGTAAAAGAGAAAAACAAGAATAATTTAGTGGGAAGTGAGACCTGGGGATTAAATGTAATTGTTTTAATTGGGTTGGGTAAGGGACAGGTTAGAAGGAATGTAATGTAAGAAGCATTTGTGTGTGAGAGATAGGGGCTGTGAGGAATAGAAAACCAACAGTTTGGAATAGGAGGAGTAAAGAGCCTGGCAACTATAGGACGCCATAAAAATAGAAAAGGAGGTGTTACAGTCTATAATTTGTCCCTTGGTTGGCATTATAAGTGGGATGGAGAGGGCAGAGGGAGGGGAAATCAGGGATAAACCAGTACTAATACACAAAAAATATGGACTGAACCAAATGCAGTGTAATGTACTGGACCTAATAACAATCTTGTACTGTTCTCCTTAATAGCCCCTTTCTGCTTGTCCTTTATGTCTGATATATGGTTGCTCCACTGATGTTTTGCAGCATACATGTAAAAGATAAGATGGAGGAACAGTAGGATTGCCAAAATACCTTTAAGTGTAGTGTTACATTAGTTTTATTGGAAACACAGAACATAGAGACAGTAAATACCGTGCATATATGACAATACTCAGTGTCACAATATCCATAATTCACAACAATCTGGATATTAGATTATGATAGCCTTCAGACGGCAGTGGTGGAATAGTAAGACATATACAATCAACAATAAAAACAACCAAAGTGAATTCATCAAGAAAAAATGCAAAGTGAATTCATCCATAAAAACCACTATAACTGTATCTAGTAACCAGAGGTTAGCAAAGTGAGCCAGTGTATTGTCTGTAGAGAGTAGTAAAGGAGGGTATGCAGAGTACAACGACCACTATAAAAATGTGACAAGATAAGAGTTATAGGAACTAATATGGATCAGAGGAGGAGTGAGTCTATCTGCTTACAAATAAAAGTCTTTAAGACTGCATTATAACACAAGATTCTGCCTTGGTGCAGATTTGTACTTCCTTGAAATAAATAGATAATGAGGCCAGTCACTCAGTTTCTAGTGTACTGTCATTTCTCAGTCTAGATCCTTTCACAAACAGAAGTCTTGAGGAACTACAAAATCCATTGTATTGTTTTTCTAGTGTGTAATGCTACAGCTGGAATGTACTGACTGAGTCAGGTGGGAGTTGGAACTGTAACAAGAAGGGCAGTGCCGCAACCATTAAACAATTGCCAAATTATTGCTAAAAGGTTGGTTTAATTAATTGAGAGAGAAATAATACAATGGATTTTTCCTTTCATCCAGAGTTCTGAACGTGAAAGGATCTACCTCATGAAAGGATAGTGGACTGTGATTTCAGTGACTGGCTTATTTGATGGGCTCATTATCCACGTATTTCAAGTAAGCACACATCTTTACCAGATGGACTCCAGGCAGAGTCTTGTGTAATAATGCAGCCATAAAGACATGTCTCCAAGCAGATAATCTCACTTCCCTGATCCACATTAGTTTCTATAACTCTTACCCTGCCACATATTTCTAGCAGTCCTTATACTCTGCGCACCCTCTCTCTACTGATAACTAGGGTTGGGCAAAAATTTTCGCCTCAAACTGAAATCGGTTAATAATGGCACTTTCCACTTGGTGAAAAATTTCCAGCGAAAAGTACCGTTTTTCACTTTTTTCCACCTTCTCTGCACATTGAAATCAATAGTAAGAAATATTTCTACACGACACAAAAGTTTTCTACATCCATATAAAAGGCTGTCAGGCTCTCATAGCAGCCATTCTGTGTTTGTGAGAGGAGAGAGCACCATGTTTTTTTAGCTAGAGGAGATAGGCAAATAAAGGGGATTAGAAGCTTAGTTTAGGAAGTCTTTTAGGTAGGACATTTGTTCTCTGTATTAGGGGAGTCTGGGGGCACTCTAGGGGATAAGAACAGAGGAAGGAGGTTGTCCCCCAAATACTCCAAAATTCCATGTGACTGACAGGCAAGACACAGGCAGCTAGGGACCTATTTGCTTGCTGATCTTGCTGTTATTGTCCCTGTGCTGGGTGGGAAAGTCTGGGGAAAGACATTGTTGATTTTTTTTTTTAGTTATAATTTTTTTTTGGACAGACTGTGATAAGACAACAGGGTGGACACCTTAAAAAAATAAAATAACAAATAAAAAAGGCATCATACAGCTCCATCAGTTGTGTTGTGCATTGTATAGTAAAAAAACACAGTGTAGTTGCAGAATATCCAGCAAACACACAAGGGGAAGGGGGAGGGGTGGAGCAGTGTAGGGAATTGAGAGTAAAGTAGTAGTCCAACAATCTACTGCAGCAATGGTTGTTGCAGCATGTGCAATCAATGATGATGATCCCTTTACTCCAAGGGAGGATGCAGTTTGTCAAGGTCCCATCAAAACCAAGTCCAGCACCACCAGTGCCAATAGAAATACAGAACCATATAAGAAGAACACTGAAGATGACAACAAGTAACATTCAAGTGTTGAAGATGCTGGCAACAGCATAATAGAGGAAGGTGTAGCAGCTGAACCACCTGCTGCATCAGACAGTGAGACACCAAAACACCTGTTCTCAAAGTAGTAGTGAATTTTGTTATAGTAAAAGTAAAAAGAAATTGTTTGAGACCTCCAAAAGCTTAGAGGAATATAAGGGTAGTAGTGGGCAAGAACTGTCAGGTGATGCTGATGTTGCTGAGGATGACCTAATGATGACTGATGATGATGCAGATCTAGAATATATCCCTCAAGCATCCTTCTCTTGTTCAGATACAGATGAAGTTGAGAGTGAGGATGATGACAGGGCTATAAGGTTAGCAGAAAGTCAAAGGCTGTATCATCCGCCACTTTTAAGGAGCACTGTGCCTGTCTATAAACTGTTTGAGAAAGCCGTTGGAAAGTCTGACCCTGGACAAGTACAGATGTCAAAAAGCAAGCAGTCACCCTATCAGTCATCCTCAGCATCATTGCCTCTTCAAAGTCCCACTCAGCCACACACACCTGTTTTGAGTACCCAGCAACACAGGTTGTGTTAGATATGACGAGTACCTCTGGTGCTGCTGCTTTAAGTGCTGCACCTTTGACACCTAGTAGTAGTGGCAGTAGAATTACATCAACATCCAGCTCCAGTAGCTGTAGTAATAGTAGTAGTAGTAGCAGAAACCACACATGACAGACAAAGCCAGAACAAATATATTAACAGCAGCACAGATGAGGAGGTGGAGGACGGACGTGAAGAAGGGTTGCCACCATCTACCCCACTTGGGACATACATACACAAATCACACCATGCCAGTTACCCACCACCACCACTACAATACACATCTGCCACATTAGGTTGTAGTTTATTTTTTTTATTACTTGATATCATCCTGAATATGTGCCAGTGTCACTTAAGCAAGAAAGTGTTGTGGGCAAAGGACAAATGCATTCTGCATGCTAACACATTTTTTCAAGCCATATTTTGCTGTAGGACTCACAACTTTGACTTTCAGCTACTTATTTCTAAACCGCAGCCCTCAGAAGAAGTAATATTACAGTGGGAAATGTAATACCTATAGGAAATATAGGTGAAAAATGTGTTAAAATTGGCAGAAAATGTGTTAACATAGGCAGAAAATTTGTTAAAATAGGCAAAAGGAGGACATTTTTGCATAACCGGAAAGGCAAACTTTTTCGTGGGAAAAGCCAAAAATTGGCACATTTTCACGAATTTTTTTGCAGGAAATTTTTCACACTTTTCGCCCACCCCTACTGATAACACATCAGCTTGGTTCTATCCACTGTAGTCTAGATACAGTTATAGTGGCTTGTTATTGATGAGTTCACTTTGCTCTTTTTATTGATGAAGTCCCTTTGCTTGTTTTTCTTTGTTGATTGGATATATGTCTCACTATTGCACCACTGCCTTCTTAAAGTTATGATACTCTAATACACAGATTGTTGAGAATTCTGGATATTGTGACATTGAGTAACATCCAGCGCTGCAGAATAAGTTGGCGCTATATAAATAAATAATAATAATGATATCCTCAGTATTTATTGTCTCTATGTCCTGTGATTACAATATAACTAATTTAATATTACACTTTTGAGGGATTTTTGCTGTGTCCTACCCTTCCCTCCCCACATATTTTATGTACATTTTAGTTGGCGTTACAGTTTTAACAAATCAATATTTTGTGCTATGTTGGGGACATGCATTAGGCACCCCTAAGATTTCTTTATGCTAATGATCCCCAAAGCCAAGAATCAGTAGAAGTTTCTCAGCTGCATATAGATGATGCCTAAACTAGATCTCATTTACATCCTAGGAAGAAATAGGAGGCAGCTAAAATTTATGTTATAGCTAGTTCTTATCCTGGCAGTGAATGTGAGCTCAGTAGTTTAAACAGTCTGTATAAAAAAGACTATTAATGTATGCACTATATCTTGGTCTGAGAGGGGTTTGGTGTATATTACTACAGTAAGGGATATCTATAATGCATTTTTGAATAACCTATGGATTATTTTAGCTCCTGTTAGATGGCCTTGTTTAGGCAGTGGATACAGGGTTATATCAGTAAGCTAGTGAAATAAACTATATCTAGTCTTACCATGGTTTCTAACTCAAAAATTAACCAGGGTTTTCTGCACACGAAATTATAGTTTATGCTCTACTGAACGTGTTTATTAATCACCATTTACACAACGTTTCGGGGAAATCTTCCCTCCTTCAGGTGATAAAATACACACTCTTGCTGTTTAAATATACAATTAGGCGGCAAAAACACTTCAATCATGATTGACAGCATAAATAGATAATTAAAGGTAATTGGCACATTTTATTTTTTTATGTTTAGCACCTGACGAAGGGAAGATTCCCCCGAAACGTTGTGCAAATGGTGATTAATAAACATGCTCAGTAGAGCTTAAACTATAATTCCGTGTGCAGACATAATCTTTTCTTCTGTGCTGATGCTGTGGGTCATAACGTGGCACTGACCCTGCTGATATCTTGCACCGGACACTGAACCTGGTGTGCTGGAGTAAAGAATATTCTCTACAAACCAGGGTTTTCTTGAGCCTCACCTCTCCGCATGTCAAATCTGTTTCATATGCAGTTAAACCTGACATTGTGTCCACAGTAGGGATGGGCGAAAATTTTCACCTCAAACTGAAATCGGCAAAAAATGGCACTTTCCGCTTGGCGAATAATTTACCATGAAAAGTGTCATTTTTTCTGCTTTTTCCTGCCTTTTTTCGCCCATTGAAATCAATGGGAAGAGAAATATTTCTCCACCATAAAATGTTTTCTACAGCCATATAAAAGGCTATCAGGCTCTCACTGTATGCCATTTTGTGTCTGTGAGAGGAGAGAGCCGTATGTTTTCTAAGATAGAGAAGACAGAGAGGAGAATTGAAGTTTTAGTTTAAGGAATTTTTTAGGTAGGACATTTGTTCTGTTAGGAGAGTCAGTAGGGCACTCTGGGGAGAAGGAGGGAGGAAGGAGGTTGACCCCAAGTACTCCAAAATTCCATGTGACTGACAGGCAAGACACAGGCAGCTAGGGACCTATTTGCTTGCTGATCTTGTGGTTATTGTCTCTGTGTTGGTTGGGGAAGTCTGGGGAAAGAGGTTGTTGATTTTGTTTTTCAGTTATAATTTGTTTTGGACAGATTGTGATAAGAAAACAGGGTGGACATTAAAAAAAATAAATAAATAAAAAAGAATAAAGAACTAAATATATTAGGTAACAGTGACAGACAGCTGATTTGGCTTAGGCAAGGCATCATACAGCTCCATCAGTTGTGTTGTATACCGTACAGTAAAAAAACACAGTGTAGTTGCATAATGTCAGCAAAAGCACAAGGGGAAAGGGAAGGGGGAGGGGTGGAGCAGTGCAGGGCTGTGAGAGTAAAGCAGTAGTTCAAAAACTGACTGCAGCAATGGTTGCTGCAGAGTGTACAATCATTGATGATGATCCCTCTACTCCAAGGAGGATGCAGTTTGTGAAGGCCCCAGCAAAACCAGTTCCAGCACCACCAGTGCCAGTAGAAATAAAGAACCATATAAGAAGAACACTGAAGACAACAAGTCTCATGCAAGTGTTGATGATGCTGGCAATAGCATAATAGAGGAAGGTGTAGCAGCTGAACCTCCTGCTGTATCAGATAGTGAGACAAACAAGCACCAAAACAACTGTAGTAGGGAACTTTGTTACAGTAAAATGAAATTGTTTGAGACCTCTAAAAGCTTAGAGGAATGTAATTCTAGAACTCTTTTTCAACAAGGGTTACGCGATGTATAACTATTACGCATTGTTTTGCTTTCCATTTCTTTTTTTTTCCTGGATATTGTGGTTAAATATAGTACTACTTCTATGCGTATTTACATACTGAAGTTTCTCTACTTCTTGGATATGTTTATAAATATTTAATGGAGGTGGTGTGGTGCTCGTCTCCCAGAGGAGGGGAGGGGTGGTGGGTTATGTTTTATTGGGATTTTAGCTGGGGTTAGGGTTGGAGGTGGGTAGTTTAAGTTTGGTTTAGTTTGGTTCTTTACCTTAAAATTCAAAATGGGACAGCTATTACTCCTTGATATATATACCTGATAGTGTTGAGCGAGCACCCCGATGCTCGGGTGCTCTGACCGAGCACCGCCGGAGGCTCGAGTGCTCGGCCGAGCACCCGAGCCCCATTGAATTCAATGGGGCGACACGAGCATTACACCAGGCACCCCCTGCTCTGATGAGGGGAGGGTGCCTGGTCAATGCCCCCCTTCATCTCCACAATGCCCCTCTTCCACAATGTCCCCCTTCCACAATGTCCCCCTTCCACAATGTCCCCCTTCATCTCCGCAATGTCCCCCTTCATCTCCGCAATGCTCCCTTCATCTCCGCAATGTCCCCCTTCATCTCCGCAATGCCCCCTTCATCTCCGCCTCCTCCGGCACAGATCCCTGCCACCCGAATATGGCGGGCGAGCACATGGCGGTACTCGTACGAGTACCGCCATGTGCCGAGCAGAGCGATGCTCGAGCCGATCCGAGCATCGGCCGAGCATGCTCGCTCAACACTAATACCTGATTGTATGTATTTTTTTTTTCTTTTGCTTATTTACCGTGTACACTATTATTATATTTGTAAAGCATCATTACTGTCCTCTTAATAAAAATGTTTTTTAAAAAAAAAAAAGCTTAGAGGAATACAAGGGTAGTAGTGGGCAAGAACTGTCAGGTGATGCTGATTCTGCTGAGGATGACCTAATGATGACCGATGATGCAGATCTAGAGTATATCCCTCCAGCATCCTTCTCTTGTTCAGATACAGAAGACATTGAGAGTAAGGATGATGACAGGGCTATAAGGTTAGTAGAAAGTCAATGGCTGAATCATCCACCCCTTTTAAGGGGCACTGTGCCTGTCTATAAACTGTCTGAGAAAGCCATTGGAAAGTCTGACCCTGGACAAGCAAAGATGACAAAAAGCACATACCCTATCAGTCATCATCAGCAGCATCGCTTCTTCAAACTCCAAGTCCCACTTAGCCACACACACCTGTTTTGAGTACACAGCAACAGCAACACAGGTTAACATCCACAATGTTACATATGCTGAGTGCCTCTGCTGCTGCTGCTGCTGCTGCTGTAAGTGCTGCACCTTTGGCACCTAGTAGTAGTGGCAGTAGAATTACATCAACATCTAGTCCCAGTAGTAGTAGTAGTAGCAGCAACAGAACCTCAGGAATCCCTCATTCCATGAAGTCCGCAGTATGGAGATACTTCATTCAGGGTCCTCAAGCTAAGCATGTTACTATCTGTTGTCTGTGCAAAAATTATGTGAGCAGGGGGAAAGCAGGCTTACAACTAGGCATCTCTTCTATGAGATCCCACCTGAAGCACAACCACAGGTCTGACTGGGAGACACACTATCAGCAGGCCAAATGTGCCACAACTAGCAGCAGCAGAAGCACTTTAAAAAGTTCCCAGGGCTCTAGGTTCGAAAAAAGAAGTAGTGAAGTTATTTATGTGTCAGAGAGTGTGCTACTGCCAGTGCCAACAGTTAGTTCAGTCCAAAAACACCTATAGCTCCTGCTGCAAAGGAGTATGATGATTCTGGTTTTGCTGTAGGAGATGGCAAAAGTCATAGACTGCCCACACATGCTGCATCTACCACCACCACTTCCTCTAGTCATGTTTGTTAAAGCAATAAAGTTTCAGGCTTCTTCTGCCATGTCCTGTCAACCCAAACTGACTGAGTTCCTAGGAAGGTGTCAAAAACGTCACAAAAACAATCCCAAAGTATGCCTGTGGAATGGCAGGGTTGCCAAGATGTTGGCAATGGACATGCTGCCGTATTCTTTTGTAGAAATCCAAGGTTTTAGAGAAATGATGTCATGTGTAGCTCCACGCAGGAATATCCCAAGCCACAGTTATTTTTCCAGAACGACTGTGCCAGACTTGTACAAGCAGGTGGTTAGTGTGGTGGGCAAAGGGCTGAAAAGTGCGTATGGCAAGAAAATCCACCTGACAACAGATATGTGGACAAGTGGGCAGAGCACAGACTATATGACTGTGACTGCTTACTGGGTTTCCTGCCCAGCACCAACAATGGACAACACTAGCTTACAGCATCAGGTGAAAGCCAGTAATAGTGCTTCTGGTTATGGCAGTGTGATTAAAAGGCGGCAGCAGCAGGATAGCCCATACCATTGTCACGCCACCTTGTGCATGCAGAGTTTTGAGAGACAGTCCCACAAAGCTGTAGATGTTTTAAGTAAGCGAGAGCAGGTGATAGAGAAATGGCTTGTATCCCGCTCCTTAAAAGCTGATTTTGTGTCTGCTGATAACGGCTCCAACATAATCACTGCTTTGAGAATAGGTGGTATGGTGCATGTGGCCTGCGCTAAATTTAGTTGTGACCAGATTTCTGTCAGAAATGATCCCTCAAAGAGATGCTTTCTATTGCCTGCAAAATCTGTGCCCATTTTAGTCGCTCCTACAGTGCACGGAACCGTATCTATTCCTTCCAAGAGCTTAACAACCTGCCCCATTGCCAGTTGAAAATGGAGGTCCCTACCAGGTGGAATTCCACAATGTACATGCTAGAGCATTTGTACAAGCAGAATAAGGCCATTAGCAAGTACACCATGCAAAACTGGAAGGCTTTGGAGAGATCCTCTTTGTCACCTGGCCAGTGGCAACTAATGTGCGATGTATGTGAGATGCTGAAACCCTCTGAGGAGGCAGCCATGCTGGTGAGTCACATTGGGGCAGGAGTTAATGAAATTCTACTACTGATATTTTTATTGCAGAAAAAAATGAGGAGCATGGCTGAGGATTCTTACCAGAATGACAACACAGACATGCACCAGCTGGTAAAGGACATGTTAGCGTGCTTTGAACAAGATCCTTGCATAGTGTCCATTAAAAGCAAAGAGGAATACATTCTTGTCAGTTTGCTTTCCCCAGCTTCAAACACAAAGTTTTAGAATTTCTGCCAAAGGGCCATCAGCAGTTTATCACAACAAGGAGTCATGACTATCAGCAGCAACTTTCTGAGGAATCGGATTCTGTCAAGGAATATCAAGACATGCTTATTGATTGAGTGGAGGGTTGCATTGTGGAGGATGAGAGGGAGAAAGTGAGGGCACAAGAAACATCTAGGCAGTAGAGTGGGAAGGAAGGCAGCAAAACATTTCAACCAGCAGAAGCAGCTACATCATCAACAAGAATATCCCATTCGGAGCACAGAGCAATTCATGGGTCTCAGCAGAGGCAGAAAAAAACCAGCATTTGTAGTGGTGGTGGTGGCGGCACATCTCTTTGGGACTTGCTCCCTGAGTATGGGTTGGTAACTGACACACAGGAACACCGTGTAGCTCCTAGAAGTGGTCCCAATGCATGTGAGATGGTTTCTGCATACTTGCAGGATAGCTACATTTTAAGCAGAAACAATGATCCTATGGAATGCTGGCAAACAAAGCAGTGTGTGTGGCCAGCATTGACACATACTGCAGTGGAAACCTTTAGTTGCCCTCCCGCAAGCGTTGAGTCTAAAAATGTTTTCAGTGTGGCTGGTTATTTTGTCAGTGACCGCAGGACACAGCTATCAAGCAGCAATGTTGGGAGACCAACATTCTTAAAAATTAACCAACATCTCATACCATCTGAGTATAAAGTAGCAGAAAACACACATGACAGACAAAGCCAGGACAAATATAATAACAGCAGCACAGATGAGGAGGTGGAGGATGGATGTAAAGAAGATTGCCACCATCCACCACACCTGGGACCACTGCTATGACCGATAAGTAATGTGTGTCAATAACCTGAGAAGGAGGATAGCAGATGACAATGGTAAAAACAATATACATACACAAATCACACCATGCCAGTCCCCCACCACCACCACTACCATACACATCTGCCACATTGTAGGTTGTACTTTATTTTTGTTATTACTTGACATCATCATGAAAATGTGCCAGTGTCACTTAAGCAGGAAGTTAATGTTGTGGGCAAAGGACAAATTCATTCTGCAAACACATTTTTCTAGGTATATGTTGCTGTAGGACTCACAACTTTGACTTTCAGCCACTTATTTCTAAACTTCAGCCCTCAGAAGAAGTAATATTACAGTGGGAAATGTAGTAACTATAGTAAATATAGGCGAAAAATGCGTTAAAATAGGCGGAACATTTGTTAAAATAGGAGAAAAGGAGGATATTTTTGCATAGACGGAAAGGTGAAATTTTTCATGGGAAAAGCTAAAATTCGGCAAGTTTTCGCGAAAAGTCACGCAGAAAATTTTTCACACTTTTCGCCCACCCCTAGTCCACAGGTACCAGTTACGACATAGCAAAAGCAAGAGACCAATGTGAAGCAGAAATTAGTGCTGCGTGGGTTTTTATCAGTTCACTCCTGCTATCACATGCCAGTTGACAGAAGGACTATCTCCCTTAGCAATGATTGCTTCTGGATCTTACTGAATAGGTAAATGTTCACGGGTTCTTCTACATAATAAATTCCTTCCATTGGCACCTATATATTTGTATTCTGTCTGCCTTTTAACATTGTATTGTGCACAAATCTGCTTATCGTTGCTTTCAGCCTTGATATTTACCTGTGAACAAAACCATTCTATTTGCTGTGTATCCCAAACTTTGGCCTTTGACCCAAATGATGAACTTTGCTGCCTGCCTTGACCTTACCAAATCTTTCCTATTGATATATGCACTAAGTTCTTCAGGTTTTACATTGTTTATTGGTGTTCCTTCTCAGATTAGGGTATCTTCTTCCAGTGCTGTTAATGGGCACCTTTACAAGATTGTGCTGCAGACATCCTACAGAAGCATGTAAACGTGGTGTGACAAGACCATAAATCACTGGATAGGCCGGTGGCATGGTTCTCATTTAATGTAAAGATGAGAGAAGAGAACACCAGATGTGTCCATGACAAGGTACCTAGACTCTGAAGGAACAGAGCTAGTAGTTGAAGTGTTTTCAGTTGTATATGTTTTGTAATTAATAGTGATGAGCGAGCACCCCAATGCTCGGGTGTTCAGGTGCTCTGACCGAGCACCCCCGGAGGCTCGAGTGCTCGGCCGAGCACCCGAGCCCCATTGAAGTCAATGGGAGGACTCGAGCATTACACCAGGCACCCCCTGCTCTGATGAGGGGAGGGTGCCTGGTCCATAGGAAAAGGGCAGAAAATTATGGAAACACCACAGAAATGGTTCAGGGACAGCATAGGGAGGATGTCTGGATGCATCTTGGACTCCAACATCGCTGCTGGGAACGATCTTTCGCCCGTAGTACGCCATTTTTACAGACTGACCGTAAAACACACAAAAAGGCAGATAAAAACGACTTTAGGCGAAAAATTGTTACCAAACAGTATTTGCTGTATATTTACTTGTATATCATCTGCAAATTCTCCCAAAAATTTCCTCGATTTTTCTGAACTGAGGCCATGATTAAGAGGGAAACGTGCGCTGAGCCGACCATCCAAAACATTATGGGTGAGGGTCTGCTGCGGAGCTGACCATCCTAAACATTATATGCGAAGGCCCGCTAGTGAGCTGACGCTATAAAACATTATATGAGAGGGCCCGCTAGAGAGCTGACCCAATAAAACATTATATGAGAAGGCCCACTGGTGAGCTGACCTATACAAAAATTGTCAAACTGCGCCCGCTGGTGAGCTGGCCCTATATAAAAATTATATCACAGGGCCCGCTGGTGAGCTGGCCCTATATAAAAATTATATCACTGGGCCCGCTGGTGAGCTGGCCCTATATAAAAATTATATCCCAGGGTATATGGAAGAGAGTCAACCATATACCCATTTTTTGGGTGGAAGGGGTGAATGGGAATACAGAGTATTCCCATCATTGTAAATAACATATATAAAGTGAGTTTATGTTCCCCCGGGGCTTTCCTCCAGTGGAGTGGAGAAGTCAGGGGAAATCCAGGCCTTGTTCATTTTTATAAGTGTCAACCTATCAGCATTGTCGGTGGAAAGGCGGATACGCTTATCTGTTATGATGCCACCAGCAGCACTAAATACCCGCTCAGACAGAACGCTGGCGGCAGGGCAGGCCAGCACCTCCAAGGCGTAGAGTGCCAGTTCATACCACGTGTCCAGCTTGAACACCCAGTAGTTGTAAGGCACAGAGGGATCATTGAGGACGCTGACACGGTCTGCTACGTACTCCTTCACCATCTTCCAAAACTTTTCCCTGCTTGTGACACTAGGCTGCGCATCAGGGTGAGGGTGCTGGCGGGGTGTCATGAAGGTGTCCCACGCCTTGGAGAGTGTTACCCTGCCTTTGTCGGAACTGCTGTGTGCTCCCCTTTTCTCCCCTTCTTGGTTGGCCAAGGTAGCACGTACTCTGCCGCCAGCGTTGTCAGATGGAAAATTTTGGAGCAATTTTTCAACAAGAACCTTCTGGTATTGCACCATTTTGCTTGTCCTCTCCACCGGAGGAATGAGAGATGAGAAATTCTCTTTGTAGCGGGGGTCCAGAAGGGTGAACACCCAGTAATCCGTGTTGTCTAAAATGCGTGTAACGCGTGGGTCACGGGAAAGGCAGCCTAACATAAAGTCAGCCATGTGTGCCAGAGTACCAACAGGCAAGATTTCGCTGTCCTCACCAGGAGGATGACTCTCAATCTCCTCATCCTCTTCCTCCTCTTCTGCCCACCCACGCTGAAGAGATGGGACTAAAGTTCCATGGCTACCCTCTGTAGCGGAGGAAACCGTGTCTTCCTCCTCCTCCTCCGCCTCCTCCAATTGTCGCTGAGAAGACGAAGTGAGGGTGCTCTGGCTATCACCTTGTGTAAGCTCTTCCTCCCGCATTTCCACCTCTTCCACATGCAAAGCGTCAGTTTTAATTGTGAGCAGCGAGCGTTTCAGTAGACACAGAAGTGGGATGGTTACACTGATAATAGCGTTATCGCCGCTCACCATCTGTGTCGATTCCTCAAAATTGCGTAAAACCTCACAGAGGTCTGACATCCATTCCCACTCCTCACTTCTGATTACAGGAAGTTGAACGGAGAGGCGACGACCGTGTAACAGCTGGTACTCCACTACTGCCCTCTGCTGCTCACAAAGCCGGGCCAACATGTGGAAGGTGGAGTTCCAGCGCGTGCTCACGTCACACAGCAGCCGGTGAGCTGGCAATTGTAAGCGCTGCTGCAGCTTCAACAGGCCGGCTGAAGCTGTAGATGACTTACGGAAATGTGCACACACGCGGCGCACCTTGGTCAAGAGTAGTGATGAGCGAGCACCCCAATGCTCGGGTGTTCGGGTGCTCTGACCGAGCGCCCCCGGAGGCTCGAGGGCTCGGCCGAGCACCCGAGCCCCATTGAAGTCAATGGGAGGACTCGAGCATTACACCAGGCACCCCCTGCTCTGATGAGGGGAGGGTGCCTGGTCCATAGGAAAATGGCAGAAAAGGATGGAAACACCACAGAAATGGTTCAGGGACAGCATAGGGAGGATGTCTGGATGCATCTTGGACTCCAACATCGCTGCTGGGAACGATCTTTCGCCCGTAGTACGCCATTTTTACAGACTGACCGTAAAACACACAAAAAGGAAAATAAAAACGACTTTAGGCGAAAAATTGTTACCAAACAATATTTGCTGTATATTTACTTGTATATCATCTGCAAATTCTCCCAAAAATTTCCTTGATTTTCTGAAGTGAGGCCATGATTAAGAGGGAAACGTGCGCAGAGGCAAATTCTCCCAAAAATTTCCTTGATTTTCAGAACTGAGGCCATGATTAAGAGGGAAACGTGCGCAGAGGCAAATTCTTCCAAAAATTTCCTTGATTTTCAGAACTGAGGCCATGATTAAGAGGGAAACGTGCGCAGAGGCAAATTCTCCCAAAAATTTCCTTGATTTTCAGAACTGAGGCCATGATTAAGAGGGAAACGTGCGCTGAGCTGACCATCTAAAACATTATGGGTGAGGGTCTGCTGCAGAGCTGACCATCCTAAACATTATATGCGAAGGCCCGCTAGTGAGCTGACGCTATAAAACATTATATGAGAGGGCCCGCTAGAGAGCTGACCCAATAAAACATTATATGAGAAGGCCCGCTGGTGAGCTGACCTATATAAAAATTGTCAAACAGGGCCCGCTGGTGAGCTGGCCCTATATAAAAATTATATCACAGGGCCCGCTGGTGAGCTGGCCCTATATAAAAATTATATCCCAGGGCATATGGAAGAGGAGGAGGAGGATGAGAAGATTAAGAGTCAACCATATACCCGTTTTTTGGGTGGAAGGGGTGAATGGGAATACAGAGTATTCCCATCATTGTAAATAACATATATAAAGTGAGTTTATGTTCCCCCGGGGCTTTCCTCCAGTGGAGTGGAGAAGTCAGGGGAAATCCAGGCCTTGTTCATTTTTATAAGTGTCAACCTATCAGCATTGTCGGTGGAAAGGCGGATACGCTTATCTGTTATGATGCCACCAGCAGCACTAAATACCCGCTCAGACAGAACGCTGGCGGCAGGGCAGGCCAGCACCTCCAAGGCGTAGAGTGCCAGTTCATACCACGTGTCCAGCTTGGACACCCAGTAGTTGTAAGGCACAGAGGGATCATTGAGGACGCTGACACGGTCTGCTACGTACTCCTTCACCATCTTCCAAAACTTTTCCCTCCTTGTGACACTAGGCTGCGCATCAGGGTGAGGGTGCTGGCGGGGTGTCATGAAGGTGTCCCACGCCTTGGAGAGTGTTGCCCTGCCTTTGTCAGAACTGCTGTGTGCTCCCCTTTTCTCCCCTTCTCTGTTGGCCAAGGTAGCACGTACTCTGCCGCCAGCGTTGTCAGATGGAAAATTTTGGAGCAATTTTTCAACAAGAACCTTCTGGTATTGCACCATTTTGCTTGTCCTCTCCACCGGAGGAATGAGAGATGAGAAATTCTCTTTGTAGCGGGGGTCCAGAAGGGTGAACACCCAGTAATCCGTGTTGTTTAAAATGCGTATAACGCGTGGGTCACGGGAAAGGCAGCCTAACATAAAGTCAGCCATGTGTGCCAGAGTACCAACAGTCAAGATTTCGCTGTCCTCACCAGGAGGATGACTCTCAATATCCTCATCCTCTTCCTCCTCTTCTGCCCACCCACGCTGAAGAGATGGAACTAAAGTTCCATGGCTACCCTCTGTAGCGGAGGCAACCGTGTCTTCCTCCTCCTCCTCCTCCTCCTCCTCCGCCTCCTCCAATTGTCGCTGAGAAGACGAAGTGAGGGTGCTCTGGCTATCACCTTGTGTAAGCTCTTCCTCCCCCATTTCCACCTCTTCCACATGCAAAGCGTCAGTTTTAATTGAGAGCAGCGAGCGTTTCAGTAGACACAGAAGTGGGATGGTGACACTGATAATAGCGTTATCGCCGCTCACCATCTGTGTCGATTCCTCAAAATTGCGTAAAACCTCGCAGAGGTCTGACATCCATTCCCACTCCTCACTTCTGATTACAGGAAGTTGAACGGAGAGGCGACGACCGTGTAACAGCTGGTACTCCACTACTGCCCTCTGCTGCTCACAAAGCCGGGCCAACATGTGGAAGGTGGAGTTCCAGCGCGTGCTCACGTCACACAGCAGCCGGTGAGCTGGCAATTGTAAGCGCTGCTGCAGCTTCAACAGGCCGGCCGAAGCTGTAGATGACTTACGGAAATGTGCACACACGCGGCGCACCTTGGTCAAGAGATCATGCACATTGGGGTAGGTTTTTAGAAATCGCTGCACCACTAAATTAAATACATGCGCTAGGCATGGTACGTGTGTGAGCTTGCCGAGCTCCAAAGCCGCCACCAAGTTACGCCCATTATCACACACAACCATGCCTGGTTGCAGGTTGAGTGGCGAGAGCCACTGCTCGGTCTGGTGACTAATCCCCTGCAACAGCTCTGAGGCCGTGTGCTGTTTGTCCCCAAGGCAGATCAGCTTCAGCACGGCCTGTTGACGCTTCTCCACTGCAGTGCTACACTGCTTCCAGCTACTGGCTGATGGGGGAGTGGCGCTGCGTGTAGAGAATTCGGAGGTGGAAACGGAGGAGGAGGAGCCAATAACGTAGGTGCTGGCGGAAACCCTGATGGAGGTAGGGCCCGCAATCCTCGGCGTGGGTAGCACCCGTGCCATCCCAGGGTCCGAGTCGCTCCCAGCCTCCACGACATTCACCCAGTGTGCCGTCAGGGAAATGTAGCATCCCTGGCCACAAGCACTTGTCCATGTGTCAGTCGTTAAGTGGACCTTCCCAGTAACTGCGTTGGTCAGGGCACGGGTGATGTTACGGGACACATGGTGGTGTAATGCGGGGATGGCACACCGGGAAAAGTAGTGGCGGCTGGGGACCGCGTACCCAGCGCAGCGTCCAAATGTCGTTACCCCAGGCATTTGAGCGCAAGAGAAAGTACCCAGCCACCCACCCACAGGCCATAGCACTAACCTCACACCTTTCCAAATTACTGGCCATCGAAATGCTGCCATTTAGGTTTGTGGACACTGAGTCCTTCCGCAGCCTGATGGCAGCATTTCGATGGCCGGTAATTTGGAAAGGTGTGAGGTTAGTGCTATGGCCTGTGGGTGGGTGGCTGGGTACTTTCTCTTGCGCTCAAATGCCTGGGGTAACGACATTTGGACGCTGCGCTGGGACAGGAAAGTGGATGTGGTCGCTGATGGTGCTTCAGATGCTACAGGTGCAGGGCGGGAGGTATGCGGGCCTGCGCCTTCAACAGGCGATTGGCCGGCACCGAAAACAGGGGAAGAGGAGGCAGTGGTGTGGCCTGCAGACACAGATGGGCGATCCAGGCGTTCCTCCCACTTACTACGGTGCTTGGATGCCATGTGTCGGATCATGCTGGTGGTGGTGACGTTTCTAGTGTTCATGCCTCGGCTCATTCTGGTGTGGCACAGGTTGCAAACTACAATTCTTTTGTCGTCCGCACTTTCCTTAAAAAACGCCATACCGCGGAACACCTACCCTTTGGCAAGGTAGATTTACGCAAGGGGGTGCTCCGTGGAACATTTGCGGGCCGGTTTGGTGCGGTCCGCCTTCTTTCTGTAGCCACACCACTGCCTCTTCCAGCCTGTTGCGGTGCTGCAGATGGCTCACCCTCAGGACTGCTGTCATCGCTCGGCTCTACACCTTCCCAGGTGGGGTCAGTCACCTCATCGTCCACCAAGTCCTCCTCCACTTCCTCACTCTGATCATCCTCCTCAAGTCTTGATCCCACCACATACTCAGTCATTGACAACTGTATAACATTCTCCTCAACAAGGTCTTGAGACGGAAATAGTGGTTGATTTAATGGCAACTGTGTCTCATCATCATCATCATCATCCACTACTTCCTTTGACCTTAAATGCCGTTCACATCTGTCATCTTCTTGTGATTGGGTAGCCTCTAGAGGTTGTGAATCAGGGCACAAGATGTCATGTTCCTCTGCAAGCGTGCTTGGAGAGAGGGTCAAATGAAGGATTGGTGATGAGACGAGCTCCTCACTATATCCCAGTGTGGGATCACTTCTTTGACCAGACCGTGTATGGTGGGAGGAAGGATGATCAGAGTGAGGATTATGTTGACCAGACTCTTGGCTACTGAGAGTGGACTTGGTGGAAGACAGGGTGGTGCTTAACCGACTGGAAGCAGTATCAGCTGTCATCCAACCGACCACCTGTTCGCAGTGGTCGGACCTCGAGAGTGATGTCCTGCGACGCCCTGTAAAATTAGACATGAAGCTAGGTATGGTGGATGTCTTTCATTCTTGTGCTCTGGCACCAGGCACAGTTTCTCCGCGTCCTGACCCGCGCCCTGAACTATCAGGATCACGTCCACTTCCCCGTCCCTTTTTACCCGCCTTCTTCATCTTACACGGAATATGTGACTTTAATATTTGAGTTTGAAAACTTAACAGTATTTCTTACTATTCTGCAACTGTGCAGAGTACACAGAATAGGCTGCTAAACTGCGGTGACACACACTGAATGGAATATGTGACTTTAATATTTGAGTTTGAAAACTTAACAGTATTTCTTCCTAGTCTGCAACTGTGCAGAGTACACAGAATAGGCTGCTAAACGGCGGTGACACACACTGAATGGAATATGTGACTTTAATATTTGAGTTTGAAAACTTAACAGTATTTCTTACTATTCTGCAACTGTGCAGAGTACACAGAATAGGCTGCTAAACGGCGGTGACACACACTGAATGGAATATGTGACTTTAATATTTGAGTTTGAAAACTTAACAGTATTTCTTACTATTCTGCAACTGTGCAGAGTACACAGAATAGGCTGCTAAACGGCGGTGACACACACTGAATGGAATATGTGACTTTAATATTTGAGTTTGAAAACTTAACAGTATTTCTTACTATTCTGCAACTGTGCAGAGTACACAGAATAGGCTGCTAAACGGCGGTGACACACACTGAATGGAATATGTGACTTTAATATTTGAGTTTGAAAACTTAACAGTATTTCTTACTATTCTGCAACTGTGCAGAGTACACAGAATAGGCTGCTAAACGGCGGTGACACACACAGAATGGAATATGTGACTTTAATATTTGAGTTTGAAAACTTAACAGTATTTCTTCCTATTCTGCAACGGTGCAGAGTACACAGAATAGGCTGCTAAACGGCGGTGACACACACTGAATGGAATATGTGACTTTAATATTTGAGTTTGAAAACTTAACAGTATTTCTTCCTAGTCTGCAACGGTGCAGAGTACACAGAATAGGCTGCTAAACGGCGGTGACACACACTGAATGGAATATGTGACTTTAATATTTTAGTTTGAAGACTTAACAGTATTTCTTCCTATTCTGCAACTCTGCACAGTACACAGAATGTGCTGCTACACTGCGGCGAAGCACACTGAATGGAATATGTGACTTTGATATTTGAGTTTGAAGACTTAACAGTATTTCTTCCTATTCTGCAACTCTGCACAGTACACAGAATGTGCTGCTAAACTGCGTCGAAGCACACTGAATGGAATATGTGACTTTGATATTTTAGTTTGAAGAATTAACAGTATTTCTTCCTATTCTGCAACTCTGCACAGTACGCAGAATGTGCTGCTACACTGCGGCGAAGCACACTGAATGGAATATGTGACTTTGATATTTTAGTTTGAAGACTTAACAGTATTTCTTCCTATTCTGCAACTCTGCACAGTACACAGAATGTGCTGCTAAACTGCGGCGACGCACACTGAATGGAATATGTGATTTTGATATTTTAGTTTGAAGACTTTACAGAATGTGCTCTAATCTGCAACTTTGCACACTAAACAGAATGTGCTCTAATCTGCAACTTTGCACACTAAACAGAATGTGCTCTAATCTGCAACTGTGCACACTAAACAGAATGTGCTCTAATCTGCAACTTTGCACACTAAACAGAATATATGTTTTTTTTTTTTTTTTTCCCCCCACACAAAATAACCTGCTGCCCCCACACACAGTAGTCCTAAAAAGGACTTTTGGTTCTTTTTTTTCACAATTTTGCTTGTTTTCCTCCCTACACTGCCTTTCCCTTCCTATCCTCAGCTCTCCCTGGCTAAGACTGAGCCGAACTCGATGGTCAGGTGCTATACAGCACCCGACCACGGGTTCTGGCCAGCCAATCAGTGTAATGCCAGCAGCCAACATGGCTGCTGGCATTACACCGATGTCAGAGCCTCCCTGCACGTTTATTGGCTGCGCAGCAGCCGCAAAACGTGCGGGGAGGAGACCCGAACATGGCGGGCGAGCACATGCGGTACTCGTACGAGTACCGCCATGTGCCGAGCAGAGCGTTGCTCGAGCCGATCCGAGCATCGGCCGAGCATGCTCGCTCAACACTAGTCAAGAGATCATGCATATTGGGGTAGGTTTTTAGAAATCGCTGAACCACTAAATTAAATACATGCGCTAGGCATGGTACGTGTGTGAGCTTGCCGAGCTCCAAAGCCGCCACCAAGTTACGCCCATTATCACACACAACCATGCCTGGTTGCAGGTTGAGTGGCGAGAGCCATTGCTCGGTCTGGTGACTAATCCCCTGCAACAGCTCTGAGGCCGTGTGCTGTTTGTCCCCAAGGCAGATCAGCTTCAGCACGGCCTGTTGACGCTTCCCCACTGCAGTGCTACACTGCTTCCAGCTACCGGCTGATGGGTGAGTGGCGCTGCGCGCAGAGAATTCGGAGGTGGAAACGGAGGAGGAGGAGCCAATAACGTAGGTGCTGGCGGAAACCCTGATGGAGGTAGGGCCCGCAATCCTCGGCGTGGGTAGCACCTGTGCCATCCCAGGGTCCGAGTCGCTCCCAGCCTCCACGACATTCACCCAGTGTGCCGTCAGGGAAATGTAGCGTCTCTGGCCACAAGCACTTGTCCATGTGTCAGTCGTTAAGTGGACCTTCCCAGTAACTGCGTTGGTCAGGGCACGGGTGATGTTACGGGACACATGGTGGTGTAATGCGGGGATGGCACACCGGGAAAAGTAGTGGCGGCTGGGGACCGCGTACCGAGGGACAGCTGCTGCCATCAGACTGCGGAAGGACTCAGTCTCCACAAGCCTAAATGGCAGCATTTCGATGGCCAGTAATTTGGAAAGGTGTGAGGTTAGTGCTATGGCCTGTGGGTGGGTGGCTGGGTATTTTCGCTTGCGCTCAAATGCCTGGGGTAACGACATTTGAACGCTGTGCTGGGACAGGGAAGTGGATGTGGTCGCTGATGGTGCTTCAGATGGTACAGGTGCAGGGCTGGAGGTATGCGGGCCTGCGCCTTCGACATGCGATTGGCCGGCACCGAAAACAGGGGAAGAGGAGGCAGTGGTGTGGCCTGCAGACACAGATGGGCGATCCAGGCGTTCCTCCCACTTATTACGGTGCTTGGATGCCATGTGTCGGATCATGCTGGTGGTGGTGAGGTTTCTAGTGTTCATGCCTCGGCTCATTCTGGTGTGGCACAGGTTGCAAACTACAATTCTTTTGTCGTCCGCACTTTCCTTAAAAAAACGCCATACCGCGGAACACCTACCCCTTGGCAAGGGAGATTTACGCAAGGGGGTGCTCCGTGGAACATTTGCGGGCCGGTTTGGTGCGGTCCGCCTTCTTTCTGTAGCCACACCACTGCCTCTTCCAGCCTGTTGCGGTGCTGCAGATGGCTCACCCTCAGGACTGCTGTCATTGCTCGGCTCTACACCTTCCCAGGTGGGGTCAGTCACCTCATCGTCCACCAAGTCCTCCTCCACTTCCTCACTCTGATCATCCTCCTCATGTCTTGATCCCACCACATACTCAGTCATTGACAACTGTATATCATCCTCCTCATCAAGGTCTTGAGACAGTAATAGTGGTTGATTTAATGGCAACTGTGTCTCATCATCATCATCATCCACTTCCTTTGACCTTAAATGCCGTTCACATCTGTCATCTTCTTGTGATTGGGTACCCTCTAGAGGTTGTGAATCAGTGCACAAGATGTCATGTTCCTCTGCAAGCGTGCTTGGAGAGAGGGTCAAATGAAGGATTGGTGATGAGACGAGCTCCTCACTATATCCCAGTGTGGGATCACTTCTTTGACCAGACCCTCTATGGTGGGAGGAAGGATGATCAGAGTGAGGATTATGTTGACCAGACTCTTGGCTACTGAGAGTGGACTTGGTGGAAGACAGGGTGGTGCTTAACCGACTGGAAGCAGTATCAGCTGACATCCAACCGACCACCTGTTCGCAGTGGTCGGACCTCGAGAGTGATGTCCTGCGACGCCCTGTAAAATGAGACATGAAGCTAGGTATGGTGGATGTCTTTCTGTCTTGTGCTCTGGCACCAGGCGCAGTTTCTACGCGTCCTGACCCGCGCCCTGAACTATCAGGATCACGTCCACTTCCCCGTCCCTTTTTACCCGCCTTCTTCATATTACACGGAATATGTGCTGCAAATCTGCAACTTTGCACAGTACACAGAATTTGCTTCTTAACTGCGGCGACGCACAGTGAATGGAATATGTGACTTTGATATTTTACAGTTTGAAGACCTAACAGAATTTTTTCCTATTCTGAAACTGTGCATAGTCAACAGAATGTGCTGCTAAACTGCGGCGACGCACAGTGAATGGAATATGTGACTTTGATATTTTACAGTTTGAAGACTTAACAGTATTTTTTCCTATTCTGAAACTGTGCACAGTACACAGAATTTGCTTCTTAACTGCGGCGACGCACAGTGAATGGAATATGTGACTTTGATATTTTACAGTTTGAAGACTTAACAGTATTTTTTCCTATTCTGAAACTGTGCACAGTACACAGAATTTGCTTCTTAACTGCGGCGACGCACAGTGAATGGAATATGTGACTTTGATATTTTACAGTTTGAAGACTTAACAGAATTTTTTCCTATTCTGAAACTGTGCATAGTCAACAGAATGTGCTGCTAAACTGCGGCGACGCACAGTGAATGGAATATGTGACTTTGATATTTTACAGTTTGAAGACTTAACAGTATTTTTTCCTATTCTGAAACTGTGCACAGTACACAGAATTTGCTTCTTAACTGCGGCGACGCACAGTGAATGGAATATGTGACTTTGATATTTTACAGTTTGAAGACTTAACAGTATTTTTTCCTATTCTGAAACTGTGCACAGTACACAGAATTTGCTTCTTAACTGCGGCGACGCACAGTGAATGGAATATGTGACTTTGATATTTTACAGTTTGAAGACTTAACAGAATTTTTTCCTATTCTGAAACTGTGCACAGTACACAGAATTTGCTTCTTAACTGCGGCGACGCACAGTGAATGGAATATGTGACTTTGATATTTTGCAGTTTGAAGACTTAACAGAATTTTTTCCTATTCTGAAACTGTGCACAGTACACAGAATTTGCTTCTTAACTGCGGCGACGCACAGTGAATGGAATATGTGACTTTGATATTTTACAGTTTGAAGACTTAACAGTATTTTTTCCTATTCTGAAACTGTGCACAGTACACAGAATTTGCTTCTTAACTGCGGCGACGCACAGTGAATGGAATATGTGACTTTGATATTTTACAGTTTGAAGACGTAACAGTATTTTTTCCTATTCTGAAACTGTGCACAGTCAACAGAATGTGCTGCTAAACTGCGGCGACGCACAGTGAATGGAATATGTTACTTTGATATTTTACAGTTTGAAGACTTAACAGTATTTTTTCCTATTCTGAAACTGTGCACAGTACACAGAATTTGCTTCTTAACTGCGGCGACGCACAGTGAATGGAATATGTGACTTTGATATTTTACAGTTTGAAGACTTAACAGTATTTTTTCCTATTCTGAAACTCTGCACAGTACACAGAATTTGCTTCTTAACTGCGGCGACGCACAGTGAATGGAATATGTGACTTTGATATTTTACAGTTTGAAGACTTAACAGTATTTTTTCCTATTCTGAAACTCTGCACAGTACACAGAATTTGCTTCTTAACTGCGGCGACGCACAGTGAATGGAATATGTGACTTTGATATTTTACAGTTTGAAGACTTAACAGTATTTTTTCCTATTCTGAAACTGTGCACAGTACACAGAATTTGCTTCTTAACTGCGGCGACGCACAGTGAATGGAACATGTGACTTTGATATTTTACAGTTTGAAGACTTAACAGAATTTTTTCCTATTCTGAAACTGTGCACAGTACACAGAATTTGCTTCTTAACTGCGGCGACGCACAGTGAATGGAATATGTGACTTTGATATTTTACAGTTTGAAGACTTAACAGAATGTGCTCTAATCTGCAACTTTGCACACTAAACAGAATGTGCTCTAATCTGCAACTTTGCACACTAAACAGAATGTGCTCTAATCTGCAACTTTGCACACTAAAAAGAATGTGCTGCTAATCTGCAACTTTGCACACTGAACAGAATGTGCTCTAATCTGCAACTTTGCACACTAAACAGAATGTGCTCTAATCTGCAACTTTGCACACTAAACAGAATATATGAAGTTTTTTTTTTTTGTTTTTTTTCCCCCCACACAAAATAAACTGCTGCCCCCACACACAGTAGTCCTAAAAAGGACTTTTGGGTCTTTTTTTTTACAAATTTGCTTTTCTTCTCCCTACACTGACTTTCCCTTCCTATCCTCATCTCTCCCTGGCTAAGACTGAGCCGAACTCGCTGGTCAGGTGCTATACAGCACCCGATCACGGGTTCTGGCCAGCCAATCAGTGTAATGCCAGCAGCCAACATGGCTGCTGGCATTACACTGATGTCAGAGCCTCCCCGCACGTTTATTGGCTGCGCAGCAGCCGCGAAACGTGTGGGGAGGAGACCCGAACATGGCGGGCGAGCACATGCGGTACTCGTACGAGTACCGCCATGTGCCGAGCAGAGCGATACTCGAGCCGAACCGAGCTTCGGCCGAGCATGCTCGCTCAACACTAGTAATTAAATCAGCCCTTTGAGCACCAGAGGGGTATGCAACACATTGCTTTGCAAGGTGTTGCATATCCCTCTGGCATTCAAAGGGTTAAATGAAAAGAAACTAGCAAAAATATCTTGTATACACAATAATACAATATTATTTATGTTCCAGTTATATAAATATATTTACCTGCTAAAAAAAAGTGTAGTAAATACATAAGGAGGAAAGGGTGTCAAAGTCTATATTATACTCGTAAACAAAATGTCATCTGTTGCAAGAAATGTTAAACTAAATGCGTTTTGCACTTCATTGTGAAGCTCTTATCTTGGTCTTGTAGTGTTGTCTTGTTTCAACCATGGTCCCATCCCTCTGCAGAAGTTTTCACAGCTCCAGTTCTTAGGACACACCAACAGGTAAGGTTTTAACGATATGCCTAATTAAGGACAGGTAAATCAATAAAAATGAGCGAGCCCTAATTAGCTGCCTATAATCGAGCAGGGATATCCTTAAATGGTAGCCTGTTTGTGTGTCCTGATAATAACATTGAGAATTATTGCTCTAGATTATAAGCTCACAAGAGCAGTGCTCTGCACAGCTCTTTATTACATGTTATTGTTGTTTTTGTATTCAGGTTTCAGTGTTGAATAAAATACAGGACACACTATTCACAATTAGACAGGAGGAGAGCAGGTTTGTTGCTTGTTTTGTGTTTGCACTTCGGGCTTTTTCCTGATGTTTGGGGGACTGGAGAACCCTCTAATTCCTTGCTGCACACTTCAGTAACCCCATTCCTTTTAATGTTCACTTTATATAAATTGTATACATATATATATATATATATATATATATATATATATATATATATATATATAATTGAGAAAGGATGGGGCAGCACCCGTGGGACTTTTCAATTAGGTTTATTTAAGAATAAGAGCTATAAATATGGTCAACGTTTTGGTCCTATGTGGACCCTTATCAAGACAATAAACAAATAGAACGCCATGTATTAAATACCCTGTGTTACCTGAGCATCCCGTCTGCCGCCGATGACGTCAATGACCCGCCTACAATGTCCAAATTAGAAGCGGGTCAGACGTACCTCATACAACACCAGAATGTTAAGGATATGGGTACTTAAATGACAAAGAGTTAGTGCACATAATGTTTCCAATGTGACTATAAAAATTAAGTTGTGATTATATTCAAAAACTTGAACCTACCCTTTATACGAATCATCCCCACGCTGTGTGACTAGCGTTCACGCTCCAAGTCACCACCCACCGATCACTGCGAGGTTACAGGATGGGGTGACATTGGATTGGAGACGCTTCATGTCAATCACGCGCATAAGGGACATTGTGGTATGCAATATGTCGCACTCACTCGTAGTTTAGTCCCAACATAGACATAACCACTAGGGGGATGATGTTTTATCTGACATACAGACAGGGGCACCGAGAACTTGCAAACATGTCCCAGGAAAGAGTTCATAAATATCGATCGAAACGGGTCACTGGCATGCATATAACATCACTGTAAATGCACAATAAGATGTGAGTCACAATCCACATGCAAATCAATCAATGATAATGAATGTCCACCATGGGCAAAATGTTCCTCATATAGTATGTGCATAAATTAGATCATACAAATCAAAGTTGCGAGCCCACAATAAACATTACCAGATTAAGACTGATATAGGTACATGCCATTTCATAATGTCACTGTGTATTCTAAATGGGTTCTGTGTGTTCTAGTAAATGTTAACTGTTATTCCCTATATGCTGCCCGTTTAATAAGCTAGCATCCATGGGCTTGAGACTCAAAAGAGAAAGTTGATGAAATAGAGGCGGTCGCGTCTGCCAGTTGGGGTCCAGATTTTAGTGAGTGATACAGGGAGATGGTGTTCGGGGGTATATAGTATGAATCTTTAAATTGTGGTGGGTTAACTGCAGTAGGTACCATATTGCCATATACAAATCATGTGGTTGATATTTTTAAGGCTACCCAAAATAGGGTGAGTCTGCCCATCAATGACACAGATTTAGAGATCAGGTCTGATATTTTTAAGGTCAACCATACAAGGTATACTGCCCATCAGACCATCCTAAAAATACTGTAAGGTACCACTACTACCCTTCACAGGAAACAGGACAAGATAGTCCTTTCGTTCAGACCTCTGGGTTGTAATGTCTCCAAGAGGTGGATCCATTTCTCCTCTCTCTGTAGCAGTTTCAAGCCCCTGTCTCCACCTCTCTGTAATTCAGGCTGTGTATCAATCACCATGAACCTCAAATCAGCCAATGTGTGTTTTCGTTCAAACAAATGTCTTGCCACTGATTTATCACTTCTGTTGCCCTTAAGTGCATCTCTAATGCTACTTCGGTGATTGGCTAAATGTTCTCTAATGCTGGTGATAGTCTTACCTATGTAAAACAGGATGCAGGGACGCTTAATAAAATATATTACATAGTGGCTAGTGAAGGTGAGTATGTGTCGAATTTTAATGCGTTTCCCTGTATGTGGATGGGGGAAGCTATCCCCTGTTAACATGTACTTGCACATGATACAACCCGTGCATTTGTAACATCCATTCTTTGCTTCAGGAAGCCATGTACTGTACTTGCTAGTATAACAGTGTTGTGGATCCGTTAATACTAAAAGGTCCCGCAAGTTGCGGCCTCTTTTATAACTTATCCTTGGTGGACTTGAAAATGATTTGGGTAATGATCTGTGTGCTAGAAGTGGTGTATGTAGAAATGAAAGTCAGTCTCTCAGGACTTGTAGATGTCTTGTTAACATGTAGGAGAGATGTTTGTGAGTGTTGCAGAGCTTTAAACAGGGCTTTTTCCAGAATGCTTAGTTTAGTCAATGCCCTATCTGGATCAGAGTTATCTATCTTATATAATAATTCGCTAAGTTGTGTGTAACGCCCGACATGCGCAGTAGACACTGCTGCGCGTGTGGCAGTCATGCACAGTACAGACTGCCCGCACCGCGGCTGATACAGAGCTGGGCGCTCCGAAGGATCGTCCAGCTCTGTATCAGCAGTGGCGGTGGCAGTCTCCACTGCGCGTGACTGCCCCGCGACCGGCTGCCAGAGGCACTGTGGCCCGTGTAACGGGCTGTTCAACTAGTTCCTAATAATACGTAGGAACTGAGCGTAAGGCACCCCATGTTTCACGTGTGTTGGGTGGAAACTGTTAAAATGTAGCAATGTGTTTCGGTCAGTTACCTTTCTGTAATTAGTGGTCCCGAGTGCACCATCTATAACAAATACTGTGAGATCCAAAAAATTGACCTGTTTCTTATCAACACAACTAGTAAATTTAATTGGTGAATCTAAAGCATTAAGTGTATTGACAAAACAGGTAAAGGAATCCAAGTCTCCCTTCCATATCAGAAACAAATCATCAATAAAACGTCTGTAGAATAAGATATAGGAGGATATCAGAGGTGTGATGTGAATGGATTCGTACTGGGCCATATATAGATTTGCGAAAGTCGGTGCTACGTTAGACTCCATTGATGTTCCCGAGATTTGCAAAAAATAATCATTCTCAAATCTGAAGTAATTAAGAGTAAGACAGTACTCCAGCAATTCCAAAAGAAAGCCAATGGGGGGTCTAGCAGGGGACCTAGGTGCTTTAATTAGTGCAGAGGCCACTGCTCTTATGCCTTCTTTAATGGGTATTACTGTATATAATGATTTGACGTCCATGGTGGCCAGGAGGTATTCACTCTCAAGAGTTCCTTAAGATGAAAGTTCCCGAATAAAGTGTCCAGTGTCCTCTATATATGAAGGTAATTGTTGGACAAGTGGTTGCAACCAGTGGTCCAAAAATTGGGCCACTGGTTGCAATAAGGAGCCCCTAGTGGAAACTATGGGGCGTCCTGGAGGATGTTCCAAGTTCTTATGAATTTTGGGTAGTGTATACAGGACAGGGCACACTGGGTATTCAACCGTCAGGAATCTGAGTGTGTCCTCATCTAGTCAACCATGTTGAAAGGCGTTATTGAGAGACATATCAATGATTTTCTTGTGTCTGGCTATAGGGTTAGTGGTAAGAAGCGAGTATACATTACTATCACTCAGTTGATTTAAAATCTCCTGTCGATAGTCACTGTAGTTCATGACGACCACCGCGCCCCCTTTATCCGCCGGTCGAATCACAATTGTTGGATTTACTGCAAGGTCTTTAAGAGCATTGTATTCTGATCTCGTAAGATTGTTGTGAGGGACACTACTAGGTTTAACAGAAGTGATAAACCAGTGGCAAGACATTTCTTTGAACGAAAACACACATTGGCTGATTTGAGGTTCATGGTGATTGATACACAGCCTGAATTACGGAGAGGTGGAGACAGGGGCTTGAAACTGCTACAGAGAGAGGAGAAATGGATCCACCTCTTGGAGACATTACAACCCAGAAGTCTGAACGAAAGGGCTAACTTGTCCTGTTTCCTGTGAAGGGTAGTAGTGGTACCTTACAGTATTTTTAGGATGGTTTGATGGGCAGTATACCTTGTATGGTTGACCTTAAAAATATCAGACCTGCTCTCTAAATCTGTGTCATTGATGGGCAGACTCACCCTATTTTGGGTAGCCTTAAAAATATCAACCACATGATTTGTATATGGCAATATGGTACCTACTGCAGTTAACCCACCACAATTTAAAGATTCATACTATATACCCCCGAACACCGTCTCCCTGTATCACTCACTAAAATCTGGACCCCAACTGGCAGACGCGACCGCCTCTATTTCATCAACTTGCTCTTTTGAGTCTCAAGCCCATGGATGCTAGCTTGTTAAACGGGCAGCATATAGGGACTATCTAACAGTTAACATTTACTAGAACACACAGAACCCATTTAGAATACACAGTGACATTATGAAATGGCATGTATCTATATCAGTCTTAATCTGGTAATGTTTATTGTGGGCTCGCAACTTTGATTTGTATGATCTAATTTATGCACATACTATATGAGGAACATTTTGCCCATGGTGGACATTCATTATCATTGATTGATTTGCATGTGGATTGTGACTCACATCTTATTATGCATTTACAGTGATGTTATATGCATGCCAGTGACCCGTTTCGATCGATATTTATGAACTCTTTCCTGGGACTTGTTTGCAAGTCCTCGGTGCCCCTGTCTGTATGTCAGATAAAACATCATCCCCCTAGTGGTTATGTCTATGTTGGGACTAAACTACGAGTGAGTGCGACATATTGCATAGCACTTCACAGAGATGCGATGTCCCTTATGCGCGTGATTGACGTGAAGCGTCTCCAATCCAACGTCACCCCATCCGGTAACCTCGCGGTGATCGGTGGGCGGTGACTTGGAGCGTGAACGCTAGTCACACAGCGTAGGGATGATTCGTATAAAGGGTAGGTTCAAGTTTTTGAATATAATCACAACTTAATTTTTACAGTCACATTAGAAACATTATGTGCACTAACTCTTTGTCATTTAAGTACCCATATCCTTAACATTCTGGTGTTGTATGAGGTACGTTTGACCCGCTTCTAATTTGGACATTGTAGGCGGGTCATTGACGTAATCGGCGGCAGACGAGATTCTCAGGTAACACAGGGTATTTAATACATGGTGTTCTATTTGTTTATTGTCTTGATAAAGGTCCACATAGGACCGAAACGTTGACCATATTTATAGCTCTTATTCTTAAATAAACCTAATTGAAAAGTCCCACGGGTGCTGCCCCATCCTTTCTCAATCATTTACAATTAATTAGGGATTGTGCACCTGGGCATTTTGTATATTTGGAGTGAGTGCTTTCCCCACCATTTTGCATATATATATATATATATATATATATATATATATATATATATATATATATATATATATATATATCCTATATAATAATTCGCTAAAACGTGTGTAACGCTTCAGTCATGCTCAGTAGAGACTGCTGCTCATGTTGCAGTCATGCGCAGTAGAGACTGCCCGTGCCGCGGCTGATACAGAGCTGGACGCTCCTTTGTGCATGACTGCCCCGCCACTGGAGGACAGTGGCACTGTGGCCCGTGTAACGGGCTCTTCAACTAGTATATATATATATATATATATATATATATATATATATATATATAATTACTATACACTAAGGTGAGTTATCACTGTGAGCTCTTTTGCTCATTCTAGCAGCTTTTCACTTTCAGTATTACACATAAATGCTTTATTGCACCAAATCTTTTCTTTTATATAATTGGCCTCTAAGGGGTTTATCTAGGCTCTCATATACCCTGTCTGTTTGAAACTGATTATTTCTCATGCCTGTGGGGGTGGTAACAAGTTACCTATAAAGGCTGATTGAGTTACAGTCCTTTTTGCACAGGTATAAACTCAATGCAGTCACACAAGGCAAGTCCACCTTTACACTTTTTTGAAATATTGTTTGTCATGTGTTTTTAATTGCATACATGGCGACCCCCAAGCATTCAAAAAGAAACTGTAATAAAGGGTCCCCCTCCAACGCGTTTATCACAACATCTCTTCAGGAGCTATTTTTAATTTTAATTTTTTATTTTCAATTTAGATAGGGATTTCAGGTGTTTGGAGTAGGTACCTGCCATATACTTGAGGTACCTTCAAGGGGTTTGCAAGCTTATACCTCTTTTTTGGCCAAAAATGTGGGCACTAAAACCTTATATTGATCAACAGTGTTATTATACACCCTAATATAGGGCCCACTATTCATAGACTGGAGGAGCACAGATCTGTTGTTTGTTTTGTGTTGAATAATATATTTGCGCTTTATAAATTAAAAATAATAATCTTTCTTCCTTCCTCTTCCCCATTCAGACTCCTCTTTCCTTCATCTCCTTTTCTGTTCTTTTGCATTCATTCTGACTTCCCCTCCTTCTCCTCCTAGTCACTACTCATCTATTTCTTCCTTTCACAGTAGCAGTACTGATGTGGTAATACTTGACATACTAGACATCTAAGCAATAAAACCTTACTTTTCTCTTTTACACATTTACTACCACTTCCATTTTTGTAAAACAGTACTATTTGGCTCTATTGCATGAATCCTATGTCATTTCCATTTGTATATTTTATATTGCTACTGCCGATTTCAAAATCAATAAAAATTCTTAATCATAAAAAAATGATAATAATAATCATTATTTATATTATTATTTTCTCTACTGAATGTTTAGTAAATTTGTGTCACCACATATCTTGGTTCAGAGGTGTACTTCTAACTAGGCAGTGTAGACAACTATCTAGGGCAACTTCAGCAATGCTGGCCATACCATATTCCAAGATGAGGGTATGGCCAGCAGACAGCTCAGTCTAAATCCTCCAACACCAAATAGACACTCCTGGTTTACTCCCTAGTTCATGTACCAATTTGGCCAATTTACATATATACATACACACAGCCTTTTATTTAACTCCTTGGATGCTAGAGAAGTGTTCAGTGCATTGCAAATAATTAAAGTGGTTAAGAACTTTTCATGTGTTTGTATATTATAGGATAATATATTTTGTTTGCCAGACTATGATGCATGGGGCTGTGGGGAGGAGTAGGGGCAGGGCTAAGAGCTCCTAGGAATACATTAATTACAATTAATGTAATGGAAAATTAAAATGGTAAAATATGTTTTACTAGAATGCTTCCAGAATTATAATTTTGAATATGACAAGACGGATAATGTAAAGCAGATGACAGAAATGATGGACTAAGTTGGTTTGTGCTAGTAAATATTACTGATGTAATATTGCATCGGATAACCAAAGTATCTGAGAATATTGCAGAAATATCTATTATGTAAACTAATTTCCATGATCCTTCTTCAGACTTACAAATATTTTGTAAAGAAAAGCCTGCAAGTCAAAATATTCTAGCTCTTGTGTGTTCCATCTTTCAGCAGCAAAAATGTTCCTTGGCTTGGCAGTCTTGCAAATCTTCCGACCAACACATCTCTTCATTGAGAAACATGACAGCTGCTTCAGTAATTATCTTTTTTCGAGATGGCAAGTTTTGTGCTCTTCAAATCACTTCCAACAGTATCTCAAAATGTCAAGGAACATTTCTGAGAGACATACCAGTAGAGTGGGGAGTTATTAAAACCACATTAAACAGTGTGATTTTTCAGAAGTCAAATAATTAGACAATTAGTTCGTTATGGATCTGTAAAGATATCTACCCATAAAGACACATTCAAAATACAATTATTTCAAGGACAGGCCAAACCAGAAATGTATTATATTGAGGAATCTTGCCTCAGAGCTTACAATGATCTTAGGCATGTCTATATGAAAAGGTGGTATTTTATATGAAGAAATAGAAGGGACCTGATTTTTAGAAGAAATGTATTCAAGTGGGATTTAATAGTTAATCTTTGACTCTTGTTAGCATTTATTATTTCAGCATTTCAGTTAACTGCATATTACCTGCCCTTTTTTATGTAATAAAGATAACTGTTGCCAGGGAAGTTGTTAAGTTCCCAAGAAAAACCTTGGACATGGGCCATCTGACTGCAAGACTAGTGCACTTTGCAGGCCAATTGAATAATTAGTAATAGTGAGATTATCACAATTATATACCCCAAACTGGGAGCAAGAGCCTGAGACCTGGGAGTTTAACTACCACAGCCAGTACCTGGTAATACTCCTGATTTCTGCAGAAACTCCCCATTAAATACATATAAACTAATGACTCTCATTGAGATATAGCCATTCAATGCAGTGTTGTTCTAGGTGGTTCAAAAAAGAGACAGTTGTTTTAGACACTAGGTCATCCCAATGGAATAGCCTTCTGTCACATAAAGTAATATTATCACAAACCCTCGGATATATAACCAGTGCATCGTATATTATATTATTATTATCCATTTGGTTGTTCTAACTATAGTCCTAGAAAAAACAAGAGGGGAAAAAAGAGAAATAGAAAATGTGAGGGAACCCTTATAGGCCTGTGGAAGGGTTAACCATATCAGATGCATAAGTAGGCCAGTGATGTTTATAATCCCTGGGGAGTGCTTTGTATTAAGTTTATATATGAAGGTAACAGCTGTCTGGTGTGTGTGGCCCAGGAGCTGTAGCTCTGGCAAGTGTTGCTTAAAGTGTTACAAAAAGAGTCCTATTCAATGGAACACTAAAACAGCCATAAGAAAAGGTGAACTTCAGGATGAGGAAAACTCTTATGGTACCTGAATTTGAAGTTAATATTTATGGAAAAAGGGTTTGATACCATGTTCAAAATTGGCAGACATCTTGACAGCAGTGTTCCAGAGTTCCATGAAGGCATATTCAGGAGTCTAACAGCAGATGTGCCTGGCAATGTAATAGCTCAATGTTTCACATGCAAAAATCTCCAGAATCAAAATATCCCCAACTGTGACAATAATGTAATCCAAGCTCTAGCTAGAAACACTGAAAATGATACATAAAGCGGAATTAATACCTCTTTATGATAACCCCAATATACATTGCCATGGTCAGAAAATTGTAATGGCCACTGTGAAATGTGTCCTTGTGCCTTTATTAAAGAGTTAAATTCTTCCATCCATCCTGGATGTCATGTCCATAGAGATGGACGAGAGAGTTGTTTGCGTCTTTTTCAAAATAAAGCAGGCAGACTGCATGAGCCCACTTAACCCTTTAAAGACCAGAGTGGATTGCAACAAACTGTAAAGAGATGCACATCCCTCTGATCCATATAGAATGAATCTTACCATCCACAGTGAGAAGAGTCTGAGGTCCTGAGGTCCTGCTAGTAACTGATATCTCCTCCTCCATGGATAACATCCAGCACTGATTGGAGATGTTACCCCTTGAACCAAGAAGAAAGGGACAAAATAATAGTGTCCATTAGTATTTTTTGGCCATAGGAAGATAAGTGAGGGGTTGTTATTAGGGGATGTTAGTTCACCTTTAATTATTACAGCCAGGAATCCAATGGAGAAGATACCATGTGTTGAACTACAATTTGCACTGACACTACCAACTTAATATATATCAAGGTCTCATTAGCAAATCAGCAGAAAAAAGGTGTAAATTGTACATTTGTATTAGGTGTTTTCTTCACAGTAAATGTGCCAGTGTATCCATGGTAATAGAGTAACATGTAGTATTCTATTAATTTATGCTGAGTATAGGGGAATCTCATTTCCCAGAAATGCATTGTTTGGTAGTTGGAAACTCATTGGTAAAGCCCAAAGACCTCATTTCCAAATATAATCGAGATAGTCATTAATGTACAATGTCTTTCTTTCTAAGGGTCTTGGAGAAGCTGGGACGTAACTACCTGAATGCTAGAGAGGTTTTCAGTTTATTGCTTAACATTGGGTTGGATAATTCTCCAGAATTCAAAGGGGTAAAATCCCTATTATAAACCTTTGAGTACCATAGCAGTATCCAACACAACACATTGCAATGCATTGGATACCTCTCTGACACTCAAAGGGTTAAATCAATGAGGATTTTTATTTTTCCTCTACTATATGGTGGTAAGCTTCCACCAAAACCGTTCTAGTTCTTTTTTAGAACATCAGTCTCAATGAGTTAAACAACCTTATATGCTTTTAGAAAATGGTGTTAGTCTATAAAATCCTTATAATTTAGCAGCAAATATATATATTCCCCAGCTAACAACACATTGCACCAGGCATTTTAATGCTAACAATGCAACTGAATAGCAAGAATGAGCCAGTTAGAATCTTCACATAGTTATTTTCTTTGCGCTAGTCTTCACAAGCTAGAGATATTGATTAAAAACCTTTACCATGACTTCACAGTTGCATGGCAATTGGTTTGAACATATAACTTGATAGAATTTTATGTCACCATTCATAATGTAATTTATTCTTCAATCAGTAGGCATAGATCAAATATAGCATCACATCAATTGAAGTTACAATAACTTTAAATTGCATTTTGCCATAGCGAGTTTCTGATCCCCATATGGCTTCTGTCATCATTTTGCTATCCCAGAGCGCAAGCATCACAGCAACAGCTTTTCCTGTGTAAAAGGAAAAGATACAATGCAAATTATGTGCAAAATTCTTTGCAGGTACGTCTCAAGGTAAATAGACATTTTTCTTCTTGCTCTGTTCCATTCACTGATATATGAACGTGTTCCTCATAAATCTAAGTGCCATTGTATGATAGATTCCCAGGCTCAATTTTACTGAGTACAGCATGAAAACAGCTCATGCATAATGAATAACAAAGAGACACATGCACAAAGACAGTACTGGAACAATTCAGGGGAAACGACTGGCACTATACATAGGTGACAAATTTAATTTTCCACTGGAAATTGAGACCTCTATAGCATTCAAGTCCCAATTAGATGAATGGGATTTTTCTATTTCTATCAGGTTCTCCTGGTAGCACACACAGCGAGAGAGAGAGAGCTCCTGATTTCATAGGTAGGACAGGGAAACAATTAAATAGGATTTCCCACCCCACCATCCCCAGTTGATTCCTGCCCTAACCAGGTAGGACCAAGCTTTTCTTCTAACAGATTTTTTATGTTTTTGAGGTCCCATACAATTACCTTCTTGGGTTCCAGATGTGCACTCTTAGTGATCAGAACTAGAGAGGGCTAAGTCTTCTTTAGTCATCCCCCTGTCATTTGGACCTCATTGGGTACCAATGTACTGTGGCTGAGAAGAAACTTTAGCTTCTGCCCCTATGACTATTTTGTATTTGCCACCTTAGGGCTAGATTTTATTGCAGGTACTAAATGTTAACACCCATTTTATCAAACATTTTCCCATTGAAGTTTATGGAGAAAACTGGAGATAAAAGCAGAGGTAAAATTAGCACCTGTAATAGAATCCAGCCCCAAGTCTTTTGAATAGAGATCATCTATTCCACCATCACCAAGTGACTATCTCCCAGCAAATGAAGCTCTCACTAGTTGGGTGCTCTAAGAGTAATATTTCTAAGGCTCTTTCATGATCAATACTTCAATGCATTGCATTACTATGGATGCCAGTAAACTAGGTTGGAAGGATGCTCTCAAGAATCAATCATTTGGGGATTCTTGGTGTTATCCCTTTTAACTACCTCTCTCTGAGCACTGTCATTCATCATTACAGCATTTATATACTTCCTCTTCCATGTTACTTACACCCGATCTAGCATTGCTGTTAATCTCAATTAATTTTGTGTACCTAGTCTCTGTTTTCCCAGTTGCTGACCCAGCTACATTCCTGACTATCCATTTGCCTACTGATTTTGCCTCTATTGATATCCCCGTTGCTGATCTTGATAAGTTCCTGACTATCTGTTTCCCAACTACTGTTATCTTTCTTGGTAGAGCTGTTACTGACCCCTCTAGTTCCTGACTATCCACTTGCCTGTCGATAACTGTACTGTTCCTGACCCTCTGATACAGGAGATCTTCTTCCTGTGTAGTTCTCTCCTCCTCTCTCTCTGTGGTTTTCTCCAGTAATCTGGAAGCTTGGATCTCCAGTTACTCTTGTGCGGTTCCCAGTTCAGCCTGCTTGGCTATATCTACTGCCCCTGCTGCTGAGTACTGGCATACCCTTTCTTTTGTTGTTTTCAGGAGTGCTATCTACCCCTTTGTGGATGGTCTTCGCCCATTAGCACCTCCCCGCTGTGATGAACTCTATCCCTTGCTCCCCCCAACAGGAGAGCTCACACTACTCCCTCTGAGGCAATCTGGTGTATTCTCCAGCTCCACTGGAGGCAGGATCATCTGCCTGTTTGTCATTTATCAATCAAAACGAGGTTTATGTATTATTTCTTCATTTTTAACCCTCTGTTATGCCTTTACATCCACACTCCCCACATCCCACCTGTCCAATGAAGCATATTTTTTATAGGGATTCTTCCATTTTATCCCTTTATTACTTTTATTGTACTTTTTATAGTAAAGTATAGTGTCCTAAAGTTATATTTTCATTTAATTTTTTTAAGGGAATTAAGCATACACAGGTTTGTAGAATACCACATAAATTTAAAATGTCATCCCCATAGGTTTTCTGTGGTCATTCACAAATAAGCCTGAATAAAGGGTTTGGTAATTTTAGGAGTCACATTACTCTCTATGAAGGAGTTTAACAGATAGAGTTAATACTGGAAGCTTTGTGGATAGGAGATCTTTTCCATCCTATCAGAGTCGTAGGGAGCTTATTTTAATTGTAGTTTGTTTAGCGGCGGCATCTTTCTTTGTGCTTGACGTATTGTTGAGACTCATAGCTTTGAGAAGGAGGTGTCAATCGAAAAACGCATAATTGTAGAGTCCAGTAGATACACTTGTAAATATTTATGGAATACATTTTTGGTACTATTTTAAAGAATGATGCTCCCCACTCTTTTTATTCATTATATTTAGTTTTTCAATTTTTTTTTTTTTTTAAATTTTATTTAGTTTGTTTTGTTTCATTTGATCCCATTTTGGATTTCAACATTTTACAACCGTAGATATAATTGAACTGGAATGTTAGACAGTTGTGAACCAGTACTCAATTGGCACTGAACCAATACTCAAGATCCTGAACAGAGACGGGCTGGTTATCTCCTTAAGCTGGATTGTCAGACTGTGTGTAAGCACTGATCTGACCACAAGGATTTGTGAGTAACCTGACTATTAATTGTTATTAACACTCACTAGGCACTATTTCACTATTGGGTGCCTTTCTGTCTTTTGTTCTTCTTTTATATATGTGCCACTTGGGAGAGTGATCTGACAGAGAAAGCAGCCAGAAATGTAACAGTCCAATTTGCATCAAGCTACTGAGGGTAGATTCAGACACATAAGAGCATTTGTTGGTATTGGCATAAGCTACTGGCCAACTAGCATTTTTGTGAGTATACATCTTAAGGGTGTATGGTGATGTTCACGGAGAATGTTTCCTATTGATATACACAGGGGCGCCTTCTTGGTTCTCTCCTGTCTCTCTCTTTCTACAAATTTGGATTGCTGGCTATCTTCCTCTACACTAGCTACCATAAAAACATTCAGTTATCTTCTCCATCTCTCTCTCTCTCCCCAAGCACAGACTCACAAGTTGAAGTAAACTGATACCCTCTTTTATACTTAAGCACAGCAAAAATACATGAGGGAAACTGTCCACGTCTGGGAGGAGGTTACCTTAATTTTACATTGTTATTATTGGTTTCAATGCTAGGAAAAAAGTGGAAAACAGTATTTTTCACAGGGATTCCCACAAAAGACAGGAAATACCATTTATCATGTTTCTAGTTTGAGGCTAAATATGTATCTCATATCTAATCATTGTGTCCAGCAAAGCCTCATTTCTACATGGCTCTTCTGCTAGACTGGGAAGTATGAATTCGGATAAAATTATTTTCATTTGTGTTGCTAGATGGGTAATTTTTCCAGTCAATTTAAGTGAAGTGGAAATCTACTATTCCAATTATAGTTCCTGAGAAACCATTTTTCATTTGCAGTAACTGTTGGGCTTCTTCAAATGCCACAATACTGGGTAGCTCCACAACACCTTTTTATTATGTATGTTCTCAGTGTGTATTTCAGCTCAAAAGGCCTATACATTATCACTGGATTGCTCATTTTTATTTTCCTTAAGTAATTCCTAGACAATATATTGTTCATTCATAGCAATAGTAACATAGTAATATAGTAAATTAGGTTGAAAATAGACACATGTCCATCAAGTTCAACCTTTGCCTCATACCCAAGTGACATGAGAATTGTATAGCTTTCCTGCTACCAAATAAGTTAGTCATTTATCAGACCTTCCTGATTTGCCTACTAATATACAGTATAACCCTGTAGGTTCCCTTTTGAAAGAAATGTATTTAATATTATCTTAAAGGTATCCATTGCATCTTCATTAACCACATCCTTGGGCAAGGAATTCGATAATTTAACAAACCTTACTGTAAAAAATCCCTTCCTTTGCTGAAGTCTAATCCTCCTTTGATCTAATCTCAAGCGGTGTCCCCTGGTCATTTGATCAGGCATTGAAATGAATAGCTCACCACAGAGATCCTTGTATTGACCTCTCATGCATTTGTACAATGTGATAAGATCTCCTCTTAGTCGTCTTTTCTCTAGCATGAATAAACCAAGTTTTTCTAGTCGTTCCGCATACATCAAGTCCTCCATTCCCTTAATTAATTTTGTTTTCTCTATGATGCACCCTCCCAAGTTCTAGTATATCCTTTTTTCAGAACTGGTGCCAAAAACTGTACTGCATATTCGAGGTGAGGTCTTACCAATGATTTGTACAATGGCAAAATAATGTTATCCACTCTTGATTCAACACCCCTTTTTAGGCACGACAGGATTTTGTTTGCTTTTGCTACTGCTATTTGACACTGGTCACTGTTTCCAGGTTTGTAGTTTACAAGGATACCCAGGTCTTTCTGTAGCAATGAGTCCTCTAAAATGATTCCATTAAGTTCATAAGTAGCACTGGGAATTTTTTCTTCCCAAATGCATGACTTTACACTTTCCCACATTAAACTTCATATACCATTTGTTTGCCCAGTCTGCCATTTTATGTAAATCCCTCTGTAGAGAGCAAATATTCTGTTCTGAATTAATTACCCATCATAATTTACTACATCAACTGCCTTACCATTATCTAGGTTGCTACTGCATGATCTATTCGTCATAAAACCAAGTTGATTCCTGCTAATGATCTTATTTTTTGTGTTGCAATCCTGAATATAGTCCCTTGTTATCCCTTCTAGCAGTTTTCCTACTACAGAGGTCAACCTCACAGCTCTATAATTTCCAGGTTCTGTTTTATTTACCTTCTTAAATAGAGACACGATATTGGCTCTTTGCCAGTCTTGTGGCACTGAGCCTGTGGTGAAAGAATCTTTAAAGAACAAAAATAGGGGTCTTGCTAACACTGTACTGAGTTCCTGAAGAATCCTTGTATGTATACCATCAAGACCCGGTGCTTTGTCAGTCTTAATTTAGTTCGGTCTTCCCATGACTAGGGGTGGGCGAAGAGTGTGAAAAATTTCCCATGAAAAATTTCACAAAAACGTGTCGATTTTTCGGCTTTTCCCATGAAAAAATATGTCTTTCCGCCTATGCAAAAATGTCCTCCTTTTCGCCTATTTTAACACATTTTCCGCCTATGTTAACACATTTACACCTATTTTAACACATTTTTCACCTGTATTTCCTATAGGTACTACATTTCCCACTGTAATATTACTTCTTCTGAGGGCTGAAGTTTAGAAATAAGTGGCTGAAAGTCAAACCTGTGAGTCCTCAGCAAAATATGGCTTGAAAAATGTGTTAGCATGCAGAATGCATTTGTCCTTTGCCCACAGCACTTTCTTGCTTAAAGGGATAGTAATACTTCATTTTAACTTTATTTTATTTTGTAGGCATTAAAAAAACATGAAGAATGATATAAGTCTTATCTCTGAAACCTTTATGGTTTAAGAGATATTCACAAACAAAGTATCCCCCCCCTGTTCAACCAAATCAGAAGGGAGATGCCCAGGTAGACTGCAGAGAGGGACAATCTTCAATTAAGATAATGGAAAAAGCTGAAAATCTTGTCAAGGGGGGAAGGGCTTTCATTGTTTTCATACAAAGAAAATTGTCCCCTTCTGTTATCTGTACTGTCATACAACCAGACTCACATCTGAGAAGAGATTGTTTACACTAGGTAAAAGGGGCGGGGAGGGGAACTTTGCTTGTGAATATCTCATAAACCATAAAGGTTTGAGCGATAAGACTTATATCATTCTTCATGTTTTTTTAATGCCTACAAGTTAAAATAAAGTTAAAACGAAGTGTTACTATCCCTTTAAGTGACACTGTCACATATTCATGATGATATCAATTAATAAAAAAAATAAAGTACAACCTACAATGTGGCAGATATGTATTGTAGTGGTGGTGGTGGGGGATTGGCATTTGTGTATGTATTTGTATGTATTTTTACCATTGTCATACTCTATCCTCCTTCTCAGATTATTGACACATATTACTAATCCATCATAGCAGTGGTCCCAAGTGGGGTAGACGGTGGCAACCCTTCTTCACATCCGTCCTCCACCTCCTCATCTGTGCTGCTGTTAATATATTTACTCTGGCTTTGTATATCATGTGTGGTTTCTGCTACTACTACGATTGCTGGAGCTGGATGTTGATGTAATTCTACTGCCACTACTACTAGGTGTCAAAGGTGCAGCACTTATAGCAGTAGCACCAGAGGTACTCATCATATCTAACACAACCTGTGTTGCTGTGTTGCTGGGTACTCAAAACAGGTGTGTGTGGCTAAGTGGGGCTTGGACTTTGAAGAGGCAATGATGCTGAGGATGACCAATAGGGTGACTGTGTGCTTTTTGACATCTGTACTTGTCCAGGGTCAGACTTTCCAATGGCTTTCTCAAACAGTTTATAGATAGGCACAGTGCTCCTTAAAAGTGGTGGAAGATTCAGACTTTGGCTTTCTGCTAACCTTATAGCCCTGTCATCATCCTCACTCTCAACTTCATCTCTATCTGAACAAGAGAAGGGTGCTTGAGGGATATATTCTAGATCTGCATCAACAGTCATCATTAGGTCATCCTAATGTAGCAGGCGGTTCAGCTGCTACACCTTCCTCTATTATGCTTTTTCCAGCATCATCAACACTTGAATGTGATTTGTTGTAATCTTCAGTGTTCTTCTTATATGGTTCTATATTTCTGCTGGCACTGGTGGTGCTAGAACTAGTTTTGCTGGGACCTTGACAAAATGCATCCTCCCTTGGAGTAAAGGGATCATCATCATCATTGATTGCACACTCTGCAGCAACCATTGCTGCAGTCAGTTTTTACACTACTACTTTACTCTCACGTCCCTGCACTGCTCCACCTCTCCCCCTTCCCCTTGTGCATTTGCTGGACATTCTGCAACTAAATTGTGTTTTTTTACTGTGCAGTGCACAACACAACTGATGGAGCTGTATGACACCTTGCCTAAGCCCAGTCAGCTGTCTGTCACTTTCACCTAAGATATTTCGTTGTTTATTCTTTTTTTTATATTTTATTTTATTTTTTTAAGTTGTCCACCCTGTTGTCTTATCACAGTCTGTCCAAAAAAATTATAACTGAAAAAGAAAATCAACAATGTCTTTCCCCAGACTTCCCCACCCAGCACAGAGACAATAACAGCAATATCAGCAAGCAAATAGGTTGCCTGTGTCTTGCTTGTCAGTCACATGGAATTTTGGAGTATTTGGGGGACAACCTCCTTCCTCCTTTCTTATCCCCTAAAGTGCCCCCAGACTCCTCTAATACAGAGAACAACTGTCCTACCTAAATGACTTCCTAAACTAAGCTTCAATCCCCCTTTATTTGCCTATCTTCTCTAGCTAAAAACATGCTGCTCTCTCCTCTCACAAACACAGAATGGCTGCTGTGAGAGCCTGACAGCCTTTTATATGGCTGTAGAAAACTTTTGTGTGGTGTAGAAATATTTCTTCCCATTGATAGTAATGGTCGGAAAAGGTGGAAAAAAGTGAAAAAAGCTGCACTTTTCGCAGGGAATGTTTCACCAAGTGGAAAGTGCCATTATTCGCTGATTTCAGTTTGAGGTGAAAATTTTTGCCCATCCCCTACCCATGACCTTTTCTTGTGTTAACTCAATATCTGATAATTGTATTGTTTTATTTGTTACTTGATGAGGCTCTTCTACCATTTCATGTTCCCTTGTATACACTGATGCAAAGAAAGTGTTTAGAATATTGGCCTTTTCCTTATCCTCTCTAATCAACTCACCCACCTCATTGTTGAAAGGTTCAGTGCACTCACTCACTTTTGCTATTTATATATTTGAAAAGCTTTTTTTGATTAGTCTTGCTCTCCCTTGCAATTCGAGTTTCATTATCTATTTTTGGTAAACTAATTGCCTTTTTGCAATCTTTGTTGCACTCACTGTATTTTAAGAAAGAATGTTCAGTTCTTTCAGACTTAAATAGTTTAAATCTTTTTTTTTCCTTGCCATTTCCTTCTTTATATGTGAAGTTAACCACATTGGCTGTGATCTACTTCTTTTGCACTTGTTCCCCATTGGTATATACTGTTGGGTACATTTCTGCAACCTAAATTTGAGTTCTGACCATTTTTCCTCAGTATTTTTGCCCTTAAATAATTGATCCCAGTCTATGTGTTACATTGAAGCTCTTAACAATTTGAAGTTAGTGTTTTTAAAATTAAGAGTTTTGGTCGAACCTATACAGTTTTGATTTGCCAAACTGATCTCAAATGTAACCATGTTGTGATCACTATTACCCAAATGTTCACTTACCTTAGTATTGGAAACCATTTCTTTGTTATTCATTTTCACTAGGTCCAATACATTGTTATTTCTTGTCGATACTTGCACCATTTGTGACATGTAGCTTTCACGAAGCATGTTCACAAACCTACTTCCCTTAGCACTCTGACAGGTCTCACTATTCCAATTGATATCTGGATAGTTAAACTCTTCCATAATTATAGTATGCCCAAGCTGGGCAGCTTTCCTCATTTGTAATATCAGTTGGGCCTCAACATTGTCATCAATATTTGGCGGTTTGTTGCATACACCCACCAACACTTTTTTTTTACCTTGTACACCACATTTAGTCTCATTTTCTACCCACAAGGACTCCACATTATGGCCAGTTTCCTCACTAATATCACCCCTTAAAATTGGATTTAGCTCTGGTTTCAAATATAAGTGCACACCTCCCCCTTTTCTATTAATCCTGTCTCACCTAAACAGAGAATAGCCCTCTATTTTTACAGCGCAATCATGTGTATATCACCATGTTTGTTTTATACCAATTATGTTCAAATACCCATTAACTGCCAACAATTCTAGTTCTCCTATTTTATCTACCATACTTTTCACATTTGCTAGCATACAATTCATTTTAAAGTGTTTACATGTTTTATCCCTACATGCCTTTTTTTCTACATTTTCATTTAATATGAGTTCCTCCCTATTGAATACATTTATCCCCACCCCTTCTCCACCTCCCATGATCATTTACTTGGACCCAGTTCCTGTCTAATCTATCTATCCAATTTTTGCTATCTATACCCTGCACCCTTTCCTAGATTAAAAGCTCCTCCAACCTTCCTAACATTCTCTCCTCTAGCATGTGGCTCCCCTACCATTTAGGTGCAATCCATCACTTCCATATAGATTGTACCAAAGAGCAAAGTTAGCCCAGTGCTCTAAAGACACATACACAAAACCCTGCTTACTACACCAATGCTTGATCCATGCATTAAGCTCTCTGGGCTCCCACTGCTTACCTGCACTGGTGCATGACACAGGTAGCTCCACTTTCCCCATCTAACTTCAGGCTACAAACATTTCCAAACATGCATTCTATGTTGCTGCCATAAAAGATGTGCATTCCTTGACATATTATTCATGTCTGTTTTATGCGCTGAATTAGCTCTGTTCCACTCTCCACCCAGATGTCCTTTCTCTAATTCAAGGTCTGCAGCTTAAGGTTGTGAATGGTTGAAAGACCCAGTGACTTTGTTATTGATACCAACATCTTCCCAGGTAGCTGAGTACCCTGCCCCTTATAACAATGTTAAACCCCATTCCACTACATGCAAACCTGGAAACCTGGGAGACAGCAGACATTGACTGTAGCTATCCTAGTAACAGTGTATCAGTCTTCCTGTTATAGAATCCCCTACCACCGCTTGCTTAGGTTTACCTGCTTTCCAATTCCTATAGGTGCTAGAGGGGCTGTTCTGCTGGCTACTAGAAAGAACAGTCCTTTCAAGGGCATTCCTGGTCTTCCATCCCCAACACCATCATTCAATGAAGCAAATCTGTTTCGGTGAATACAGGAGTTTCCACCCTATTTCTCTTTCCCTTTTTGTATGTAAAACTGTAACCCGTCCATTTTTTAATTAGTGAGCAGAAAACCATAGTAACATAGTAACATAGTAACATAGTAGATAAGGCTGAAAAAAGACATGCGTCCATCAAGTCCAGCCCATGCCAATAACACCCCTGTTGATCCAGAGGAAGGCAACAAAAAAAGCCCTCTGGAGCAATTTCCAATGTAGGTGTGTGTGTGTGAGTGTGTCAAATAGTTCCCTGGCTCAATATCCTATTTGCTTTGAAGCCATCTGTCATAACTGTCAATATTGTTCTGTGCTAGATAGGCATCCATTGCTTTTTTGAATGCAGTTACATTATCTGCAAGCACAGCATCCCGAGGCAAAGAATTCCATAGCCTTACCGCCCTTACCGTAAAGAATCCCTGCCTGTGTTTTAGTCGAAAGCGCCTTTCCTCAAGTCTTAATGGATGACCTCTTGTTCTTAGCTCAGCTCTTTGCATAAATAATTCATTGGATAGTTCTTTGTATTGGCCTTGAATGTATTTGTAAATGGTAATCATATCACCCCTTAGACGTCTCTTTTCTAATGTAAACAAACCCAGTTTGGCTAGTCTCTCTTCGTAACTCAGATCCTCCAATCCCTTTATCAGTTTTGTTGCACGTCTCTGCACCTTTTCCAGTTCAGTAATGTCTTTTTTTAGAACAGGCGCCCAAAATTGTACTCCATATTCTAGATGAGGCCTAACCAAGGATTTATACAGAGGTAGGATAATATTAGCATCCCTTGCTTCTACACCTCTTTTTATGCAGGCTAGTACTCTATTTGCTCTTGCAGCAGCTGAGTGACTCTGCACACTGCTGTGAAGACTATTGTCTATCAGTACACCTAAATCTTTCTCTAATGAGGATTTCCCAAGTTGTTTCCCATTTAGAGTATATGTAGCAAGTTTGTTTCTACAACCCAAATGCATAACCTTACATTTATCTACATTAAATGACATCTGCCACTTTTCTGCCCATTCACTTAGTTTATCTAAATCCTTCTGTAGGGAAAAAACATCGAGCTCTGTATGTATTTCCTTACATAGCTTAGTGTCATCAGCAAAGATTGAGATGCTACTTTCAATTCCCACTTCTAGATCATTAATAAACAAATTAAAAAGCATTGGGCCCAGGACTGAACCCTGCGGTACCCCACTTATAACCCTAGACCAATTTGAAAAAGTTCCATTTACAACAACTCTCTGCCATCTATCATTTAACCAGTTCTCAATCCATGTACAGATACCACCACCCAAACCGAAGCCTTTTAATTTATGCAGTAACCTGTTGTGAGGCACTGTGTCAAAGGCTTTTGCAAAATCCAAGTATACTACATCAACAGCAATTCCCCTGTCCAAATTACTACTCACTCTTTCATAAAATGCAAGTAAATTAGTCTGACATGATCTGTTCTTCATGAAACCATGCTGATTCCTTCTAATGATATTGTTTGTCTTCACATAGTTCTGAATACTATCAGTTAATAACCCTTCTAGTATCTTACCCACTATGGAAGTCAAGCTCACAGGTCTATAATTTCCTGGTTTGGATCTTGCTCCCTTTTTAAACAATGGAACTACATCAGCTTTCCTCCAATCACAGGGCACTATGCCTGATGAAAGCGAATCAATAAATATTAAGTATAATGGTTTTGCTATTACTGAACTAAGTTCCTTAAGTACCCTTGGGTGTATACCGTCCGGTCCAGGCGCTTTATTCACTATAACCCTTTCCAGTCTCTTTTGGACCTTGTCCTCAGTAAGCCATGTAGATGTTGGAGGAAATTCCATGGTTTTGTCTGTTTGCCCATAGCTTGTCATTTCTGCTTCCTTTGTATATACTGAAGCAAAGAACGTATTTAGGGTCTCAGCCATAGCTTTATCCTCACTAATCAATTCACCTGTTTCAGTCCTAAGAGGACCAATATCAACCTTAACTTTTTTGTTGTTAATATACTTGTAGAATTGTTTAGGGTTTTTCTTGCTCTCGTTTGCAATGTTTCGCTCATTTTCTATTTTAGCTAGCTTAATTGCTTGTTTGCAGATTTTATTACATTCTTTATATTTTTTAAATGATGCATCTGACACATTTGACTTAAACACCTTAAAAGCCTGCTTTTTATTTCTCATTTCCCTGCTAACCACATTATTAATCCACATTGGTTTTGCTTTACTTCTCTTGTGCTTATTCCCCAATGGTATATATTGACGTGTATATTTGCCCAAGAGCATTTTAAATACATTCCATGACTCTTGTGCATTTTTATCTTTGAAAATTACATCCCACTGGATATCCTTTAAAGCTTCTTTTAACTTTGTAAAATTAGCCTTTTTGAAATTGAATGTTTTGGTTAAACTCTTGCTATTGGGTTTCTCATAACAAACTTCAAAGGATACAATATTATGGTCACTGCTGCCCAAATGTTCCCTTACCTGCACACTGTTTACAATGTCAGAATCGTTTGAGAGCACTAGGTCAAGCAAGGCCTCTTTTCTAGTTGGCTCCTCTACTAGTTGGGACATAAAATTATCATTTATCATACTTAGAAAAATATTTCCCTTTGTTGTGCCTGAAGTCATATTGCTCCAGTCAATTTCAGGGTAGTTGAAATCTCCCATTATAATTACCTTTGCTGACCTAGCAGCCTTTTCCATTTGCAGTAAAAGCTGGGCTTCCTCCAACTCCCCAACATTAGGTGGCTTGTAGCAAACCCCCACCAATATCTTTTTATTATGTGTGCCCCCAGTGTGTATTTCAACCCACAAGGCCTCTACCTTTTCATTGGACCCTTCATTTATATCTTCCCTTAAACTAGGTTTTAAGGCCTGCTTTACATATAGGCATACCCCTCCTCCCCTTTTATTAACCCTGTCCCTCCTAAAAAGTGAATAACCCTCTAGATTGACTGCCAAGTCATACGTATCATCTAACCAGGTTTCAGACACTCCAATCAGATCATACTGCTCATGTACTGCAATCATTTCTAGTTCCCCCATCTTACCAGCCAGACTGCGAGCATTTGCATGCATACATTTTATCTTTTTGCCATTCTTAAAGATTTCATTCTTTTTCAGATGTATTTGTCTTTTATCAGGCTGTAACAATGGCAACTCCCTATTAGCTGAACTAGCCCATTCCCCCTCTCCACCCCCATGACCCTTCTCTAATCCCATTCCCTCAATTATACTATCTTCCCCAGCCTGTGTTGCAGCTCCCTCCCCCCCCCCCCCTTTCTAGTTTAAAGTCTCCTCCAGCCTTCTCAAGATTGTCAGTTTCTATCAATATTGCAACCTACCTCTCTGGATCTCTAACTTATGCTTCCAAGGAGGATATTTTCTCATATCTGCCACAGAGACATGAACCCTGGAATGGTTGTTCGAGGTGTGCAAATATATGACAGCTTGTACACTGAGGTAAATTTACAGTCATGTTAACACCCCTTATACCAGTTACTATAAGCAAAAAAAAAAAATAAATAAATAAATATGTATTTTTTTTAACGTACAAGTATTAATTAAATCAGTTATTGCTTGTTAACCTATTTATCCCACTGTGATCTAATTACTAGTTGTAACATTTCTTGCTGTTACCCCACTGCTGGACTAAGACACAGTGCTGCAATAGTCACATTCTCCAGGTATTTTCTCTCTCTATTCTATATGGGTGAAAGCCTCAAATTACTACCCAGTAAGCAAAAGCAACACACCCTCACCAGCACCTTAGATACAGTTTATAATCACTTGTGCACTAGGGGAGAGAAAAAGGTCTTTTTTTTTAACCCCTCCATTACCATACTAACAGAACAGAAAAACAGTATTTCCAATCAGTGTACACAGATTTATCCCACAAATTATCTGTTGCAAATGTAGAATCTTGTAAAACTCACAGAATTCATTCTGTCATTGCTCAATATGGCAAAAGACTCAACTCGCAAACAAAATCAACACATTCAACGCATGAGCTATGTTTTTATTGAAATTAGGTGTATCGTCCCAATTTGAAAAATTTTTGTACTATGCTAGGGGAGACAGTCAGTACATGCTAGATGTCAAAGGATGTCTTAAAGGGATAGTAATTTTTCACAAAAAACAGCAATTCCAATTAATCTTTATAGTATTTGGGCCATGGAGAGTGTTATTTCAAAACTGTCAGAGTTGTAGTTCAAGAGTGATTGAATGATAAAGTATCCCCCTCCCGCCCCGTTTACCTAGCGTATGCCACCTCCCCTCAGATGTGGGATCTGGTCCCTTGTCCAGACAGCTCGCAGCAAAGGGACAATCTTCTTACTGTGAACATAAGGAAATCCCTGCCCCCTTGACAGGTTTTTCAGGGTTTTTTTTTTCAGGTTTTTACTTATGCTCTGCGATCCATCCTGACAGTCTTGCTGCTCTGAGGTGAGCAGTGTTACATCATTAAAATGGGCAGGAGGGGGATTCTTTATCATTCAATTACTCTTGAACTACAGCTCGGACAGTATTGAAATAACACTCTCCATGGTCCAAATACTATGAAGATTAATTCCAGCTGCTTTTATTGTGAAACATTACTATCCCTTTAACCATTAATTTACATTCATTCTTTGTCAACTAACTGAGGCTTTCCAATGGAACTATTGCCAGATGGTTGCATCCTGCAATTTCTGAATCATATGTGCCTTAAAAGAAGGAACCACCTAAAAACATGAAAGTTCCTTTTGCCTGGGCTATGATACCATAATGTACAGAGAAGTCAGTGTTTCCACAATACAGAGCTGAAAAGCACTACAGTTTGGATCCTTAGGCTTCTGGGGAGACTGTGTTTGGACTATAAGTGTTTCAAGCAATTCTTTGGTGCCCTCCCAGGGTTTGGCTTTGTTGCTGTGTGAGCTACGAGGAAACCCTGAAGGAATGACAGATTCTTTTCAGTCTCCATAAGCATCATCGGTGAAGTGCAGCTGCTCTCTCTAGGCACTTGTTAACAAGGGGTCCATGTCTGTATTCCCCTATTACCCTTAGGGAGAACAAGTCCAAGGATTATTTGTAAATGCAAAGAATTGGTCAGAGAAGCTCAGCTAGGAACAAAGAAAAATATATATTTTGGTTTCATACTAGTTGGCCTTTAATTTATGTTACAATATAATTTCCAGGTTTCCATTATTTTAAAAGAGTTCAATTAATAGTTTCTCCAGAAATGTATTTATTTATTTTATTATTACTTTGTGGAAGAAAAAAAATAACATCTGTGTCTTTCATTCGGATCAAGCAGGAATCCTCTGTTCTCTATTAGCTTTTAAATAGTCACATACATTTGTACTTCTTGTTTGATTTAGCTTTGTTAGTGAAGTAGTCCAGGCTTTGCCAAACTTCAGACAAGGGCAGCCATTTCCATATGTGAGAATATCTGTTTCCCCGCAGACTTAGCCACATAGGACCTGATGTTCAAAAGAAAATTATTAATTCTGGTACAGTCTATGAGCACCATAGGAAACACACAAAAAAACAAATTGATTTGCATGGCATTTTTAACCCCTTTAATGCTAGAGGGGTTCCAGGACATTGCTTCATAATATTTTGTAAGTGATCTAGTCTTCAAAGGCCATTTAAATCAATGACACATTTTGTAACTTGTAGTTGTCCCTGTGATTCATTTGGTTTCCTCAAGTTTTCTTTTGATACAGATCAATAGTTAGTGTGGCAATTGAACTAGGGTGACGACATGCCCTGGAATGCCCTGGACAGTTCCTTCATTTAGATCTGGATCCTGCAATCCCGAGCAACCCATATCAGGTCAATAAACTGCCCCAGAATTAAGCCACATACTCTGCCTCTTAGGAGAAATGACTGCACACAATGTCAAGTCAGATGGGACACAGTACACCTTGATGCGATATGAGGTTGTACAACTGCACTAAAGTAAGTAAGCCTGTTGCCACATCTCCTGGACTATCCTGTAAATGTGCCCTTATTTTCTGACATACTCTGCCAGCCAGCTAATGAGAGAGAAGAGTATTGTCATGAAATGCGTGCTTTACTGGCTGGCTGGTGATTCTGTGTGAGATGGAGGGGTCATTGTATGTATGTAATGAATAAGTGGAGTCTACGAAAACTGAGTATGGGCTGGAAGCCTCGGACTCCTCACCCAAACCTCCAACTGAAATAAAGATTAACCCCGCAGTCACAGAAAGTTAAAGAAGAATCAATAACCAGGTTAAAACAGTGATAGACACCACCAAAGTGCCATATATATAGCGTTTTGTTACTTTTTTCGTCTGCTCAAAATTTGTATTTATTTTTTTAAGGACCCCGTATTATTGTGTTATTTTCAAAAACAGATTCAACATCAGGGATTGAAATGGGAGACTGTTGCCCCTAGCCCAGCCCTTTGGGGCTCCAGGGAGGTAGGAAACCTGCCAGTGGCTCAGTATAGTGGTAAAAGAATGTTGTGGCTGGCCCAGCTTTGCAAGATGTCTGTCTCATCTGAATGTACCAATTCCTGACTGAAAGAGTTTTGTTCTTTTTTATACATCAGGGAGTCTGACATGAAGACACAGAGTTTGTGGTGCTGCCTCTAATGTGATCAGAACGCACAGCCACACACACACAAACACACACACACACACACACACACACACACACACACACACACACACACAAACACACACACACACACACACACAGGTACCATGATTTCAGTCCCTGCCCCAAAGGGAATTATTCCCACATCCATGAGTTAATTTGGGGAGGTAGGGAAGGGCTTTCTTGGCTGCATACCATCTCTCTATATGCACCTGAAGCAGCTTGTGGTGCTGCTGCTGACTCTGGAGTAGTCAGTGACAGTGGTGATGATGATGACTGAGATGATTTGATGGACATTAAGATTGATTGACAAGTTACAAAACAGAGTTGATAGCATGTGGAGTGGCATTCAGCTGCATAATTGCTCTTTTTCCATTGTGCATACAACCCGAAGTACGAAAGTGGGCAAAACATGTTACACATTCTTATCAATTTCCAGGAGAACCTTATATCTAACTGAATGAGCATTTGGATAGCATAATGGTGTAGATAAACTATGATGGAGTGTGTCAGTCATTCAGGATCAAGTGAGCACACATGAAGTGGAACAAAAAAGGAGTAGAAATGCGTGGAAGCTTGTATTTTCTCCACAGAAAAGGAAGATATATTTTCCACAGACATTATGATGGGAAGGAAAGTCAGATGAAATGTACTTCTAGAAGGTGCAAAATCTGGCATCATGTTTTCATGTCGATTTCTGCTTTATCATACTACATTTCTGATGTTCCTGCAATTACATCACAATATATATCTATACACGTCTTCGAACATACATGTGATTATGCTCAACTACACACTTAGTCATGTTAAAGAGGCTGGTAGAGGTCTTCCTACAGGAATGCCAGCATGAGTGCATGTCTTCCAGTGGTGGAATATGCTGCAGATGCCTAAAAACTGGTGGAAGATTGTAGGATTGTAGGATTTTGGTTAAAAATGCAAGACCTCCAGAACTGTATTATCAGCTTCGGCCTATGAAGCAGGGCAATATTGCTTATAGTAATCCATAATAACTGAATTACAGGCTTTGGACAAGAAACATTTAAAACACATTTAAAAAATGCAGCAAAATTTTAGGACAGACTGTAAATTTGTGAAAATATTGAAAACATACATTTATGAGAACTGATATAAGGACAGTGAAAAAAATACTCTTATTTCCTTTGGCATTCAGAGGGTTAACCGTATGCAATGCGTTTGATTCTCCACAGGTGATCGAGGGGTTAAATTCAGACAAATAGCAGAACATTTACAAATTAGTAGCACAAACCCCCAACATGTTTAATGTCTCATAAACCAACTTCTTCTGCCTCAGGGAACATACATTAATAAATATGAAACCATTTTGAACAGATATCATTTTTAACAACTGAAAATAGCCAAGGTTAATTTGATTAATCTTTCTTAAGCGGCCCAGAGGGAGTAATATAATAAAGTGAAATACAAAATTGACCTCAATTATAGTAATACAGATTTAAATAATTCATACATATGAAAGCAGTCTAAATGACACTTGACATAACTTATATGTTTAAAAAATAAAATGAGCAAATTAGTTTTTGATGTCCTACACATATCAATATAATTGCTTTTCTATCAATAACATTAATTATAGTACAGATATAATTAGCATAGTTTAGTATTAGCTGTTACACATTATCTGGATTGTACAATTAATTTTATTAGCACATTTGTTTCTCTCTTGCCTTTCATACATCTCATGTGCATGCACTCCTGGAACAATGAAGGATCGATTACCAAGGAGTCCCCCCTACTTCCTGGTGGATGAGGTTAAATGGTGGGATTAGCACTCTGTGAGAACTCTGCATAAGATTTATGGGTGGCAGACAGGGTAGAGGCTAAAAGGAGTATTCAATAAGCTAAGAATTAACTATTCTGGAGCAAACCAACAGCACTATAGGGAACAAATGAACATTGTAATTGACTTAAACAGGGCTATAATCCCTTAGATGCTAACTAGGCCTCCAACGCATTTTTTTTGCAATGAGTTGGAGACCCCATTAGCATCCAGTGGGTTAAAACTTCTGCCTAAGTGGAACTCTTACCTCCCATAAGGTTATCTGTATTCAAATATTCCTCTCCAATAAAGCGTCAATCTGTTTTTTTTTTGTTGTTGTTGTTGTTTTTTTTAATCTGTATGGCAGCGGAGATATTAGAAGTTAAAGATATATCTGATGAAGTCACCGCAGGGATCACCGCGGTACAACTCAGTACCGAAAGACTGCCAATCACGTCTCTTCCTCCTTCCTTGTTGTGTCCATGTTCCCTCCTCCTTCAGAGATTCACAAATCAATTCACGCCAGGTCACATGAAGATTTGTGAGACATAACAAGGAAGGAGGAGGAGACGTGATTTACAGTCTTTCGGTACTGAGCTGTACCATGGCGATCCCTCCAGTGATGTCATCAGGTATATCTTTAACTTCTAATATCTCCGTTACCATACAGAGAGAAAAAAAAACACAGACTGAAGCTTTAATGGAGAAGAATATCTGATTACAGACAACTTTATGGGAGGTGAGAGGTCCAATTTAAAACAATGGGAATGTGGAACATTTTTATTTGTCTCCTATAGTTGGTTGATTTTCCACAGAATTACTAATCTTCAGCATTCTGAATATGGTCCTTAGAGTGTGTGGGAGGTAGGAATCATAGAGAGTTGAGGCAGTGTTCCCTCTAAGGTGAGCACATGTGAGTGACCCAGAACAGAAACACTAGATGGTGCATCTGGTATTCCAGTACTGCCCTGACTAAACACTGCTCTGTAACTGTTTCAGCTCTGGGTTGCTCACCTGTGCTCACATTAAAGGGCAAACTGGAGGGGTACAGATGGAGTATAAAGTAGTGTCTAGAAAGCTCCCAGCTATACTAGTGTCATATGTTGCATCCATTATTAAAGCAAGTGACTGATGTTTCCCACTTTTGCACATATACTCTATTTTTACTGACACTCACCCTATTTACTATGTTACACACACACACACACACACACGCTTTACACTAGGGGGCGTATGTTAAAAAGGAAAGTGGAGGAATTCTGGGGCAAACCAATACCACTATAGGGGAGAACTAAAAAGCCCAACATCCCATTGATTTAAGTGGGGGTTTTAACCCTTTTAATGCTAGCATCCAATGGGTTAAAATCCCCATTTAAATCAATGCAATTTTTTGGAATGTTTAGTTCCCTCTGTAGTGCAATAGGCTTGTGCTAAAACTTCTCCCTTTTCCTTTTGCACACACAGCCCCTAGGTTGCGCCTAGTAATTGAATAGAAATTGTGTAAAGTAGCAGATCCACTTGTTATTTATTCTTTATAAAAGCATTTGCTAACGTGTGCTTTACTGTATTTGCTAATAGATTCATTTTATAAATACAAAAACATGCAAAAGCTTTTTTATTTCTCAGTTTGCATTATAAGATGGATTTGGATGCATATAGCTCAATTTGTATTGTTAAATGGCAATTTCACTTAATGCATACAAGCAAATACTCACTGATTGTTTTGCATGTAAAAAGCACAAACATCTCTTTAATAAATGTGGCCCAGTGTCTTAATTTGCCCATTTGTTAGTTAATCTGTGGAAAATACAAGTCATTCATGTTTATCTTACATCTTTGATGGCATTTAAGAAGCCAAGATTTAGGGATATCTCTGATTAAGCACAAGTTTGTTAATCCTTGGCTTAGTAATTGTGACTGATAGGTTTATACACAGGCAGGGATATTTTTAACACCTGGCTCAGATAATGTCATGGAGGACTGGAGTTGGACAGATTAACACATATGGTCCTAAATTTAGTGTGTAAGCCTCATTAACAGATTAGGTTATCATTATCTTCTTGGATGAGCACAGATAGGACTATCATCAGCACTGGTAGATCGAGCTACTGATTGATCCACTTCTACTAAGATAAAGGGATACTTAAAGCAAAGAATTAAATCTGAGACAAAATGTTAGAACCAAACATTTTAATAATAAAAAATGCACACAAACATATATACACCTATTATTTTACCAGGTATTCATAAATGCATTAATTCCCTATAAATCCCCCAACTCTGTACATTTTGCCTCTTTTGTCACTATGATCTCTTGTTTTGGAAAAATTTTAAATATTTGATACAATAAATAACGGATGCATTTATCCCATATCGATGATAGGCTATGCAAGTTTAATGCTATCTCATTCTATTACAGTTGTATATAGAAAATTATGAAATTCCTAAGGTCAACACATTCATACAAGTGTTAAGAAGGATTGTATTTTATGCATGAATAGGGATAAACAACATTTTTAATTGATATCTGAATAAGATCTTGGCTGGAGCTGGAGCCTCTGAAGTTTTTTTTTTTTTTTTTTTAGGATTTTCTGACCATAGTATGGTTAATTTGGGATTATTATTAGCACACCTGAGAAATTCTTCTTCTTGAGCACCTGGAGAGGGTTCATATGCTGTGACCAGGTGGATGTAAATGATGAGATTTGTGCCATGAAGGGGGCATGGCTTAATTGGGTGGGAGGGCCCTATTGTCCTTGGGCAGGAAGTAAGTGGGAAGTGGGTTGAATAGGATGGGAAGGAGGAGATGGTGGTGGGAAGTAGGAGGAACAGGGTGAATGAATGAATGAATATGTTTATTTATATAGCACCACAAGTGTATGTAGCGCTTTACAATTTATGGGTTTAAACAATACAGGGTTACAGGGGCTTTGTAGCGTGAAACATTGGGTGCGAGGTCCCTGCCCGAATGCTTACAATCTGAAGTGGGAAGGAGAAGTGGGCAGAGTTTCATAGGAAACTCACTACCTCCGGTAATTAGGTAATTAACTTGAAAAACCGGAGTCTCCGGGACAGATCCAGGGAGTTCCCAAGTATGATTATTAGGATGTGTTAATTCCCCTGTAATATGAATACACAAAGTTTTTATTGCCACTCCTCATTTATCTTTAAAAAAAAAAAAAAAAAGAAACATAAGCAGGGATACACATGGACTTTTAATGTTATGACACTGATTGATGTGGAGGTAAATTGTATGTTATACTATAATGCATTTGAATGTCATATTGTGACACATCAAGAAGGAATGAAATACTAGATTGGATGTTCTAGACAGACGAATACTAGCATTAGATTCAAGCAGTACATGCTATTTTACATCTGTAATGATATATGGGATGCTTTAGCAGAAATATAATTAAACCTAAAGTGTAATTTCCATTAATAATCATGTAAAATCAATGAGCAAATTAAAGCCAAGACATTTAAAATAGAATATATTTTTCCTATGAGTCCCTGTTTATGAGACTTTATATCATCACAAGTACCTACTTTGGCTCTAATTGTTCAAATTAACCCATTGGATTTTAGCAACATCTCCAAAGCATTTTGGAGATATTTTTAGAAACCAAGGAGTTAAAACATATATTAAGAAGAAAAACAAATGCCTACAAAGTGTTATCATTTTTATTAAGGGAACTTACACATTAACTCCTTGAGGAACTAAAAGAATTGAGTGATGCTATGTGAAGCAATGTGTTTCACACCCCTCTGGTCTGCAAGGGGTTAACTTGTCACTTACCATCAAACAGGCGTGAAAAAAAGAAGTGTTCATTACAAAAAGTGGGCCCGTTACCCTAATATAGGTTTAGTTAATTATAAAGAAATATAAGAATTGCCTATGTGTTGAACTGGCCTTTTGTTGGTAGTCCGGTTCACTTTTGAAATGTTGCACGCTTAAGAGTGTGGAACATTTCAACTAATTCACCACGTCGCCATGATCAAAATGGCGACATGACAATCTCACACTGCATGACAGCACAAGATTGTCATGTCGCCTACCTAATGGTCGCAAACAGAGGCGATCCAGCTAAAAGTGTCTCTTATTTAAAATGTTGTAGCAGATAGAGTGCCTCCGTGTGCTACAGATAATACTTTTGCATGACTTCAAAATCACTGTATACGAAGATCATCACTATACTATTAATACTTACACGTGCATGGCAGATATAGTCTCAAACATACAAACCCTGGCACAATATACATTAGTCCTCCCCGTTCTACTTCCTGGTTGAATAAAGGATTCATAGAAACATAGAAACATAGAATTTGACGGCAGATAAGAACCATTCGGCCCATCTAGTCTGCCCAATTTCCTACTGTGTAAAAAACACACAACCTCAAACCTTTTTTGGTCCTTGGTCTTTTCTTATGTTAAGGACCGCCTTATGCCTATCCCATGCATGCTTAAATTCTGTCACTGTATTGACATCTACCACTTCTGCTGGTAGGCTATTCCACTTATCTACTACCCTCTCAGTGAAGTAAAACTTTCTTACATTACATTTAAACCTGTGTCCCTCTAGTTTTAGACTACGGCCTCTTGTCCTAATGTTTTTACTCTTTTGAAATATACTTCCATCCTGTACTTTGTTGAATCCCTTCATGTATTTGAATGTTTCTATCATATCCCCTCTCTCTCTTCTCTCCTCCAAGCTATACATATTCAGATCCTTTAGTCTATCCTGATATTTCTTTTCCTGTAGACCAGTCACCATTTTAGTAGCCCTTCTTTGAATTTTCTCTAGAGTATCAATATCCTTCTGGAGATGGGGTCTCCAGTACTGTACACAATATTCTAGGTGAGGTCTAACTAGAGATCTGTACAGTGGCATGACTACTTCCCTTTTTCTGCTACTAATGCCCCTAGCTATACAACCCAGTGCCCTGCTTGCATTCCCCATCGCTTTATTACATTGCCTGCTTACCTTTAAGTCATTTGAAATAATTACTCCCAAATCCCTTTCCTCTGTTGTCTCTGACAGCACAGTACCCTTAATGGTATATTTTTCCTTTGGATTTTTATGTCCCAAGTGCATTATTTTACATTTATCAACGTTAAAGTGCATCTGCCACACTCTTGACCATTCTTCTAATTTACCTAAATCATTCGCCATTTGGCTTTTCCCCCCTGGAATGTCTACCCTATTGCAGATCTTTGCATCATCTGCAAAAAGGCATACCTTTCCTTGAAGACCTTTTGCAATATCACTAATAAAAATATTAAAAAGAATGGGCCCCAGTACAGATCCCTGCGGTACTCCACTAGTAACACTCCTTTCGTCCGAATATTCTCCATTGACTACCACCTTCTGTCTCCTGTCACTCAGCCATTGCCTTATCCATTTCACTATTTTTACATCTAGACCCAAACACTGCAATTTATTTATGAGTCTTCTATGAGGGACAGTGTCAAATGCTTTACTGAAATCTAGATAAGCTATATCTACTGCTCCCCCTTGATCTATTATTTTAGTTACCCAGTCAAAAAAATCTATGAGGTTAGTTTGACAAAATCTCCCTGCTGTAAACCCATGCTGTTTGGTATCTTGCAAGCTATTCATATTCAGATATTCAACAATTCTTTCCTTTAACATAGTCTCCATTAATTCTTCCACTACCGATGTAAGACTTACTGGTCTGTAGTTACCAGACTCTTCCCTGCTACCTTTTTTGTGAAGCGGTACTACATTTGCTACCTTCCAATCTTCTGGAACTATTCCTGTTGCTAGTGACTGATTGAATAATTCTGTTAAAGGTTTTGCCAGAACACACTTAAGTTCTTTTAATAACTTTGGGTGTATCCCATCTGGACCCATTGATTTATCTGTTTTTACCTTAGAAAGTTGAATTAGAACTTCTTCTTCTGTAAACATGCATGTTTCCCATGTCTTGCCATTTCTTTTTTCTAACAGAGGTCCCTTCCCTTCATCTTCCTGTGTAAAAACTGAACAGAAATATTCATTGAGACAGTCAGCTAGTCCTTTATTCTCATTTACATAGTTTCCATCTTTTGTTTTTAGTCTAACTATTCCTTGTTTCGTTTTCCTCCTTTCACTTATATATCTAAAAAATGTTTTATCCCCCTTTTTTATTGACTGGGCAATTTTTTCCTCTGTGTGTGCTTTGGCACATCTAATAATACATTTGGCCTCCTTCAACCTAGTTTTCTACCGATACCTATCTTCTTCCTTCTGCGTCTGCTTATATTTCTTAAATGCTTCTTTTTTCTCTTTTACTATATTTGCCACTTCTGCTGAGTACCACAGTGGTTTTCTTTTTCTTTTACCCTTGCTGACATGTTTAATGCAATGTTCTGTTGCTTTTAGTAAAACACATTTCAGATAATCCCATTTCTCCTGGACTCCATCTAAAGATCTCCAAGTTGTTAAAGACTGACATAAAAATGTTTCCATTTTAGAAAAATCAGCCTACAACAGCAGCACTCCATCCTTCTATCTTCATCCACTTTCTTCCTTACTTCATCCTTCCATATTCTTCCACCATTCCATATCATCTTACTTCTTCACCTTGCTCCCTCTTTATACTCTCTCTCTTCTTTCTTCCTCTTCATCTTCCTCCTCTTTTATCATCCCTGAATCTCATTCTCCCTATTTTTTCTCCCTGTTTATCACTTTTTTCCTTCTCTCCTCTATGCCTCCCTCTTCTTCTCCACCCCTATTTTCCCTCTTCCATCTTCTTTCTCCCAATTTTTTTCTATTCCCATTCTTTCTCCCCCATACTTCACTCTTATAACTTACTCCATCTCCATCTCTATCTTCCCTCCAATCCTATTTCTCAGTCCTTCTATATTCACTCCATCCTTCCATCATTTTCCTATCTGCCTCCAGCTTCATCTTCTCTCCAACCCACAAGCATCTTCCTTTCTCCCCCATCATTTTTTCCCTCTCTAAACATTATTTCTCCCTCTATCTCAACACCTTCTTTCTTTACCCCTCATTCACAGGGTTTGGGGTTGCAGATGTGTGCTATCATTCAACATTTTAATCACAGGAGGCACTGAGGTGCTGTGGAATGAGGTGTTGTTTTCATTCTTATTCTTTTGTAGGTGTAAGTAAAGGGTAGGATAATTATAGTTGTGTTATGGTGGGCACAATCAGCAGAGTGCACAGGGGGAATTTTGTGTTACACAACTGTGCTAAGCCTCCCCTTCACAAATCTTTTAAATGCTGCTTCAAAGTGCATTGAAGACCTCCCTAGCATTCAGGGAGTTGAAGTCTTATCTGAATCATAAGAAAGCCAGGGCTGCTTAGCCTTCAAAAAGACACACCCACAGTAACATAGTTTAGTTACAGCAGTCATCCTATATAAAAATACTGGTATTATTACCCTAATCTTTTTTTTAAGTTATTTTTATTGAAGCGGACTGATACAACAAATATACATAGTCAACAATACAAATATCAACAATGTGCAACATCGGCATGGATTGACAAACCTAATCTTTTAATGTGATTGAATTGGACATGTTGTAATATCTAATGAATATTCAGACTAGGTTTTTTAAGTAAAGTAGCAGCTCCTAAAAGTAGAGCTTGCTTATTGTATTATGGCCAGAAAATCCTAATGGCCCCTATGGGTTTTTTCTTTGCTTCTTGGTTAAAGAGATTACATTGCCATCAGTCCTGAATGTCATGTCCATGGAGGCAGACATGACAGTTTCTAACAGGACTACAGGGTACAAACTGGGACCACTACATATGGTAAACTCCCATCAACAGTCACGTTCGCCTCTATGGATATGACATTCAGAACTGATTTGAAGATGTTATCTCTTGAATAAATGCACAAAGACAAAATTCAAGTGGGCCACTGGTATTTTATGGCCATAATAACATAAGTGGAAGCTTATTATTATGAGGTGTCACTTTCCCTTTATTTAGTACATGCCTTTGTCTACCTTTGTACCATTTAATTAGCACTGACCACACCAACCAGAACTTGCCATACAGAAATCTCCTATTTCATAAACTATTCTTGTACTAACTCAATAATAGTACAATTTATTTAATAAAGATGTACATTGTTAACACATGGGGGAGATGCAGGAAAGGTCAATAAGGAGCCAGGGTGGTGATATGGTAGAGAGTTTGTGTTGATGACATATTGACAGTATGCTCTGAGATGTCTTCACCATCATATCCATGAAAATACACCACTAATCCACCATAATCCCCTGACATAGCCATTACACCGCGTTATTAAATGTGTAACATCCATTTATGCCATTACTTGACTAATCTAAATAGCAATTGACACCACTGACAGCAAATAATCAATCAAATATCTAAATCCAAATACGGATTGGAAACTAATCTGACACCGCTACACTAGAGGAAGTATTTTAAGACTCGTCCTAAGGAAAGTGGGTATGACGATATACCCCTGAAATAGCTGATTGAATCCTCTCAGGCTATTTCTCTTCCCACCCGCAAGCCTCTCTGACATATATACTGGGGATACAATTAGAACCCAAGAAAGTTACCTGAGACAGTGGGGGCTAACTGGGAATCAAAGGCAATGCCCCGTAATGGGATGCAAGTGTAAAAAGCTAATTCAAGCTAAGAAACAGCAGAAACTTAGTCTTGCTTTATATAGTTTTAGTCAACTTTCTATCAAGAAATGAGCTAGGATGTAACGAGGTAACTTTATACCAGCTTTCCTAATAAGAGCCGACATTTTGACCGTTACACACTGAGAACCAAACAACGGTACGGTTTTGCCAAACATAGTTACATCTTGACCAGCAACACCAGAACAGAACAGAACTGCCCGTATAATCGTTAACTCAGATTAACATTACGGTGGACTGTAACTGATACCAGTAGTTAAATTAGGAAGCATAATAGGTATACAGCGTTACTAAACGTGCAACACATCCATTTCTGCCATCACTTGACTAATTCAAACAGCAATTGACTCCGCTGAAGGCTAATAATAAACCAAGCACTTAAATCCAAACACGGATTACAAATTACACTTAAACCCACTCAAAGGTATCAGGATAATAGGAGAAACTTGAAGTTACAAGTGCAGTCTAAGAGCAATTTCTGTGTATGTATGTAGAAACCAATTAAGGGTTAAATGATCGCTTTGTGTCAGCACATAATATAGCACTAATTTGACACCACTACACTAGAGAAAATACTTCAATACTTATCCTGAAGATGAGTGGATACAAATATATACCCCTGAAATAGCTAATCAAATCTTCTCTGACTATTTCTCTTCCCACCCACTAGCCTCTTTGCATGGGGGATATATTCAAAACACCAGCAATTGATTTTCATCATCTATCCTGATAATCCATGTACATAATATTTGACAAAGTCTTGTTGATTCTCTTTTTTAATAAATATATAAATAAACATGTAATTTTAACCAGAAGAGTGCCAATGATCCAGGTTTCTTTGGGTTTGGGAACCACTTTTCCACAATCTTCTGCATATGCTGTACTTCCCGTAGGCACCACTGAAGAAGGCTACTACTTACTACCTTCTAACAGTTAGTGCAGACTACTTTGCTCTTTGTCATAGCCATGAATCTGCCACGCCTTCGACAGGTTTACTTTTTTGCTCTAACTGATTCGACAATCACTTATTTTCATATGGAATAATGAGCAATTGTCGTATTCATGTGTGTGTGTTTGTGTTGATATGTTAATGTGACTATCCACCACATGCACTAATCTCTGATAGTAGCCTCTGCTGTTAAAGTCCACAGTCCCAAAAACACCTACCCAAGGCTGGCAATGTTGGGATCTCCCTGTAGCTCTCTGTGGAGCCAGAGGACAGTTTGCTGTCTCTATTCTGGAGAGCAGAGACAGCAGCTGCATCTCTGGCATCCACTCACATAGCAGACAGTGTAAGAGAATGCCAGAGGTGCAGCTTGGCAAAAACCCATCCGCTCTCATCTCTTCTTGATTGGGAGTCTCTGTGCCTTTTTTCATTAAATACAGAGGCGTAACTAGAAGCCTCCGGGCCCTAGTGCAAGAAGTTCCACGGCCCCTCCGACCCCCTCTACAATGCCCCTCAATCTCCACAATGCCCCCATCTCCTACCTGGAGCTCCCGCGCGGTCCTCTTACTAATGTAGAGTGCTGGGAGATGATGTCATCTCCCAGCGCTCTGCATTACTAGAGCACCGGAGGGAGATTGTGGGCGCCAGGCGGAGGGGTCACAGGGGGCGGCTGGGCCCCTGGAGTGATGGGCCCGGTCGCAGGTGCGACCCCTGCGACAACTATAGTTACGCCACTGATTAAATACATATAAGAGTACAGCTTTCAATCCCTGCCTGTTGTATATTCTGCCACTATGAGAGATAAGTACAGTGTACACCTTATTAAACAGACCCTACAGATGATGCAGGTGGCATTATTGTTTTGATCTTGACTTGACTTTTATCCATGTGGGCTGAAGTTAAATGTGCAGTCCTAAGTGGGAAGATTCCCATACAAAGGAGTTTGGGTTTTGTGCATTGTGTCATTGATCTGGTTATGCCCCTTTCACTGCCACAGGGCATCTCTATGGCAATTAAAGGATTAGGGAGCAATGCTGTTTGTCATAATCCTCTCTGCTTTTCCATTGGGCATGTGGGGGAGCAAGGAGAATGCACTCATGCTTCAGGGTTGTAGAACTTCTGGTGATGTGTAAGAGAGTGCATCCCTTAAACTACACCAGCTGTGCTACAGGATAATATGCTAATGATTAAATCCCCCCCTGACATCCCTAAATCTTAGCACATTTGGCGATGTGTGTGTATGTATCACCAAAGCAATGTGCTTGCACACACAGCCAGACACACATCAACATAACATCACCCCTTAATGCATCTCCCCCATGGAAATACTAGTGCATGGGTACTCAAGTTCTGGACCTCCAGCTTTTGGGAACTACAATGTGCATCTTCTCCAGCAATCTATTTGCTGGTTTAAGAAAATGGGAGTTGCAGTTTCCAAGAGCTGGAGCTTCACCCATGACCACATCCCCACTTCTCACATGAGCCCCTCCCCTATCCATCTACTGTTACATGTCAAAGAAAATATCATTAGCCAATAACAAACAAGGACAAAATAAAACCTTAAAACCCTTGGTTGCTAGAGAGATCTCCAATGCAGTGTTTTGCATTGTTCTGACCACATCCATGATTCAGAATGTGGGTGTGGCCAGCACAGTTGAGGCTCTCTACAAAATATGGAGCTGAAGGCAGTGGCCTACTCTGTCTAATGGTAAATGTGTCCATGTAGAAATTCATACTGCACTTTTCTTAAAAAAAACAACAAACACGTGCAAATGTCACACAATGCTTGGATAGGCATTTATGTTTGACTACCTAAAGATGCTCTTTGGCTACCCATATAGTTTTCCATCTTCAATGCCGGGGGAGGAAGGCAATACATTGCTGAGCAGTGTCAATAAGACAGGAAGTGCCAGCACGGCATGTCTTAGCATCATTTGTAAATCTAAATGACCCTAAAGCTAGTTTTCTAAATACGAAATGGCTATTTCAGACTCACCTAAGTTGTTTTTAAGTGATATAGTTACTTTCTTCATTTGTACATGGTAGTGATATATGTAATCATGTGTAACTTTTAACCCCATGGGTTGCAGACATGTTAAGGATAAAAGGGGATCAGTTTTTATTTGTAGCTGTCAGTTGTGGCCTTTGATAACCTCCCTTTTTACTACTCAATGAAAACTGAGCTGTTAAATCCTACTCTCTTTCAAAGCCTTTAACAGCTACAGGCTGATAGACAGCAGTTACCATAACAGTTTGATATCTGTCAGCTCCTAACTATCATAGCAACATGTGCTGAGCAGCTCCCTCACTTCCCGAGAAAGTATAGAATGTACATAGATCAGTTCCAAACAGCAATATTTATGCACCAAGGGCAGTCCAGCTACCTAAAGAGGTGCAATTCTGTAACACAGGGAACCAACTGAAAAAGTCCAAAATCCACACTGAGTTAATTGGTCTTTTTAGTCCCTTGAATGCTAGGGAGACATCCAACACATTGTGAAACAATTCACTGGAGACTTTTGTAGCATTCATGGGGGTTACACTCAGCATTTAAGTAAACATGATTTAATCTCTCCCCTATGATGCAGTTGATTTGCTCCAGATTTGCACCTCTATAGCTTATAGAATATGTCCCTATAGCACTTATGCAGGAAAAAAAAGAAGAACAATTCTGGAGCAAACCAATTACACCATAGGGAACAAATAAACATCCCCGCAAACATCATTTATTTAACCCTTTGAGTAACAGGGGGACACACAACACATTGCAAAGCAATACGTTGCGTACCCCTCTGGCACTCAAAAGGTTAAACAGCTCTGAATCACGAGGAAGTAGTTCCCTGACCCTGCAAATGTATTGCATTGCCTCTCTGCCTTTCCCTACCATGTAAATTTCCCCTGAGATCCTCCAGTGGTAAACTGCACCTTGGGTCATTGCATCATTTAAACCTTTTTGAGGACTTTAAATAAAGTCTGTGTTGGAATACATTATTCAAACTTGCTCCAAGGGAGAGATCCATGAAAGGTCGATAAGGGGCTAGGAGGACGATATCGATATGGTGACATATTCATGTCAATGGCATATTGATAGTATGCACTAAGATGTCTTCACTAAGGTTGGTAATGTTGGGATCTTCTATAGCTCTCTATGAAGCCTGAGGACAGTTTGCTAAAGAGCAGATACAGCTAGTGTTGAGCGAGCACCCCGATGCTCGGGTGTTCGGGTGCTCTGACCGAGCACCCCCTGAGGCTCGAGTGCTCGGCCGAGCACCCGAACCCCATTGCATTAAATGGGAGGACTCGAGCATTACACCAGGCACCCCCTGCTCTGATGAGGGGAGGGTGCCTGGTCAATGCCCCCCTTCATCTCCACAATGCCCCTCTTCCACAATGTCCCCCTTCCACAATGTCCCCCTTCCACAATGTCCCCCTTCATCTCCGCAATGTCCCCCTTCATCTCCGCAATGCCCCCTTCATCTCCGCAATGCCCCCTTCATCTCCGCAATGCCCCCCTTCCACAATGTCCCCCTTCCACAATGTCCCCCTTCATCTCCGCAATGTCCCCCTTCATCTCCGCAATGCCCCCTTCATCTCCGCAATGCCCCCCTTCCACAATGTCCCCCTTCCACAATGTCCCCCTTCATCTCCGCAATGTCCCCCTTCATCTCCGCAATGCCCCCTTCATCTCCGCAATGCCCCCCTTCCACAATGTCCCCCTTCATCTCCGCAATGTCCCCCTTCATCTCCGCAATGCCCCCTTCATCTCCGCAAATGCCCCCTACCTCCAGTCCCTTGTGGTCCAGCGGAGCGTCTGCAAGATCTGTGCCTCCTCCGGCACAGATTCCTGCCACCCGAACATGGCGGGCGAGCACATGGCGGTACTCGTACGAGTACCGCCATGTGCCGAGCAGAGCGATGCTCGAGCCGATCCGAGCATCGGCCGAGCATGCTCGCTCAACACTAGATACAGCAGATGTCCTCCTCTAACCTTTTCAGTGCCACAGGAATGTGCAGTGCATACCCACATGGTAGTGAAAGGGTTAATAATTTAAGGCTGGGTAATAAAGTGATACAATTAATTTAATTGTAAATTTATTGTAGTGCTCTCTAAATGTATTGTAGTATTCTCTTAGAAATTGCTCTACATTATTATTTTTCAATAGAATGGACAAGATGATGGTAACTGAACGGGGAAAATACAATTCTGATTAAAGGGATATATATATATATATATATATATATATATATATATATATATATAGTAGAGTGGAGAGTATAGCCGTATTAGTCCAGTGATGCAGATGTAAAATAACAAACAAAATAAGTATCTTGTAATACTGTTAGTCCAATAAAAAAGGTATTACAAGATACTTATTTTGTTTGTTATTTTACATATATATATATATATATATATATATATATATATATATATATATATGCCATCAAACTAATATTAGAAAAATGGCATCAATACCAACTGCTCCGATGTCCAAAATAAAACAACAAAAGACCTGTCACTACTACCCCTTTAATATCTGACAGTGTACAGAAAAAACTACGAACAAAAGTAATAAAAAGAGAGACCCAGATCTTATAATATAAAATATAGTATTTATTAATAAAAATTTAAATGATTATTACATATGCAAATGTAAGAATGAACCATCCTAGTAAAGTGCTACATAGCGCTATATGAAAAAAAATGTAAAATGTGAATTCACCAAAAATAACACTCAAAAATATCAACTATAAAGACTAGCTGAGTATATTAGTGGGCAAGTTTGTTCATGGAGTGCAACTTCTATTGCAATGTCTCTCCGGTTATTTGCTTCAAAATAGCTGTATAACTATATTTAAATGTGTTACCAATAGTAAGATATGCAATGTTCCACCACGGGCAGAGATATAATGTAGCTTCCAAGCAGGCGTCTCTCCTGTCTTTATCGATCCGTGTTAGATGTACAATATTTCACTATGGGCAGAGATACAATGTTGCTCCCAAACAGGCGTCTCTCCCGTCTTTATCAATCTTTGCAATTGGAACAATTACACCTGTTGTAGGTGAAGTACTTGTCATGGGCAGAGTCTCTCAAGCTATCCACATGCTCCTCTCAGCATCTATACCCCCCGTCTTTAAACTTCATAAAATAACGTAGCTGTCTTGTAATAATAATGGTGGTCTGAATAAAATACACACTACAATGGGAGTCCATTATTACAAGACAGCTGAGTTATCTTATCAATTTTAAAGAAGGGAGGTATAGATGCTGAGAGGAGCATGTGGATAGCTAAATAGCACTTTTCTAGGAAGGGTCACTTTTACATTTGTCTATGTAATAATCATTTACATTTGTATTAATAAATACTATATTTTATATTATAAGATCTGGCGCTCTCCTTTATTACTTTTGATATATATATATATATATATATATATATATATATATATATATATATATATTGATATATTGCAGAGTTTATACCCCTGAATAAAACAAGGGTACTCCCACTGATGACAAGTGTTTTATTTAAGATATATTACAATTCAAACTTGATTTTTTTTTTTAGATGCTGTGGCCTGAAACTGTACAGTGGTGCTGTTGCTACACCATCCTATGGACAAATCTGGTTAGTTGACCATACATCTCCATAGGATGGTGTAACAACAGCACTATTGTACAGTTTCAGGCCATTGTGATACTGCACCTTAAAATTCATGTTTGAGTTATAATAACGTTTGAACACAACACCTCTCAGCAGTGGCAGTATCCTTGTTTTACTCTTGGGGATAAGCCCAACAACATATTTTTTAAAAATATTTTAAGTATTACTATCTCTTTATAAAGTAACCCATACTTCCTCTTGTGGTGTCATGCAACAAAATGTTTGACTACACAATTATGCAACCCTTTAGGTCCTGCTAGACACAAATCTCCCTCACACTGCTTTGCAATGCTTTGGAAAAGGACACTTGGTCATGTTAGTGGATGAGAGTAGATGTGACTTCACTAGGCTGCACCACCAGCATCCGTTCACATCCGCTCTCCTCACCAGGCACTGCACTGTGTCTGGCGAGATGAGCTGATGTCAGCAGATGTGAACAGATGGCAGCGGTAAAGCTTGGAGAAGTTATATCTGCTCCCATACACTCACGTTGCCAACACTGATACATTGAGGGTCTAGTTAATAAAATTGTGCCTGAAAATCATGGGCCAAACAGATAAGGAACTTAATTTATTAATGTATGTAGCATCAGCTGTATTACTGTTTAGCTAAACAATTTGCATTGCATCTAAGAAAATTCATCTAGAAATATATGAAACTTTAGACTCTTGAAACATTTTAATAACACATCTCACTTCTCTTAGAATCAATGAGAATTAATATTAGCAGAAATGTTAATTTTTATTTATTCTTTTTATTTATTGTTAGCAATTTTAATTTTTTAGAAGCAATGGCAAATTTATGAGCAATGCCATTTTTCTAAAAGATATTGCATTTTTTTTTACAAAAGAAATTAAATGTTTAGGTGCTAACCTATTTTCCATCATTATTAAATATGGCAGACTCAATTCTAGTCATTATTGTTTTGATCTGTGTAGTTAAAGGGCAGTTGTAGGAAATAGAACCCAACGTATCATTCTTCCACTGCAGAGATCCAGAAGGGATTTTCTGTGCATCAGCATAGCCGAAATATGTACTGGTGTTGCTAGGTGCTATCTGAGGGGGCTAAATCCCCAGGTCTCATGCTTAACCTGTTGAGTGCCAGAGGGGCTGCAACATATTGCAGAGCAATGTGTTGCATACCCCTATGGCACTCAAAGGTCAATGAGATCTTCTTACCGTCATTTTTAATTCTTTAGATGAATTTTCAAACGTGACGGATTTACTTCTGAAAATATTGTCCTTCTTTTATCACCAACTCATGATCCGACATGTTTTTCATTATGACGACTTTGTGAACATCTCACCCTGTATCTTTTATTGGGTTTTATTTGGGGTTTATTTTCCCTATAAGTAAAATTGTGCAAGAGTTGTGGGGTAGGGCCTTTCTGCACCAAAATATTATGAAATGTCTTATGTGTTTCATCTTATACTAGCCAAGAACACGATGGTATTCATTGCATAATACTGTATACGTATTCACCAGGTGGAGTTATATATATATAACACTGACTTTTAGATTTTAATGAAATCTCTTTAAATGTATACTAAAAATTATTTAAAATTACCCTGCAGCAGGAGGTAAGAACTCTTTGGGCTGTTTATCGAAGTTTAGCACATACAAGATGAATGTATAATCGTGTGATGAGTGCTAATTTGCAATTCACTTACAATAATTTCAGTACCTTATGAATATGTAATGTGCTTATTTGCATACTCACTGGTGATGCTGTGGATAAATGTATTATCTCTCAAACACCTGCAGATGATGCTAATTTTGCATTGTAAGGCTTTTATGTATTTTCTTATAGCAAACAGCAGGATGGGCTAACCTATAGCCCTCCAGCTATTGTTGGACTGATTCACATTATACTAAACTGGCCATAGGATGGTGGCAACTGTAGTCCAACAACAGCTGGAAGACCACAGATTGCCCACCTTTTAAACACATAAAGCTGAAGAGTTCAGGAAAAGAATATGTGGGGTGTACTAATACAATTCTAAACTAAAATGGGCACTGGAGTCAATGTTTATGTACTGCAATTGCTTATCACCTATGTACTAATGTATTTATTCCAAAATGTCACTTTGTAACAAACTGCGGATTTTGAAAAACCTTTGAAAAATATTATTTATTGAAACAATTGTTTGTGAGATATTTAGAATTATTGCTTTACAATGTTATACAAATGCGTTAGTACTGGCAGCAGGGTGTAGCAGTCAGGATAGGAACAGTGTGGAATGCTAGTATCTAGCAGGTATGCTGGCTGGATATGCATTATATTGCAAATAAAGCTAAATATTTCAAACTACAGTTTTAACCCCTTAAGGACCAAGTGATATGCTATGACCCTCACATGGTTTTTGCCTTAAGGACCTCTGACGGTTATAGCACGTCATGTACATTCTATTACAGAGCTCCTCCACAATTGTAATTGTGCTATTTATTTCCTTATAGTCCCGTACACTTGTCTTCGGCCTTTGTTACCACTAATGTTGTGTTTTCTTGTAACAACTTGAAAAATATAGTCTATGTTGAAAAAGGTGAAGCATATACTCTTATTTCTTACAGGCATGGATATATATGCAGATTCACTTTACAGATGGAATGGAGAGAATACCTTGTCTTGATAAGCATATGGAAGCTTGCTATTTGATGGGGTAACTCTCTCTTTCTCTCTCAATGGCTTGACAGCCTTAGTTTTATATAGAGTCGTTTTCATGAGAACATATGCACACTCAGAAAACTAAAATTGTACAATGAATGTACCAGGGGGGCCTTTAACATATATGGCATCACATATACAATTGGTTCATGAGAGGGGGTGTAGCAGGACACCACTGCTTCTATAAGCATGTCACTCTTACATTCCAGAAGCTAATTTTGTCAGAAGGGGTGAATGAGTTTAGTTAATAACATTCATTAATATTTAATAACATTTCCCTAACACAGTTTTGCACACACACATATACTGTCCCATGTATTCAGTCAATAAATCAATCTTTGAGATCCAGTTTTTATTATCTTCTTTGTCCTTTATGTTAGACTAGTTGAACAGCCCGTTACACGGGCCACAGTGCCTCTGGCAGCCGGTCGCGGGGCAGTCACGCGCAGAAGAGACTGGCCGCGCCACTGCTGATACAGAGCTGGACGCTCATTCGGAGTGCCCAGCTCTGTATCAGCCGCTGCACGGGCAGTCTGTACTGCGCATGACTGCCGCACGCACAGCAGTGTCTACTGCGCATGTCGGGCATTACACACAACTTAGCAAATTATTATATAGGATTGTTAGGAATCCCCCTTTTGTCACTTCAAGGTTGGACTAAAATAAAAGCAAACTTGCTGGAGTCTACCATCTGGTATCAGAGGCTGTTGAATGAAATTGTACATCATGGCACCTATAACAAGATCATAGTGTAGTATCAGGTTTTTATCAACACATTAACTGTATACAAATATTATGTATCATCAAAAAACATATAATTAAAAATTAGACATAACGCGTTGTATTCAAATGCAGGTGCTAATCTTATTTCTACTTTTATCTCCAGGTATTCCCATAGACATCAATAGGAACATCCTATATAATAATTCGATAGGATGTTTGTCAGAAGCTGTCATGCGGAGTAGAGACTGCCCGGACGCACAGAATGCTGGGTGTTCTGTGTTGGGAACATTCTGTGCTTTTGGGGCAGTCTCTACAGTGTATGACTGCGTCAGCGGCAGGACGCAGGGCAGGAGCGGACTCTTAAAATCACCTGGACCTTAGCCCGTGTACACAGACTTTTACACTAGTTTTTGATAAAATGGGAGGTAACATTTATCATAGCATTTGAATCCTGCCCAATATCTTGTAAACCTCAAGTCAGTTTTTCGTAATTCTAAAAACTAGAAACCGTTACTATTCATCTTCTTTTAACTTTGACGTATACAATAAATACATTTGACATAAATTAACAGGTGCATATAATAACATTACTTCAAATGAAACATCAGTTGTTTTTAAATACCAGTTCTGTAAAATAGTTACTTCCTCGTTTGTATATTATATAAAGTTTTTTATCATTTAGTCCTAGGAGGAATCTAAATATCAGAAAAAAAGAGTATGCAAAGTTATAATATAACTTACCAAAACATATCAAAATGATTAAATTATTTTGAAAAGAAAAGCTCTTTATCTTCCACAACATCAATATATTATATTACAAGATACGCAGTATATGTGTTTATTGTTAAATGTGTGGCATTGTAATGGAATGTTCTACTTGTTTCAAATATGGGATATAAGTATAGTGACGGGTGTTCTTTAACTGAGACAGTCTGTAACATTCCTGCCTTGCTAATACAGTTAGAGTTATTAAGCTATAGTTAAAAAATATTATAGTTCTCTATCACTGAACTTTTTATGAAATGATTATTAGCAATGAACAGCAACTTTAACCCCTTGAGTGCCAGAGGCTTGGGCCATTTATTGTACCCTGTAGGCCAGACACATTTTCATTATTTTTGCTATCCTTCTGTTTAGGCTTGATTTTCTCTGGGGATTTTTAGTTACAGATGGAAAAATATATATTGTTTTTTCAGAACGAATTGAGCTTTTTCGTGGTACCTTACATGAAGAGAATTTTGCATCATTTTTGCAAAAAGCTATAATGTCATAATGACAAAAAAGTGAAAATTAACTTATTTTGCTAAAATCACATCCTATGTATCAAAAACATTTACCTTGATTGCAGAAGTTTCAGTTATTTGAAAAAGCTCTGAGTCCTCAGAGTAAAAAATTACCAAATCTGTATAGCTTTACCTATGTCTATGGCTAGCGTAGAGCCCTAATCACCAGGAGCACAAAATGGCATTTTCAACTTTAGGAACCAATATGCATATTCTAGGGTTTTTTGTGGTAAAGCTACCCTAAAACAGTGGAATAACTATATAAAACTATATATTTCTGGAAAGTAGATAACTTGCTGCATCTAATGAGGGGTGACTTCTTCTTACCCCAAGCCTGGTGTGCCCAAATGTTTCCAGAAGATGGCACTATAGGGAAAAAATGGCATTTTCTCATATTTCTGCTCCTTCTAATGTAATGAAATCTGTGAAAACCATGAAATTCATTAGCTAGTGCTTCTAGAAGAAAAATGGCACCCAACTGATATGATTTAGCCTACCTTAGGGGGTGCTACAAAATAATAATTGAAGAAAATTATTGTCTGCCACAGAGATGCATTGGAACCCTGTGGCACACAGATGGTTAATTTTTTCCCCATTACATTGTAGTCAGAGCTTGTTGGGGGGGGCACCAGGACCACTCCTGATGGCCCCCAGTAATGAAAAAAAAGTCCTGTGTGTGCCACAGAAGGGAGGGGGCTGCATTGGACCCCTCATCCCCTGTGGCACACTCAGGGTTCATATTTTTTATCTCTTTTTTTATTACTATAGACCTCACTGGGGGCATCAGGACCCCTCCACCCCCCCCATGAGGTCTTAGTAAAAAAAAAATGTCCCCAGTATTACTGACCCTGTGAGTGCCACAGGGGTCTCCAGCGCATTGCAAAGCAAAGCATTGGACCCCTGTGGCACACAGAGGGTTACATTTTTTTTCTCATTACTTTGTAATCAGAGCTTGTTGGGGGGCCATCAGGACCACAACAACCTCTGATTACAAACTAATGATAAAAAGCCCTGTTTATTACAGACCTCATTGAGTGGCATCAGGACCCCTTCTGATCCCCCCAATGAGGTCTTAGTAAAAAATGTATATCCCCAAATAAGTGACCCTGTAAGTGCCCCAGGGGTCTCTAGCACATTGCAAATCAATGAACTGGGGACCCTTGCGGCACTCACAGGGTTACTTTTATTTATTTATTTTAATTGTTTTTAGCTATCATACCTCCTGGGGACATAAGAACCCCTCCTGGTGTCCCCTCAGTTATTGATGTCCCAGCTGATTGTGCTGGGAGATCAACAACGCGACCGCTGGAGAGTAAAAGCTCCCCTGCCCTTCCCTCCTACCACCAGTAGGAGTGAATGGGACTGGGGAAACTTCTCTAACGTCATCGATGACCATGTCACCAATAACAATGGGAGGCTTCCCCTGGTCCCGCCCACTCCTACCCAGAAGTTCGGGTAGGAGAGAGGGGAAAGGAGAAGCTGCACTTCTCCTCTTGCATTATTGATCTCCCAGCGCGATTGGCTGGGAGATCAATAACTGGGGGGGGGGGGGGGGGCATGAGTAGTGGTCCTCATACCCCTCCACAAGTGCCAGGATTTTTTTTTTTTAATGTGGCCACTGCATTCCAGTTATACCAGCTTATGCAATGACCACATTTAAACTGTACAACGTATGAGCTTGGCACAGCAGGTACAGCTGTCCAAGCTCATACGTTGTAAGTAGCTGGCATTCTAGGGGTTAAAACAATAGTAATATTTCATTATAAAGTATGGTTCGATCATTCCTTAGACTAACGCTCTGCACCGTTGCCAGTGTTCATATCGGTCTTATTTCTGTGTAATTGTATTATAAATTCCCCCCCCCCGCCCCTCTTATATTTACTTCAGTCTTATTCCGTAAGATCTGAAATCCAGTCACTTGACCGGAAAGATCGCAGGGAAAACCCTGCCCCCTTTGATGAAAGAGAGCAAGTTTTTCCTTATGCTGACAGAAGATTGTCCCTCATGGAGATCCATCCTGACCAGCTTGCTTCTACACCCTGTTCCAAATTATTATGCAAATTATATTTTTCTCATTTACCTAAATAATTGATGTAAATAACAGTCAGCATAATTCTCATGTTTTCAACTATTAAGAGTACAATTCAAATTTTATTGAACAAACCTCCTAATGATAACAGTATTTTTTTTAAACATAAAAAACTTAAAATGCACTGTTCCAAATTATTACGCACAGTAAGTTTCAAAACACTTTATAGGTTGTAAAGAACTGAAAATTGTCATTTGTTGTGTTTGCAGCATATTTTCTGAAACCAAAAGCTATTTCAATCAAACTTTTAACAACATTTTCACTTTTTAAACATTTTAACAGGTCACATTACATTTCAACATAGGACCCCTTATTTGATAGCAGCTTCACAAGTCTTACATCCATTGAACTTGTGAGTTTTTGGACAGTTTCTGCTTGAATTTGTTTGCAAGTTGTCAGAATACCCTCCCAGAGCTGCTGTTTGGATGTAAACTGCCTCCCACCCTCATAGATCTTTTGCTTGAGGATGCTCCAAAGGTTCTCAATAGGATTGAGGTCAGGGGAGGATGGAGGCCACACCATGACTTTCTCTCCTTTTATCCCCATAGCAGCCATTGATGCAGAGGTATTCTTTGCAGCATGAGATGGTGCATTGTCATGCATGAAGATGATTTTATTACTGAAAGCATAGTTCTTCCTTCTGTACCAGGGAAGAAAGTGGTCAGTCAGAAATTCCACATACTTTGCAGAGGTCATCTTTACACCTTGGGGGACCCTAAAGGGGCTGACCAGCTCTCTTCCCATGATTCCGGCCCAAAACATGACTCCACCACCGCCTTGATGACGTCGCAACCTTGTTGGAACAGGGTGGCCGTCCACCAACCATCCACTACTCCATCCATCTGGACCATCCAGGGTTGCATGGCACTCATCAGTGAACAGGACTGTTTGAAAATTAGTTTTCATGTATTTTTCTGCCCAATGCAGCAGTTTCTGCTTGTGAGCATTGGTTAGTGGTGGCCAAATAGAAGGTTTGCACAGTTGCTAGACTCTGGAGGACACCTTGATGTCCGTGGGACTCTAGAGGCACCAGCAGCTTCAAATATCTGTTTGCTGCTATGTAATGGTATTTTAGCAGCTGCTCTCTTGATCTGATGCATGGATCTGGCAGAAATCTTCCTCAATGTGCCTTTATCTGCACGAACCTGTCTGTGCTCTGACTCAGCCACAAATCTCTTAATAGTGCGATGATCACGCTTACGTTTTCGTGAAATATCTAATGTTTTCATACCTCGTCCAAGGCATTGAACTATTTCACTCTTTTCGGCAGTAGAGAGATCCTTTTTCTTCTTGCTTGAAAATGGTGCTCTGCTTAATAATGTGGAACACCCACCTTTAGTAGTTTTTCCTTAAGTTGGGCTCACCTGGCAATCTAATTATCACAGGTGTCCGAGATTGTTTTCAGTGATCAAAAGAGCCCTGAGACACAATGCCATCCAGGAGTTAAACTGAAAAAACAAAATATTTAATCTTTGTGACACTTAAATATCATTTGCATAATAATTTGGAACAGGGTGTAATTATACAACAACTAGACCCATATGAACATTGGCAATGGTGCACAGCATTAGTACACAGTCTAAGTAATGATCAAACCTTACTTTATAATGAAACATTACTATCTCCTTAATCATAAGTTATAATTGTAATGTAATTGTGTGCCTCTCTGGCACTCAAAGGGTTAATCTTTTAGCAAACAAAGAAATAACAGTCAATAATAAATATCCCTAAATCTCAATGTATTTCTCGCTTCCTTTAATAGTACCACAGATATGGCCGATATCACAGGTATAGACTTTTTGGGTAGAATATATGCTTTTAAGATCTAGGTCATACATAAAAATACTGAAAAACGTTCTGATATACAGATAGTCATCATGACCCCCATTTCATGGAGAATCTCTCTACGGATTTTTCAAGAAAAAGCAGGACCCAAAAACTAAAATAGGAACAGTCAAATAAGGGTGACCTTTTTAACTTGAAACTTATGTTATTAACCCCTTAACGACCAGTGCACGCACGTGTGGCCACACTTGGTGACCACAGGGCTTTTTTTTATCATCACTTCCGGTTCAGGGCTGCCCTGAACTCTATGACATGCCAGGACTGTCACTGGTCCTTAAGTGCCGGACCAGAGTGACGGTCCAGGTACATCATTGGACGCAAAAGGGTTAAAGATAGAACCCATTTGTTTTTCAAATATAAACCTCATAGCATAAACCTTAAAAATGTATATCTAAAAAACTTCTCCCATTAGATGGATTTGTGAAAAACATACTGCCATTTTAAAATTATTAAGTCTCACTTAAAATTTCATATATCCTCCAACAATACATTAATCTATACAGAAGTAATAAGCGTATCCTATAAACATGCAGTATCACAACAAATGTTCATGTATACTACAATGTGTACTATAGTACTATCACAAAGTAGCTTCTTAAAATACAGTCCCTAAGCTCGTCAGCTTTCCCAGCTTAATTTTCTCAAAATGAAATAACCTAATTTCTTTTCATGAGCCTCGCTGCTTCACTTTAAAAAGAAATGCAATGTTTCCATCCTGGACTCCACAGAGTCTCACTGTACTATTTCTCAAAATAAAACATATTTCCTGAGCTCCATTGGCTAGTTTATAGTGCATTATCCATATTTCTACAACTGGAGCATGCACTTCAACTCATACATATGCAGTTAAATAAAACCATATCGTACATCAGAGGTGCCCAAGTTCAGTCCTCAAGGGCCACCAACAGGCCAGAATGTAAGGATTTCCCTAATTTAGTGAGTTAAAGGGATAGTAATGGTTGCTTTTAACAGCATTTAATATTGTAGATATTAAAAAAATTAATGAATTGATGTAAGTCCAATCTCTCAAACATGTATAGTTTGAGAGATATATGCTTATAAAGTTCCCCCCTCCCAACCCTTTCACAGATGTCAGCGCTCTAGCTGACAGCATGGGATTCTGGTCATTTGACTGGCCAGCAGCTCTTCAGCAGAGTGGAAATGAGGCTATCTACAAAGAAATGCTTCATTGGAACAGTCTACAAAGTGTGCCTGGTTCAATTACTCTTGCACTACAACTCTGACAGTATTGATATAACACTCTCCATGGCCCAAATACTATGAAGATTAATTGGAGCTGCTTTTATTTTAAAACATTACTGTCCATTTAAAGGGATAGTAATACTTCGTTTTAAGTTTATTTTATTTTGTAGGCATTAAAAAAACATGAAGAACGATATAAGTCTTATCTCTCGATCCTTTATGGTTTGAGAGATATTCACAAGCAAAGTTTCCCCTCCCGCCCCTTTTACCTAGTGTAAGCAATCTCTTCTCAGATGTGGAATGCAGTCCATAGACTGGACAGATAACAGAAGGGGACAATCTTCTTCCTATGAAAACAATGAAATCCCTGCCCCCCTTGACAAGCTTTTCAGGTTTTTCCCTTATCTTAATTGAAGATTGTCCCTCTCTGCAATCTACCTGGGTACCTCCCTTCTGCTCTGGCTGAACAGTGTTACACTAGGTAAAAGGGGCGGGAGGGGGACACTTTGTCATTGAATTACTCTGGAACTACAACTCTGACAGAATTGAAATAGCACTCTCCAAAGTCCAAATACTATGATGATTAATTAGAGCTGCTTTTATTATGAAGCATTACTATCCCTTTAAGTGGCATTATGCCTAGGGTGGGTTCAGAGAGTATCCTCCATTGCATACATGACCAAAAATCTTCTGGTGTAAGGCACTGATCAGTGGGATGCCACTTGGATGCATCTACTGGTTGCAGCTCCATAACTGTAAGTCTATCCACATGTAATTTGCACCATAAGATTTTTTGGATATTTTCAATTTTAATGTATACTACAATAAAGGCTGGATGTTTTTATTAATTCAGTGGTTTTGTGCAGGATAGTTTTTTCGGGTCATGTATGGATATATTTTCATTTTCACTTTACAGATGGAATGGAAAGAATGTATTGTCTTGATAAGTAGATGGAAGCATGCTAATTGATGGTATTGCTCTTTCCCTCTCTATGGATTGGAAGACTTAGTTATATATAGTGTGGTTTTCAGAAGAACACACATGCACTCAACTACTACTACAACTAAAACTCTGTAATGCATGTGGCATCACATATACTATTGGTTCATGAGACAGGATATAGCAGGACACCACTGTTCCTGTGATGTCACTCTTACATTCCAGAAGCTAATTTTTTTAGAAGGGGAAGTGGGTTTAGTTACATACATGTTAGACTTTATTTCTCAGTTAATATCTCCAACTCCCACCTCCCACCCCCACACACACCCATGTCTCTGGGATTGATGTTTTAGTAAATGATCTCCTTTGCTAAACCATTATTTCTGCTCCTTAATTTTACCCACATTCCTAATGCATTCACAGTTTACTAATAATGTTACAATTCAGGGGTTACTAATAATATTAATGTTATTCTAAAAAGCTATTACATATCATTTATATGGCCCTGATTAAAGTTGTATAGATTCTTTTGATTTGATACTAGAGATGTCTCCAATCGACTTGCAGATGAGAAGGGTTTAAACCTTTCTGTGTCTGTAGTTTCTGTTACTGATCTACGGGTTGTTGAAAAGGAGTCAGGAAGAATAAACTTCTCTTTTGAAGTTCTCTTGTAAGAGGTGTTGATCAGGGAGTGTATGAGGGAAATGGAGAGGTTAGGTGCCTTCCTGGAGTTGCTTGTCATAGGGAGAGAAGGTATATTTTAAAGAGTGTTGAAGCAGTAGGAAGTGGAAGTGATGTTATTTTTCATCTTGACACATATGAGGTCAGGGCAGTGTAGAAAGAGTATGTCAGCAGGAAAATGGTCTTGGCTAGGTGGAATCATTTGTGTCTGCAGTTTTACCTATGTACAGGCAAGAATAGGGTAAGATGTTTCATATCTGGTGTCACTGCAGCTTTTGGCATGATAAAGGACTCTTTAACCCCTTGAGTGCCAGAGGGGGGTACGCAATGCATCGTCTGCGGTTCAATGCCTCTAGTAGGGAAGTAGAGGTATTAAGCCAGTAATTTTGAAGCAACCTCAGCAGTCATTTAATTTAGATAAGGAGTGTAGCCAAATGTATGATATAGCCAGCTGCTTCCCACATGGTGACAAAGATTATGGCGTGTGCTCGTATACTGATATAAACAGGGATATTGCAGTTAATTTTAAAAGACACAAAATTAATGCAGAAAAAGGGTATTCAAAACCAAAAATGGCAGAGAAAACACTAGAAATGATCTCAATGGTATGAGTCAATAATGACTATGGATACAATGGATGTGGTGTGACTAGTATTTAGCTATACCTCGGTACAATCTTTACAGAAAAGAGACTAAACAATAAGGGAGGAGGAGCTGTTCTTTATGTAAAAGATAAGATAAAGGTTATATCAATACAGGTTACTGAGCAAAAATGAGAACATGTTTGGTTAACCATTGAAACTGCTGATAAGGTTGGTCACATAGGATTAATTAACAGACTTTTGCATTTGTTTTATTACTAATACAAAGTGTGACGAATTGCACATTCAGTTCATATATTCAAATCCATTCAAATACTTACACGCTTACACCACTCATAACAAGTATCACAAGTTCCAGTGGTGTCCCGATGCCTTGATCCTCCTGCATCTTCTTTCCAAAAACAAATAAACATTAAAAAGAAAACCTAATACCCCGCTGCTGTCATCAGGGCCACTACCTATACAATCTGAAATACCCCCAACCCCCAATCCTGCTCAGGCATTTCCCTGTGCAAGAATAAAAAAAATTAACAGATATTGGCTTTTATATGACCTCCCCATTCAAATAAATTCCCCCACTCCCATTGGCTGGGATTGTGGTGTTACACACATGCCCTGGACTAACCTCCCCTCCCTGTCAATTAGCATCATCAAATTTCCATTAATTTAAATGGGGCTTTAACTCCTTGAATGCTAAAGTGGTCTCCAAAGCATTGTTTTAGCAGTCAAGTGTCAACATCCCTATGGTATTGCTGGTTTGTTCCAGAATGACCCCAGGTCTCAGTACATCATCTTCACTGTGTAACTTTGTATCTTGTTTATGCTACTGCATATTTTAAAATGCAAATCTTCTTGCTAATTTATTTATGAAAAGAATTAAAGTGATATCTGCTCAACATATTCATGGATAAAGGCAAATTACAAAGGATTTTGTAGTAACACTTTCCGCTTAGGATCATTTTAATTCAAGCAATCCTACAAGTTATCATTCATTTTGGATCTCACATAGTTTCATTTACATCCAAAACCAAACTGTGATACTTTTCACACTCTGCCGTAGACGTTCTATTTTACAGCTTGTCACGGAGCATTTATAAAAATCATACTATTGGCCCTGAGGTGTGCTGCTGCATCTCTCTAAATTAAACCCCATCTGTCCTGTGTTCCCAAGAGAAAATTCATTTTGGTTCTGAACACTTAGCAGCAGACAGTGGCAAAGCCATAAACTATGTACTGTAGGAGAAGAAAAATATGTTGCACTGATCTTTCCAGCTACCTCTCTGACCTGGGTTTTTATTACATAAACTAGTTGAAGAGCCCGTGTACATGGGCCACAGTGCCGGCCGGTCGCGGTGCAGTCATGAGAACTAGAGACTGCCCATGACATGGCTGATACGGAGCGGGGTGCTCTGAATTCAGACCGTGGTCACTCTCATTGGCAGTTTCTACTGTGCATGACTGCAGCACTCTCAGCAGTCTCTACTGTGCATGACTGCAGCACTCTCAGCAGTCTCTACTGTGCATGACTGCAGCACTCGTAGTAGTCTCTACTGTGCATGACTGCAGCACTCTCAGCAGTCTCTACTGTGCATGACTGCAGCACATGCAGAAGTCTCTACTGTGCATGACTGCAGCACTCTCAGCAGTCTCTACTGTGCATGACTGCAGCACTCTCGTCAGTCTCTACTGTGCATGACTGCAGCACGCGCAGAAGTCTCTACTGCGCATGACTGCATCACTCTCAGCAGTCTCTACTGTGCATGACTGCAGCACGCGCATCAGTCTCTACTGTGCATGACTGCAGCACGCGCAGAAGTCTCTACTGTGCATGACTGCAGCACACGCAGAAGTCTCTACTGTGCATGACTGCAGCACTCTCAGCAGTCTCTACTATGCATGACTGCAGCACTCTCGTCAGTCTCTACTGTGCATGACTGCAGCACTCTCAGCAGTCTCTACTGTGCACGACTGCAGCACGCGCATCAGTCTCTACTGTGCATGACTGCAGCACGTGCAGAAGTCTCTACTGTGCATGACTGCAGCACTCGCAGCAGTCTCTACTGTGCATGACTGCAGCACTCTCGTCAGTCTCTACTGTGCATGACTGCAGCACTCGTAGCAGTCTCTACTGTGCATGACTGCAGCACCCGCAGCAGTCTCTACTGTGCATGACTGCAGCACTCGCAGCAGTTTCTACTGTGCATGACTGCAGCACTCTCGTCAGTCTCTACTGTGCATGACTGCAGCACTCGTAGCAGTCTCTACTGTGCATGACTGCAGCACCTGCAGCAGTCTCTACTGTTCATGACTGCATCACTCGCAGCAGTCTCTACTGTGGATGACTGCAGCACTCGCAGAAGTCTCTACTGTGCATGACTGCAGCACTCTCAGCAGTCTCTACTGTGCATGACTGCAGCACTCTCAGCAGTCTCTACTGTGCATGACTGCAGCACTCTCAGCAGTCGCTACTGTGCATGACTGCAGCACTCTCAGCAGTCTCTACTGTGGATGACTGCGTCCTTACAAACTTTTAGCGAATTATTATATAGGATGGCTCAAACCAACAAATCCATGGGGGGGGGATAAAAACCCCACAAAATACAATCAATTTAACTCTTTACGTTCCAGAGAGGCATTCAACACATTGAGAAGCAATGTGTTGGATACCTCTCTAGGGGTTGTATATATTCAAAAATAAAAGGAGTGGAGAGAGTCTGGGTCAAACCATTTGCAATATAGGGGAGAACAAAAAAAATCCTCAAGCCCCCATTGATTTAATTGGGGATTTTAACTCCTTGAGTGCTAGAAAGATCTCCAGTTCATTGCAAGGAAATGCATTGGAGACCCCTCTAGCATTCAAGGGGTTAAAATTCCCATTTAATTCAATGGGAATTTTTAGTTCTCAACTAACACCATACCAGATTCAGCAGCTCATACCTCCTATATAGACCTTATCTCTTTAATTTCAATGATCAGGATTATAAATGGATTTTGAAACAGTGTTAAAGCACTTGTAATAAAATTCAGTAATTGGACTACAAGGTGGGTGCGTTCATCTGAGCTTTCCCTATTCGCTCAATAGATCCAAAACCATATTACTCCAAAAAGATCTGCACATCCAAAACCGTGTCCAAATGTATAAAACACAACTTTTATTGTCCAAACATGTATAAATATACAATGTACCTCCACAGTTGGAATTGTCACAAATTATTCAGCCATACGGAGAGACTCATTTCTGGGAGCCGCACATCAGTAAAAGCAACTATGTCGCTTCACATCGATCAACGCGTTTCGCGCTTTAAGCACTTACTAGCTGATTTGACAGGCCAGGTCGCGGGTGCGACCCCTGCAACCCCTATAGTTACGCCACTGAATAGATAAACTATAGATATAGCTATTGTGGAGCAAACCAACTGCTCCATAGTAATCAAAGAAAAACTCCCAACTAAAAGTAAAGGGAGTTTAGAAAAAATAAGATGCAGTTGTTTTGTTCCAAATTTGCAGTTCCACTTTTTTCTTGTATTGACATTAATGATAATAATGTAATTCCATTCTATGTGTAGCATTATCTCCATATATGTGTCAGCTTACTGCACTGTCTGTCTGTTCTGCTAAATGTACAGAACCCTCAGCCTTGCCCCACTGGTAGTAACAGAACCACACATACTGACTCCTTTGCCCTTATCCTACTGTAGTCATAGTACCACATATACTGACCCCCCAGCCTTGTCCCACTGCATTGCTAATCATAGGGTCTATTGTCAAATATTGACATCCCCCCCTGTCCTGCTGCACTGCACTGGTAGCCATAGAACCAAACATACTAACCCCTAGCCTTGTCCCATTGCACTAGTAGCCACAGAACCACAACTACTGACCCCCAGCCTAGTACAAACTCACTGGTAGCCCTAGAAACACACATACTGATCCCTCAGCCTTGTCCCACTTTAGCCACAGAAGCACACATACTGACCCCAGCCTTGTACGACTGCAGTGGTAGCCAGGGAACCACACACTAACCCCACAGTAGACACAGAACCACACATATGAAGTCTACGCCCTCCCCAGCTTTGAGGCAGGAATTCTCAGGCCATAGAAAGCCAAGTTTTTCAGGATATTTATTGGGGTTAGTGAAAAGGTGGACATTTATTTCTACGCATGGGAATTTCCACTGAAAAAGCAGAACATTCCATGAAAAGGTGCAATTCTACAGCAAACTAACTGTGCTATAGGAGTGAAATGAAAATTCTGGAATTTCCTATTGATGTAAATGGGGCTTATGCATTGGGGACATCTTAAACTTTGAGAGAGTTAAAAAGCCCTATTTAAATCAATGGGAGTTTTCATCCCTCCTCTATGGTGTACTTGGTTTTCTTCGGAATTGTGCCTCTTTAGCTTGATGAACTAGTACTCAATGGAAAAATGAGCTAATCTATGCTTGGCACAATAATATTCATAATAAATCAACAACCCCTGCTGTATCTTATTATACTAATGAATCTCAATTTGTGTTTTATTTTCAGCCTAGGAAATCTACTTTGCCAGATGATTACGGTTATCTGTTTATGTAATTAAAATTAATGTAATATTAATCCTTTAATTGCAACATCTTGCATACCTCTCCGGTCCTCAAAGGGTTAAAGGAGTCAATTTCTACAGCGTCTCCCTGGTTTTTAATGAACACAACATTCATTCTTATGTTGCTGAGTTACTATTTTACATAAATCTTTCTGACCAGCAGTGGTAGATCCCTGTGTATAATATTCACTGGACACCTCTGTCTGTTATACACACACTACAAGGATTGCAATAGTTTGATAGGGAATGGATTCTGATCCCAAGTTTAACATAGGATATTGTGATTTCTCTACTCTGCAATTTCTGCATCTACCAAAGAGGTTAGCGCCACCTGGTGCTCAAAGCTAAGCCCTTTTTATTTTTATTTATTTATTTTTTGTATAGCTTTTATATTTTATGTATATGGATTTTAAACACTTTACAGCATTTACTGGGTCATTTCTAAGGCAATGCAGAGCATTCAGCTGAACTTCCCAGGAACAGTGGTATTTTATAGGTGCAAGGGGCTCAAATTTAAAAGCAGATATCTTAGCTACTTCAGCACAGATCTGCTCTAGACTGATATAAATGGAAAGAGAAGAGGACCCCCTTTCCAGTGATACCAAGTATGTGGGATTCTTGCTGAATGATCATCAGGTCATGAACTTAAACTAAAAACAAAACAGGGGAGGGGTGGGCACATATCAGAATTAATCTTTCAGTCATCCCTATTCCTGAATATATATATATATATATATTTATATATATATGCATATATTTAGTATAATTGTAAAGGGGAAAGTGTCCCCTTTCCTATTTGGGATGGACAAAAGGTTTCATCTCAAAAGTGAAACATGAGGAATACAGCACTTCCTGTCTTCCCTGGAAATTCCTGTGAAAAGTGCTGTGCTTCTGTTTTTTTCTCCACTTTTCTTTGCATTGAAATCAATAATAATTATGTACTTTAAGTCCATGTGAAGCCACTGTATTTCTGCTATGCTAACTCACCATGTGAAGAGTTTCCAGCATGTATTTATAAAAGGGTGTCAGTGTAATGCATGATGACAGTCAGTGCTTTGGCGATAAAAAGGTCCATAGATACACAGGCAAAGAGGGAGAGCTGGAGATGCTAGATTTGAGGTTTAGTGATGATAACCAGTTGTTCTGTGGACAGGTAGGGTGCAGGGAGTTTGGGAGTGATTTGCAGATAGTGACAGGGAAAGTATAAAAATACTTTTGCCTGAGAGGCGACAGATAGACAGGCAATCCTACATGAGTTAAGAGTGAGAGTAACATACAGTAGAGACATCACTCAGACAAAAAAAACACTATTGCTGTCCTGTGTTGTCCTGTACCACTAATTTCATACTGCAGATGGGTTGACATTAACAGCTCTGTCATCTACTTAACAGTAAAAAGCAATAACACCATTTTGTTCACCAAACATGGTAGGTTTAAGGGGGAAAGACTGGGGAAGGAGTGCATGGACAAGTTGGTGGTACTAAAGTAGTGCTAAAAAATGGTGGTTTGCTGCAGTTTGTACAGCAAATTGTTATGATCTTCTTCCTCCTGAGGAGATTGCTTGTAAAATTATATGAAAAGTTCCACCACTAGTAATACTAAGCCTTTTAACACTAAAGACCATGAGTCACATTCTAGTATTGATGCCATAGTGGAGGATGATTTAGCAGTAGTAAAACCAGCTTCTGTGTGAGATAGTGAGAGTGACACACCACCTCAAACTAAAGCTAAGTGTTGGTACTAATGATTTTACTGATGCTGTTGACTTAATTATTGATTATGTTGGTTTAGAATATGTCCCTCCATGTTCCTCTCCTTCTTCTCATACAAATCAAGTAGAGAGCAATGATGATATGGAAAAAAAACTATCTGTATCTGAAAAGACAATGGTTCAATCTAGAACCACTGAAAAGTAGCAACATGTCTGTTTTTAAACTCTTTGAGAGATCAGTTGGAAGTTTTGGACAATTAAAGTGTTAGTAATGTTCCAACATAATTTGTAATCGATTTGTAGAGTCTAAAAAATAAAATCAAATTGCCACAAACCCCATCTCTCAAACTGCTATGGTTTGAGTGATATTGGCAATGAAAGTTCCCTGCAGCAGAGCTGAAATCCCGTTATTGCCAAACAATTACTTCATTGGAAAGGTCTACAAAGTGTGCTTGCAAAACAGGCACATTTTGTAGACCTTTCCAATGAAATAATTATTTTGCAATAAGGGTTTTCAGCTCTGCTGCAGAGCCGCAGGCTGGGATCTCCTGCTGTCAGCTAGACCCCGACGTCAGGAGAAGGAGAGGGAAGGAGGAACTTTCATTGCCAATATCTCTCAAACCATAGCGGTTTGAGAGATGGGGTTTGTGGCAATGTGATTTTTTTTTAGACTCTACAAATCTATTACAAATTATGTTGGGGCATTACTAACCCTTTAAATATACCTAGAAATATATATGATGATATTGGTCATTGTCATCATCACCATCACTGCTCCCAAGTCCAACCCCAACCAGTCACTCTCATTATTAATTGTGAAAACAACATTACAGGTCAACATCAACAACCCTAACTATGAGTGCCTCTGCTGCTATTTGAGGAGTAGCACCACTGTCACATACTACCACTACCAGTACTATTGCAACATCTAGCCCCATAGTAGAGATGATGCAATAAGTATTAGTAGTCTCTCAGGAATCCCTCGATTTATAAACTTTCCAGTATGGAAATATTTATCTCATGGTCCAAAAGAGAAACATGTTGCTGCCTGTTGTTTCCATAAAAAAATGTGGGCAGGGAGAAAGCAGGATCACATCTAGGCACATTCTCATTGAGATCCCACCATAAGGACAACCTCAGGTCTGATTGGGAGACACACCTGAAGCATGTCACAGGTACGATGACTAGCAGCAGTAGAAGCACTCCTAAAAGTTCCCTGGGCCAAGGTGCATGCAATAGTAGTGTAGTAGATGTCACAATGGTTGGGACATTTTCCTCACTAACAATAACACCTTTGTATTCAACTACTGTTGTGCCAATGCAATGATAATGAGTTTGTTGGAGTCGACAAGAGTCATATAGTCCACACAAGTGCCACACCTGTCTCTGCCATCATCACCACCACTAGTTATGTTAAAGCAATTAAGTTACCTAGTTCTACTGTTTACTGACAAATGCCAACCCACACTTACTGAGTTATCCAAAAATGCACAAAAATAATCCAACAGCATACTGTTGGAGGTTGATAAACCACCCTATTTTGTAGAAGAGAGAGGTTTTGAAGAACTAATGCCATGTGTTGCTCTCCTCTGGCATATTCCAAGCTGCAGTTATTTATCAAGAATGGTTGTACCAGAGCTGCACAAGCAGGTGGTTAGTGTGGTGCTAAGCATTCATTGCCAGTATCTAAGGACTGCAATCAGTGACATCAACAGTTAATATGTGAATAGTCCACAGGTACAGAGAAATGTCACTGTTTAGACATGTATGAAATTTCATAAAGAATGTGGCAGCAGTGTGAACAAATAATATAATACATAAACATATACATACATGATAATCATGACAGTAGGATACTAAGTATGCACAATAATTTCAATTGCAGAAAATGTGTGTAATTAACAGATAGATCTGTTTGATTGATATGACGCATTAACAAATATTGATTAAATTACTTTGATACAAAAGTATATAGGCAGTTTAATATCTATGATTAGCTAAAGTTCAGGATACTTTTTAAGGTATGCCACCTTATGTAAGAAATGCTAGTATGGATGAGTCAAAGCAAACCAAACAATAAAACAATACATAAATCCAGTGTTAGTGATGTAATAATACATGCCAATGTTGTTCCAAAGAGCAACTTCCCATATCCTATATAATAATTCGCTAAGTTGTGTGTAATGCCCGACATGCGCAGTAGACACTGCTGCGTGTGCGGCAGTAATGCGCAGTACAGACTGGCCGCGCCACGGCTGATACAGAGCTGGGCGCTCCGAAGGAGCGTCCAGCTCTGTATCAGCAGTGGTGCGGGCAGTCTCTATTGCGCATGACTACCCCGCGACCAGCTGCCAGAGGCACTGTGGCCCGTGTAACGGGCTGTTCAACTAGTACAGTTATAATTGGAAAGAAACGTTTAAATAACAACACCTGACCAAAGAGTGGTCACATGATCTATACCCACCATACTCCCTGAGATACTATTAATATCATTAGTAGAAACATATATGATGTTTGTTTCAATCTTTTGGTTCCATAGGTCCCAGCACATGGATCCTTATTTTCTCTCTCTGGATGAGTAACTTACCTTGATTTTCTCCTGCTTGGCAACAGAGGTTAGGTATCAATGATTATCATTTTCATACGTGCCATTGTATGTCTGGCTTTCAGAACATGTTTTGTGATGGCCTTATCACTCTTACCACTCTCCAATCCAACCCTTATGTCCGACCATTGATTAGCCATTCTGTCACAGAACTGCATGAATAGCTTTCTTATGTAGTTCAATTTGAAATATATTACATAGGTGCATAAAGACAAGAAAAATAATTTTATAAATTCATCTTTTGTCAAAACAAATTCCTGTCTTGAGAACAGCTCTTTTGGATGTATGTTTAATATAAAAAATGAGGTTCACTCACCTTTAGACATCCTTCACTGCATGTTCCTGTTCAGTGCATTTGTTTGAGCGAGGCTGGGAACTTCTTTCTTCTCTCTTTCTTCTCTCCACACACTAGGCCCCCTACCCTTCCTTCTCCTTGACCCACTCTCCTTTGAAACAGTGTCTAACCAGAGAGTGAATAGACCCACACTGCAAACTAGGGACTCAGGCAACCAACCAGGGTAATTGGGATCAGTGTCCAGGGCTGTCAAGAAGTATTGCTGGAAGTAGTCGCAGACAGAGCAACTGGCCATGATGTGGATTAGAGTTCCAAGGACACTGGTTAGCAACTTACTCAACCAACATGGACCTAGTTTAGCACAGGACTGGAGAGTAACCGGTTGATTTGACCACTCAGTGAGATGCCAGCGTTTACTTCTAAATGGTGAAAATAATCAAATAGGTAAGCATTAATCTAATGTCAAATAGATATATCACATGAACGTTTTATGAATATCTAAAATATTACAAGCACATTTCTGATAATAGGTGAACAAATAATAAATATAAAATATTCACAAAAACTTATGATTCAAATATCATGAATATCTAAAATATTACTTTAAAAATGCTAATAATGTAATAAGTACACAAAAGGTATATATATATTTCAATACACACAGTCAGAACATTCATATGATGGGTGATCATAAGACATGGGAAATGGCATGGAATAATACAATATGAAGAATACAGGTATGATGAAGTTGACCCATTGGAAACATGCAAACAAAAATAAATACCAAATCATATTGTATTCTGTAGTATACAAAGCAAAAGGAAAGAAACTATATAAACATGTTTCTAAAGGGCACAATAACAAGCAATCTTAAATATAATATACTGGTTCAGTAATTTAAATGAGATAATTTGATACAAGAATCGTGGAAAATGAATTCTATGAAGACATAAACATGGATGATGGCACTCACACTTGAAGGCAGAGGCTTGACTGGTAAAAATCAGGCAAGCTAAATTGTTTATGCGGGGTCTGTAAATTGCACTCACACATGTAAACAAAAATAAATAACAACATAGTATAAAATTATCACAGTCTACCTTTGAGGCCTAGTTATTCTGTGCTTCCTTTCTGTGTGGTGTGTCAGCCGGCATCCTTCCGGCCACCTCTGCATTACTATGTCTGTTACAGGCACTGCTGGATGCCTGTTTATGGGTCTATTCTGGGTGGCCTAATTAGGGCCTGCCTCCTTCTGCTCCTTTATAATCCTCCTTGGGGCTAGGAGTTATTGCTCTTATGTCGTGTTCCTGCTTGTTTTACTCTTTGCTCTCCATTGTTCCCCTTGTTTGCCTGAGAATCTTGCTCTGTGTATGACCCCGGCTTATGAGACTACCCACATTGGTTCTGACCTGTGGCTCTGGCTGATGACTCGCTCTGTGTATGACCCCAGCTTGTTTGACTACCCATATCGGTTCTGACCTGTAGCTCTGGCTGACTACTCGCTCTATGTATGACCTCACCTTGCCTGACCAGTGGCCCTGGCTACTACCGGCTCAGTGAAGCCTCTGGTTGCCTTTCCTGTTGTCCCTCTTGAGCCACTTCCCTAGTGTCAAGATTTTGAGTAGTGCAGTAGACAGCACAGTGTGCAGCTCCGGAGGGACCTTGGGTCCTATTTACAAATGTCTGGGGTTCTGTGTGGGCTCTACCATTATTGTTGTTATAATAAATAAAGGTGGTTATATTTTATCTTTGTGTCTGTCCTTATTTGCCTGATTACCGTGACAGTATGTAAGGGCCATGTCAAATGAAGGTACAGGCAGTCCACCTAATCAGAGCATCCTGTCCAGGATGGATTCTCAGGACCAGAGAATTGACCAATTGTCTTTTGCTATGCGGACACTGTTAAATCGCATGGCTCACCTAGACTGATTTGCTTTGCAAACGGTGGCTTCCCCAGCACCTGCAACGGTTGTGGCCACTGCCCCTGAGGCGGGCATAAGTAGAGGATTGTCTGGCTCCGCTCCTCTACCCCAAAGATATGATGGGGAACCTGCTATGCGTCGGGGGTTCCTTAATCAGCTGGGAATTTTTTAGAGATGGTACCCACGCATTCCCTACTGAGTGAAGTAAGGTGGGACTCCTGATCTCCCTTCTATCCGGCAAGGCATTGGCCTGGGCAAATCCACTATGGGAGACGGAGAAGCCCATGATCCACAATTTCCCGGAATTTGTAGCCTCATTTTGGAGAATTTTTGACATTCCTGGGCACGCTACCTCCGCTGCCAAACAACTGATGACAATACGGCAGGGCGCATGTACTGTAGTGGACTACGCTATTGACTCTGGAAGAGGAGGTTGGTTGGAACAATGAAGCCCTAGTTGCTGCATTCTCCCAGGGCTTGTGTGACACAAATAAGGATGAGACAGCAGCCCAAGACCTGCCTGGTGATCTGGAGGAGTTGATGTCAGTCACCATCCTGTTAGACACAAGAATCCTTGAGAGGCCTTCATTCAAAGAGCATGGGCATAATGCCCTCATGCTGGGCCATCCTTGTGGCCAACTCTGCAGCACTATGTCTGTTATAGGTACTAGCTTGGACTCCTGTTAATGGGCCTATTCTGGGTGGCCTAATTGGATTCCGCCTCCTTCTGCTCCTTTATAATCCTCCTTGAGGCAAGTAGTCATTGCCTTTACGTGGTGTTCCAGCGCGTTACTCTTTGCTCTCCGTTGTGACCCGTGTTTGCCTGAGAATCTTGCTCTGTGTATGACCCCGGCTTGTCTGAATGACCACATCAGTTCTGACCTGTGGCTCTGGCTGACTACTCGCTCTGTGTATGACCCCAGATTGTCTGACTACCCACATCGGTTCTGACCTGTGGCTCTGACTGACTACTCTCCATGTGTATGACCCCGCCTTGCCTGACCAGTGGCCCTGGCTACTACCTGCTCAGTGTAGCCTCTGGTTGCCTTTCCTGAGGGCCTGGTTACTGTTGCTCCTTGTAGTCCTCGGTTGGCCTGACCAGTGGCCCTGGCTCCTACTCGCTCAGCATAGTCTCCAGTTGCCTGACCAGTGGCCTGGTTACTCTCACTCCGTGTAGTCCCCGGCTTGTCTGACCTGTGACTCTCTCTGCCTACTTGCTCCCTACACTACCTACTTGCCTGACCTGTCGTCTCTGTGCCTCCTGGCTCTGGTCTGCTCTCGTTCTGTGTTGCCTCCATTCGCACACCAAGTGGTGACTTACACATATTCTACCATTCTTTGTTGTCCCACTTGAGCCACTTCCCCTAGTCTCGATATATTGAGTAGTGCAGTGCACAGCACAGTGTGCAGCTCCAGAGAGACCTTGGGTCCTATTTATATATGTCTGGGGTTCTGTGTGGGCTCTACCATTATTGTTGTTATAATAAATAAAGGTGGTTATATTTTATCTTTGTGTCTGTCCTTATTTTCCTGATTATCATGACAAAATTGTAATATACAATGCAAAAGGAAAGAAACTATATAAACTATATAAACATTGTCTCTAATACATAAACCTGGATGATGGCACTCATACTTGAAGACAAGGGCTTGACTGGTAAAAATCAGGCAAACAAACTCGCATATGGGAGATTTGTAAACTGTCCCCACTCAGTGACCGCTATCTGGACAGGTACTACCTTTATGACCTCAAAACATTCAAAGGCACATAGATACCATGATACAATTTATTATTTACAGTTTATTTTCAGTCCTAGAGGTGGCAAACCAACCTGGGTATATAGCTTGTGAGAGTTATTTGCATTTGCCCTCATTTGGTCAATCAGGTATCAGAATGATAAATAAACTAAACCAAAGAAATAGGCAAAATAGAGTGCCTGAAGATACATAATACCTCAGTGAAAAAGATACTTTTGAAAAAAAGTGAACAAATCAAGATATTTAGACAAAACAATGGTTATCCAAATAGAAGAAATATTTAAAACATATAGCTCAATGTGTTTCATAACCTACAACTGGTTCTTTCATTAGGAGTGACTTGTAAGAAAAAAAAACATTGAAAAAAAAACATTTAGTACTGCAAAAAATTAAAGGCACTAGTAATGATGTAATCTCATCAAACCAGTGTCTAAATAAAGGGATACAAATTGTTAATTGTAAATGTATTTAAATGTAATTCCTACATATGTCCTGAAACTGGAGAGGTTATATATATAATAACAGATTGTCCCATTCTGTTTCAAACATGGTAAGTAATATATTAGTAAACATATAAAACAATAAGCATATGACATTGGTATAATAGCAACATAATGTTTCATAATAAAAGGGATATATGTAATTGAAACAACATTAAATAAAATATATACCACAACTTAGAGCTGCCTCTATGATCAGAAAGTGGACTATCATTAATATATATTTAAGACTAGTGATGGGCAAAAAAGTCCAAAAATTCACGCCCATAGAAAACAAAAAATTCAGCCTTTCTGCCACTGACAATAAATTTCCCACTAAAAGTTACCATTTTTTTGCCTATGTTTTCTATGAAGGAAATATTCCCACTGCATGGCTAGAGGGCTAGAGTGGGGAAATAAGTAGATGAAAGTAAAAGCTGTGAGTCCTACAGCAACATATGGCTTGAAAAAATTGTTCGCATGCTAGATGCTTTTGTTTTTTGCCCACAACAATATCTTTCTGCTGAAATAACACTGGCATAGTCATCCTTGAAAAGTAAATGTGGCATGGGATATTACAGTAGGGTACAAAACATCAGTTCTTCAAAACTGTTTTCAACAAAAGAGAAAAGCAGCATGTCGCCCACCAGTGTTTTGGCAAGTTTATAATTCCACAGGCTTACTGTTTCATTATTTTTGTGCAGGTTTTGACTCATTTCTAAAAACTCAGTAAGTGTGGGATCACAGTATATAGTGGAAGAACTGTCTAACTTTATTGCTTTAACAACATGACTCAGGGTAATACTCCTCTGTAGAAGGATCAGAAAATGTTGGCACCCTCTCTGATACATCAACAGCACTTCTATTATGTACCCTATAGCCCCCAGAACTTTTAGGAGTTCTTCTTCTGCTGCTAGTTGTGTCACCTCTGACCTGTTGATGGACGTGCCATTGAGTAGGTGCCTAGGTGTAAGCCTGCTTTCCCCCTGCTCACATGCTTCTTACCCAGACAACAGATAGCAACATGTTTAGCTTTTGAATCATGAGTGAAGTATCTCCATACTGAGGACTTCATAGCCTGCAGGGTTCCTGAGGGGTTGCTACTAATTATACTTTGGCTGCAGTTGTACTACTACTAGGTGTCACAGGTGCTGAACTGGCAACAGCAGTAGAGGCACTGATCATAGCTAAGGATGCAGATGTTGATAACCTGTGTTGTTGCTGGTTGCTGAACACTAGTGTGTGTGGCTGAGAGTGGCTTGATGATGCTGATGATGACTGACAGGATGATTGTGTGGGATTTTTTTTACATATTTGCTTGTCCAGAGTCAGGCATTCCAAACCATTTATAGACAGGCATAGTATGCCTTTTCAGTGGTGAAAGATTGAGCCTTTGCCTTTCAACGAACTTTCTGGCCATGTCATCATCTCTTTCCTCTCAACTTCATCTGTATCTGAAGAAGAGGACGCTGCTGGTTGAATATATTCTAGATCTACATCGTCATCATCAGTAATTAGGTCATACTCAGATCATCCACTGCTTCTTCCCCACAATGTTTTATATTCTTCTAGGCATTTAGAGGTCTCAAACATTTTTTTTTTTTTTTTACTTTTCCCCTTTGAGGGATTTTCCCAGCTTTCAATACTATTTTCACTGTCAGATGTAGCAGTTTTCACAGCATTTGCTACTATTTTCACTGTCAGATGTAGCAGTTGGTTGAGATGCTACACCTTCTTGCACGATGTCATTTCAACTGGAATGTGACTTCTTCAGTGCTTTTAGACAGGTTATTAACCCCTTAGCGACCGGCAGTCCTGGGACGTTTCCGTCCCATACGGACCGCTTTGATCCACGCCGACACGCCGGTACACATGACCTGTTGCGTGTATCGGCGCGTCACTATGGGGCCTGATAGAGATCGCTCCGATCTTGGAGCGGTCAATTTCAGGCCCTATTTTTACTTACAGCGCTCCCAGTAGAGCACTGTAAGTAAAAAGTACATGACGTACTATGACCGTAATCGGTCCTTAAAGGGATAGTAACACTTCGTTTTAACTTTATTTTATTTTGTAGGCATTAAAAAAACATGAAGAATGATATAAGTCTTATCTCTCAAACCTTTATGGTTTATGAGATATTCACAAGCAAAGTTCCCCTCCCGCCCCTTTTACCTAGTGTAAGCCATCTCTTCTCAGATGTGAGTCTGGTTGTATGACCAGACAGATAACAGAAGGGGACAATTTTCTTTGTATGAAAACAATGAAAGCCCTTCCCCCCTTGACAAGTTTTTCAGCTTTTTCCATTATCTTAATAGAAGATTGTCCCTCTCTGCAGTCTACCTGGGCATCTCCCTTCTGATCTGGCTGAACAGGGGGGGGATACTTTGTTTGTGAATATCTCTTAAACCATAAAGGTTTCAGAGATAAGACTTATATCATTCTTCATGTTTTTTTAATGCCTACAAAATAAAATAAAGTTAAAATGAAGTATTACTATCCCTTTAAGTATTTCAAGGACCATGACTGTCATAGTACGTCACATGTTGTTAAGGGGTTAATAGTAGTGGTGCTGATGGTGGTGGAATTTTTGGTGGGACTTTGATAAACTCCAACCTCCTTGGGTGGAGAGGGATCACCATATATATTTCTGGAAAGTAGATATCATACTGCATCAAATGAGGGGTCACTTGCCTTCCTACCCTTAGACTGGTGTGCACAAATCTTTTCAGAAGGTGGGGCTAAATGAAAAAAATGGCATTTTTTTTTACATTTCCACCCCGTCAAATGTACTGAAATCTGTGAAAACTATGGCATTTCCAACTGAATTCATTAGCTAGTGCTCTTAGGAGAAAAATGTCACCCCACTGGTATGAGTTGACATACAGTAGAGGGTGTCCGTTGCATATAACTACATCTATTACAAACACTTAGTTTTCAAACAAACCTGTCTATACTTAAATGGTTGTAACAACTAGAAAAATGAAGCAAAGCATACCATTTTGGAAAGAATCTAACCTGCTGTATCAAATGAGGGGTCTCTTGCTTTCTTATCCAACGGCTGGTGTGCACAAATGTTTCTGAATATGGCACTAGCATTTTTTTTACATTTCTAACCCTTCAAATGTACTGACATCTGTGAAAACTCTGGAATTGCCAACTGCATTCATTAGCTAGTGCTTTTAGGAGAAAAATTGCACCTGAATGCACTAGATGTCCCTGTGTTACTCATAGGGTTCTTTATTAAATTTTCTGTTCATACCTCATGGGGGGACATCAGGACCCCTGATGACCCCCCGTTATTGATCTTCCATACGATCTCTGTGGAGTACGTAGGGAGCTTTGGTGCTTTCCAAGTCATACAAAAGTACCTAGTTTTCCTCTAAAATAGGATCATATATCTGTCTAATGGTTTGCTTTGTAACTATAAACTGGAATATGTTGCGCATACCAAACCTAAGTGAATAAGATTTAGTTATTATGTATTATATATGTTGGACAAATATATATTATTTATTTTATAAACTGTTAGTCACATTTTTAACATTTTTATTGTTATGTATCCAAAAGTTACACTTTGAACTCTTGATCGAGAATCTCAACCAATTATTGGATTGCAAGAGTTTAAAAACCATTGTCCCGCCATTCTGGCAGCTTGTAACTTTTACGATATTCCTGAATTATCCTGACGAAGGGGCTGAGAGCCCAGAAACGCATTGAAGAACATATACTAGGATATATTTACCCCCGTTTTTGCCATCTGAACTGATTGCATGACGTTAGCCGATTGGAACAGGTAACCATAAAGACGCCGAAGTAGCAGAAACCAATACAGCCTTCACCTAGCTGTGGACCGTTGGATCCGGACCCCACGAGTGGCATCCAGAGGAGAACGGTAGTCCTTGATAGACTGCAGGAGATCTACGGTGCAGTCACACTATCTGATAAGCAACTCTTCCAGGAGAGATCTGGTGAGTAGACAATTGTATCTGTGTTATTCATTTGATTATCTTACGCTTCTGGTAAGCGCATATGAATTACTGACTTCCTAGCAATATATATATATTTTTAGCACAATACTAGCCCGGTAACCAGTTATCTATGCACCACTGTGTATTACTTTGAAGATTCTGTTCTACCTATATCCACATAGAGCTGTACGTTCTGCAATACTGGAATTACGGATTTTTAAATATATTTGATTTTTATACAGTGACTCACTATCACTATGTATATCTAATAAATATTTTATTTTGATTTTCCTTCTTGGTGTTCCATCCTACATATTTTCCTTATCCCATTTTATTGCATCTGCATATATTAATTACTTTTTTCATAAGAAGTATCACCTACTACACTTAGACTACTGGTGCGCTGTCTCTCTCTTCTGTTTTCATGTATGCACTCAAGTGGACTTCGAGCCTCTGACAAGCAGCACAGTAAGATCTAGGGACTTAAGAATTGTCTGTACCTGTGATCCTTTCATCCATTCATTCATCTTTTTCATCATATTTCATCAGAATTTGCTCATTATTCACCATTCATCCTCATGAACGGTTTCTTCTCCATTTATCCATCCTCTCCATCTCAATATACTTGAATCCTTGCATCATACATTATTCATCTCCATGAACTGACATTTGCTATACTCCAGAATTCAAGGTACTTTGAATAACATATATAAAGACTGTATTACTTATGGTGCGGCCACTCACCTTTAATTAGAGCCGATAATTTTTACATATTTGACTGTGCTTTTTGGTTTTATTGTTATATTATTATTTATTTTAGCTTCGTTCATATCCCAGTTTCCATCAGAACTGATTACTTTTATAAGTTTGACTGTATCTTTTTGGTCTCATTGTTACAATATCATTTTCTTTTAGAGACTTTGTTTCAGTACTGTGTCTTTCAGTCCTACTTATATGTAGATATCACATGACTTCTAGGATTATCATACTTCTCTGATTAACATTTTATGTTTACATTTTATGTTGTTTGGTACGATTCTCAACCTTACTTTATTTATTAATATTTGTGTCTATATTCCCGATATACTAATGAGCGCTCTATACATACATATTTCTAGACAGTGTTTTCAAGTTAGACTTCAAACCAATAACATTGCTTTGAAAAACGTGGTCAATAAACTTTGAGAAACTGGAAGTAAAGGAATTTATTCCCTAAATAATTGGATGACCCGAGGCATATTTTGTATCTTCATGGATTTTGGGGAGGTGACAATAGTGTGCTTTCTTCAGATTCTGAACACATAAGAAGTCTGTCTCATTTTTTTTTTTAAAGGATTCCTTCACCTTAAACTGTATCTGTAAAAAGTAATCATACACTTTGATGAAGGATCTTCTGTTAGCATTGATTAAAATTATATGTTTGTCAGTTCTATGGGCTTCTTTTTTATAGTCTTCTATGTTTTGTATTATAATACTTTCCCCTTTGATGCTTCTTTTATTATTATATCAGAATTATTTTTCAAAGATTCCACCTGGAGTTCCTTCATAAACATGTTAGAGTGGTATTCATATCGATGGTTTGCTACCATTTCCATAAAATCATTCAAAACCATTGAATACAATGTTTCTGCATGACTTCCTTTATATAGCATGGGATTAAAAGTGGATTTTTGTTTCACACCACTCATTATACATTTCTCTAGTATCTATTCTAAAGTATTTTTTTTATTGAATTTTTCCAATCTAACCAAAAAAAGAAAAAAAAATGCTCCAATTCAATGCGACAGTAACATGTAAGCAAGGTAGCAAGGATGGATGTTATAAGGACAATGATAAAGACAACTGTACAGACTCTGCTACAGTAAAATGCCCCTTGTGTAGAACCATCCTTGCAAGCTGCTGTACTCAAGACATGGTGGAGTAGCCTCTCCTAGACGTGATAGCATGAACAACATAAAGTTCACAATGAAACATTACAGAGGTGCAATTGTAAGGAACAATAATGTCCAGGATGAACAGTTATCCAAGAGCCGTACCCCTTCACCACCTGCCTCCCCCATTATGCCACAACCCCCTGGACAGGTGAGCATAACAGGACACCGAGGGGTTAGCTGCAGTGCTTGCATTAATTGCTTTGAGGAAGGTGGAAGCATGTGAGTAAAAAAATCTCCATTTGATTGTTGGAGATTATATATTATATTGGAGAAACCACCACAGGAGCTTTGTGTTTGTGTTTTGTTTATTGTTTTTTTGCAGTGTATTTTGTTGTCAAACACTCTGAGAACAGCAAGAAAACCCCTAAGGAATATGAGGTGAAATACAGCAAGTGTTGATGCAATGGTATATGCACTAAGAATTAACTATGCAAGTGGAGGAGGAGACACTTTAATCATTAGCATATAGGGTTGTTTAATGGTAGGGATGTGTTAGGGAGGGTAAGTGGCAGATCAGAGAGAATGTGCTCAAAACTCAGCAGCAAGAAGATAGCCCTCCCATAAACCTTTGCATTCCATAGAGATGTACAATTCATTGCTCTGGATTTGTTTTCACAAAGTACAACATTAACCCTTTGCATGCACTGGAGACCTCTCTAGCATCCAGAGTATTAACCAAAATAGTAGATTTTCTTTGATTTTTTTCATATTCACTGCACATTACACGAAGATCTCAGGAGATGTCATGTGGAATTACAGAGTACAATGCACAAATCAATACCAAGCATCCTAAATAGTCAACCTATTGTTTCTAGTTAGATAAATGTGTCTGCAGAAATAATGATTGTCTTTCACATCACTAATCAATTACAGATGCTAATGTGCTTTTACATGAATCTTATCAAATTGCAACAAGGATGGGCTGTTCCATTCCATTATACCATTACTAAGGTGAGAAATACTGTCAAAGGTAATATCCAAGAAAGGGTTAAACAAAAGAATCAATTATGTTGGATATCATCACATAAATAGATACAATTAAATTTGAGAACTTTACACTATATTAGGTATTGACATGCTACTTCACAGTAACAAACTGATTAAAATAATCAATCCCTCATGTTTGTGCAAAAACATATATCATTTATTTAAGTAAAATATACTATATATAAAGTGTAAACAACAATGATATAAATGAGTGACCAGCAATTACAATAGATATACAGTAACTCAAACCACAATTATCACAATTAGCATTACCAGCAATTAAAGGGTTAACCACACCTAGGTATATTCAGAGGTATTAGATAACAATACTTGAACTCAGCAGCATAGAAAAGGATAATTGATCATCATAATTAATTAAAAAACAGTTGGCAGCAGCATATAAGAATACCTCTGCCCCAGAAACTGTATAAACTATGCTAATTGAGGTTTAAGCTGTATTGTTAGGTGAGTCAGCTCTAATATTAAGCCAGGTCCTCTGACAATTTCCTTATACCGTATATAATAACCAAATTTAGAGAAACTAACTAGAATAAAATCCGAGACTGAAACCACTATAATTTAAATATTTACTGATTTCAAATATTGCATACCTTCTGAATAAAACATATAAATTGCATTTAATATAGTCAATAATAGATTATACCAAGAATATACTCATAATCAATCTAATAATATATATCTAGACAGTATATCAAAGGGTTAATAAACAAATTCAAAGAATTCCCCCAGATCAAATATTAACTATAATAACCTTTCTAGAAACACAATATATTCTAGAAATATCAACAATTATATTAACTAATTTATAAACAGGGATATATAAATCTCACTGCTATCAACTATTTTATATTATCTGGCAAAATATAAAAATTTTTCCAATTAATTAATGAATTCTGCTTAATTCAGAATTACTACAGCCAATATAGCTTATTATAATTGGTCACAATTGGGTGGCCAGTCCGATTAAGACAAATTATAAGAAAAATGATGTTTCTTCAAATATAGAAGAAATATATATTTGATTCTGAATTTTGCAGAATTAAAATAAGGAAATATATAGTTACCAGTCCAATAAGTGTTTCTTAGTATCTCTGTAACAGCCAACCAGGTACAAAACAGGAAATCAAGATCCAGGAAACCAAGAGGAAGAAGCCTCCTTCTCTCTCAAAACTTACATATTTATAATGTAAAATTACCCTTATCAGAACCTCCTCTGATTGGATAAAGATCCATTTCATTATACAGTGACATCAGAATATATTATCTGCATTTTTGGGAATTCCTTAAAACACTGGTAATAACGCTATGCACTCTCAAGATGGAGCTCTTACTCCACATTAAAATTTTATATATGACACCTGGATCTGTCTCATATCATCACATAAGAATGGCCACAAGGTCATTGGACTTGACATAAATATGTCACCCTACTAGACTTTCCCACATGGGAGAATCCCTTTTCCCAGGCCTGTTGTCTCCAGGAGAGTCATATTTAATTGTAAAATTCACTCAACTATTTTCACTGCCTTCTAGGTAAAGAGAGGCCCCTTTTGTCTCTAAAATGCAGTCATTGTTATAACATGAGATCATTACACACATTTTAAAAACAGACTTTCAGAGAATTTGGTTTAAAAGAAAAAATAACCATTTCCTCCCCATCATGGCAATGTCTCTGACAATATCCCATTCCATCAGAAAATAAGCAATTCCAGATCTTGCAATGACTATGGCAGGAGCAATGCTTACCAAAGTATTTGCACAATTTTAATTCCGGTAACATATCAATAAACAGTTACATGGCTGAAATGAATAATAAAAGGATGATTCAGAATATATATATTGCAATTGCTTTTTAAATATCAGTTAATTATAGAAAGTAATTCTGCTTACGAAAAAATTGCATTGCTTATAGAAAAAAAATGCTTATTAAAAAGTCTCTAAAAACATCTAAAGCGGCATGTAATGCATATCTTTCTGGATGCAATGCAGCTTTTCTAGCACATTAGCAATAAAATATATCTTATGCGAACATATAGGATTGTCATATTTGCACTTGCAAATATAGACGATAGAGGTAAACAATGCATTGCAAAATAATTGTCTGTAAACAAGGTGCTAAATTTAGACACTGGAAGTTTCTGCATGCTTATTTCTGTATGAATCTTACAAAAAAAACCTTTAAAGTGGATCTATCACCACTTGACAAGTTTTTATCAATATGTAGAAGAGTTAGAGAATAATAATAAAACATAATTTAAAAAAAAAAAAAAACCTTATTTGCAAGAAAATTACATTTTAAACTATGCCCAGCATCCTACTTCCGGGTACACGGCTCTAGCTGCTCTTCCTCTGATCCAATCACTCTCCCCAGCATCCTCCACTGACTGAGGCGTTTTGTTAGTAAGCTGGATCGATCTCATTGGCAGAGATCGATATCTAGCCAATGAGATCACTCCATCTTACTAACACAACGCCTCCATCATCGGAGGATGCTGGGGGAAGTGATGGGAGTTGAGGCTGTGCGGCAAACTGTAGCAATAGCAGTTTAGCAGGCTGTGCGGCAAACTGCAGCAATAGCAGTTTAGCCTGGAGTAGGCTGCTGGTCATACTTTAAAATGCAATTTTCTCTCAACTAAGATTTCGTTTTTTTTTTTTTTTAAATAATAATGTTTTATTATTATTCGCTAACTCTTCTACATGTTCATAAAAACTTGTCACGTGGTGATAGATCCACTTTAACATAGACTGGGGCCAGCAAGAGTAAGAAAACTTTTACTAGTAGTGAGTACGAATGGGTGAAACTTTTTACCTCAAAAGCAAAACATGCAAAACAACAGCACATCACAGCTTCTGAGGGAATTCTCATGAAAAGTGATGTTTTTCTGTATTGGAGACAATGATAATTGTTTATCTGCTCCACCACTTGGAGAGTTTCCCCCATATAATTAAGCAATACTAAAGTATAAAAGGTGTGTAATTGTATTGCATGCTGCCTGTTTGTGTTTGGGAGATAGAAATAAAGCAGCTGATTTTTAATGCTAGCTATTGTTTACATACAGGTCAAAGAGAATGAGCAGGAATTGCTTGTTAGGAGTATTGGTGGTAGCCACTGCCAGTTATTACCTGGGTGTGGGTGAAAAGGGAGAAAGAAGCATAAAAGAAAAAAAATAAAACAACTTTTTTGACTGATAAGAGAAAAAGACAGATGAAATGATTGTTCCTAACTGAGCTGGCTGGCTGAGCAAGAGACTCTACTGAGACTGAGTGACAGATACTATGCAGGCAGACATAATACATCTTACATTCAAGGTGAACAGATAAATACGATTGACAAACTGTGTTACTTACACATTCTCACTTCTACATTCACAAGACCAAGAGGGACAAACATATATTGATGTGTGGTGGTGCTTCACCAGCTGCTGTGCAAAATATCCTTTATTGCAAGTTGCTGATCCTGAAGCTAACACGTTTGTCCTGCACTGTACTGTAAAAATCTACATTGCAGACAAAAAGAAAGCTGCTGACATTTTCACAATAGCTACTAGTGTGTAGAGGAAGGCAGGCAAAGATGGGGGGCTGGAGTTGCTTAATTTAAAGGGATAGTAATGTTTCATAATAAACGCAGCTCTAATTAATCTTCATAGTATTTGGGCCTTGGAGAGTGTTATTTCAATTCTGTCAGAGTTGTAGTTCATGAGTAATTGAATGACAGTATGCCCCTCCCACCCCTTTTACTGATGTAACACTGCTCAGCTCAGAGCAGCATGGACGTACCCAGGTAGATTGCAGAGAGGGACAATCTGCAATTAAGATAAGGGAAAAAGCTGAAAAACCTGTTAAGGGGGCAGGGCTTTCATTGTTCTCACGCTAAAAAGATTGTCCCCTTCTGTTATCTGTCTGGTTAAGTAACCAGATTCAACATCTGAGGTGAGCAGTGTTACACTAGGTAAAAGGCACTGGAGGGAGAAACTATCACTCAATTACTCTTGAACTACAACTCTGACAGTATTGAAATAACACTCTCTATGGCTCAAATACTATGAAGATTAATTGGAGCTTTTGTTTTTCTGAAACATTACTATCCCTTTAAGGAGTATTGCTGCTAGTCAGTTGCAGGGAGTGTAGATTTGATTTATAGACAGTAACAAGGACAGTTTTAAAATAAAAACAAAAAATACTTTTGACTGACAGGTGACAGAGACAGGCAGGAGATCCTATTCATACACCTGAGCCGATACAGAGAGTGATAAAGACTGAGATATATCATACATTATTATTAGACAGACAAACAGCACTCCACATGCTAATAGCTCTGCCATGTATTTTACAATAAAAATCAACACTATATTCATTGTGTCCAACAAATCATTTTGTCATCACCACAAACCTCCACTGACTCACCCTCACTATTACTGACTAAGTAGCATCACAGGTCAACCTCCACAACCCAACTATAAATACTTCTGCTGCTGTTCAAAGTGTAATACCACTGACACCTACAGCTATTACTATTGCAAAATCTGGTGCAACTAGTAGTAGTAGTAACAGTAGTAGTCCCTCTGAAACCCTTCAGTCTATTAAATAACCAAAATATGGAGGTACTTGACTATCGATCCAAAAGCTAAACACATTGGTATTTGTTATGTTATAAATACATGTGAGCAGGGCGGAAAACTGGATCACATCTAGGCATTCGTCCTTGAAATCCTTCCTGAAGCACAACCACAGGTTTTACTGGGAGAACCACCAGCTGAAGGTCACAGATACAGCTATTAGCAGCAGCATAAGCACTTCTAAAACTTCACGGGGCAGCTGTCCTCTGGTAACAATAACAACCATTTATCCTGCTGTTGCTGATGATGTGCAGATGTGGAGCATGGAGAAGGATGACTGTGAGTTAGATGTGACAAGAGACATAGAGTCCCCACACCAACCTCCAAGCCTGACACCACTGCCACCCTAGTCACGTTACACAGTTTTTCTATGTGCTGCCAACCCACACTTACTGAGTTATTAGTAAGAATTAAAAAAAAAAAGTTGAGGTGAGTACGCTGAAGCTTCTCGCACTTATTTCAGAGCATGTAATAAAGACAGAGATGAAATAAAGTTCACCTGCTCTTCACATCTCCCAGGTGTCCCTCTTTAGGAGGGACAGTCCCTCTTTTAGACTTAAATCCCTCTGTCCCTCTTTCCCACCCTGGTGTCCCTCTTTTTAGGACATCAGACTTGTGGTGTGTATATAAGTGTATCACATTGCTCCACAGCAATACAACTCACTATAATTGGTTTAAACTTCAGTATATGTGTTTATAAATTAGTCTGTGTAAATAAGATACTTTTTTCTTGTTATAAGTCATTTATTAGTCTAAAAATTATCGGAAATTCCCCGCCCACCAGCCACGCCCCCAGCAATACCCCTAAAACACAAGTGTCCCTCTTTTGCAATTTGAAATGTTGGGAGGTATGACTCTGTCCTACAATGAAGTCCAGAACATCTACAGCATACTTTAAAGTGATAGTAATGTTTCATAATAAAAGCAGCTCTAATTAATCATCATAGTATTTGGACTTTGGAGAGTGTTATTTCAATTCTGTCAGAGTTGTAGTTCAGGGCTTTCATTGTTCTCATAGGAAGAAGATTGTCCCCTGCTGTTATCTGTCTGGTCTATGGACTGCATTCCACATCTGAGAAGAGATGGCTTACACTAGGTAAAAGGAGCGGGAGGGGGAAACTTTGTTTGTGAATATCTCTCAAACCATAAAGGTTTGAGAGATAAGACTTCTATCGTTCTTCATGGGTTTTTTAATGCTTACAAAATAAAATTAAGATAAAACGAAGTATTACTATCCCTTTAAAATTCCAGTCTCAAGCCCACAAAAGAGGACGGGTCAGTGAAATTCCCATCATATGAAAACCCGATTAATGTATATAAATTACATGCATTCATTGTTTTTGCCTGTTTGTTCTGCTGTTTAATCCTTTGAGTAGAAAAGTTATAGAAAATATGTATTTTTTCTTGTTATATTTTTTCCTTGAAACATAAATATAAAGAACTGCTTTTAGTTACTCATAACATTTATCAGCAATGTTGCCATTCACTGTTTTTGTTCTAACTACTTAAATTTTACAGGAATCATTTAACAATTTGACACTGGAACTATGAATTTAGATAGCTCATTGGTTTTGGGAGGTTAAACATATAAGAGAATCAGGTATATTTCAGGCCTGCATACCATGAAGTGAATTCAAAAATCCAAGTGACAAATGTTACAGCTTTTATTCCCCTGATTTCCCATCAGAGCCCTCACATAAAAAGTCTTAAATGCTTGTTAATTTGAAGGAAATATGGTTTGTCATTCACTCACTTACAAGGTTATGAAAGACATTAGGTCTTATGCACAAATGAAAAACTGAAATATTTCTAGGGCAAACCAACGGCACCACAAGGGATAACTAGAGCCTCCGGTTGGTTTAAATACGGATTTTACCCCTTTGAATGCTAGGACTGAACCCAATGCATTAACCCTTTGAGTGCCAGAGGAGTATGCAACACATTGCTTCGCAATGCGTTGCGTACCCCTCTGGTACTCAAAGGGTTAAAAGCAGTAACGCACAGCAGTTCATTGGAGATATTTCTAGCATTCAAGGAATTTGAAGGAAATATGGTTTGTCATTCACTCACTTACAAGGTTATGAAAGACATTAGGTCTTATGCGCAAATGAAAAACTGGAATATTTCTAGGGCAAACCAACAGCACCACAAGGGATAACTAGAGCCTCCGGTTGGATTAAATAGGGATTTTACCCCATTGAATGCTAGGACTGAACCAAATGCATTAACCCTTTGAGTGCCAGAGGAGTACGGAACGCATTGCTTCGCAATGCGTTGCGTACCCCGCTGGTACTCAAAGGGTTAAAAGCAGTAAAGCACAGCAATTCATTGGAGATATTTCTAGCATTCAAAGGGTTAAAATTCTTATTTAAATACATGGTATTCTGGAGAAGTTGTATGTCTCTCCTGTGGTGCATCAAGTTTACAATGTTGCAGTTCTCTTTTGGTTCATTTCCCTTTTGAAACGCAGCTTTAATGAGCGATTGTCCTATTACTGTGGGCATGTTTATATGTAAACATGGCTATTTGCCACTTGCGATTAGCTCTGATATAATGTATGGTGTCGGCAGTCACAGACCCAAATTCCATTACCTGAGGATTGGCACGTTTGTGACCTTATTTTAGCTCTCTACACAGCCACAGATGAGCGTTTGCTGTCTCTATTGCAGAGTAGAGACAGACGCTGACCTCCCTTAACCCTCTGATTTCCATAGGGGGTGTGAAATACATTGTTCTGAAAATCATTGCACAATCCTCTGGCAATCAAATGGTTAGAAGATATACACTCATCTACCTTGCTTAGTAGCTGATTCAAACACAAACAAAACCTTCAAATTAACTGCCAGTCCTGTGTTTATCTGAACCGGCATTTCAGTTGTTTCGTGTATACAGTGGACTATCTTCTGATCATCTGATTCATGTAAACAAAGGTCCTATATGTTTACATGAATCAGCTGATCAGCAGATAGTCCGCTGTGTACATGAAACAGCTGATCTGCCATTGCTGATAAAGATAGCACTGGCAAATCAACTGTTACTTGTAACAACTGATCTGCCTGTTCTGTGTGTATATGAATTAGCTTAGAAGCAGGGCAGGAGCATTTATTTATTATTTGGGAAGGCTGGAGCTGTTCTTGGTGAGAGTGAAAGCATCCTCTCTGAGAGTGAAAGCATCCTCTCTGAGAGTGAAAGCATCCTTTCTGCTCTCCAACTGCCCTCTCTAACACATTGCCAGCATTATGCCAACCCCATATTCCAAGAATCACAGTCTCTTTACCCCTTTCCTTACATAGATAATTCTTAATGGAGATATGTGATCTCCACACATCAGCAGACACTCCTGAAGGGGTTAACCCTCAGAGTGCCAAAGAGGTACCCAACGTATGGCAAATCAAAGGGCTAACAGTCCAATGTAAATCAGTTGGAATTTGGAGAATGATTACTCATCCCCTATGATACAGTTGGTTGTCTCCAGAATTACGGTTCTAGGCACATCCGCTACACTGGTATCTCCTTTCTCTGTTTCTGGTAGCTTTGCTGGTGTTTTATTTAGCACAATTAGTTAATGGGATTAATTGGCATTTTAAAGTAAGTTGTTGCTGCCAGATTAATCTCTTTTTTTTCTTTCTCTAGACAACATTAATGTGTTGTGCTGGAATCATTCAATGCTAAGTTCATGGACTGCAACTGGAAGATTGCATTCAGAGGAAATGCGTTTGATTTGTTGCCATGGAAACATCTTCCTGTAAACGTACTCTAATCTCATGATAACACTGAATCGCCAAAACATTTTACTGACAAATTCTGATTAAACTCTTGCTGGTAAAAGCCTAAGACCTGTTTTGAAAATTAAGTTTATGGGTCATTACTGTTATGTTCCTGAGGTTTTTCATTGTCATTTCATAAGTCATTTTAGTCAACACTTGTAACCCTTTAAGGACCCAAAGGGTTAAGTTTACATTTCCTGATGTGCATATTATAACATCCCATTAGTAATATTCAGTGTATGTAATAGGGGGAACAGATTAATTTAAGGACCACAAAGCTATTTATTTAATTGCTTTGCATGCCTCCATTCCATAGAGATCCTTTGACACTACAGGTTTTGGGGACTACAACTTTCACCATTGTATAGGGTGTAGCTGAGAGTCGACTTTAAAAGAGTATTAATACTTTCTTAAGGAAAAAATATAGATATTTCAGGGCTTTTTCTGCTTATTAAACTAAAGTCACTCCTACGACTGAGAGAAGCTTTATTCTAGAGTTATTAACGTGTGGAGTGTTTTTTTTAATTAAATTAGATATTAGCAGAGCCAGTTTATTATTCAGAGACTGAATATATTTCACCTGGTGTCCAGATAGTTATTCTGTTGCATTCTATTGGAGACGTGAGTCACTGGCTACATGTCTGCATAGAAAGTGATAGTAACAGCTCTACTACTTTGTAACAGTTTAAGCTGTTATAACCTTTGAAAAAAGTAACAGTCAGCAGTAGGGATATCCTTGTTTTACTCAGCAAGAAATGAACTACAATAAATATTTTTTATAATATAAAATTTCTGATCCTTTAAGGAGGGACAGGGAAAAGTCCTGTTTTCCTTTTCATAGGAATTTCATGGACTAAAAAACACAGTATGCATTTTTTTCAAAGGAACTCCCAGAGCATAAAAATACCTAAAATTGCCACCTTTTTGTTACCACCTATGAATTTCTTTTGCGAACTTTGCCACGTTCCACCTATACTTTCTATGGCCATGTTAATTCCCTCTGCAGTATTACAAAAACCCAGACCTTCCTGTCATGCTACATTGTTTTGTTGACAGACAAAGACAGTGGTGAAAGCAGAGGGAATGCTAGAGTAGAAAAAATATTGTGGAGGATTAGTTGTAGAGTTAGCACCAGTACACTTGTGCTGACTCTGTTGCCATCTGCACTGTAATTTTATAAACAGGCATATTGATCCTTTTCAGTGATAAAATACTGAGTCTTTTCCTTTCACGTCCAGCTAATTTGGGGCCATATTTCCATCACTCTCAATCTTTACTTTGTTTGTATCAGAAGACAAAGCAGAAAAGTGTGGTGAGACAACATAGTCATTATCATCATAAATAATTAGGTCAGCAGCATCATCCACTTCCTCCCCACTATTTTTGTATGATTATAGGTTTTTTAACTTCTGATAACATTTATTTTTTTATGTTTCCCCTTAGGGGGACTTAGAGAATATTAGCCACTAATTTGTGTCTAACACAGCAGTTGGTTAAAACCTCTTCTGCTATGGCAACAAAATTAAAATGTGACTGGTCATTGTCTTTAGTGTTAAAAGGTTAAGTACTATCACTGATGGAACATTCCATACCACTTCTACAAACAGCCTCCTTAGGAGGAGAAGTATAATCATAATTTATTACACATGCTTCAGCAACCAGGGCTGTAGTCAGTTTTAGTAGTACAGTTTTAATATCTCCAACATGTCCATGCACCTAGTCCTTTCTCCTTACTATTGCCATTAGTAAATTTGGTGTACATGAAAGTAAAGTTATTTTTTACTGTAACATACATGGCAGAGGTGTTAACATGTGGACAGATGTTTTGTCTGTCGTTACCCGTGTGAAAATAATGTCTTTGTCTCTAGTATCTATCATTGTCACTCTCATCTCCGGTGTAGAATCTCCTGCCTGTGTGTCACATTTTTATCAATAGTCTTTTATTTATTATTTTTATGACCCGTCCATGTCTGTTACTATAACTGTTCTGTCTATAAATCACACCCACACTCCCTGCAACTGCAAGAAAATTCCTATACCCTCGTTGCTTATCTGCCTCTACATTGGTAGCTAGTGTCAAAATGTCAGCAGCTTACTCTTTCTCTCCTAAAAACTGTAGTGTTCATTTTTACAGTATATTTCAGGATAAGCCTGTTAGCTTCAGAATCAGCAGCATGCAATAAAGCATAAAGCATACAGGTGATGCTCCAGAGTCTCAGTATATGGCTGTGTCCTTCTTATTCTTATCTGTGTACATGTAAGAGGACTAAGTGTGTTTAAGTAACAGAGTATGTCAGGTTGTACCTGTTGTCTGTCTTGTCTTGAATGTATGATGTATTATGTCTATCTCCATAGGATCTGTTCCTCAGTCTGTGTAAAGTCTGAGGCTCAGCCAGTTGAGTTAAAAAGGATCACCTACTTGTCTTACTACTACTGTCACTTATTAGTCAAAAATTACTTTATGTATTTATTTTAAGTCTCCTTTCTCCCTTAACATCCGTACTTGTTAAACCCAACCTGCCCACAGTATAGCTGGTTATCAGTAATACTCCTGTATCAAACAATTCTAACTCCCTCTCTTCTCCAACACTATCTAGCATCAAAAATTAATCTGCCTTCTCTCTATCTTCCAAGCACAGACTGACAACAAATGGTAAACTAACATGCTCTTTTACACAGCAGCAATGCATGGAGAAAATTGTCCACATGTGTGGCAGGATTAGATTATTATCATTATTTTCAATGAAATGAAAAAGTGGAAAAAAGAAGAAAAACTTTACTTTTCACAGGAATTCCCAAGGAAGCTGTGAAGTGCCATTGTTCGTGTTTCTCTTTTAAGGCAAAAAGTTTCACCCGTTAACTATGCATGTAGTTTCACAATGGCTTCTACTGTCATATAATGTTGACTGTATTAATTTACTAGCCCAGTGAATAGATTCTGATGGCCACTCAGTAAATTATGAATACTCTCTTTTGATTTACCATTGTGGTGAAATACATACAAACACATACCAATTAAGTGCATGTGTATCCCCCCACTGGATTCTATTAGACCTGACAGACTGAAACTGGAGGTTGAAACTGGCAAATCCTTCTGACTCTCAATCACTGATGTATAATTGAGGGCCAGAAACAATCCAACCAATGGAGAATACGCAAAAGGTAATCCTATAATCTCCTTGCACATGAAGGTTTAATGAATTTAGGCCTAAATCAACTGGAAATTTGGGAATGTATTTATCCCTTATGCTACTCTGCTGTTTTTTCCACATATGGCCCTCAGAAACAAGTGAAATACGCTGTTTTCTCCTTGTTATTTCATGGCTTCTTCATTAAAAGAAATTAGTCATATCAGTGTTTGTGTTACGCCGACAGATGTTAATGTTATACAGATTGTTGTTCTTTTTGATAAACGCAGAAGGAATTTCAATACACCCAATCACTTCCAACAAATGGTGTTTACAATATTAACAAATGTCAATCCCGTTTATCTTTTCATTCTGCGCTGGAACAGTTTTATGAGCTGTTTGTCATGCAAACATGAAAATCACTGCAAACAGAAACTAGGGGAGATCATTTACTTGTCATCAGCGTAATGCAACCTCCTTTGTAGTCATTTTAACAGATGGAGCTGAAGGTTCACGTTAACCTTTTGAGTGCCAGAGTGGTACACATCGCAACACATAGCAACACAATGCATTACGTACCCCTCTGGCTCTCAAAGGGATAAACTAATAATGTGTGGAGACTACACTGGCATGTAAGGGGTTAAACCTTGTTATTTACAAGTGAAGTGGTATTTTAATAAATTGTGAAAAAATATAATGATTCAATATAAACTTTTTGATGCCTCCTTTGTCAATTGCCAGAAGTCAGTAAAAGGTAAATATTACAGAGGTCAAAGATATTGAAATCAATTAAAAGGTCAACACAATGCAACGTAAAATATATGTACCTTTCTGGTAGGGATGAGCAAATACATTTGTTACATTTAGGATTGTCGAACCAATCATGTTGAAGGTATCCAAGGGGTTAAAACAAGAGAACCAATCAGGTAGGATATATTCACATAAATAGATAAATGACAATATTAAATAATTTTGAGAACTTTACACAATACTAGGTATTGACACACTACTTTACAGTAAAGAATTGATTAAATAATCAACTATGCATATTTGTGCAAAAATATATAATTTATTTAATACAATATACTATATATAAAAAGTGTAAGCAACAATGAAATAAATGAGTAACCAGCAATTACAACAGATATACAGTAATTCAAACCACAATTATCACCATTAGGATTACAAGCAATTAAATTGTTAACCACACATAGGTATATTCAGAGATATTAAATAACAATAATTGAACTTAGCAGCATAGAAAATGATAATTGATCCTATAATTAATTAAAATACCGTTGGCTGCAGCATATATGACTACCTCTGCCCCAGAAACTGTATAAACTATGCTAATTGAGGTTTAAGGTAGGTTGTCAGCTGAGCAAACTTTAATATTAAGCCAGGTCCTCTGACAATTTCCTTATACCATATATAATAACCAAATTTAGAGACTAACTGGAATAAAATCCCAGTTATAGATCACTATTATTTAATTATGTGCTAATTTCAAATATTGCATACCTTCTGAATAAAACATATAAATTGCAATTAATATAGTCAATAATAGATATAACAAGAATATACTTAGAATCAATCCAATTATATATGTCTAGACAGTATATTAAACTTCGTGCAACATATCACAAATATGACTATAGCAGTCCTATGTAAAACCAATAGGGTACTCCAAGGGTTAAATCACTAGTAAAATATAGGATGCCACACCCAAGATGGCTACTTCTTTTGTTTAGTGAGATGTTGAAAAACTTTTCACTGTACAAAAGTTTAGATCCAAAACCAACACAAAGAAATCCAAGAAACACCTCAAAGTAAATAGACAAATAGCAGTTAAAGGGTTAATAAATGAATTCAAAGAATTCCCCTGATCAAATATTAGCTATATAACCTTTCCAGAAAGAATTATATTAACTAATATATAACAAGGATCTATATATCTCACTGCTATAATCTATTTTACTCTTATCTGGTAAAATATTACAATTTACCAATAATAAATGAATTCTACTTAATTTGAGAATTTCTATAGCTAATATAGCTTATTATAATTGATCCCGAATGGGTGGCCAGTCCAATTAAGACAAATGATAAGAAAATTAGGTTTCTTCAAATATAGAAGAAATATGTATATGATTCTGAAATTTTGCAACATTTAAATAATAAAGTATATAGTTACCAGTCCAATAAGGTATTTCTTTGTATCCCTTATCAGTCAGCCAGAACCACAGGAAAAGAAAAACCAGCCAAGACCCAAGAGGAAAAAGCTCAGACTCAAGAGGAAGGCCCCTTTTCTCTCTAAACTTGCATATTTATATTGTGAATTTACTCTTATCAAACTCGGCTCTGATTGGTTAAGGCGCCATCTCATTATGCAGTGACATCATGCATATTATTATCATAAATTTTGGAAATTCTTCAAAACACTGGTAATAATGCTATGTACTCTAAAGAGGTTGCTGTTACTTCACACTAAAATTAACCTTGATAATAATTCCTATCAATAGACAATAAGGTGTTCTGGTAACTGTTGTTAGATAAAAAAAAATGTCAAAGGTTATTCCATTGGATATCAATCTGCCACCCTAGCAGACTTTCCCACATGGGAGAATATCTTTGTCTTAGACTTTTTGTCTATAATTGGATATCAATAATCATAAAAGTCACCTAGATATTTTTCATTCCCATCAAGGTAAATAGAGGCCTCTTTTGTCCAGAAGAATGAGCTAATTTAAACACATTTTAAACACAGATTTCAGAGAATTTTGTTTAAAATAAAAATTAACCATTTCTTCCCCATCATGGCAATGTCTCTGACAGGATATAAACTAATCTCATATTTTTGTTAAGGCTTAAAGGGCAACTGTCTTGACAAAATGATATGTTGCCGTTTATGTTTTGGATTTGCTGGCAATGTTAATACTATGTTTTTGTTTACTTTTACCCTTTGATTGCCAGAGGGGTGTCCTGCATTGCAAAACAATGCATTGGATACCCCTCTGTCACTCAAATGATTAACTCTGGAGCTATTGCTTGTTTGTGCTTTGTAGCCATGTGCGCTGTACTTCCTAGTTGGTTTTTCAGCAATGTGCTGCATTGTAGAGTTGTTCAAGCCACCTGTGTAACCCACCTCAGATGCCTCGCATTCCCAGATGATACCATTGCTGCATGGGCATCACACTTGGCCCATTCAGCAACAGAAAAACATGATGAGCTGACACTCACATAAGTCTCCATTGATTAAAATCATTGCAGTGACTGTCTCACTGATTCAGGTTGTAGGGTGAACATGCATGGCAGCCCCATCGGTTGCCACAAAGATGAGTACTGCTGAAATCTTCCTCAGACCTGTGTCAATCACATGTAAGTTTCGGTACACTACATTCAAGCTGTATCATATGAGGCAATAAGTGCCCAATAGACAACAATTTGTTTTATTTGTGGGTGATTTGTGCAGCCGATGTAATCACTGTGTTAATGTTGTCAGTGTGAACAAGCAAGTGCATATACATAGATATATAAGGAAATGGAAGGTTTTAGCAGGAAATTTAGTATTTTAATTATAAAGAATTACTAGACAAATTGGGTTTGTTTGCACTAGAAAAAAGGCTTATCCAGGCGCATATGATTACTATATACAAATAAATTCAATTCCTATGCAGATATATATTTGTAAAACTCTTTATTCAAAGGGATGAACAAATAAAACAAAGGGTCATCCATTAAAATTAGAGACTTAGAACACTAGTCTACAGCAAATTATAGACCTGTGAGCTTAACTTCAATAGTGGATAAGATATTAGAAAGGTTAATAACTGACAGTAATCAGAACTATGTAAAGACCAACAGTATTATTAGTAGAAGCCAGCATGATTATATTAAGAATAGATCCTGTCAAACTATTTTAGTTGCATTTTTCAAAAGATTAATTAGTATTTTGGACGTGGGAATTGTTGTTGATGTAGTATACTTAGATTTTGCAAAATCCTTTGACACAGTTCTCCACAACAGGTTACTGAATAAATTAAAAGGTTTCAGTTTGGGGGGTTAAATCTGTGAATGGATAAAGAACTGGTTAAATGATAGATGAGGAGGGTTTTGTAAATGGAACATTTTCAAGCTCATCTAAAGTTGTAAGTGGGGTGCCACAGGGTTCAGTCCTGTGCCCAGTGTTTTGTTAATTTGTTTATTAATGATCTAGAATTGGGAATTGAAAGCAATGCCTCATTATATTATGATGACACTAAGCTTTGTAAGGAAATACATACAGAGCAGGATTTTTTTCTCTGCAGAAGGATTTAGATACACTGAGTGAATGGGCAGAAAAGTAGCAGATGACATTTAATGTAGATAAATGTAAGGTTATACATTTGGGCTGCAGAAACAAACATGCTGCATATACACTAAACAAACATACTGCATATACACTAAATGGGAGACTACATGGAGAATCCTCATTAATGAAAGATTTAGGAGTACTGATGGTAGAGTTCACAGTAGTTTGTGGTCACTCATCTGCTGCAAGAGCAAATAGGGGTACTACCTTGCATAAGAAGGGGTATAGATGCACTGGATGCAAATATAATTCTACCTCTATATAAATCCTTGGATCTAGAATATGGAGTACAATTTTGGGCACCAGTTCCTACAAAAGTAACTACTGAAGTGGAAAAAGTGCAGGGATGTGCAACAAAACTGATAAAGGCACTGGAGGATCTGAGTTCTAAAGACAGACCAGCCAAACTGGGTTTGTTTACATTACAGCAGAAAAATGGGTGATATGATTACCATTTACAAATATTTTCAAGGTTAATACAAAGAACTAGCCAATTAACTATTTACTTAAAGGGCTGAGCCAAGAACAGAAGAACATCCATTAAGATTAGAGGAAGGGTAATTCTGACTAAAACAAAGGCAGGGGTTTTAGACAGTAAGGGCAGTAACATCATATAATTATTTGCTTCTGGATGCTGTGATTGCGGCTATTGTAACTGTTTTCGAAAAACTAATGGATACCTATCTAGCACAGAACAATATTAAGAATTATGAAAGTTGGCTTCAAAAGAGATAGGATGTTGATCCAGGGACATACCTGACTACCATTTGGAGTCAGAAAGGATTTTTTTACCCACTTGGGACTTTTTTTAAATAGCTTCAATGTTTTTTTTCCTGGATCAACAGGGGCAATTTAGCATGGGCTGGACTTGAAGGACTCATGGATTTTTACAGTCTCATCAACTACGTTACTATGTATTGTAGACCTCTCTAAAATTCAAGGCATCAAAAGTCTAATTTACATAAATGAAAATTCAGGGAATTTGTATTGAGTAATATAGTAAATTAAGTTGAAAAAAGACATAAGCCCATCAAGTTCAACCCTTGCCTCATAACCCAGAGAAATGAGAATGATAAAGCTTTCCTGCTACTAAATAAGTTTATCAGGCCTTCCTGATTTGCGTACTAATACACAGTATAACCCTGTATGTTCCCTTTTGAAATAAATGTATCTAATCTTCTCTTAAATATATCCATTGTAGCTGCCACAATCATATCCTTGAGCAAGGAATTCCACAATTTAACAGACCATGCTGTAAAAAAATCCTTCCTCTGCTGAAGTTTAAAACTCCATTCCTCTATTCTCAAGGGATGTCCCCTGGTCATTTAATCAAGCCTTGGAATGAATAGCTCACCCAGAGATCCTTGTATTAGCCTCTCATATACTTGTACATTGTGATAAGATCTCTTAGTCATCTTTTCTCTAGAGTAAATAAACTAAGTTTGTCTAGTTGTCAAGTCCTCCATTTCCTTGATTAATTTTGTTGCTCTTCACTGTACCCTCTCCAGTTGTAGAATATTCTTTTTCAGAACTGGTGCCCAAAACTGCACTGCATATTTACCAGTGTTTTGTACGATGGCAAAATGATGTTATCCACTCTTGCTTCAATACCCCTTTTTATGCAAGACAGGACTTTGTTTTTGCTACTGCTGTTGGACACTGGTCACTGTTTCCAAGTTTGTAGTTTACAAGGATTTCCAGGTCTTTCTCTAGCAATGAGTCCCCTAAAATGATTCCATTAAGTTCATAAGTAGCATTGGGATTTTTTTATCTTCCGTTTCAGAGAAGTTGATTTGCTCCAGAATTGCACTTCATCTTCATGAGTATGGTCCTAGGTAACTATATCTGGTAATGTTTCCATATGTTCTTTCATGTAACCACAACCTGTATTTTTGCATTAGAACACCTTTAATAATATCATCGGTATTCACAGCCAGGAAATTACGGAAGTATCAGTTAATTAAATGTAAAATAATACATTTTTAAGAAATGTAATGAAGTCATTTTTTGCTGAGCAAATATACAGAATAATTGTTTTAAGAATGTAACTAATGGAAAGGTGACACTAGTTATTCTGAGCAATAATAAGGCACAGTAAAACTGTAATGCTTAATCAAAGCTATTTAACCCGAGCTGAAATCTATTGTTAGAACACCCTTGAGACCAGAAAACAAATATTCTTTTAGGTAGTAGAAATAATAGTTAAGGAGAATAATGGCCCATTAAGTTGTTGTTGTAACATGCTAAGATTCCATCCAACCCAATAATGGGCTTCAGCAGTAAATATACAGGTTTATATTATTTGCAACCAGAAGGAAACTGTTGATGTTAAACATATGAAGCTCATCAAAATGGTTATCACAAAAGCTTAATTCTTCTCTATTGCTCTTCCAGTCCTCAGGAATGGATTGCAATTATGGATTTAGTACTTACTAAACAAGTGCAGAATTTTAGTTGGTATTTGTCTATGTACATCTATTTCTTCTGTTATGTAATCATTATCCTACTTTGTGTTGGTATTATATTTTATTTCCAAAGGAGAATTAACACCTCCTAATAAATAATACCCCATTTATCTTACTATCACAAGAGACTCCTAATGGCCTCTATTTGTTTTGCCCTTGTGACTTTTGTTCAACAAATAACACCCTCAGTCCCTCCAGAATTTCTTGCCCATGGAGGAAGACATGACAGTTGCTAGCTGGAACACATGACCCTAACTCTACACACTACACAGGGTAATATTAACCCCTCAAGGTTCAAAGGCCTGTGAAAAGCATTGTTTAAAGGGTAAATTAGGTGCATGTACTCTGCTTCAATCTGAAAAAAACAATAATCAACTGTCATGTCTGCCTCAATGGACATGACATGTACGACTGATAGATTTTATCTTTTGAACAAAAAGAAAAGGGCAAAACTCATGAAGGATATTAAGATTTTCTGGTCATAGTAATGTAAGTGAGGACTTACTTTTAGAGATGGGCTTAAAGTCAAAAAATGTTTCAGAGGACATTTTCACAGAGTATTAGCAATTTCCCTAATTCCTCACAAAAATTCCTGCCCTTATAAAATGCATAACATTTCTGTGTTTTCGCCTATGCCAATAAATTTCCATTGAGAACTTTGCCATTTTTCACCTATGTATTCTATGGGTACAATACTTACTTCCTCAGTACCACTGCTGCTGAGGTCTGAAGTGGAGACATCAACAGCTGAAAGTAAAAGTTGTGAGCACAGAGTCCTACAGCAACATATATCTTTAAAAAATTGTTAGCAGTCTGAATCCAGATGTCCTTTGCCCACAACTCTAAGCACCTTCTTATACAACTGGCAATCCTTGAAAAATGATTGCCTCTTGGGATATTTCAAAAGGGTGCAACACATGACAGGTCTTTTATGTTACTCAAAGCTTTAGACTTTGATAAAGCGGCTATTTGTGTTGTGAAATGCGTAAGAACTTAAGATTTAAGTTTTACTTTAACATGTTAATGTTCAGTATATAAATTACTTTTTATGAGGACATTCTGCCACTACTGCTTTATTCATCTTAGAGGATACTGAAGATATAAATGACCTGAATGGAGGCAGGTCCAATCTTCTCCATAAGCTTTCTTGTCAGACTTGATGATATCACCAGTCTGACCAACTTCCATGTGCACCTTCCATTCCTGCTTATTCATTTGCATTGTATTCACAGTGCTATACCATTGGGCGCTTTTGTCTTCTTTTTGTACATATCCTATACTTGTGCTGTTTGAGGAGAATGAGTATGAGGAGAACAGCCACTGTCTGATTTATTGAGACACTATATCTAATACAGTTATCCATCCCAGTCGATCTACAGCTGGGAGTGGTGTATACCGTCCTCCAGCCATTCATTTTCTGAGTAGACACATATTCGTTGCCAGTGGTGGTTTTGACTACATTCATGTTGATCTGCACAGGGGCTCTCCTGTTTCTTTCTCCTTGTTTTGTTTCTTCAAAACATGACATTAGTTCTTTAAGACCTCTGTTTGCAACAAAAGAAAAGGGCAGCATGTCAACCACCAACATTTACTAGGTTTACTATTTCACAGGCATACTTTTGGATTACTTTTATACAAGTTTTGACTCCTTTCTAAGAATTCAGTAACTGTGGGATGGCAAGGGAAAACTGTGTAACCTTATTGCTTTAACAACATGTCTTGTATCGGTGGAGGTTGTGCTGACATGGCACTCTATGAATCTTGTAATATCCCCCAACAGACTCAGTCATACTTCTCAATGCTTCTCATTTGCAGAACAGTAGCAGGACCCATGAGTGTTAGTTTTAAATTCATGAAATCTTGGTACATTCTCTGACACATCTACAGGACTATTATGTGCCTCCATGCATCATAAACTTTTAGGCATGTTTCTACTGCTGATAGTTGTGGCTCCTCTGACATGTTGATGGTGTGCCTCCCAAAAAGACCTGCAGTTGTGCTTCAGGTGGGGTCTCAGTGAGGCGGTGCCTTGGTGTCAGCCTGCTTTTTCCCCTGCTCACATGCTTCTTACACAGACAACACATAGCAATATGTTTAGCTTTTAGATCATGAATAAAGAATCTCCACACTGTACACTTCATAGACTGAAGGGTTCCTGAGGTGTTACTACTACTACTAATATCTGCTACTACTTCTAGGGCTAGATGTTGCAATTCTACTAGCAGGTATCAAAGATGCTGCACTTCTAACACCAGAAGAAGCACTCATCATAGCTAGGGTTGAGGATGTTGATGACCCATATTGCTTATTACTCAGCAATAGATTGTGTGGCTGGATGGGTGATGGACCTGAAAGTGGTGACAATGCTGGTGATGACAGAGAGGATGATTGTCTGTTTGGCATTTTTACTTGGATAGAGTCAGACTTCCCAGCTGATTTTTCAAACAGTTTTTAAAAAGGCATAGTGCTCCTTGACAGTAGTGGAAAACTAAGCCTTTTCCTTTCAGCTAATTTTCTGGCCTGTAACAGATCACAGTCCGTGACTGGAACCCTTTCTCTGGGCACACAGACTGTCAGCCCTTATTTTGGAATATGGGGAACTTGGAACATTTTATTAGCAGGCAGCTCTGAACAAGGGACTAACTGCACAGCCTGCCTTGCTTGGGGGCACTGGAGATAAGCAGAGTAGCCACGGGTTCAAGGGGACTGTGCAATACATTTTCCCTAGAAGGTGTATTCCAGCCCCTCAAGATTTTTGGCTATTGTGTACCCTAGCCCAAGCCCCTTGGTGTATTAATGTAATCATATCTGTCTTATTGTATATCCCTGAGCCATCAGTTGTTGGTTCTTTGTATTAGGTGGTGTGATTACATTATCCCTGTGAATACTCCCATTTTGCTATGTCTTCACCATTTGCTGTGACCTATTGTATCCACTGTGATTGTATTAATGTAATCATGTCTGCCTTATTGTGTATCCCTGAGCCATCTGTTGTTGGTTCTTTGTATTAGGTATTGTGATTACATTATCCCTGTGAATACTCCCATTGTGTTCTGTGACCTATTGTATCCACTGTGATTGTATTATGTCTTCTGTACTGTAGTTGAAACTGTATAAATAAGCTGTGTTTCCAAATAAAGTTGAGTTAGTCATTGGAACTAAGAAGGTTTCCTGTGTCCTTATTCCTGGGTGGTGTAAAGTGTCTCTTAGGATGCCCATCCAAGCCAGCTAAGAGCTCTCTGTTTCCAGCTTGTGTTTCCAGTTGATGTTTCCAGATTGGGTTCCAGTGTTACATAGTTCCAGCCAGTTATCCTGTTTCACTGGGCAGGCTACCAGCTTGTAGCCACATCCAGGAGGGAGAGATCCAGAACGGCTGTCTAAGTAGCTCAAGGACTTAGGCTTCAATTACATGGCCATGTCATCATTAGAGATGGGCAGAAACTTTCACCTCAAGCCAATATTGTTGAAAAATGGCACTTTCCACTTAGCAAAAAATTTCCTGCTACAGGTGCCATTTTCCTGCTTTTTTAGCCTATCTCATTGTATTAAAATCAATGGGAAGAAAACATTTTCTCCACCCACACAAATGTTTTCTCTACTTTTCTACAGCCATATACAAGGTTGTCAGGCTCTCCCAGCATGCCATTCTGTGTTTGTGAGAGGAGAAAGCATCATGCTTTTTGAGCTAGAGAAAATAGGCAAATAAAGGGGAATTGAAGCTTAGTTTAGGGAATCTTTTAGGTAGGACATTTGTTCTCTGTATTAGGGGAGTGTGGGGGCACTCTGGGGGAGAAGAAGGGAGGAAGGAGGTTGACCCCAAATACCCCAAAATTTTGTGTGACTGACTGGCAAGATACAGGCAGCTGGGGTCCAAATTGCTTGCTGATTTTACTTTTATTGTCTCTGTGCTGTGGAAGTCGGAGGAAAGAAGTTGTTGATTTTGTTTTTTAGATATATATACACATATATATTTTTGTGTGTGTGTGATAAGATAGGATGGGCAACTTAAAAAAAAAGCATAAATAATTAAACAAATAAATATATTAGACAGCTGACTGGGAGCTCTGTGACTGAGGCAGACTTGATAGACAGCAGACGACATTGAGAATTTTGTTGAGGGCAAAGGCAAGACATCACAATCCATCAGTTGTTTACTGTAGAGAGTAAAAACGCACACAGTAGTTGAGTAATGCAAATGCACAAGCGGTAGGGGAAAAGGAGGAGCAGTGCAGTGACGTGGAAGTAAAGTGGTAGTTCAAAAACTGACTGCAGCAATAGTTGCTTCAGCATGTTCAATAAATGATGATGATCCCTCTCCTCCTGGGGTGGATGCAGTTTATCAAGGTCCCACCAATCACACCACGCCAGTCCCCCAGCACCACTGCTATACACATCTGCCACATTGTAGGTTGTACTTCATTTTTTTAATCACTTGACATCATCATGAATATGTGCCAGTGTCACTTAAAGGGATAGTAATGTTTCATAATAAAAGCAGCTCTAATTAATCATCATAGTATTTGGACTTTGGAGAGTGTTATTTCAATTCTGTCAGAGTTGTAGTTCTAGAGTAATTCAATGACAAAGTGTCCCCCTCCCGCCCCTTTTACTGATGTCACACTGTTCAGCCAAAGCAGAAGGGAGGTGCCCAGGTAGATTGCAGAGAGGGACAATCTTCAATTAAGATAAGGGAAAAACCTGAAAAGCTTGTCAAGTGGGGCAGGGATTTCATTGTTTTCCCCTGCTGTTATCTGTCTGGTCTATGGACTGCATTCCACATCTGAGAAAAGATTGTTTACAGTAGGTAAAAGGGGCGGGAGGGGGAAACTTTGCTTTTGAACATCTCATAAACCATAAAGGTTTGAGTTATAAGACATATCATTCTTCATGTTTTTTTAATGCCTACAAAATAAAATAAAGTTAAAATGAAGTATTACTATCCCTTTAAGCAAGAAGTTAGTGTTGTGGGAAAAGGGTAAATGCACTCTGCATGCTAATACATTTTTCAAGGTATATGTTGCCATAGGGCTCACAACTTTGACTTCTGTCTACTTATTTCTCCAGTACAGCTCTCAGAAGAAGTAATATTGTGCTGGGAATTGTTGCACCATATTAAACATAGGAGAAAACATGTTGGAATTGGAGAAAAATGTGTTGGAATAGGAGTAAAAATTTGTGTTGACTAGGCAAAAAATGTGTTAGAATAGGAGAAAATGTTTTGGAATAGGCAAAAAGAATTGCTGGAATAGGAGAAAAGGAGGAAAATTTTGCATTGGAGAGAAGGAGAAAACTTTCACAAAAAAAGAGAAAAATTGTTCGTTTTTCATAAAAAGTCATGTAGGAAATTGTTCTCACTTTTCGCCCACCCCAGTCATCATCTCTCTCACTCACAATTTCATCTGTATCAGAAGAAGAGGAGAGATATATTCTATATCAACATCATCATCAATAATTAGGTCATTGTCAGCATCGCCCTCCTCTGAAGGTACCATACGAAATATACAGTAATTATTAGGTCTTACAATCATAATAACAAGATTAAACATAATGTACATAACAATTTCTATACATCTTTATTTAAAATTCCATTTTTGTTAGTTTTCATAGAAAACATGGGGCACCCTAAGTTGATGTCTGTGGCACACCAAAGTGCCACAGCACCCTGGTTGAGAATCACTGTCCTAAACCATTTATTTTTTAATTTTCTTCTTAGAGGGATTCTCAATACGTTAGCTACTAAGTTCAGGATAGGTGTTGTATTTGTTACCCTTACTGTCAGATGTAGCAGTTGGTTGAACTGCTACACCTTCCTCCACTATGTCATCAGTGCTAGAAGGTGACTCATTGTTGTCTTAGGTGTTTTTGCATGGTTTAGTAATACTACAGGATGTTGATAAACTTTTTTTTATGTCACTTCGCACACAGCCTCCACAGGATGAGAAGAATAATAGACATGCTGCAGGATCCATATCTGTACCACATTTTTAGACTACCACTTTACTAACACATCCCTGCACTGCTCTTACTCCTTTTCCTCTATCCCTGTCCCAGTACATGTGCCGGGCATTATAAAAGAAGTGTGGATTTTGACAGCAGAGTACACAACACAAAAGAAGGGAAAATTTCCATGTGGGGTAAAATTCATTCTTATCATTGATTTAAATGCAATGAGAAAGGTGAAAAAGGCAGAAAAGTTACACTTTTTTGGATGAAATTTCCCACTCTTGGGAAGTGCCCTTTTTCACCTGTTTCAGTATGAGGTGGTACTTGAGGACTGACCTTGGGCAGCCCTAATCTAGATGAAGGCAGTTGTGAGATCCCCAGATGTTGTTGGTCTACAGCTCCATTATTTTCAATGGGCCACTGACTAGCTGAGGATGATGGGAGTTTTTTGTGTGCTTTTGGTCCCTTTACTGGTATCAGCTGGACAGCCACATGTTGACCATCACTGCTGTAGTCCTACTTGGAATCATATTTAAGTGGTATCTAGAAAATATCTTATTCTATGTAAATTGTATTATTATTTATATTGTATTAAAATATGCAGTTGATTTGCATGGTTCACCCATGAAAAAGAAAGCAATTTATGACTTGACAGAAAATAATAAAATAGTGTATTTATATAACTGGACTTTACAAAAGACACTTGGGAAAAAAGAGTAATTTTTTTATTGCTAGCCTGATAAAAGTTATCTCAAAGTATGAACCTACCTTTAATAGAACATAATGTAAGTAAAAGAAAAAGATAAAGAATGAAAGGTCTTGTGAAAAGAAATTTTGCATTTCTAATTAAGTGAAAGAAAGTGGATGGTCTTTCGTGACTGTAATCACAGAAGGATCCATTAGATGCTACATTAATGGAAAAAATAATGTATTTATGCAAGTGTAGTTTCTGAGATACACCTGCATTAGGTAAAATGCGCTGGTAGAAATTCTTCTGTGCACTTGTAGCTGCATTTACATAATACATGGCTGCTTAATCTATTGAGGGAAATCTTTGATAATCCGCATTTGAAATTAAAGCCATCATATTCATCCCATTATTTATTATCTAGAGTAATACATGGTAGAATTCAGCCCAGTGAATAATGTTAGCCATAATAGTTAATTTACTTCTATTCATTGGCAGTAATAAAATCGTACAAGGGGGATGCAGAAACATTATTATTTCTTGCTTGAAGTGCAATTTCATGCAGTGAGAAAAAACATGTTAATATGATGCAAAGTGCCACAGGAATTTAGTCCTCAAAGGAATGGTAGCATTAAATGTATTCTGACAAGAAGGGACCGCAGAAAGGAAACATTTATCTCCATAAAGTCATTAAATTTACTGAGCAGCCTGCATTCTTACTGCAATCTGCTCACTCCATTAAAAGCAGCTCAGTGGAACGGCCTCACTCATCTCTTGGTGCCTTTTATTTTTGTCTGTGACAAAAAAAAAACACGTTTTGCAGAATATTGTTTATTTCCAGAAACAAACACTAAATGTAACTTTGATACAACATTGTAATCTGTTGTCTGGGCCAGATTTACACCCCAGGAGCCCATAGACAAGGCATGCTAGGCCTTAGATCCCATGACCATACCCCCACTCCTCACAAGACCCCACCTCAGTACCATCCACTGTTTCCTGGCACAGAAAATATACATGCCCTACAATAAGCAAGAAATAAAAATAGCTTTAAAAAAAAAAACAGCTGTTTGTGCCTGTTGCTGCTGTGAAGGCAAATGTGACAGCAGATACCAGTAATACACATTTTTTACCAACTAGACAGGAACAAGAGACTGGTGGGGGTGACTCAGAGGGTGGTCTTGGTGGTGTAAAAGATAGCTTTCTTGGCTAAAAATAATATGTCAAAACATTTGCCACAGCAGCAGGATGTTGACCAGGCTAGTGTTTCACTGCCCACGATACCCGTGGGTAGTAGTAGCGATTTGGGACAGGAAGTTGAGATGTGGTCCCACTTCCTGCTACTTCTCCTTCTTTTACTAGTGATGATGTTATGGCATCATCAGCAGCAGCACCACCAGCCAATGCAGGTGCCCCAGGTGAAGAACAAAATCCTTCTCCACTTCCCTGAAATCATGGGTGTGGGATTGGGTTAGGGGGAAGCGGAGATACATCATTGACACCTCTCTCATGATACCAGTGCTGCTTTTTCCAATACCACCACCACAGTCTGTGGGGATGATGATACCAGTCCCATGCAGCACCCTAATTTTGATACTCTGATGATTCAGCAGGTGGCAGTAAATAAACACCATAATTTCACTGGTGGTTGGATGTCACTGGGTGGCATAATGTTTCTAGTGGTAGTTTACCACCACCACATTGTACTACTGGGAGTGAGTTTATAAGGTTGCAGTCCATATAATTATTTCAGTGCTTGAAATTTGCAAGCCTAAAGCCTGCATGCAATTTTTTCAAGGTTTGACTTGTTGCAAGCCAGCAAATAATTGTTTTCCAAGGCTTGCTTTGTTGAAAGCATACCATTTTTTAAGGATACTCTTGTAAAATGTTGAAGGGTTATCTTTCTGTAAGCCTGCTAACAATTAAGTTAAAGGCTTATCTCTCTGTAAGCCTACTGTTCACAATTATTTTCAAAAATGCAATTAAAAAATAAAAGGTTGAATTTAATGTAATAGATGTGGATGGTGGTGGTCACCTTGACAATTAAGGGTATCCATGGCAGTACTCAAAAGACAGTGCTGACCCCACACACACTGTTTTGTTTGACAGTAGTCTACTGAGTCATAGTTTTAGCATAGAACATAGGCATTGTGAAAGTATACTGTAACCATCTCACAAATGGGACCACTCCTTGGAGCTAGATGGCGTTCACATGTATCAGTTATCAACTCATACTCCATGGAGATGGACCTCTCCCAGCTGTAGTGAAATTGAACTATATTACCTATACCAACTGGTTTCCTTCTCTCAGACCCCAGTGGGTGCCCATTTAGGATGCTGTGTCCCATGCTGTGTCACCTGTAAGGAGCTGTGGGAAAGTATGTGTTCCGATGCAGTATATGACTCTGTGCAAATGGCCACTGAGAATGACAGTGACGTTGCCAATCACAGAAATACAGGGCAATTTCCACTCTGCAGTATTTAAGGCTTGGACTGATCCTCCGGTCCTATGGACAGCAGCCAGGGGTACAAAGTTATTTTCTGTTATGGGCTAAACAGCCCCAAGTCACCATGGGTCCTTGTGCAGCTTTAAGTATCCGGCAAACACCACGTCCAGCATTTCTATGTATTGAAGATCAATGGATGTGGTTTACAATACAAACACAGAGGACCCCAGTCCACTTGGGGCTGTTTAGCCGGGGAATCAGTTCAAGTCTTAAAGATTGCACAGTGGAAGTTGCCTTATATACCTGTGATTGTCAGCTTCACCGTTATACTGAAGGGCCATTTGTATATATCGTGCACTGGAACACATACTTTCCCACAGCTCTTTACAGGTCACACAGCATCCTAAATGGCCAGTCACTGAGGACTGAGAAGATGACAGCTGTCAGAAGACGTAATATAGTTACATTTCATTGCAGCCAGGAGAGGTCCGTCTTTGATTATTTGTATGGATACATTCAGCAATCTAATATCATGAACTTTGATACATTCAATACTGAAGACATTTAAGTGTTACAATAGGTGTGGTCTAAGTGTATTTTACCATTCTATGTCTATGGGTATTTTGTATATGTATTTTACATGAGTACAACTTTAAATTTTAAATCTATATTTCTGCCTCATTGACTCAAAGGACATTGGTGTGTTAGGATCCTATATTATATTACCCAGTTTATTAGTAGTGCTCTCCTTTTAAATATTTTTTTATATATTATCAGACCACTATAGACAAACTACTTTAGTCAATGCTGCAAACAGGGTCCCGGTAGCAGACCCACAGATGCAATTCCAATGGTCCCCATATGACCAGTCCCTCTAAAGCTACATTCCCTACATAACATGACTGACAATGCCATCCCAAACTATTAGTTTTACTTATAAAAATCCTATAGCATGTTCATTGTGGAATACCACTTGGTAGAGACCCCCACTTTAAACTGATGATGGGGCAAGTGATTATGCTCTTATAAGGAATATAATGCATTGTGGGCATTATATAGGAGCAGACAAAATGTGCACAGATTTTGCAGGCAATATTTAGCAATTTTCTGAGGGTTTCAGGTGCTGAGAAGAATCAAGTAACAACTAAATTTAGAACATGGGTGAAGCATAGTACATGCTCCATAACAGCTATTCTAAAGGCTATTATTATGGGGCCACTGTCAGTTGACACAAAGCCATCTTTCAACTAATGGGATACAAACATTTTGCCTATCCCATCTAACAGCTTTATGGGACTATTGTTCATGCACAAAATGGTAAGGGCTACCCTGCTTCTGCACTTTAATAGTGGTATCAGAGCAAGAGGTAACATTAGCTAAGACCCAATGTTGCATGCTCTTTCTGCCTGCTGATGGGAAGGATACCCGATGATAGTCATATAGTGTGTGTACTCTAGTGCAGTGGTTCTCAACCCATGCCCTCAGTGGCTACTAACAGGCCAGGATTTGAGAATTTCCTTTTAAGAGCACAGGTGAGTTAATCAATTTGAATCTGATTAACACACTTGTGTTCTAGCAGGGAAATTCCTAAGTCGTGGCATGTTAATGGCCACTGAGGGCACGGGTTGAGAACCTCTGCTCTAGTGTGTACTCTGGCCACTTGTCCACATATCTGTTGTCAGGTGAATTTCCTTGCCTGATGATCTTTCCAGCCCTTGGTCTACCACATTAATCACCTGCTTGTTCAATTCTTAAAGATCCATCCCTTAAAAATAACTGTGGCTTGGGACATGCCAGAGAGGTTCAACAAATTACATCAGTTCTTTCGAACCTCTGTTTTCTAGAAAAGAATAGAGCAGTATGTCAATAGCCAAGATTTTGACAACATTTCCATTACATTTGTATAGTTTTTGACTCCTTTCTAAGAACACAGTACGTGTAGTTTGGCAGTACAAAGAAGCACAAAGCGGAAGAACTGTGTAACTTAACTGTTTTAACTATGGTGCAGAATGGTAGTATAATTCTACCACTATAAATTCTTGGTCAGATCATAAGTGATAAAAGGAATGGAGGCTCTGAGTTATAAGAAGAGACTAGTCAAACTGGGTTTGTTTACATTAGAGAAGAGACATCTAAGGGGTGATATGATTACCATTTACAAATGATTTCAAGGTCAATACACAGAATTCTGTAATGAATTATTTATTCAAATAACTAACCAATAATTAAGAGGTCATCAATTAAGACTAGTACTAGTACTAGGTACTTTCAACTAAAACAAAGGCAGACATATTTTACAGTAAGGGCAATAAAGGTGTGTAAAGATATGAAGTTTGCAGGTACTATAGCTGTATTTAGAACAGCAAAGGATACCTTTCTAGCCCAAAATATTGAGATTTATGACAGTTGGTTTCAAAGCAGGTAGGATGTTGAACCAGCCAAATATCCAACTGCCATTTGGAGTCTGGAAGTATATTTAACCAAATGGGGCTTAATTGGAAATGGCTTCAACTGTTTTTTTTTTTTATTTCTGCCTTCCTCTGGGCGGAAATGGCCTCAACTGTTTTTTTTTTTATTTCTGCCTTCCTCTGGGCCAACAAGCATGATATGGCATGGAATGAACATGATGGATGTATGTTTTTTTTCAGCCTAATTAACTATGTTACATAATTGTTACATTATTTTACACAGACAACATATAGCAACATGGGTAACTTCTAGCAGAACATCAAGGGCTGTGTATGTTAGTATTGGGACTAATATTTAGTTAGTGCTTGTTGATCCAAGGAGAAATCTGATTGCCATTTGGAATCAAAAAGGAATTGTCTCCCCGATTCAAAACAGAATTTGAAATTGCTGTATTGAGGGGGGGGTTTGCCTTCTTTAGGATCAGCGATGGTAAACAGGAATAGAAAAAGGGTTGAACTTGATGGACGCAAGTCTTTTTTTCAACCAACATTTCTATGTAACTATGTATATTTTAGTATCAATGTACATTTTAAAGTGGAGGTCCATTTCTGTATAATTGATAGAATCGCTTTCTCCTGTTTTGGGGTTTCTGTGTTTACTCTGTGTAACTTTTGTTTCTAGTTATACATAGTACCTATTTGAATAGCTATCTAGCCCAGAATTTCAACAGGAAACTGTGTGGTTTTTTTATATATATTTCCCTAGGGCTCCTTAGTGGTTACCAAGCCAACACTGACTTCTCAATGTTTTGAAATGCCTTAGTACTTATCAAGGCACACACACTCCACTATTATTAAAACTTTACTTTAGCAAATCCAGAATATTAGGCCTGTAGCATGTATACTATAATGGAGAAAAGTCACACCAGTTGTATCTGCACCTTGTTAGTACATAGCATTAGGCAAGGCACAGAAGAATGGAGCACCCTGTGCACTTCTCCACTGCTCAACCATTGACTCAATCAGTGTACAAAGGAAACTTTTCTTCATAAGTAACTTAATAAATTGGTCTTACGCAAGCATAACACTAATGAATCAGTTCCAGAATCAGTTTTACTTAGGCATTGTGTGACCCTAGTGAGGTTGATGCATGAATACAACTGGAGAAACTCTAGGAGAAAATAATTGCAATCTAGGAGAGCAATTAAAATACACAATGATTTAAATAGAGATTCTGCTGAATGAAAGAGAGACCTCCAGCACATTGGGGGAGATGCACAAAGGGGTGTTGAAGAGGTGATAAATTGGAGACGACTTCTCCAGTGACGCCACTTCTCCATTTCTCTATGTTATTCTATAAGGTCTATGCACTAAGATTTCTCAAGTGGGAGAGGCCTTAGTTCATAGGCTCCATAAAATAATATAGGAATTGGAGAAGTGATATCACTGGAGAAGTTATCTCCACTTTATAACTTCTTTATCACATAACCCCCATTACTGCAAAAAAGTGTTGGAGACCTAATCAAAGAACATTTGGTTAATTTCTATTTATCCCCATTGGATAGCTCTACAATTGTTCCGATTTTTCTTAGAATGTTCATTTCATATTTTGTAATACAGATGTTTTGCCTGATTCATAAAATATTCCCATGGATTGGACTGGAACCAAGTTGTGCATCTCTACTAAATAATTAAATGTTAATTATTTACTTCTATTATTGCTTCTAGTTACAAGTTGCAAACTGAATATGATTTCTAGCTTTTGAAAACTGCTATTGTTCCTTATCATGTTTGTAGACTTTTATTGACCAACTATGACAGCCAAAGGCACTTAAAAATGAAATTAAAAATTAAAATATTGGCAAACTATCAAAAATATTCTAAAAGTACTTTTAGAAATACTTTGAATAATCCAAATCAATCTTTGTTCAGTATTTGCAAACTGAATTATTTTTTCTGAAAATGTTCTAGCAGATCTTTAATGGTTTATAGTTCCCTAATCACAGTCCAAATGTAAAAATAAACCTTGCAAAATGTCAAGTGATCTTTGTGACCATAAATTCAAAATAAGTCCTTAGTTCAACTCAAACAACCCACATGATTTTTCCAGTCTTTTAGCTCATCTGAAATACTGAAATAGTTATGTCAGTAATCACCCTTAGCATTATCTCTATCAGTAACCAGAATTATATCCTCTATATTAATGTTAGTCCCAATACTGCATTGGTTTTACAGTAATACAAGAGCTCCCCATGCCACATAATCTTCTCTAGCATTTCAGTTGAATTCCATTAGTTGGAGACTGAACTGCAAAATTAGATAGTTAAACAATGTAACTTTTGTATGATTTTGCAATTATTTTAGTGTTTTTTTGTCAAATAAATCTGAAAAGTATTATCATTTATACTTGTTTCAAGAATCTGATGACATATCCTGATAAAATGGGCATAGTTACAAATTGAAATCATAAAAATATACACTCAAGTTGAACTCTATGGATAGGCGAAAAGTCACATTTTTCTTGCTGGATTTTGGTGGAAAACTGTCAATTTGCCACTTTTCAGTAAAAATTAATGTGCCTACAAACTCCCTATATTTTCTGCCATTTTGCTAATCTCAAGATTTTTCCCAAGGGAAATTTTGACAGTTCCCACAGAGATGTAGCCTGGTTTGCAAGCACATGTTTTAGACCATTCCAATGAAGGGATTTATTGTCAATAACGCAATTGCGGCTCTGCTGCAGAGCCTCCATGTCGACCGACATGGATCTCCTGCTGACAGCTTTATAGTCTGTATTGCTCAAACCATAGCGGTTTGAGAGATATGTTTTTTTGCATTTAGCTCAATTTTTTAAGCTATTCTAAATGCAAAAAAAAATGATTTTGACATTACTAACCCTTTAATCATTTGCCAAAACCAGAATGAGGGAAAAATCATTGATTAGGTGGAGGGTTGATGTTCTGTGTAGGAATACTGTGCAATTCAGCAAAGGATTGGTCCATAAAGTACCCGGCTGCACCAGAGTCTACCAGTGCCAATGTCTCTATGACCTTGTCGGCCCAAGAGAATACCACCTGGATGAAGCCATCTATGGCAGACCGCTGGAACCCGCATTTATTACGATGGAGACCATTCCTATTTCAATGTCGGTTGGGGCTCTCCATAAGGAGGAAGTACGGTTCCAAATTATTTGCTCTCCCCACCATGCAGTCATTTTGGGGTTCCCGTGGTTGCTTCTGCATAATCCTCAATTTAATTGGCAAAAATGTGAAGTGAGTTCCTGGTCTGAATACTGTAATAAGAACTGTCTATCATTCCCTGTCAAGATTATGTGTACCTCCCCTTCTGTGCCAGCCGAATATGGGGAATTCAGTGATGTATTCAGCAAGGGGGAGGCTAGTGCATTGCCCGAGCATCGACCCTATGTTTGTGCTATTGATTTGCCTCCGGGTGCGGTGCCCCCTAGGGGTCGCATTTATCCACTGTCATGTGAGGAGAACAGGGCAATGGAGGAGTACATTGATGACGCCCTCAGGAGGGGAATTATTCGCAAGTCTACCTCCCCGGCTGGGGCCGGATTCTTCTTCGTAAAAAAGAAAAGCGGCGAACTCAGGCCATGTATTGATTACCGGGGGCTTAATAAGCTGATGCCTAAGAATGCATACCCTATTCCACTCATCACCGAGTTGTTTGACAGATTGAAGGGCTTTTCTATCTTCACTAAACTTGATTTGCGGGCTGCCTACAATCTAATTAGAATCAAGGAAGGTGATGAGTGGAAAAGGCATTTAATACCAGAACAGGGCACTACGAATATCTGGTAATGCCGTTTGGCCTTTGCAATGCACCTGAGGTATTCCAAGAGTTTATTAATGATATCCTGTGTGACATGCTTCATTCCTGTGTGGTGATATTTCTGGACGATATATTGATTCATTCCGCCAACCTCTCCCAACATATTAAGGATGTCTCGGAAGTCTTGCTTCGACTTCGTACAAATAAACTGTTTTGTAAATTAGAAAAATGCGAATTCCATTTGTCTCGAGTACCTTTCTTGGGGTTCGTAATCTCCAAAGATGGCATTGCTATGGACCAAGATAAGTTGGCAGCAGTATTGCTATGGCCTCGCCCTAAAGGGTTAAAAGCTATTCAGCGTTTTCTGGGTTTTGCCAACTATTACAGAAAATTCATACGAAACTTTTCCACGATTGTAAAACCTTTGTCAGATTTGACACATAAGGGCGCTTCTCCCTCTCAGTGGTCCGAGGCTACTGAAAATGCGTTTGAGACCTAAAAAGCTGCTTTTGCGTCTGCCCTAGTGCTGTCCCATCCCAATCCCTCCCTGCCATTTACCTTGGAAGTGGACGCCTCTGATGTTGGGGTTGGGGCAGTACTCTCCCAGCGTCCTTGTGGGAGGTGGCACCTTGAGACCCTGTGGTTTCTTCTCTAAGAAGTTGTCTAGCGCACAGAGCCATTAGGAGATTGGCGACAGGGAGCTATTGGCCATCATTCTGGCACTGAAGGAGTGGCGCCACCTGTTGGAAGGCACTAAGAACCCAGTACTGATCCTTACCAATCACAAGAATCTGACATATCTCTCTGAGGCTAAGAGATTGTCTTCTCGACAAGCCAGGTGGGCACTCTTTTTGTCCCGATTTAATTTTATAGTATCCTACCTTCTGGGTTCTAAGAATGTGAGGGCAGACACTTTGTCTCGATAGTTCGCGTCGGACACTGAGAGGGAGGAAGAACCAGTACCTATCATTCAGCCTGATCGTATTCTGGCTACTATTCGCACTAATATAACCTCGCCACTGGGGGAGGAGATTTTGGGATCTCAGTCTAGGGCTCCACCAGAGACCCCAGTTGGGAAATGCTTTGTGGATGAGTCATTCCGTACCCGTCTATTGGAGACCTATCACTCGTCTAAAGCGGCTGGGCATATCGGTAGGGATCAACTTGTATGGTCTCTTTCACAGTTATTCTGGTGGCCTACTCTCAGAGCCGATTGTTCCGCTTTTACTGACGCTTGTGCCACCTGTGCCCTTGCCAAGACCCCCAGGCATCTCCCAGTAGGCCTGCTCCAACCTGTGCCTAATGGAGAACGGCCCTGGTCCAATATTTCCACCGACTTTTTGGGAGAATTGCCAATCTCTAGGGGGTATACGTTTATCCTCATGGTGGTTGATAGGTTCTCTAAGATGGCTCATTTTGTGCCTCTCAAGGGGCTTCCATCAGCTCAGGAATTGGCAAGGGTTTTTGCTAGAGAAGTGTTTCGCTTGCACGGGGTACCCAGGGTTGTAGTCTCCGATCGTGGAAGCCAGTTTGTGTCCAGGTTCTGGAGGGCATTCTGTGGCCAGATGGGCATCCAATTGTCCTTCTCATCTGCCTACCATCCCCAGACCAACGGAGCTGCTGAGTGTGCCAATCAGGGACTGGAACAGTTCCTGCACTGTTTTATAACCGATCATCATGACAATTGGGCCGACCTGTTGCCATGGGCGGAGTTTGCTAGAAATTGTGCAGTCAACTCATCGTCCAGGAGCTCCCCGTTTCTAATCAATTATGGGTTCCAGTCGTGTTTGCTCCCGGACTCGTTCCAGCCACAACAAATTCCTGCCTTGGATGAGCATATGGCGCAACTCCGTTCCACTTGGGCACAGGTACAAAGGACCCTCAGTCAGTCATTCCAGCGTCATCAGCGGTATGCCAATCGTAGACGGCTGCCAGCGGTCTCATTCCAGGTTGGGGACAGGGTATGGCTTTCCTCCAGAAACCTCAATCTGCAGGTACCCTCCAATAAGCTGGCTCCCCGGTTCATTGGTCCTTTTAAAATCATCTGCAAGATTAATCCCGTCTCTTATGCACTGGAACTTCCAGCATCTATGCATATTCATAATGTGTTCCATGTGTCTCTATTAAAACCCCTGGTTTGCAATCGTTACACTGCCACTCGGGTAGTTCCTGGGTCAGTGGACGTCCAGGGCCAGGAGGAATACGAGGTTCAGAGCATTATTGATTCTAGGAGACTTAGGGGGAAGTTGCCCTGAGGAGCGGTCTTGGGTTGACCAGACGGACCTCCATGCGCCCAGACTTGTGCGCAACTTCCACTCTAAATATCCTCTGAAACCTAAACCTCAGGCAGGGAGATGGGGTCTTTGAGAAGGAGGTACTATCACAGTGCCTGTGATCCTCCTGTCACTCTCATCTGTAGTATACTTTGATTCGCTGAGTTGGTTTGGCCCGCCCCCTGGTGACCTTTTTATACCTGACCATGACAACTGTCAGATGCCCTTTTGTGGTGTATCTGAGCCAGTCTTGCTGTTGCTGTGTTCCTTTTCCAGATTCCTGTGTACCGACTTGGCCTGTCCTGACTACGCTTCAGTGTTCCTGATTGTGTTTGACCCGGCTTGTCTGTGAACCACCTCTGTTTCCCGACCCGGCTTGGCTGACGTTCCTGATTGTGTTTGACCCGGCTTGTCAGAGAAACTCCTACGTGCTACGACCCGGCCTGGCTGACTTCCTGCTCTGTGATCGACTACGGCTTGTTCCAGCGACCTGCGTGTTCCTGTTGTCGCCGCCGCAACATTCTTACTCCTGCCGTGCTGAGTGCCAGTATCAGTGTGACCATTACACTCCGGTGTTGCCTTTGTCCAGTGCAGAGTCCTGTGCTGATTTGCAGAGCTGTGCTCCCTCTACTGAGCCTCCATACACTTGCAGAGCTTATTCACCATACTGAGCCTTCTATTGTTAAACGTACCTTTTAACCCTTGCAGTGCCGCCTCTGTCCAGCAGAGCCTCCATTCCCCGGTATAGAGCCTTTACGTTACTGTGCTACATCTGCTGAGTTGGCCGCTAGCGTGGACGGCGACTCGTATGATACACTGCAGAGTAGTCACTTCTTGTCGGTCTGGTTGGGCACCCTTTGGCTCTCGGTATTACGTTGGGTACCGGAGGTCTCTATTGCGGCTATTGGTTCTGAGAGAAAGCAAGGGGTAGGCTCCAAGCTCTGGCAGGTTCTGAAGGTATACGCCCGTGGGGGCTATTGGCTCAAGTCACGCTCACTGTTGGTCTCCGGTTATACGCCCATGGGGGCTACATGACAGCTCTTGCATTTCAGGCTATTCTCCAATTACACCCGTGGGGGGCAACATACTCTTGCACCTTCAGTATCAGTTGACTCATTAGGTACGCCCGCGGGGGCTATATTGGGTCACGGTTCTGCCGAGGAGTTTGCTGGTCACTGAACATCTATTACTTTACCAGCTTATGAACTCTGTGCTGTTCACATCTACACAGTACCTCACTTCACCATTTGGGCATGCCAAACTCCACAGCTGAGATGGACTGATTGTTCAATTTAACCCATTTGTGTCCATCTTGCTATTATCTGAATTATGATATAGTGTGCTCCCTATTTCTGTATTTGGGCCTTTGAGTACATTTGTATATACGATGCTATTCTTGCTGTCACCTGTAGAGGGCGATTGTTCGCATTATTTCTCATTTAATAAACTGTGTTTTATTTTACCTACTGGTCTGAGTGTCCTAAAAACCGTAACAGTATATGATCCACTGAAATTGAATTTAAGAGGAATTATTTATTGTTGGTTTGCGCTTTTCTGCCCTTCTGTTCTTTTGTATTTGGAGGTTCCTGATCTGCTTGTTTGGGTCCTTTTGGAGAAGCAGCATCCATCTTGCCAAGGTGTTGGGAAGACTGAGTGGGGGCAGACAGAGTCCCCCATTTGTTCAACTGATCACTTTTAGTGAGCTTCTATATTGTGAGTACTGTGGTGCATTGGTGGAGGTCCTGAAATTTGCATACAATATTGTACTAGGATGCGCCCTTCTTTTTTTTCTTTTCTTTTCTATTAATGAAAATGTTCACCAATATTCTGACCAACCTAAAAGGGGGGTTCCTTGACATTAATTTCATCTGAATGGTTAACAAAGTTTACTGAATCATTCTGACAAAACACATGTTTTTTTGCTGTGCACAAGTCTAATAATAATAACCATATTCATTGCTTTCTGAATAACAAACATATTACAGTTAAGATTCCAAGCAGAGGTTGTAGGAACTAATACTGTTAGAGGATGTAAAAACGCTTGGAATAGAGACAAATCTATTCTGAGAAGTATAAACAACTATGTATTTTCATTAGATATGAAAACTTGCCGACTGGATAGGCAAGTTGGTTCTATTAAAGTTCTTCTTATCTTAATGTTCATTGGTAAAAGAGTGCTCAGATTCACACACTGGTTTCCTCCATCAGAGGAGGAGGTAATAACGGGGAGCAAATGGGGAGGGGAACAGATGGAAATTGGCAGCTGTGGTACAGAGCTATACCTCAGCCTGTCCTGAAGAGACATTATGGGCTTAATTTCAAAAACTTATAGCTCTGGCTATACTATATGAAATAATAAAAATAGATTGAAGATTTCTCAGATGGAACATAAAGATAAGAAGAACTTTAATAAGGGTGATAGTTCCCCTTTATCTCTAAATATCTGGGACAAAGCAATTATTTTAGTAGAAGCCGCTCACCCAATACATGATACAGTATCACATACTCCCCTTTATATCTAACTATCTGTGACAAAGTGATTATTTTAGTAGAAGCCGCTCATCCAATATATGATACGGTATCACATACTCTTGAAAATAAATAATGAGATACAATTTACCAATCATATGGAATATTACATTTCTTCTTTGGTTTTTGGGTGCAAAGACCTTGTTGGCAGATAAATCCATTTTTGGTTTGGATAATTGAGGTTGCATGTATGGACATTGTAAAATCAAGTGTGCAACAGTAAATAAAAAATCTTGGTATTTAGCATAGAGAAACAGAGAAAACAAGACAAAATGAAGAACAATTTCTAGAAGTTTAGGACATTTCTTTAGTTTGAAACATAACATTTAGTTTATAAGGAACAACTTTTCACATACCTGCAAACCCTTTTATTCCCCTGCCACACTCCCCCCCTCCCCACACACTAATGTCTACCAATCCTCCTTTTCCCTTATACCAGGAGGAAGCCCTGTCTACTTTACTGCTAGCTAGCCCAGTGCAGCATGAAAGAAGGAAGGAGATGGCCCTCAGACCTATTATGGCCTCAGGATCATCCTGAGCCTTCAGCCACCTTTATGATGTGATAGTAAAATTGCATGAAGAAGAAAAACATTTTTTGATTATTTATGCCAATATTAGCAAGCAGAAACTGATTTTATAATATTGATCTCTCTGAGTAGTTGATAATTTCATTTCATTAGATGAAAGCCATGAGCTATCTTCAATTTAATTGACATTTTTTGTGTTTCAGCTCTATCTTTGTATTTTTTAATTAAACTGCTCGATGTATTTATGGTAATCATCAAAATATCTTTGAACAAACTAGAACAGTTTACTGCAGCTAAAATGCAACTGTACCCTAGAGAAATATAGCTTAATTTAATCTCCAGGCCAAAATGGTTAGTCACAGGAGTGCAAAGAACCAGTTCAATCTGAATAGGCCACTCTGGTCAGAAGGAATTAATCGTGTTTAGAATACACAGATATGTCTATCTCAAATGAGTGTTGGGCTGCCAAGAACACAATTCAGCAAGAGAGCAGTCACTGCCAAAGCACTGCTATGCCAGAACCATTGTAATGTTATTTTCAGGACTGGAAGTGCTCTGGATTTATTTTTATGTTACTAATTATACAGGGCAGAGATTTAAAATAATTGAAACAAAAATATCAGGATCTAATCAAAAGAACATTGCATTTTTAACAGAAAACTGAACAACCACTTCAAGATCAATTCAAGTAGATTGTTTCAACTATCATGTTACTTATTTATTATTAGACCTGTGCACAACAACAAAAAAAGTCATATTTCTTCTGAATGATTCAGTACATTTTTTCAACCCATTTGGATGAAACTAATGTCGTTGACCCTTCCCATCCATTTAGTCAGAATTTTGGTAAAGATTTTTGTTAATAAACTAGATTTATTCACTGGAATTCTAAGCCCATAGTCACACTTGATGTCTGAGGTCTAGCGGTGTTATTAACGCCCAAGTCCTCCAGCATCTTGTATTGAAAAAACAATAAAGAAAAAAAAAATGCGACCCTGCCACTACCTTCACCCCTGCTGCAGGTAATTTACAAAAAATAAAACCCCCTTAATCCTGCTCAGGCTACTGCCCAAGTCAGAAAGAGAGAAAAAACGAAAAGGAATTGGTTTTTATATGATCATCCTTGTTCAAATTAGTTCCCACAACTTCACTGTGGGGGATTTTGGGGTTACACAGGCACGGAACATGCCCTGCAGTAACCTCACCTCCCAGTCAATAAGCATCTAGCTGGAGGGTCACAAATATGCATTATGTCACTGTGACAGGGGGTACAGGGGTTACTGATTGGTAGACCGAGGGTTAAGCGATTTATCGAGCCAGACAAAAAGATAATAAATTGCATTTATTAGAGTGGTCACGGCACAAAACATAGGACAACAATTACAGGCAAACAAACAGGGGTGAAACATAAAACCTAAGCACTTCTGCTGTTTTCTTCTTAGTTGCATAACTTGCCAGGGGTTACAAATAATACTCACAGTCCATTTTAGCTTAATGCTGGAGCTTATTCGTAGTCCCACTAAAGGCAAGAGTAGGCATCCTGCCCACTCCACATGCTGCTGGATCACATGAAGGTTCCTTGTAGCTTTTAGTCCTGGCAGAGGAGTTGGGGAAGACATCCTAAGATCCTTGTGGTAGGAACATCAGGGTACTCTCTCTGTGTCTGAAGCCGCCTTGACTTACAGCCCACAACTGAAAAGGGGACCTGGCCCTACAGTGCCCGCTCACTCTAATTCTTCCGGTGAGGGCACTCACCAGTCCCAGTTTCTCCAGTACGCCTGTAGAAAGCACCTGGACCAGTCCAACTCCAGACTGGCCCCAGGCCACCCCCTCCATGCTGGGGAGAGGCTCTCTCCTGCTCCTACATTCTGCAACTCCCTCTCTGACTCACTTCTCTCTCCCAGGTTTTCGCTACCCACCCCCTACAGGATGTGATGTCACAGGTACCATCTACCAGGTCTCTTTCTGCTTAGCATAATGTGAGTGGGGAAGATGCACATTCCCCACACAGATTTGCCCTACCCCCGCCCTCTATCTGACAAACACTGGCTATCTCATAGCACAATCTCTGGGTTTAGCTAGACTGGATGGCACCATTCCTCTGTACATCCTACACACTAACCAATCCATTCACTGCTGGTAACTGGACAACCCTCTCTAATGCATGCACACACAGGGGAAATTAAGGTTTCAAGAATGGGAACACATTAAGACAATGGCAATCACTGAAAACAGACACATTTCATTCTCTGGGTGACAACCATTCCGTCACAGTCACCCTTTCAGCTAGCCAGTAATTTGTTAGATTGAGGGATGATGTTACTCGTATCAGGTAGTTGCTGACTGACAGGGAGGTGAGGTTAATGAAGGGCACATTCCATGCACTGTGTAAACCCATAATCCCAGCCATGGAGAGTGTAGAAACCCTGTCCCTGTTAATTTTTTCCATCACTCTTGCTTAGGCAATGGCCCAAGCAGGATTAAGATTTTTTTTATAGATACAGAGGAAGCAATGGTAGTTGGGAGGAGTACTTTCTTTTTAAATTGTATAATGTTTTTAGATACAAAATGCTTGAGGACCAGGACGCTGAGGACACCGCTGGACTTCTGACATCAAGATAAGTGTTATGACCGGGGGGGGGGGGGGGTCTTAGTCATTTATTAACTAGAATCATCACCAAAATTCTGACTAAAAGTTTGGGGGGGTCAGCAACATTTAATTCATCTAAATGGGTGCTTTTTTGTGTAAGCATGCAAGAATGCATGTGATTTGAATGTATGTACAAATGAAACAAGTGTATATGTGTGGAAGTGTTGAGTGTGTCGTTCATGTTTCTGCAATTGCCTGTTTCGTTTCATTCAGTTTCTTAATTAAATCCAAATGTCAGGAATAGGGATGGGCCAAAAGTCCAGTTTTGTTCTTATGGGAAGTTTAGCAGGAAAAAGTTTGTTTTCCACTATTCACTCAGGAAATTCGCCCATAGAGAAACACTACACTTTCTGCCATTTCCACAGAAAACCTCACTAGAATAGTTCCATTTCTCCCCTATGTTATTCAACTGGATAAAATGTATAGCCTATACACTATATAAATCCATAATTTCCCACAATGCAGTGTGGTATAGTTTAGGAGAAAAATGAGACTGGAAGGAGTCAGAGAGAGAAAGAGAGAAAGAATACATTTCAATAAAATAAAATAAAAAAAAAATTAAGTGGTTATTGGTTCATATTGATAATTTTTGTGACATTTTTGACTTCTTCCCAAGAACTCAGTAAAAATGGGTTGGCAGTACATGGCAGAGGAACCCTATAGCTTTATTGTTTTAACAACCTGACTAGAAGAGGTGGTGGCAGCATATGCGGGCCGTCATTGACTCTTGTCATTTACAGCAAACTCAGAGTCATACTCCTCTGTAGCAGGAGCCATAGGCTCCTGACACATCAACATCATTTCTTCTATTATGTGCCCCAGAGTCCTGGGAACTTTTAGGAGTGCTTCTGATGCTGCAAGTTGTGGCACCTCTTACATGTTGACGGTGTGTCTCCCAGTCAGACCTGTGGTTGTGCTCAAGCAGGTGAGATCTCATTGAGGAGGTGCCTAGGTGTGAACCTGTGCTTCCCCTAATCATATGTTTTTTACAGAGACAACAAATTCCAACATGCATAGGGACCTGAGGGGCTGCTAGTAGTGCTGGGGCTAGATATTGCTGCAATTATACTACTACTAGGTGTCACAAGCAAAACGTCAGAAAAAATTCCTGCATGACTTTTCTTGAAAAACTGAGAATTTTTAGCTTTTTTCATGAATTTTCTCCTTTTCACCAATGCAAAATTGTCCTCCTTTTCCCCACTGCCAGCAAATGTTTTGCCTATATTTCCTATGCTGCAACATTTCCCACCACAATATTATTTCTTCACAACTGTGTGTCAGAGTTTCCAATGGTTTTCTCAAACAGTTTATAAACAGGCACAGTGCTCTTTTTCAGTGATAGAAGATTGAGCCTTTGCCTTTCAGCTAACTTTCTGGCCACGTCATAATCTCTCTCACTCTCAACTTCATCTGTATCTGAAGAAGATGCTGGATGGATACATTCTAGTTCTGCATGATTATCATCAGTCGTCATTAGGTCATCCTCAGAATCAGCATTGCTGCAGCTTCTTGCCGACTACTCTTATATTCCTCTAAGCTTTAAGAGGTGTCAAACAATTTTTTTTTACTTTGACAAAGTTCACTACTACATTGAAGACAGGAGTTTTGGTGCTTGTTTGTCTCACTGTCATATGCAGCAGTTGGTTCAGCTGCTACACCTTCCTCCATTATGCCATTGCCATCATCAACACTAGAGTCAGATTTGTTGTCTTCAGTGTTCTTCTTATATGCTTTTATACTGGCTCTGGTGGCAGTGATGGTGGAAATTTTGGTGGCACCTTGACAAACTACATCCTCCCCAGGAGAAGAGGGATCATCATCATTTATTGCACACACTGCTGCAAACATGGGAGCAGCTAGGTTTTGAACTACCACTTTACTCCTACGCTCCTGCCCTGCTCCAACTTTCCCCCTCCCCCTGCCCCCTGTTCTTTTGCTGGACATTACTTAACTACACTGTGTATGTTTTTACTCTAACTTAGTCAACACAGCTTATGGACTGTGATGTCATGCCATAGCCCTCAACAAAATTCTCAGTGTCATCTGCTGTTTGTAAAGTATTTATTTATTATTTATTTATTCATTTTTAAAGTTGTCCACCTTATCTTATCATAGTCTGTTAAAAAAAAAATAACTAAAAAACAAAATCAACAACTTTCCCCAGACTTGTACAGCACAAAGACAATAACAGCAAGATCAGCAAGGAAATTGCACTGTTGCTGGCTGTGTCTTTCAAATCACTCAGTCAGACAGAATGTTGGGATATTTGGGATCAACCTACTTTGCTCCCTTCTCACACCCCCAGACACTTCCATCACAGTTATAATAAAAGCAAGATCAGCAAGGAAATTGCTTGAACCGCATCTGTCTGTGTCTTTCAAATCAGTCAGACATAATGTTGGAATATTTAGGGTCCACCTCCTTCACTCCCTTCTCACACCTCCAGACACTTCCAACACAGATATAAACTTTGTTAACCAAGAATAGCAAGAAAATTGGACCCCAGCAGCCTGTACCTTTCTGGTCGGTCACATGGAATTTTAGGGTATTTGGGGTCAACCTCCTTCCTCCCTTTTTCTCCCCCAGAGTGCCCCCAGACTCACCTAATACAGAGAACAGATGTCCTACCTAAAAGACTCTTTAAAATAAGTTTCAGTTTCCCTTTATTTGCCTGTCTTTTGTAGCTCAGAAATGTTCTGCTTTCTCCTCTCTCAAACACAGAATGGTATACTGTGAGAGCCTGACACCCTTTTATATGGCTGTAGAAAAGTAGGAAAACTTTCATGTGGTGAGGAAGAAATGCATTCTTCCCACTGTTTTCAATGCAATGAGCTGGGGAAAAAAGTGTGAAAATGGCACTTTTTGCAGGAAATTTTTAACGAAGCGGGAAATGCCATTTTTTGCCAATATTGATTTGAGGCAAAAATGTTCACCCATCGCTAGTCACAGGTGCTGCACTTTTCAACAGCAGCAGAGGCACTTATCATAGCTGTCAATGTTGACAATCTGTGCTGTGTGTGGCTGAGTGAGACTTGGACTTGGGAAGTACTGACGATGCAGGTGATGGCAGACTGGATGATTGTGTATTTTTGGCATCTTTGCTTGTCCAGGGTCAGACTTTACAATTGTTTTCTCAAACAATTAACAGAGAGGCTCCTTTTCAGCAGTGGAAGACTGAGCCATTACCTTTCAGCTAATTTTCTGGCCATGTCATCATCTGGCTCAGTCTTAGCTTTATCTGAAGAAGAGGAGGATGCTGAAGCGATATATTCTAGATCCACATCATCAGAAATTATTAAGTCATCCTCAGCATTGCCCACAGCTTCTTCCCCATTACTTTTATATTCCTCATGTCATTGACAGGTCTCTAACAATTTATTTTTACTTTGGCCCTTAGGGGCCCTTAGAGGTATTTTCACAACTTTCGCTACTACTTTCAGCACAGGGGTGTTTGTACTTGTTTGTCCCACTGTCAGATGCAGCAGCTGGTTGAGCTGCTATACCTTCTTCCACTATGATATCAACACTAGAATGCAACTCGTTGTCATCCTCAATGTTTTCAGATGGTTTATTAATAGTACTAGTGATGGTGGTGGTGGAATTTTTTGTGGGTGGAGAGGGATAGTCATCATTTATTGCACACACTGTAGCAACCATGGCTGCAATCAGTTTTTAGGCTACCACTTTACCCACATGTCCCTGTACTTCTCCTACTCATTTCACCCTACCCCTATACCTTGTGCCTTTGCTGAACATTATTCAACTACTGTGAGTGTGTTTGCAGTGAAGTACACAAAATAACTGATTGTGTGTGATGCATAGTATCAGTCTGCCTCAGTCACAACTCACATCAGAGTTTATGACACCTATCCCTATCACTATCAAAAAAAGAAAAAGACACTCCCGGTTCATCTGCTTCTTTCCCCAGACTCCACCAATACAGAAATAACCGCCAGATCAGGAAGGATCTTAGATCATGGATGCCTATGTCTTCTCAGTCAGTCACACAGATTTTGGGGTATTTGGGGATAAATCTCCTTTGCTCCCTTCTTAAACCCCCAGACTCCTCTAGCAAAGAGATAACAGCCAGATCAGAAAGGAACTTGGATCATGGCTGCTTGTGTCTTCCCAGTCAGTCATACAGCATTTTGGGGTATTTCGTGTAAATCCCCTTTTCTCCATTCTCACTCCTTCCCCCCGACACCCGTAGCATGGAGGTAACAGCCATATCAAGAAGGAACTTGGATCATGGCTGCCTGTGTCTTCCCAGTAACTCACACATAATTTTGGGGTATTTGGGATAAAGCTCCTTTGCTTCCTTCTCATACCCCCAGAATCTAGCAAAAAAGTGCATGGGGCTGTACTGGGATGTATATGGGAGAGACACACCCCTGATCCAATTAGTATAGGTTCTGAATCTTTTCCAGAGTATGCTGGTCTGTTCCTGATACCATTCAAAAAAGAGAGAAGCAATCCCTGAAGAAAGTAAAAGCAAGAGTTGCCCTTACATTGCACTCTGATGATACCCCCAGGGTCAGTATAGAGTAACGACCTCACTAAGAAGAACAAACTGGACTATATGAAAATAAAACAAAGAATCTTAAGAAGAACAAACTGGACTCTATGAAAATAAAACAAAGAATCTTTAATAACAAATCTATTAAAATATTTTATTGAAAAGAAATTCCCAGCAAAGTCGTGAGAATGGAAGGCATATACATGTAAAGTCTGCAATAGAGGATGCAGCTAGTGATACACCTTCTATTCTGAGTGTGGTAACAAAGCCCCCTACCCCGTCATGGATAGAATAAAGAGTATGGGGGTTCAAAGTAGGCTAGTAAGTATTACCTACAGCTGGATGATAAATTGTGAGCAAATATTCTAGTGGACTCCTGTGTACTCAGTGATGTATATAACAGGAGCTCTGAAAGAAACAAGTAGCTGATACAAAGAGAGTGACTGAAATAAAGCCCTTGTGCCTAAACAAAGATGTGTTCCATTGCCTGTGCATATGCTCAAATAATAGAAATGAGTGATTGAGACAAATGCCACAAGAAATAAATGTCACACTAGTTAATTTCAGTGTAAAAAGGAAAATAAAGGATAAAGTAGCCTACAAAGAGTTAAATAAATAGGTCTGAACTCCCTCATAAAGTACATAAAGTAAATTATCACGTAGCAGCCGTATAAGTTTTGCTAGAGTGATGTATACTGCAACAAAAAGATGTGCTTAATATGTATTCCCCTGTATAGCGCCTATAGTAGGTTACTAAATATGGCCAATGGAGTCCACACAGGGGTGGTAGTAAGGAAATTCTCCCTAGAAAGATGATTCTAGATCATGTGTTGAAGGTAACTCACAGACCTGAATGTGCATGGTGATGTCACGGAGGTTAGCTTCATGTGAATGGACACAGTGCTAATGCAGCTAATACAGACAAGGGATTCCCCCAAAATTCTTGTTCTTGATACTGATAAGGTAGGTGAATATGCCTTATCAGTATCAGTATATGCCTAAATCAAGTTTATTATTTTTAATTATTGTGTCAAAAGAGAAAATGTATATATTTAAATCACAACTCATTTGCTTCACATAATTTGTTTTTATGTATTTTCATTGTTTGACATTTGTTAGTAGGAGTTGTTCTATTAGCTATATGCACCACTAACTAAGGAGAAGCTCTGTGATTGGCTGCAATCTCTGTCCAATTAGAGATGCCCACTGCCAATCACACACTGGAACTGATCACATTAGCAGAGTAAAATTTTTGCAGTTTCTCTCTGTGGAAATGCAACAAAGTAATATACTTACTGTTAATTGTTAGAATTGCATATTATTCTCCATTTTTGCCCTGTTGAATCTGAAACATATTTACTGTAGGTGTGATTCCATTGTAGCCTATCTATCTGGTTCAATGTGGTGAAAAGTAATGGCATGCTCTCAGTTTTCTATTTGTCTAGATATGTAGATGAATTGGAAGAGGTAGTTTTGCCTTAAAGAGATAGTAATGTTTCATAATAAAAGCAGCTCTAATTAATCATCATAGTATTTGGACTTTGGAGAGTGTTATTTCAATTCTGTCAGAGTTGTAGTTCAAGAGTAATTCAATGACAAAGTATCCCCCTCCCGCCCCTTTTACTGATGTAACACTGTTCAGCCAGATCAGAAGGGAGTTGCCCAGGTAGACTGCAGAGAGGGACAATCTTCAATTAAGATAAGGGAAAAAAACTGAAACTTTTCAAGGGGGCAGGGCCTTCATTGTTCTCATAGGAAGAAGATTGTCCCCTTTTTTATCTTTCTGGGCTTACAAACAGATTCCACATCTGAGAAGAGATGGCTTACACTAGGTAAAAAGGCCATGAGGGGAAACTTTGCTTGTGAATATCTCTCAAACCATAAAGGTTTGAGAGATAAGACTTATATCGTTCTTCATGTTTTTTTAATGCCTACAAAATAAAATAAAGATAAAATGAAGTATTACTATCCCTTTAACCATCTGCTGAATTACAATCATGGGGGTCCCCCTAATCTTCTAATGTCTACCTAAAGAAGCTGTGGGCAAGCACTATCCCTTCCCGTACTGAAGAATGCAGTGCTCTGGTGGTGTAATAAATAACAATGTAAGGTTCTTAGGAGCCTTACATCAACAAAATAAAAATAATAATAATTTAAAAAAACAGAATTTGGAAACTGGGACAGCCCCCATTATCCCCACTATTTAGCCTGTGAGGTGGAAGTAAAATAAACTCAAACTGTGGAGTCCAGGGGATCCCGAGTCTGAGTAGGGGTGTTCTTCTACAGAGACTTTTTTCTTTAAGTGCCCTGTCACCTAGGAGTTTAACCCCATAGTACACGTCTCCCATAGGATGAAAGAGAAAGGAGTATCTCAATATTTGTTGATGACATTAAACTATGTAAGGAAATACACAGCAGGATGCTTTTTTCTATGCAGAAAGATGTGGATAATTGAAAAATCGCAGATGAGGTATTATATTGTTAAATTAAAAGTTATCCATTTGGGCTTCAGAAACAAGCATTCTACATATACACTAAATGTGAAGTTACTTGTGGAATCCTTAGAAAGGGATTTGGGAGTACTACTGGTAGAAAAGGGAATAAACAACAGTTGCAGTGTCACTGAGTTGCTGCAAGAGCCAGTTTCTATCATATAATAAGGGGTATAAATGCATGAGACAGGAGTATACCTCTTTATAAGTCCTTGGCAAGAACTCATCTCAAGTAGAGAGCACAGTTCTGGGTACCTGTTCATAAAACAAGACATTACTGAACTGGAAGAAGTACAGAGATCAAAGGATTGGAAGATTTCAGTTTTAAATAAAGACAAGGTTTGTATATCTTAGAGAAAAAGGTTTATATGATTACTAATGAGAAAAACAATGTTACAAATATATTTAAAGCCAATATAAGCCACTGTCTAGAGAAATATTTTTTCAATGTGCTGAGTATGAAACAAGGGGACATCTTTTAAGACTAGAGAAGAGGAGCTTTAGACTTACATAATGTAGTACCACAGCTGAAAAAAAGACATACGTCCATCAAATTTAGTCCATGCCATATCACCCATGTTGATATAGAGGAAGGCAACAAAACACATTTAAAGGGATAGTAACACTTCGTTTTAACTTTATTTTATTTTGTAGGCATTAAAAAAACATGAAGAATGATATAAGTCTTATCTCTCAAACCTTTATGGTTTATGAGATATTCACAAGCAAAGTTCCCCTCCCCGCCCCTTTTACCTAGTGTAAGCCATCTCTTCTCAGATGTGAGTCAGGTTGTATGACAGTACAGATAACAGAAGGGGACAATTTTCTTTGTATGAAAACAATGAAAGCCCTTCCCCCTTGACAAGTTTTTCAGCTTTTTCCCTTTATCTTAATTGAAGATTGTCCCTCTCTGCAGTCTACCTGGGCATCTCCCTTCTGATCTGGTTGAACAGGGGGGGATACTTTGTTTGTGAATATCTCTTAAACCATAAAGGTTTCAGAGATAAGACTTGTATCATTCTTCATGTTTTTTTAATGCCTACAAAATAAAATAAAGTTAAAATGAAGTATTACTATCCCTTTAAGCCATTTCCAGTTAAGTGCCAATTTGGTAAACTGATTCCTTCCCGGCTCCAAATGGCAGTCCATGGATCAACAACCTATATGCTACAAACCCAACCATCATAATTGTCAAAATTGCTCTGTGGAAAGGAATCCATTACGTTTTTAAAACAACTACAGTATCTTCAAGCACAGCATCACAATGCAAAGAATTCCAAAACTTAACTGCCCTTACTATAAAAAATGTAAGTTTATGTTTTAGTCAAAAGCACATTTCTCTAGTCTTAATGGATGACCTCTTGTTTTTTTTTGCTCAGCTTTGTGAGTTAATAGAGTTCTTTGTATTGACCTCAAATATATTTGTAAATGGTAATCATCACCCCTTAAATATCTCTTCTTTAATGTAAACAATCTCAGTTTCGCTAGTCTATCTTCATTCATAACTCAGATCCTTCAGTACTTTGAATTGTTTTGCTGCATGTCTGTATCTTTTCCAGTTCATTACTGTCTCTTTTAGGAACTGGTGCCCAGAACTGTACTCTATTTTAAGATGAGGCCTTAACAAGGATTTATATAGAGGTGCATCTATAACCCTTTTTGTAGTAACCTGTATGCTATTGCAGTAGCTGAGTAACACTGTACATTGCTTTGAAGTCTATTGTATATCAGTACTCCTAAGTCTTTCTCTAATGAGGATTGCCCAAGTAGTCTGTGTATGTAGTACAGTGTATGTAGCATTTTTTTCTGCAGCCCAAAAACATAACATTAAATGAATCTTTATTAAACCTGCCACTTTTCCTCCCATTCCCACAGTGTATCCAAATCTTTCTGCAGATAAAGAAAAACATCCTGTCCTGTATGTATTTCCTTGCACAGCTCAGAGTAATCAGAAACAGTTGAGACACTACTTTCAATACCCACTTCTAGATCATTAATAAACAAGTTTAAAAAGCATTGGGCCCAGGACCAGGACTCTGGCACTCCACTTACAACTTTAAACCATATTGAAACAGTTCCATTTGCAACAAATCTCTGTTATTTATTATTTACTCAGATCTCTCTGCATGCACCAATGTCTCCTCCCAAACAGAAGCCTTTTAATTTATGCGGTAATCTGTTGTGAGGCAAGTTATCAAAAGCTTTTACAAAATCCATGTATACTACATCAACAGCAATACTCTTGTCCAAATTACAATCTACACTTTTGTAAAATGCAAGTAAATTAGTTTGAAATGATCTATTCTTCATAAATCCATGCTGCCTCCTACTTATAATGTTGTTGATCCTACCCAATCCTAAATACTATCAGTTAGTAACCCTACTAATGTCTTTCCCAATAATGAAGTCAAGCTCACACGTCTACAATTCCCTAGTTTAGATCTTGCCCTCTTTTTGAATAATGGTACTACATCTGCTTTTCTTCATTCACTATGCCTGATGATAGTGAATATATATATAAATATTAAGTAAAGTACTAAACTAAGTTCCTTATATACCCTTGCATGTATGCCATCAGGTCCAGGTGCTTTATTTCCCATAAGCTTTTCCAGTCTCTTTTGGACTTTCATCATCAGTAAGTAAACCAAGTACATTACGGAGGAAATTCTGTGATTCTCTCTGTTCACGCATAGCCTGCCATTGTTTCTTCCTTTGAATATACAGATGAAAAGTATGTGTTTAAAGTGTCAGCCATAGCCTTTTCCTCACTAATTAATTAACCTGCTTCAGTTTTACAATATCAACTTTACTCTTTTTGCCATATATAAACTTGTAGAATTATTTAGGTTTTTTCTTGCTCTCTTTTGCAATAATTTTTTCATTTTCAGTTTAGATAGCCTAATTACTTGTGCAGATTCTTTATTTTTTATAGTTTTTAAACAATGTATCTGACCTTTCTGATTAGAAAGTTTAATAGCCTATTTCTTATTTCTCCTTTCCCAGAAACCTCTGTATTAAACCACATTAATTTGCTATTTCCAAAAAAGTATTGGATACCCATGACGAGAGGCCATTTAGAAAGGGGAAGGTGGCCTTAACATTTTAATTTGTAGAGTAGAATTGTCCTAAGCTGGGGTCTAAGGGATGTCCCTAAGGGAGAAGAGAGGTTTCCTTTCTTTCAGTCTGTCCAGGGCATAGATTTACTTACCACTTTTCCCAACAATGAATTCCCTGCCTTCTGGTATTCCATCAGGAGGGGCGTGGCTTCAGATCAAGCTGGGGATGTCATACCAATTGTTGACTGTGGGGTCTAGGAGGGAGAAGATTGTTTACTATAGTTAGTGTTGAGAGTTTAAGTTCTTTTTTGTTCTGGAATTCCAAGGGAAGAGGAAGTGCGAAGCTTCTAGCAATAGTGAGGCCTGCTGGAACTAGTACAAGGCTCAAACACTTATCTGTGCTGTTGGCTGACATTCTCCCAATAAGCTACTGCCAGATCTGCATGTTAACTAAGGGTATGAGAATTGTTTTGCTGTGCTATTTTTTTAGTCTAATGTGTACCCCATAATTTTGAGCCCCATGTTTGCTTTTTGCGATGGTGCATATATTTGATGTTAATGTATTAAATGTGTTTGTAAAATTACAGCCACAAATGTTAGGTATTTAGAAGAGTGATATAGTGGATAGCCTTTGGAAATGTCACCCTCTATTGGGCTTGCAACAAAACATTGCATTAAAAATGTTGTTGTGTTGAAAACATTGATACGAGAATGCTGCAGGTATCAGAATGTCGTTCTCCCTTCTCTCCGTACTGTGTACACAGTAAATATGATATAAAACTTACACAAGGAATATGTAGATCTTCCAATCATCCAATACAAAATATGAAAATATAGAATAAAATGCTGGGATTCTACTTAGTTGCACTAAATCCATAAAATGGGAAAGGTGCCCAGTTATATCCCAAATGATACTCTCATAAAATGGGAAAGGTGCCCAGTTATATCCCAAATGATACTCTCATAAATAGCTCCAATACACAGAATCAAATTATGTTGGTTGCAAAGAAGATCATCTAAAAAACATATACAAGCAAGATAATATGTATCACTCTCCCGGTGAGAACAACGTAACCATGACAATCCTAAAATAATTCTACTCTATCCACACATCACCTGTCCCTATCTAGTATACTGGTATAAAAATAAGAACTAGCTCCGTTATAAAAAATAAAGTGATTGATCGCATCCAAAAAAGTTATATATTTGCAGCAACTGTAACCCACCAAATGTCAGTAATCTACAAAAAAACCCACTTGTATAAGCGCTATATCCCACAAATAAGTCTCAATCTGAAACTAGAAAGAAAGTCCAAAGAGAAAGTTCAATCTTCCTCGGCTGCGGTGCTGCTCTTCCAATGGAACCGCTGACACCTCGGCTTCTACATGTAGAAGAAAAAACAAAAGAAAAAAGAAGAGCGCAAACACTTTAAGTGCAGATTGTGATAACTTATTGGAACTGTCACTGCTGATGATCACCCTTAGAGTGCTCAATGGTTTAACTCACATGTTCCAGAGGCATATACCAGTCTCTCAGTGTAAACACATCCACTGGATTACCCCCAGTGCAGGTATCTGTGAGGCTGGATCCCTGTCCTTGTCCTACTTCCTTCTGGGTAAGATCTTGACTCAGCAACTACTAAAAATATCCTGGATCTCTGTTTCTGAGGATATAATATACACAGAGTACAAATAATAGGACATATTTGGTCTGAGGTATCACTAAAACCCAGTATTGTGAGTGAGAATGCACTCTTTGGGGAATGGGCCTCACTAATTATAGAGACCAAAACAAAATCACAGTTATATCCAAAATTATAAAATATAATAGGTCTCAAAACTTCTTATAAAGATATTAATACAGACAGTTAGATACACATACATTTAAAAGAGTATAAAGAAATATATAAGAGATACAAGACCTCAATTCTACCCTACGCTTTGCGTAGCTAAATGCCATTTCGTCAGGGGTCAATCAAATGATCGTCTCTGTATCTTCTTTATGTATACCTCCATGCCTCCATTTCTGGATTCGCACCCAAACAATAGATGCGATCCAGAAATAAACTAAACACACGTGTGTATCCAAATAATCAGAACTCCCCGAGTAATATCCATACCTGATGTGTATATCGCCAGAAAGTTGGGACACGAAGAGCGCTCACACCGCTTAGAGAGATTCCTTTCCTCTTCCGGTATCTCTCTGCCGTGAAGCGCATATGCACTCCATCAATCTCGGAACGTCTATGCTCATGAGCATGGTGGTCATGATACGTACCAGCACTTGTGTCTGACATCACAGATACGTATGCCCCGCCCGCATCATACAGAATATACAATCCCTAAAAGGGACAGCTGTACTACATGCCATGCATGATACCTCACAGTAGGAGTAAAGCAAAGACAGAATCTGCCCTACTCTAAATCCAAAATGTGTCCCACAATACAACACACATTTCTGTCACATGCCCACTGGACCACGCATCTTCACATCTTTTATCTGGATACTTCTAAGAGCCCATCCATAGGGCACACTCATCCGTATTTGAACTATACCCATATATAAGAATTAGGTACCATAATATCATGGTTACCCAAAACTACCTTCTCAGGTATCTTATGGAGGCATACATCAGACAACATCAATGGTCACTCAATCTTTGATATATAGACACCCAACAATTTTACATACAGAATGTATAAAAAAAACTCCACAGTCATAATATTATATAAAACTTTCTATCTCTATTTCTTCATTGAGACCCTCTGGTGCCATAGAACCTAGTCTATAGATCCAGAGGGCCTCTTTTTTGCACAATACTTGGAATCTGTTTTTAATAGATGACGGTACATGTCCTATCCCTTTTATTAAAAAGACAGCTTGTTTGCCCATTGGGCATTGACTAAAGTGACGAGGAACCCTATGCCCCAATTAACCTTTCTCTATACTTCTTCTATGTTCTTCTACCCTTACTCTAAGATTCCTAATTGTCCTCCCTACACACCCTTTCCCACACGGGTATGAAATACACTACATATTGTGTATCACAATTGATAAACTGATGCATTTTATACTCCTTTTGGCTTCCTGTCATTTCTGTAAACAATTTGGCTCTGTTATCCATATTATTACAACATCAACACCTACCTTTATCACATTTGTAATTCCCAACTATACATGGTAAAAAATTAGATTTTATATTTATTTCTGCTGTACCCTTGATCTTTTTTGGTCTACCCTTAGCTAACATTCCCCTCACATTTCTACATTTTCTATAGGTAACAGCAGGACTTGATCCTATACTATCCTCCAATAATTTGTCCTGTTGTAATATCGGTCAGTGTTTTTATTTTTTGTTCAATATTTTTAGCAAACACATTATACCCTGTGTCAAAGGGGACCACATCTTTACTTTCATTTTTCCACCTATTTTTGTTTATTTTTAATATATCCACTCTCTTTAAATTTAGTGCCCTCTTGAAGGATGAGTCTACCAGCTCCCTTCCTAATGTAATCTTCCTGTTGACTGCAATTCCTTCTCAAACGATGATATTCTCCATAAGGCACATTGCTCAGCCATCTTGATAGATGGCAGCAATTGGCATAAATATATGGAGCTCTAGAGACCTCTTTTTTGTATGTGGAACTAACTATATTTCCCTGTTCTGTTACCTGAATAGTCAAATAAAAAATTGTATCTCTTGAGTACTGATAGTATGGGTTAACTTTATCCCTCTATCATTATTATTTAAACATTCTATAAAACTAATAAGTGGATCCTGTGAACCCTCCCAAATCATAATTATGTCATCTATGTATTTTCCATAGAGCGCAAGGCTGCCTTACCCCATGCCAACATAAGACCACTGAACATTTCCCAGTGTCCCATAAAAAGGTTGGCATAGCATAAAAATAAGGAACTGTAGGATTTGAAATATTTATATATCTATGCTCCTGTTTTGTTATTATATTCCTCCTGAGCACCTCATCAGTCATGCCTCGAAGTAGACCACAAAATATTTCATTCGGATTGGTGTCCAATTTTTTATATGACACCGCATCTCCCAGAAGTCTGTGTCCTTCCTTAATGTAGTCTGATGTATCCTGAATTAAAATGGCACCACCTTTGTCTGCCTTAAGAAATGTAAGGTTTTGATTTTTAGACAAATTTTGCATTGCTTCTCTTTCCTTTTGACATGTTTAGCAAGCAAGACAGGAGTCAGACAGTATAGTTAAAATCACCTTTATTAGAATAATATGTAGTAATGAATAAAAATAATAATCAGCAGAGGGTGACTAGTGAGGCTAGAGATGCTATCAGAAATAGGGGTTGCCAACAAGTCCACCACAACTGCTAGAGACTAGGCCAGAGCCAACTGGTAGTCTCAATCATCCCGAGAGGAATACAGACTGTCTCCCAATAGGATGGTAACAAGGGAGACTACTGACGCACACCTGCAGTCAGTACGGCTGGAGTCCACCAGAGCCACAGGTCTGCACCAGATAGGATGTCCACTAGTCAGGAGGCAAAACAGAGAGGGTCACTGGACAGAGCCCCATGTCAGCACCAGACTGGATAGTCAGACAAGCCAAGGTCATACACAGACCGGGTAGTCAGCCAGAGCCACAGGTCTGCACCAGTCTGGATGTCCACACAGTTAGGGAGAGTACAGAGGAGAGTCAGACAGAGCCACAGGTCAGCACCAGGATGGATGGTCAGATGAGCCAGGGTCATACACAGGAAATCAGGATACAAGCTAAATACAACTACACAGGACAACAACGTAAGGGTAACTGGATAGGAATCCAGTTCCCTTAAATACTAAGAGCCAGGAAGTGGATAGGAGGAGACTGACCAGAGAACACGGGCTGCCACTACAGATGCCAAGGGCACCCAGGCCCAATGCCCAAAGTGACTCATGGGATGACGCCGAAGCATTATTTCGTGCCATACATTCCCATCATCAGCCGAAGAGGCGGTGCTGGATATAAGGTAAACTGTTACACCTTTTTTAGACATATTGAACTTTCTACACTTCTTGTTCTTAATTTGTTTATTGTAAACCTCCATAACCAACTTGCTAAACATGTCTACAAAAGATCCTCTCCACTGGGTAGGGTACAAATGTGGCTTAGCTTTCAATCTGGAGTTTATTATATGGGGTTCTATTCTTAGTTCTTCCTCCTTTTTTTTTTCCTCTCCTGCATATTCCACCTCCTTCTGAAGTTCTTCTAATATTTTTATAACATTTTTATACTCACTATCCCACTTCTTCTTCTACCTCTTGTTCTACTACATTTTTATTCTTGTTATTAAAAAATCTTTTTAGTGCCAATTTTCTCACGAAATGTTGCACATCCATGAAAAAATTAAATTCACTTGATACCGCCATGGAAGCAAATTTTAATCCTTTATTAAGGACTGCATATTCATCTGAACTTAGGTTTACACCAGAGAGGTTATATATCCCATCTCTACATTCTCCTGCATTTAATCCTACTGCTCTTTTCTTGCCCTCTTTTCCTCCTCTTCTACCTCATCTACACCTTCTTTCCTTTTTCTTCTCATAGCTTCCCCTAACTCTGCTGTGCTTTCTACCCCCCTCTGTCCCCCCGTCTCCGTCTCCTCCTCCTCCAAAAAAACCAAAGGGGGGAGAGTAAGAGAGGAGCCAAAAGAGACAGGAGGCAGAATGTGCTCTAAACATTCCTGTTCTGTATCCTGTACCTCCTGTTGTAACACTGTATACTGATTTTGAGTAGACACAGTTGTTTCATTCTCCATCTTTTTTATTCCACTTTTTGAATAGATCTATTATTTATTAATTCTGTATGTTTGCTGGTCTCAGTGTTCACATGAGATGTATTGACTGCAAGTCCTACTTTGCTCCGATTATCCTATATTTATTCTGATTGTTATTGTTGTTTAGTTTCTTATTTTTTGATAATTACGCACTTTGTTTTCAGAATAATCTTCTTCATCTCTTTTCATTTTGTTTTGTTTTCTTTCTTTTAATTAAATTTCTACCTTATTGATTCTATCATTGATCAGTACAGCAGTACATTTCAGTAATCTCACTGTACAAGGGCACAATCTTGGCCAATGAGGCAAATCATGGTTCTGGAAAGCACTATATTCCGTTCTACCGCCCTTGTTAGTGGGCATCCTGATTCAGATCTTCCACCAATGTATGTTAATCTCTTCCTCCGGGAAACATGTGACTTGTCCTGTTTTGATGAACAGTGAATATACACAAGTGACACATACACTAAGTCACATCTTGTGAGATTGTTGGAGTTTGGTGGATTACATTTGTTGCACATATATAACTTTTTTCGATGAGACAGATCTCTTGATTTTTTATAACGGAGCTAATTCTTATTTTTATACCAGTATACTAGATAGGGATAGGTGGTATGCGGATAGAGAAGAATTATTTTAGGATTGTCACATTGTCTTGATTATTCTACACCATCATATTTTGTATTGGTTGATTAGAAGATCTATTTATTCCTTGTGTAAGTTTTATACAATATTTACTGTGTACACGGTATAGCGAAATGGGAGAACAACATTCTGATGCCTGCAGCATTCTCATATCACTGTTTTCAACACAACAACATTTTTAATGGCCAATAGAGGACTACATTTTCATGTAGAGGTCTCCCCATCACAATATATTTTTAGCTCAGAAGAATATAGATCATTATAATAGTTGTTTCAGTGCAGATATGGTATTGAGGGAAACTGCCTTTTTGGAGTCAGGAGACTTTTTTATCCACTTGGGGCATAATTGAAAACGGATTCAAAGTTTTTTGTTTTGTTTGTTTTTTGTTTTGTTTTTTTCTGCCTTTCTCTGGCTCAATGGAAACAATGTTGATTCTTGTTTTGTTTCACCCTCATGAACCATGTTAATTATATTATATTAGACCAGGAACCCTACTCCCATTGTTTTACTCTGTAACGCACTTGTGTAACCTGGTATTTTCTAAACCCCTAAATTGTAAAGCTCTAATTGCAATTGTGGCACTATATAAATAAACACAATCATTCATTAAAATACAGCAGCATTATATGTATATTAATAGACTCATTCTTCATTTCAGGTTTTCACCTGAAAGATGAATAACTATGTCATAATAATAGCAAATTTTAACAATTTCAGTACCTGGGAGATATACAAAGCTTTGTTTACATTATTTGTATTGCTGCTTATAATGCATTAAAGACTTCTTTATTTGTGGGTATATACACTAGTTTAGATGCATGTTGATTTTTATGCATAGGAAAATAGGTGTGTTGTGCATAAAGTATTATTTTGTCTCAAGGAAAATGCTGGTCCATAAGTAAAAACAGCATAAAAAAGAAGAAAACAAATCATAATTTTCAGAAAGCAATAGCCTTTAGAGAGCAGGTGTTTGTGACATTTTACAAGCCTCCATGGATTTGGAATACCATACCCTTAAATTAGTACAAAGGTGTCCTTTGCATTTGTTTGGTAGTATCTGTATTTGTTTGATTTTGCCATTCTGCAGTATTCTTAGAGGAATTATGCATCATTCCCCCAATCAGTTTTTTTCTTGAAAACAAAATCCATTAGAAGTGCTAAGCGAGAATCATAATGAGATCCCCAACTCTTGCCAAGTCAATTTAATTACTTTTTGATCCCAACAGCCACACATTTCAATTCTTTCTTAGCATAATTAAGCAAGTGACAATGAGGATGCTATTCCAAGGCAAGGTAATGAGATGACTGGAGCCCTGAATTCAGCCTGCAAGGGAATGCTTATTAAATATTTATTGTATGTGCAGCCTGTTTGGAAAAAGGAAAGATAGAAGATAAAATTCTTAAACAGATCTCCAAATGTCACTGTTAAGAATAGGAACAATTATTAATTTTATTATTAGTTCTCCAGCTTAAAAATGTAATATATATATATATATATATATAAATTATTTTTGGTCTGTAGTGCTACTGCTATTGCAATCTATGGAGAGCTCTGGTCTTGATAAAAGTCCCTGTGCGGACTGAAACTTCGACCAAAGACCATTACATTGAAGATTCTTTGAATAAAATAACCTTGCTTAAAAAGTCCCATGGGTGCTGCCCCTTTCTTTCACTGTTGTAAATCTCATTTTTTGTATTGTGCACCTGGGCAACTGATGTACTAAGAGTGAGTGTTTTCACCAACCCACATCTCCTATATATATATATATATATATATATATATATATATATATATATATATCAAAAAATGGGCAGCACCCATGGGTCTTGTTCAAAGGGTTTTATTTAAAGTAATAAAGAGCAAATAAACCGGTCAACATCTCAGTTCAACTAAGGACCATAACTGGAACGAAACATTGTCCTGTTAATTTGCTCTTTATTACTTTAAATAAAACTGAACGAGACCCTAAAATGCTGCCCATTTATTTGCTATATCCTTCTACTTACAGTGATTGTGCACCTGATTGAGTGCTTTCCAAAACCTTATCTGCATACTATATATATATATATATATATATATATATATATATATATATATATATATATCATCCTTGAGATTATTATTTTTTGGTCTCTAGTGCCACTGTTATTACAATCTATGGAGAGTTCTGATAACATTCCAATGCAACCGTGAGGTTTGAGTCCAGTAAAACAGGTACATTTATTGGTTCAAACCGAAAAAAAAAGAACAAAAAAGGGGCGCCAATAGTGCTTGAATCAAACAAATATAGATGCTCTAAACTTAAAGAAATACTACTCACATTTATAAATGGCTATATAGACACCTATGTGTATATACAGCTATAATCACTTTGCAGGGATATCTTACCGCCCTTGCCCGGTATTTCATCAATTAGAGTATATTGCAGGAACTCTCTCCGATCTTCAATAGTATCCACTGCACTCAAAATATACTACGGGAACTTCCTCCAATCTTCTCACAGTATTGTTCAAAACTGGTACCAATATCCCAGTACAAAAAGGAATATAGCCGCTCCACTAAATTGATTTTATTATCAATCTTAAAAATATATAACAATTTAAAAACATCCAAAATTTAAAATCCTACATCAAATGCGTTTCGCAGCGCTACACGCTGCTTCATCAGTGTTGTAGGTAATATCAACGAAGAGGAAGGTACAATATGTTTTGCAGTTTCAGTTGGTCACTCTCTGATACTTAATTCTATGAGCATTTTAAGTACTGTGATATATATTCTCATAACAGTTGGTGGTTGGGATATGGATGGAACATACTCCTAATCTGAGAAGTTTGGTTGCCTCTTCTATTTCACTCTCATAATTTTTACTTGACTCACCTTGCTACTTGAATCAGGTTCAAGTTGAGGAGTGGTGGCCTTAACTCATGGATTTTATCCTCCTTATCTATTTTCTTACTTCAGGCTCATCTTATTAATTTATTAGATAGATTTGTACCACTGGCATAGCCTTTGTGGGCTCACAGAGTATAAATGTATGGCTAAGTTTAAAACCCCGAACTGTGGTCTAAACCATGACAATAAATTTATGTCACATTATTCCACAAAATAAACATATTATGGCCCTTTGGGCCAAAGGGATACACAATGCATTGCAAAGTGGTGTATTGCACACATTTCTGGCATTCAAAGGGTTACCCCATGCATTCCATATACTTAGCTTTGGCTACAAGTCACAAACTCTCTATGCACTAAATTTGCTGGAGCTACTCGTGCGTCAAAAGGAAAATACATTTTGTAGCCCTTGATCGGCTACAAAGGGATTCCTCTAATGGAGGGTGAAGAATAATTTACTCAGATACTGGTGAGTAAGTGTTTTACCTGCAGTGGAATTTTGAGTGCCAGAGAGGTATGCAACAAATTGCTTTGAAATGTGTTGCATACCTCCTCTGCCATTCAAAAGGTTAATTAGAAACAATCCCCTGATTCTGTGACTTCCAATTTCTGGAGTTATATCCTAACTGGCCAGCTACATAGATGATGTCCTTTTCTTTTTGTTCTATTTCCAAACTCCTATCCCTCCCTGATGAAAACCTTGAACTTATATTCTTCACTTTCATGCTGAAAGAATGAACTGCTACTTTAAGTCTGAGATCTTTAACATTAACCTCTTTTCCTCATTTTCCAGCACTCTACAGCATTCATATTTTTTCTGTTGATCCTCCTGCTCCATGAAGTATCTACCTCCAGATCTGTAATTGTTATTTTCTTTAAGCTTTCCCCCACTGCTTGAAGACTTATGAAAAACTTAGACAGTTGGATTTCTTGACTTTGTAATGGGTCGGCAGGGTGAGTCTTATCAAAATGAGGATTCTGCATAAAATACATGATCTTTTTCAAACTATTCCTATTACGGTTCTGGCCCTCTTCCTGGGAAGACTCGAGGCTACTATTAACACTGTTATGTGTACATGTAAAAATTACCATGTTTAAATTATGAGTTTCTAACTAGACACCCAAACAAAGCAGGTCTCAGACTCCTGTACCTACATAAATATTACATTGAGGCTACTAACCCCAAATGTTTAGATTTTACAAACCAGAACCCAAACACTGAACTAAATCTGTTTATTTGTGGTCTGACCCAGTGGACCCAATGCAACTCCTGTGGACTGACCTGAGTAGTATCTCCTAGGGTTGCCTGGACCATGAGCTATTGGATCATATGCTAAGGAATTGGCAGCCTGCTAATTTAACTTTCACTCTGGACCCCCTTCCATCCTCTTTGACTCTGGTCATAGGCAACCTAGAATTATCTCCTCGACTTTTCTCTAAAACATTTGACTTTTGGAAAATATATGCACTCTCTTCAGGGCCTTGTGATTGACACTGGTATAGTTCCTTTTTGAAACTCTTGCACAAGACTTGCACTTGATGAAAGATCAGTGGTGGGTTTATGGGTAGGTCCTATTACAGAGTAGTAGGCTTAATCAAAAAAGAATATAGGCATAGGGCATTAGCAAAGTTTTAATCACTTTGCTATTGTCACAGTGAGTACCTTAGTCCCAGCGCCGACGGATCGGGCGACACTGGGAGCCTGGAATGATGCTCCATCGTCATTTCACATGTCGCGCCTGGCTTCTGGCCTGGTTGCATCGGGTGTCCCCAGCGGTCGTCCATGGCCGCATCCGGAACGACGCAGCTGCTCTGTTGGACGCATGTTTGGAGGCATTATATGATACATCTCTTCTCTGCTGAGTCATGTTTCAGGCGTGAGGCTGCCTACTGACGCAGGCCTCATTTTTATGCATGTGGGTCCTGTAGTCTCCACCCATCTACTACCTGGATGGCTTTAAAAGGGAACCGGATACTAACTCAGTTACCCTTAAGTTTTTGTCCAGTACAGTTCTCAGTTGTTGTATCCTGATCTCCGTGTATTACCCCGGCTTGCCTGACTATCCAATCTGGTGATGACCTGTGGCTCTGTCTGATTATCCTCTCTGTGCACTCCCTGACTTATTGGACATCCAATCTGGTGCAGTCCTCTGGCTCTGGCTGACTACCCACTCCGTGTATGACCCTAGCTTGTCTAACTACCCAATCTGGTGCTGACCTGTGGCTCTGTCCAACTATGCTTTCTGTGTTGCCTCCTGACTAGTGGACATCCAATTTGGTGCAGACCTGTGGATCTGGCTGACTACCCACTTCGTGTATGGCCCTGGCTTGTCTGACTATCCAATCTGGTGCTGACCTGTGGCTCTGTCTGACTATCCTTGCTGTGTTGCTTCCTCACCTAGCAGACATCCAATCAGGTGCAGACCGGTGGCTCTGGCAGACTACCAGCTTTACTGACTGCAAGCTTGAGTCAGTAGTCTCCCTTGTTGCCATCCTTTAGGGAAGATCCTTAGTGTCTTTTCTGAGTCTTCCTGGCCCTACTGAGACTACCATTGGCTTTGGCCTAGTCTCTTGCAGTGTGGTTTGCTTCGAGGCAGCCTCCTATTCCTGATAGAGTTTCTAGCCTCTCCAGTTACCCTCTGCTCCTTTCTGATCCTTACTATATATATTATTCTAATAAAGGTGATTTTTACTATACTGTCTGACTCTTGGTTTATTCTTGGGATCCGTGATGAATCCTCATTCAAGCTATGGCTTACTGAATAATGCACCATCTGAGATTAAACCATATTTCTGATACATTGAAAATATTAACTGAATATGTCTCTATCAATATTTCAACTGAATTACAAGTACATAAGAGATTCTGCAACAAACAAAGAGAAGTATAAACTATATACTCTCTGGTACAGGACATCCAAAATTCTGTCCATAATATATCCAAATTCCTCTGATTTTTGCTACGTAATGCCTGTCTCAGATGGGCGCTATGATTCTGCAGTGGTTTCTCACATGGGCTCTATGACTCACCTGTGGTTTCTTACACTCACCTGTGGTTTCTCACCTGTGATTCCTCACAGTCTTCTTATGATAGTTCCTAAGACCCATGTTTTGTTTCTTTAATATGAGCCCCAACTTTTCTCCCAGAATTCCTAAACTCTAAGCTTTGCATGCCATGCTGAACACAGCTAAATCCATTATCCACCTTAACTGAAAGTTCCTCCACCCCCCCCCCAATATCTCAATGGAGCCAGTCATTTGGTAAAAATGGAGAGATGCCACACAATGGCCACTGCCTCCCTGTCCACCTCAGTTGGGAAACCCTGACTCAAAAGTTACCCTGAACCTCTTAATATATGTAATACTTGCTCTCTGAACCTGTCGGTTTTACAAGACAGATGGAACTCTGCTCTTGTCTTGCCATTAGTATCCCTTCCTCCCATCCTACTTCTCTTTTGTCTCCCCTCTTCCTTCCTATGCTTGGTTTAGTTCTGCTGTTCAACCCACCTATTTTGCTTTACTAGATGTTCTGCTTCATTTGCAAAGGCATTTGATGCAGTGCCACACAGAAGGCTGGGGTATAAAATAAGGAAACTGGGGCTACCAGATAACCTTTGCAATTGGATACAAAACTGGTTGAAGGATAGGGAACAGTGTGTGGTTGTAAATGGAAAATTCTCCAATACAGTTAAAGTGGAGAGTGGAGTACCTCAGGGTTCAGCATTAGGTCTGCTGCTTTTTAACATATTTATAAATGATCTGGATATAGATATAGAAAGCAAAATATCAATATATGCAGATGACACTAAATTATGCAGGGTAGTTAATTGAGAATAGGATATTTGCTCTCTACAGAGGGATTTACATAAAATGGCAGATTGGGCAAACAAATTGGAATCATTCTAAGGGACTCATTGGTAGAGAAAGACCTGGGTATCCTTGTCAACGACAAACCTGGAAACAGTGACCAGTGTCAAACAGCAGTAGCAAAGGCAAACAAAATCCTGTCTTGCATAAAAAGAGGTATTGAAGCAGGAGTGGATCACATTATTTTGCCATTATACAAATCATTGGTAAGACCTCACCTTGAGTATGCAGTGCTGTTTTGGTCACCAATTCTGAAAAAGGATATACTAGAACTAGAGAGGGTACAGAGAAGAGCAACAAAATGAATTAAGGGAATGGAGGACATGATGTATGAGGAATAACTAGACAAACCTGGTTTATTTACTCTAGAAAAAAGACGACTAAGAGGAGACCTTATCACATTGTACAAGTATATGAGAGGCCAATACAAGGATCTCTGTGGTGAGCTATTTATCCCAAGGCCTGATCAGGTGACCAGGGGACACCCCTTGAGATTAAAGGAAAGGAGGTTTAGACTTCAGCAGAAGAAGGGTTTTTTTTACGGTAAGGTCTGTTAAATTGTGGAATTCCTTGCCCAAGGAAGTGATTATGGCAGATACAATGGATACATTTAAGAGAAGATTAGATACATTTATTTTAAAAGGGAACATACAGAGTTATACTGTTTATCAGTAGGCAGATCAGGAAGGTCTGATAAAGACTAACTTATTTGGTAGCAGGAAAGCTATAAAATTCTCAGTCACTGGGGTATGATGCAAAGGTTGAACCTGATGGACTTGTGTCTTTTTTCAACCTAATTTACTATGTATTTGGATAATGTATACACTGTTCCTTATCCGATAACCTTATTTTGGCTCGTCTTTCCTATTTATGTTTTTTTTTTCTTGTGAAAGGGATATAACTTCATGTGAATTTGGGCTGCTTTTCTGTTGGCTGTATGCTTATTCTCTTCAATCCCCAAATATGTTTTAAACAATAGCCTGATATATTTCAGAAATCCTGTAATCTAAACAAAAACTCACTCCAACTGTTTTAAACCAGAACTGAAAATTCCAGCTTGAAGAAACACAAGTAAGGAGACAAAGCAGGGAGCCGCCCCTGTGCAGGTCAACAGGACTCTATTTTGGATCTCCACCAACACCCTAAGTGCCTCCTCACAAAATAAGTTGCTGGAACTTGTCATATACCAGGACCAGCTGATCAAACACCTGGAAATAATTACTGTACTCAGTCACAGTATTTCCAATGATCAAATTCTTGGTTGCTATCCCTTAATCACTCTTTCCTCAGCAGCATAAACATGTGTGATACAAAATTTAAAAAAGAGAAAACAGGAAATGCCCAAATAGTGTAATTCCGTTTAAACAATCAGACAATATGAATAGAGTAATACTAACAATTTCACAATGTCAGTCTGATGATATCAACAGATCTTTGTCCAAATCCCCTTTTTGTGTCAGGTACATGATATTTCTTTTTTTAATAAATGTATAACTTTTTATAAGAAGATATGCTTCCGCCTGTTTGTTTGTCCTACGGGTTCCTGCACCACCGTTGCTGCTGATGGAAAGGGTTTCTACTTGAGAGATCGTAGACCTGAATGAGGACAGGTACAATTTTCTCCATATGCTCTATAGTCAGATCTGCTGATATGATCAGACTGACATTATGAAAATGTGAGTAGTATTACTCTATCCATGTTATCTGATTATTTGTAAATTCCAGCTTCATGAGAATAATGTTTCAGACACATATTATGGATGAAAGAAATGTAAGGCATGTGAGCATAGTAAATCACATAGATTTAAATAATTTCTAAGGAAATGCAAAATAAAAAGCCATATTACCTGGTTATATATGATCTGCCCTCATGTATTGAAATATATAAGAACAGGAAAAAGCATTAAAGCAAGAATTATAGAGCTTATTAACAATATAAAAAAAGAGTTAATAATCACAGTATTCTTCAACATTTAAATCAGTGCCATAACAATTATCCTGCAAGTTTACCATATAAAAATACTTTTTTTTAGAGTTTATGAATGTTCAATATGGTTTAAATAAGGGTTTTAACAATATGTATGCTCTTATTGTAAGGTTCTCTATATATTTGATTGTGTTCATTTCTAACAACCCAATATAGATAAATCTGAAAATGGAAATTGGAAACTATTGTGATACTGTTTGGGACTATTAGACGCACACTGTGGCTAGATACTGATCAGAGGCCAGGGGCACTGTCTGTTTCTGGATGCTAAGAGCACTGTAGCCTTGATTAGGTGGAGCAGAGAAGGCCAAACAGATGTTTGTTCTTTGAAATAATTATGCATTTTAGTTAATATAGATATAGATATATAATATGCCTGATGATCTGCATTTTGTATCTGTGTTTTCTCTTATAAAGAGAATATAATCTCCAGATTTGCTATGTTATAAGAGACCCTTGATGTGTTAATTGGAACAGTATTACAGAGGTAAAATGTTCATAAAATATTACGTTATATTGTGTTTTGTTTTCTTGCTGCTTTTAAGTCTATTTTTTAATTATTTTTGTATTTGCTGTGGGTATTATCCTATTTGCCACTGATTTACAGTTCACTAGTGATGATCGAGCACCCCGATGCTCGGGTGTTCGGGTGCTCTGGCCGAGCGCCCCCGGAGGCTCGAGTGCTCGGCCGAGCACCCGAGCCCCGTTGAAGTCAATGGGAGGACTCGAGCATTACACCAGGCACCCCCTGCTCTGATGAGGGGAGGGTGCCTGGTTCATAGGAAAAGGTCAGAAAATGATGGAAACACCACAGAAATGGTTCAGGGACAGCATAGGGAGGATGTCTGGATGCATCTTGGACTCCAACGTCGCTGCTGGGAAAGATGTTTCGCCCGTAGTACGCCATTTTTACAGACTGACCGTAAAACACACAAAAAGGAAGATAAAAACGATTTTAGGCGAAAAATTGTTACCAAACAGTATTTGCTGTATATTTACTTGAACTATCAGGATCACGTCCACTTCCCCGTCCCTTTTTACCCGCCTTCTTCATATTAAACGGAATATATGCCGGTAATCTGCGGCTAGGCACAAGAAACAGAATGTGACGCTAATCTGCGGCTAGGCACACTAAACAATATGTGACGCTAATTTGCGGCTAGGCACACTAAACAATATGTGACGTTAATCTGCGGCTAGGCACACTAAACAATATGTGACGCTAATCTGCGGCTAGGCACACTAAACAATATGTGACGTTAATCTGCGGCTAGGCACACTAAACAATATGTGACGATAATCTGCGGCTAGGCACACGAAACAGAATGTGACGCTAATCTGCGGCTAGGCACAGTGAACGGAATATGTGACGTTAATTTGTGAATTTGCACACTAAACAGAATGTGACAATAATCTATGGCTAGGCACACGTTTAAAATGGGCCTTTTTGTCGCTGCGTTGTAAAATCATTGGCCCTGTGCACCTAACAGAATATGTCAGCTTGTCACTGCACTGTGAAATATTTGTCCCTGTGCACCTAGTACAATGTCACCTTAGAACAGGTCCCCCCCCACAAAAAAATGAAATTCTGCCACCCCCAAAAAAAATTAAATGCTGCCCCCACACACAACAGTCCTAAAAAGGACTTTTGGGTCTTGAAAGAGTTTCAACAATTTTCTTCTCCCTACACTGACTTTCCCTGCCTAAGCGCATCTCTCCCTGGCTAAGAATGAGCCGAACTCGCGCGTCGGGTGCTATACAGCACCCGATCACGGGTTCTGGCCAGCCAATCAGTGTAATGCCAGCAGCCAACATGGCTGCTGGCATTACACTGATGTCAGAGCCTCCCCGCACGTTTAGTGGCTGCGCAGCAGCCGCGAAACGTGCGGGGAGGAGACCCGAACATGGCGGGTGAGCACATGCGGTACTCGTACGAGTACCGCCATGTGCCGAGCAGAGCGATGCTCGAGCCGAACCGAGCTTCGGCCGAGCATGCTCGCTCATCACGACAGTTCACCCATTTAGAGAGTTTCTGCACAGGTTTATTTATATATAGTGTTAACATTTATAGTTTATCTAACCAAGGCCTCATTGCTCCATACCCCCCATTTAAGCCCTACCTCTTCTTGGTTACTGTCCTTTTAACATCAACCAATTTCCCAACACACAAAGACCCAAGAACACTCTGTGCTACAACAGCCCCCACAGACAGAAACTACACAGTTTCCCAACTCAAAATAACCCAATGCCCCCATAGCCTCAACAGCCTTCCATATCCATTACCCCAGAAGCCCTCATAGGTACAATAACACCAACAATCCCCACTTCCCCTCATACTCCCTACAGACCTAACAACACCACAGCCCCAGATGTGCCCTCCAATGCTACCACAGCCTCTCAGGCCTCAATAATGGCCCCAACAGCACACACAGCCTCAACTGCCCCAATAATTACTACAGCCCCCACCTCTCTCAGTGCCCCACTGCTATCACAGCCCAAGCCGCTCCCACAGTACCAACAGACCCCACAGCACCAACAGCTTAAGAAACTACAAATCTTATAAACTATTCTGTGTTACATTCAAATAGAAACATCTTAATGTGATTAATAAGGAAACTAATGATTGATTAATTTATTCAATTGAAATTAATTAACAGAATCTACATCAAATGACCATAAAGTTTGCAACCACTGAAGATAACATAAGCAAATGTTTGGTTTTGGCTTAGTGGTTTGCTCTCAAGTGTAGGAGCCCAACTTGCTGCCAGAGGGCCAATTGTGGTCTATCATTTTAGCATACGTTTCCATAATTATCTGACCCACAAGACCTTGTATAATGATCTACCGAGGGTGGAAGAGTAAATGTGAGTCTCTTGGCTAATTTTCTATCTGATGATCTGCTGTTGCCAGTTAGCAAACAACTGCTCACATCCCCAAATCCCATTGTCATTCAGTATCGCAGCAGCATGAAGGGAGCGACTGGCCTGGTGCTTGGCTAGTGGGACAATATATTTATGTATTTGTGCCCTTCATTATATCCTTGACAAATTAGTTATAAATGTTAGTGCCCTGCAAACACACAACTGTGTGTTGGGGTACCTTGAGCAAAAAAAAAAAAAAAAAGATTGAGGACTACTACTTACCTCTGTCAATTACAAATAAAGGGGCATACATATAAAGTCAAAGGGAAATAATTCTAGTAACACATATCGAACAAATAAACATTCACATTGATATAAGTGGGACTTTTAACCCCTTAAATGTTAGCAATGCATTGGAGACCTCCCTAACATTCAAGGGGTTAAAGGTCCCATTTAAATTAACCCTTTAAAGACCAGAGGGGTGTGCAATGCATTGCTAAGCAGTGTGTTGCACATTACTCTGGTCCTTAAAGGGTAAATGAGAATTTTATTCCCTTTGGTGCACTTGGTATTATTGCAACATGTAAACGACCCCCAACACGTCTACATTTCAGGTATTTTCGAGTCCAAAAAAAAAGATTCAGCACATATAAAATTGTCATGTTTTTGTTTTCTCAGGCTGAAGGGATTTCTAGAGAAGGACTTGTTCGTGCCTCTGCAGAAAATGAGCAGATACAAGGAAGACTTTAATTCAAATCTCTAACATTTGTTTTGCTTGAATTCCAGCATAATATTCGCAAGCACACGTTTGGCAAAAGCAGATATTAAACAAATAACTGCAAAGCCCCAGTAAGCTTGTTTAAGCACATAATCAAACATTCTTATATTATACCTTATGTTAATTAAAAACTATTTTTTAAACAATATTAACAAATGACTGTAAGATTCAACAGTGATAAGTTGTTTCAGTCTTTGATCCCACTTGTACTGTATGATATGAACAAGAATTGTTCACATTTAGTAACTAGTCTGGGTTGCTTCCTGAAAGAGGAAACAAAGGATTTTAATCCATTGGATGATATAGAGCAGGAGTAGCCAACCAACAGTGGATGTTTTCATGATATCCCAGCTGGAATACAGGTGGAATAATTAGTGGCTCAGTCCACTTTTTGAGAACCAGGGTTGGCTACCCTTGCTATAGACCTTTCCAACACGTTGAAAAGCAATGTGCTGGAGATATCTCTACAATATAAGTGGTTAAACAACTTTTTGTAATTGTTTAAATAATTAAACTAAAAGTCAAAAAATGTATCAGTTTTAAAGCAAGGCATTTTGCAAATTTGTAAATATTTCAATGTTTTAGCTTGGTACAGCAAAAGGTTATGATTTTCTGCCATCCTTTCAATTGAATAGTTTTTATTGCAAATTGTGAGGGTGAAAGAAGGAAATTGGCAACCATTCTGTTTTTAAAAGTAAGCAGTTGATAAGTGGACTCTAACGGTGAGATGTTCAGAAAGTGGTGGCAGCTGAAATTGTCTGTAATCAGAATAAAATAGTTCTTACGCCATGGTCGTCAGTTCTCAAACATGCTTCCACCATTTTTTGCATCCAAATCTGCCATCTCCATCAAAGGGAAAAAGCTGTCTTAAAAGTGGGTGTGGTTTAATCTACCGCCATTTTGTAAGGTATTTTCAGAAAAAAATATGAATTTCAATGTCACTTTTTTTCTTTGATTAACATATTTTTTCTCAACAAAATAAAAATGGTCTAAACTTGGTGAAGACATATTAAAGTAGTGTTAGCAGGAGTGAGAAGCAATTTGTCGTTTTAAAGACAACAAATTTCTTAGTTTCTATGAAAATTTTCGTTTCAAAGACAGAATCAAAGACATTTTTAACATCAGAATTTTTAAGGGCAATGTTTATCAAGATCTTACCGTCATTTCTAATTCTTTTGACACATTTTCAATCATGATGTATTTACTTCTGAAAATATTGTCCACCTACTAATGATCCAACAATTTTTTCATTATGACGAATATTTGAACATCTTGCCCTAAAACATGGAAGCTTGGTTCCATTCAGATATACCCCTTATCTGTGCCAAGCAGCTCTGCTTATATCCATAAACGATACAGGGACCTGAGTATAGAACAGTATAAAATAGAAATACTCCTAATATCCCTGGCACTAGAATCTGGGAAGATTTTCTGATAAACATTCCTCCCTCCCTCCTCCTCTCCCTTCTCCCCTGACCTTCACTCTTTCCTTACTTTTCACAGGCCACATTACTAGACCCTCCACACGATGTAATAGGTACATAACCACATACTGCTGACCACCAGAATTATGCTTCTAGTCTGATTCTGCTTCAGATTGATATAGCTTTCTGTTCACCATACATATGCTGAATTTCATTCTTTCCAGACTTATCCCTCCACATTTGTTGCCAATTTTACGAATGATTACCTGGGAATTTTGCTGTTGTATCTATCACATTCAATTGAAATATATAATATGTCTCCTATTGTTTGTACAATCTTTACATAATTGAACAGTGATTTATTGGACATTTAATTGTTGCTTTCTATTGGTATGTATCTATGCCTTATTTTCAATAAAGCATTGAAAAAAATAGAAGTACTACATATGAGAAAATTAATTATTTCTATTACATTAGTATTATGGAATACTTAATTTCCTCCTTCATTTAGTTATTAACCCTTTGAGTGCCCGAGGGGTACGCAACACATTTCAAAGCAATGCATTGCATATCCCTCTGGCCCTCAAAGGGTTAAAATAACCATCACTGGGAACGTTATCTGTCAGTAGCCCCCATACCCCAAATATCTTAACACTGCTCAAAATCATGACCTTTTCATTATAAAGAGAGCCTGGCTTAAGAAGGAATGGCAAAGAATAGGAAGGATAAATAGAGAGAGGTAGGCAGATTATGTAGGAAAGGCGGTTTAATGGGTGGGAAGTGGGCAGAATGGCGCATATAGTGTACACTGAGACCTATTTCCACCAGATATCCCAGACACAGTAGGCAGCTGCCTAGAGAGCCTAAGTTTGAAGACTTATCAGTGCTAGTCACACTGGTGAGCATTGCCAGTATAACCCTTTGAGTGCCAGAGGGGTACACAACTCATTGCAAAGCAATGCATTGCACACCCCTCTGGCCCTGCTGCTGCTGCACTAGACAAAAGTGCTAAATTCTGCTGTATTGGCCTGATGATTTAACCGAATGAATGCTAGAAAGAACTAACTCATTGCATTACAATGTGTTGGAGACCTTTCTAGCACCCAAGGGGTTAAGAGCTTATTTGTGTTTGTATAATCCAACAGTGGATAATGCTGAGGTAGGTTTATGGGAGGAATGAGGGTGTGGCCAAGCAATGGGATAATGGCTCAAAGGGTACCTTGATTAAGGGTGCTTGAGAGGGAAGGAGGATATGAACATGTGACTAAATTGAGTAACTAGTTAGGGCCAAAAATAGATACAACAATGGGACTCTGAGCAATGCCCTGGATACCTCTAGTATCCAAGAGATTACTGTGTTCAAATAATCTATTGAGCTAATTGTTATACATATTAATTTGCCTAATTTCATATCCTCAGTAACATAATTTTTTTCCTTTTTATAGATTTTCTTAAATGTCTATTTCATTGTTTCTCAGTGTTAATCACGGGACACACCAACAGATAAGGTTTTCAGTATATCACTGCTTCATCACAGGAGGATAATCAGTGGCTCCATTATTGCAATTAATCTACCTGTTCTTAAAGGGATAGTATACTTCATTTTAACTTTATTTTATTTTGTAGGCATTAAAAAAACATGAAGAATGATATAAGTCTTATCTCTGAAACCTTTATGGTTTAAGAGATATTCACAAACAAAGTATCCCCCCCCTGTTCAACCAGATCAGAAGGGAGATGCCCAGGTAGTCTGCAGAGAGGGACAATCTTCAATTAAGATAAGGGGAAAACCTGAAAAACTTGTCAAGGGGGGCAGGGATTTCATTGTTTTCATACAAAGAAAATTGTCCCCTTCTGTTATCTGTACTGTCATACAACCAGACTCACATCTGAGAAGAGATGGCTTACACTAGGTAAAAGGGGTGGGGAGGGGAACTTTGCTTGTGAATATCTCATAAACCATAAAGGTTTCAGAGATAAGACTTATATCATTCTTCATGTTTTTTTAATGCCTACAAAATAAAATAAAGTTAAAACGAAGTATTACTATTCCTTTAATCAAGGGGTTCCTTAACCCTTTGAGTGCCAGGGCAAAGCAATGCATTGCATACCACTCTGGCATTCAAAGGGTTAAAACCTGACCTGTTGGTGTATCCCGACTGGAGCTGAGACTCACTGGTCTATATTATTCCTAAAATAGAACCTAAATTAAAACAGACACCAACATCCTCTAATTAGCGACATTAGAAAAAGTCAAATAACATCATCTGGCAAAATGAACAAGATGTTTTTTCTAATAAAAAAAGGCAATTCCTAGAACTTCACGAAAATAACTTCCACATTTAGGTCGTATGTTCCAAAGAAAAGTGGATTCATTCTGAGGCAATCCATTTGCACTATAGGGGAGAACTAAAAATTCCAAAAATGTCTATTTATATTAATGGGGATTTTAACCCTTTGAAATCCATTGGAGACCTCTATAGCAATAAAGGGGTTATCCCCCTCCCCTTTAAATCAATGGGGATTTTTACAGTATGTGGCTCTACCACCTATGTTGGGAAACTGTTTTCTGTGACCCGATTACCCTTTCCGTAAAGGGTACGTACATAAATTACTTTTGAATTTTCCACCTCCTAAATTTAGATCCTACACTCTTCTTCTAGTATTCTTCTTTTTTTCCGAATACTGAACTGTATTAAATTCCTTATTTTAGTTAAAGGTTTGTATCATATCACCATTTCACTCGTCTCTTCCAAGTTGTACATATTCAGTAGTTAGAGTCGATCCTGGTACTCTGTGCTATTAATACCAACTGTCTCCAACTTATTAACGAATTTCTGGATATTTGGGGGTAGAGTTAAAGGCAGCCGTTAAGTAAAAAAAACATCAACGGGTGTTTTAACGTGTAGAAAGCCATACTTAAGGCCATGGAATGAACTGCTAACAGCAGTTCATCCAGTATGCCGGCCGCAACACTAACGTGTGTTTTGGCCCATGAAAAAAAAACGCTCCATTTTGCCATTTAAAGGACTGCATTAGCTGCAAAAACCCGATAAGGGACTCACTTACTGCACAAAACTTACAACCCAGTTTTGTTAGCCATTAAGTCCCTTATCGGATCTTTTGCTGGCATTCATAGGGTTAACCCAACAAAGTAAAGCAACATTGCATTAATACTTACCATTAATCCTGATGTCCAGCGGAGTCCTCAGCTTGCTGGTCCTTCTGTTCTGTCTTCTTTCTTCTATCTTCTGCCTTCTCACTGTAAAATAAAATAAAATAAAAGTATAAAAATCAAGCATGAACGAATACATTCCAGAACCCTTTGAGTCGCAGAGGGGTACGCAACGCATTGCGTTGCGTACCTCACTGTCACTCAAAGGGTTAAATATTAGTGCTCCATAAATATACCCATATATGCCTCTATGTAATGGCCCGAAGGATAAATGCCAATGAATTATAAAGCTCCACATATACATAAATCAATAAGAATCATTAATGCCCAAAGTTAACTTAGCTTTAATTGTCTCCGCCTCTTGAAGCGGCCGCGAGGGTGGTGGCGGTGGAGACACAAATGTCCCACGACGCTCCTCTTCAGCTGTGTATGGGTCGATGCCTGTAACACACTGAGGGCATTTGAAGTGAGCCTGCCTTTATATATGGGCAGGCTCACTTCATTGCCCTCACTGCCATTGGCTGGGATGTTCTTCACATCCCAGTCAATTATTTTCATGAACAGCTGCTCAAATCTGATTGGCTGGGATGTGAAGAACATCCCAGCCAATGGCAGTGAGGGCAATTGAAGTGAGCCTGCCCATATATACCTGCAACCTCTCTAGAGACTGGGTTCATTTTTCTTTTACCTTTGTTTGCATGCCTGATGTAGAATACAGTTGCAGATAAAATTGGATGTTTTAGTTTTTCACATTGTTTCACACCATGAGTCAGTCACTTGCAGTCCTTGAGAACTGTGCTTGCAGTCCTTGGAACCTAAACTGGCTAGACATCAATATGTGTTCCTAGTTGATAAAATAAAAAGCATCCAATACAATGCACATACACTTTTTTGTGGAGAGACACAAAAATGACAAGGCTCTATCTAGCTTTTTGACATGGTCAGACTCTATTCCATTTAATATGCAGAGATTTTTTTCTCTTATACGAATTCTCTATGGTCTGACCTTCATACCATTAATTTAAAATGTTCTCAATTTTACCACATTTTTCTTCTCCACAGCTAATTGTTCAACCAACCAGCTTCTATAATATATCTCTGTTATCAAATGCACAGAGATAGAAAAGGAGGACCTGATATTCATAGACAGATCTTCTGAACTGCAGGAAGTGAGAGGTTTAATGGCCTCCTTTCTCAGTAAACAACCTGGTCTAGATGGCTTTCCCATTTAATGGTTTAAAAATGTCAGCCCCCAAGGTTCATCAGATATATCCAAATTATACTGATTATTCCCTGCTACGATTTCAAACATATCAACAAAATTATTACCACTATGGGGAAACACTCTTCAAAAGTTTAGAAGTTTGATCCACCAAGTCTCTACCACAGAATGGGGTTTGCCACTTCCTAACTTTTGCTTTTATTAGATGTCTTATATTCTACCTATTGGTGGTTCCAACCTCACATAATAATTATGAAACTAAACTAAAGTCTTGTCTTTCAGGATCATTGGGTGAGCTTTCTAACTGTTTCTTTAGGAGTCTCAAACTCATACTCACTAAATCCTTCATACATAAAATTTAGTGGATGATTGTAAATGAATGGCATATAATTTACATCTTCCTAAGTACTTCACTTTGGGTACCTCATCGTGTTAAATAAATGATTCACATATTCCAAGGAAAACACTCACACTGTTTGATATCCTTAAGGCACAGTTTGGCCTCCCAAACATTCTGAATTTCTGGTACTTGCAGTTTGGTATCCTAAACATTATAATGCAAACATCCCATCTGGAAATTACAGTTAAGAGTTTGTTTCTAAAAAAAAACCTGACCTCAAAGCTAAATGTAGAATTCCTAAAAATTGTTCTTCACTCCTCTTAAAGATGTTAATAAAGTGGCAATCTGATATTTCATATCTTACAGAGGACAATGAGAGGATAAAACCCATAGCCTTATATACACCTCTGGCTCTAATATTCTATTAAATAAAGCACAACAGCTGATTTGAACTGCTTTATAATAGCTATGTTTTATTAACTAGACCCTTATAAGTTCACTTATTTATCCTGGGGATGCCAGGAAAACGTCTAGTGTATCTGGTTCTTATGGCTAGATAATTCCTTTAGTAATGCTCCCATTTATTATATTTGATGTTTTTAATCTTGGGTGTGTAAGGAAAAAATACATTTCACTCCACTGAATTGTATTCCAAATTAAATGTCATACGGATATTTACATAAATATATTTATTATGAAATGCATAGGAAACACTCATTTGACTTTGACATAGTAACTGCTCGTGTTATATTTTGTGGGGCATATTTACCTTATGAGATGGTTTAATAAGTACATTTTCTATTTTTTTTCGATCTTTACTTGATTTTATCATTTGAGATGTGGTCAAAAATTTTACAGCCATTTGTTTTTCCAGGATAATCATGTCCTTTGGATCCTATTAATCTAAGTCTGTATTTTTTTTTGATGTAGTTAGTTGGTTTCATATTAAACAGGAGATTGAAGTAATCAATATTCCCTGTTCTATTCAAGCCAATCAAATGCAGCATGTCTTAGGATAAACCAAGTTTTCTTATTTTGAAAATCAGCATCAAATGTTAGAAATACAGTTTGCACATTTTAGGACAGAAACTGACCAGAAAACATGGATGACATTTTCTGCTTGGCCCGGTATCAAGTTGAATAGAGCAAGACAGTTTATCTGTAGAGATTAATAATAAAACGCAGTTGACTTTGGACTCCTAGGGTGAACCTCACTGTTTGATGTTTCTGTGTCCTCTATCTTATAATACATGTACAGATATTTAATGGAATTTAAGAATAAATTATCATAAGGAAAAATAAAACACTGGTAATAGTGATAGGCTATATATTGCTAGACTGCTAATTGTAATCAGGAATGCAATTTCATTACAGTTACCAGTTGCAGAATTCCCAACCACCAACTAGAGACAAGATGTTATGCTAAAGGCACACTGAGCTGCCTCGGGTGTTTTGGAGCACAAATTATAAACAGCATGGTATCTATCTATGATGTCAATTTCTAAATCACCTTGGAATAAAGAGTCCAGTATACCTCCTGGGAATCTGTAAAACCAAGTTATTTTAAAGTGTTATAGTTCCAACTGACATCGATAATATGCATCCATTTATGTAAATGGTGTCTTTTTATAGATGTCTCAATACAGAAACATGTGATGCAGGGCTTTTAATCCCTTGGCAGCTAGAGACATCTCCAATTTGTTGCTTTGCAATGCATTCACAACTGCCCTAGCATCATGTTTCTATACTGAGACATCTATAAGGGCGCCATTTAAATAAATGGATGCATAATATCGATGTCAGTTGTGAACTAAACGTGAGGAATAACTTGTTCTTAATATGTTTAACAGATATAGCTGTATGCAAAGGTTTGGGCACCCCTGGCCAAATTACTTGTTTTGTTGATTTTCTCAGTGAAAAGAAGTGACCAAAACGTCTGCAGGAAACAAACTTAAATACATCTTTCTACAAAGTTTACTAAAAAAAATAAAAAATAAAACTGAAAATATGGCTTGTGCAAAAGTTTGGACACCCTGTCGGTCAGTACTTAGTAATCCCCTTTGACAGAAGTCACAGCTTCCAAACAGTTTTTGTAGCCAGCTGACTTTTACTTTAGGATTGTTTTCCACTTTTCCTTGCAGAATGCCTCTAGTCCAGAAATATTCTTCGGTAGTCTTGCATGCACTGCGTGTTTGAGATCTACCCACAGATTTTCAATAATATTCAAATCTGGGTGCTGTGAAGCAGGGACGTGCACAGACATTTTGGGGGGCAGGGGATCAAATTAAAAAAAGGGCACTTCTTATAATTATATATATATATATATATATATATATATATATATATATATATATATTTTATTATGTGAAGGCCATTTCAAAACCTGAAGCCTTCATGTTGATTTTGAGGTAAGTTTTGGATCATTGTCTTGTTGTCATATCCAACCTGTTTTCAGCTTCAGTTTCTTCACTGACTATGCAACATTAGCTACCAGGATTTAGTATTATCCATTATCCTCTCTACCTGCACAATAGACTTGTGCATTAGTTTTGGAACAAATGCAAAGTTTTACGAAAAGTGCATGTCTCATTACATTCAGATTTAAATGAAAACCAAATGACACAGAACTTGCAATAAGAACAGACTGGCACAGAACGCATTACCCGAGTCAGAATGCAAAAAAATTGAACAGGGATTGGGTTTTAGAGGGCCACCCCTATTCAAATGAATTCCCACACTTCCATTGGCAGTGATTGTGGGGTTAGGGCATTGAACATACCCTACAATAACCTTCCCATCAGCCAATCAACATCAATCTGGAGGGATCATTAATCCACATAACATCACCCCTCCATCTAGCATGGGAATTCTTTTCAACAAGGATGGTCATATACACGCCAATCCCTATTCAATTTTTCCACATTTAAGCAAAGGCAGTGTGCCCGAGCAGGTTTAAAGTTTTGTTTTCTGGGTTGTTTTTTTTTACATATTTTGGTAGTGGCGGGGAACATGGTTCTGGAGTTTCAGGTTTTTTATTTTAACTTTCCTTATATTTTCACAGAAGTTGCAGGAGGCCCAGGGTTCCGCGGACACCACAGGACCTCCAAGATCAAGGTATATACTTAATTAAGGGGCAGAATATTGGGGAACGAATTTCATTTACCAACAAAAATCTTAACCAAAATTCTGACTAACCAAATGAGAGAAAACTAAATTTGTTTAATCGGATTGGGAAAAAAACCCTAATTACCCAGTTATTTAGAGGAAACATTTTTTTTTTGCTGTGCTCAAATCTAGTGAACAGTATTTCCCATGCCACCGGCTGCACACAACCAGAAAACATAATAGATCTTCCATCATGCTTAACAAATAGCAAGAAATGGATCATGGATGGGCACTCCAATATATGGGAAGCTAATATGATTTAGTGCCTAGGTGCTGTGTCCTAATGAATTATAAAAAGATAGTCATGGTCCAGGGGGCCGTGTGGACAGAAAAGCGCTTTAGAAAGGCTCATGTTGGAGCCAAAACGTTGATAATATAAAACCCTATGAGTGCTTTTCTGTCCACATCACCCCCTGGACCATATATATTATATATAACATAGAACTGATATCAGGAAGCAGTTCACGAATCAAAGGTACATGCCTGGGTGCCATTTAAAATGTTAAACATACAGGAAGGAAAGCAGCACTCTCAGGAAACTTTTATCGGGTGCTGGGATCAAAACGTTGATCCACAAATAAAACATTTATGTACCTGATAAAAGTTTCATGAGAGTGCTGCTTTTCTTCCTATAAAGAAATAGAAAAAAAATTGAAACAGAAAAAATATTACATGTGCAAAAGTTTCAGAACCCTTTAGTTGATCCACTAGTATTAGTTTTTGTAAGTTTTCAGAACTTAATTAGCTCTTTAGGTCTTAATCTAAGTTAGGAGAGGCCAATTGCAGAGCTTAATGAATTCCCTGACTCTTTGAACCTCTCAAGGTGTTGTGCTTACACTCATCAAACATGGACTTCTCTAAGCAGCTGATTGAAGATTAGAAAATCAATACAATTTACTTTGAAAATGGGGAAGGCTATAAAAGGATATGTAAGCTATTTCTTCTTGCAATTTCCACTGTCCAAAATGTCATTAAGAAATAAAAGTTACGGGGAACTGTTGAAGTCAAGACCAAATTGGGAAGACCAAGAAAAATCTATTACAGTATTGCTCGTATACTGGTCTGGAATGCAAAGCAAAACCACCATATCACTAAAAAGGACTGCAGGAATGATTAGCTGGCACGGGAGTAGTGGTGCACAAATCCACGGTGCAGTGTTGCTTGATTGCATGATTTGCATGGAAGAGTGATCAGAAGGAAAAATTACCTGTGATCTCATCACAAAAGTCAGCTTCTGAAGTATCTAACACGATACATAGATAAGCAAGAGGCATCTTGGAACCAAGTGCTGTGGTCTAATTAAGTTATAATCTAACTTTTTGGCTACAATCACCAAAGATACATTTGGGGGAAAAAAGGAGAGCATTTGAAGAAAATAACAACTTGCCAACTTTTAAGCATGGGGTTGGCTCTGTTATTGTTTAAAAAGGGGCAAACCAAACCAGGAAAGTATAGACCTGTGAGCTTGACTTCTATAACGTGTAAGATATTAGAAAGATTACTGACAGTATTCAGAACTATGTGAGGACAAACAATATTATAAGTAGGAGAAAACATGGTTTTATGAAGAACCTGTCAAACTAATTTACTTGCATTTTTTAAAAGGTCAAGTAGTAATCTGGAAAAAGGAATTGCTGTTGATGTAGTATATTTGGATTTTGCAAAAGCCTTTGATACAGTGCTTCACAACAGATCGACTACCGGTTAATAGATACATGACAGAGAGTTCTTGTAAATGTAACCTTTTCAGATTGATCTAAAGTTGTAAGTGGGTGCCACATGGTTCAGTCATTGGCCCAATGCTTTTTAATTTGTTTATTAATGATCTAGAAGTGGAAATTGAAAGAAGAGTCTCAATCTTTGTTGATAAGACTAAGCTGTGTAAGGAAATACATATAGAGCTGAATGTTTTCTCTCTACAGAATGATGTAGATAAACTAAGTGAATGGGCAAAAAAGTGGCAGATGACATTTAATGTAGATAAATGTAAGGTTATGCATTTGGGCTGCAGAAACAAACATGCTACATATACTCTAAATGGGAAACAACTTGGGGAATCCACATTAGAGAAATATTTAGGAGTACTGATAGACAGTAGAAATCACAACAGTGTGCAGAGTCACAGCTACTGCAAGAGCAAATAGGGTACTATCCTGCATAAAAAGGAGTATAGATGCACTGGATGCAAATATTATTCTACCTCTGTATATATCCTTGGTAAGACCTCATATAGAATATGGACTACAGTTTTGGGCACCAGTTCTTAAAAAAGACATTATTGAACTGGAGAAAGTGCAGAGACGTGCAACAAAATGTTTAAAGGAATTGGAGTATCTGAGTTCTAAAGAGAGACTAGTCAAACTGGGTTTGTTTACGTTAGAGAATAGACATCTAACGGGGGGATATGACTACCATTTGAAAATATTTTCTAGGTCAATACAAAGAACTCTCTAATGAATAATTTCGCAAAGAGCTGAGCTAAGAATGAGAAGTCATCCATCAAGACTAGAGGAAAAGAGCTTTTGACTAAAACAAAGGCATGGATTTTTTACAGTATGGGCAGTACAATTATGGAATTCTTTGTCTCTGGATGCTGTGCATGCAGATACTGTAACTGCTTTCAAAAAAGTAATGGATACCGATCTAGCACAGAACAATATTGAGAATTATGACAGATGGCTTCAAACAGGTAGAATGTTGATCGAGGGAACTATCTGTCATTTGAAGTCAGGAAGGATTTTTTTTACCCACTTGGGGCTTAAAGGGATAGTAATACTTAAAATGTAAAAAACAATATGTTGTAGGGTTTATCCCCTTGAGTAAAACAAGAGTACTCCCACTGCTGAAAGGTGTTTGATTCAAAAGTTATTAATATTCAAAGCTGAATTTTTTAGGTGCAATATCACAGTGGCCTGAAATTGTACAGTGGCACTGTTGCTACACCATCCTATGGAGATTTATGGTCCCAGGACCAGAGCTGTCCATAGGATCATGTAGCAACAGCACCACTGTACAATTTCAGGCCACTGTGATATTGCACCTAAAAAATTTAACTTTGAAAATTAATAACTTTTGAATAAAACACTTTTCAGAGATGGGAGTACCCTTGTTTTACTCAGGGGGATAAACCCTACAACATATATTTTTTACATTTTAAATTTTACTATCCCTTTAATTGGAAACGGCTTCACTTTTTTTAAGCTTCTTCTGAATCAACAGGGGGGATATGGCATGCACTGGACAAGAATAGAAAGACTGTTAGCTGTCTACACGAAACGTTTAGAGGCTATGTTTTCTGACAAAGGGGGTGTTACTAAGTTCAGACTGATTGAGTTCCTAAACTTTTGCACATGCCATATTTTCTGTTTAATTTTTTCAGCCTGTTAAATTCAGCAAATAAATAACAGCTGTGTATTACAATTTGCAGAAATATGTCACGTTTAATCCCTTTGAGACAAGTGAAATGACAGGACTGTTATGCAATTCAGTCGTTTAAGAACGGGTGAAAATCCTGACATGTCATAGGTAAATGATGACAGCATGTCACAGGACTTTCTGTGGTCATTGCAAGGAGGCTGTAACTGATTGCTCCAGTTTCACCCTTTCTCCAGTGGCTACTCACCTGTGATTGCTGCTACAGTGGTTATATGTGCTAGTGGAGCTACATGACAAAGGCAATGTAAATACATTACTTTTTACATGTCTAGAAAATCACCTCTTTCCAACTTCAGAGGGTTTGAATACATTAATAAGATGGAATAATCATGTAAATCCTTTCAAGACGGAAGCTCTCACTGAGGGGAAGACTTGGAAAGATGATAGGCCTCATGTAAAAAATATAGAAAACTGTGCATTTTAGAAAAAAATAAAACCATAATGTAAAATAAACTTTTAATAATTAGTTAATAGGCAAGTCTGTTTTTAAATGTGTAGTCTGTTTAAAAGTAAGGAATCATGGTGGGAGTATCAGGGAATGTTTTGGTTTGTTTGGCTCACTCAGACAAAAAGGTGTATCTGGGAGGAAATAATGTGATACATTTCTGCTGTGAATGCTTGCCATACACATTACAAAACTGATAAAAAATAGTACAATAATGTGGTCTATATCCATGGGCGGATTGTCCTGTCGGGGGATCGGGCATCTTCCAGTGGGCCGCTAGATCATGGGCTGGTGGGGGAGATCAGAGGATCTCACCTCACCATCCCATGATATTTTGAAGGAGAGGTCTGTGTTGCCACAGGCACTCTCTGTGACAGCCTTCAGGTTCCTTGTTAACCCTTTGAGTGCCAGAGGGCTATGCAATGCATAACGCAAAACCCCAGGGTGTGGCCCACCTGAGAATAAAAAAAAATGTCCTAATGATCTAGCACACGTGAACTAGTAGGTCAGTAAGACCCAATCCCCTGCCAGTACAGTACAGTTGAAGAATAGATACCTGTTATATATCTGTATTGTCGCTGACTTGATTAAGAAATACATCCATATTTTTGCATAGCTAAAAAGGCTATAGTTCACCACCATCATTATCAATTTAAAAAAAATAATGCGGACCTCACACTTAAGGTTTTCTGATCATGTGGCCACAAATGAAGAAACATGGACGTCCCTGGAGTAGTAGGTCTGCTCCAGAAGTGTATCTTTTTATCTCAATGAATAAGGACCAGTGGAGGCATCTTGATTCATCTAGCCTCACTATGGATTCTCATTTAATACTGAGTTTCAGCAAGTAACCAATTTAATCATATTGCCACATGGTTGGAGAGGACTGAGGCTGATCTTGGTGCACAATGTATTTACATGATTGCCTTCCCACAAATGTCAAACAGCCTAAAGAAGTTCCTTACACGATATAAGGAAACCCTACAAAATGTTCTATACTTAGGAACTCCTTTCATCAGGTACCTCAGAGCTTTTAAAACATCCAAGCAAGCTGACAGGGCTTGACTAACAAATGAACTGATGGAGCTGCAGTTCCACACCCAGGGAAATCAGTAGGCCAATTCTTCTCAGTAAAGAGTGAGTCATAGTGGGCCACTGTGTAGCCCACAGTGACAAATGTATTGCTTAATATTCACTGAAAGGTGAGTGACAGAGAGGTAGTCAACACAATTGTCCTGCCTCTCTGGCACTCAAAAGGTTAAATAAACGATAATTAATGTTTAAAAAAAACCCTGTGAGCTGTATTTTGCCATCTTCTACATTGTTTCTACAAAACACTGCACCATCTCAATAGTATAGGCCTTTCATAATGCTCAGCTCAAGACCTCTTAGGCCCTTAAAGTGGAACTACCACATAATATAAAGTCGCTAGCCAATAATTAGGCGTATAGCAACTAGTTTCTTAATAGTGTTGTTATCTGCCACAAATACCACGATCTGAAGTAATTCTGTTTCTTCAGAGATTGACGGTCAGGCTTCTTGCTGTAGAGTCATCTGCGTCTGCCGTAAGTCCCTTCTGGTGCCTTCGGCTCCATGCAATGCCTCCTAGAGGAGACAGGATGCACAGTGCAGGCACGCAGATGTCTCTAATAGTGATGAGCGAGCATGCTTGGCCGAAGCTCGGTTCGGCTCGAGCATCGCTCTGCTCGGCACATGGCGGTACTCGTACGAGTACCGCATGTGCTCGCCCGCCATGTTCGGGTCTCCTCCCCGCACGTTTCGCGGCTGCTGCGCAGCCAATAAACGTGCGGGGAGGCTCTGACATCAGTGTAATGCCAGCAGCCATGTTGGCTGCTGGCATTACACTGATTGGCTGGCCAGAACCCGTGATCGGGTGCTGTATAGCACCCGACGCACGAGTTCGGCTCATTCTTAGCCAGGGAGAGATGCGCTTAGGCATGGAAAGTCAGTGTAGGGAGAATAAAATTGTTGAAACTCTTTCAAGACCCAAAAGTCCTTTTTAGGACTGTTGTGTGTGGGGGCAGCATTTATATTTTGTTTGGGGGGGCACAATTTCCTTTTTTTTGTGGGGGGGATATTTTTAAGGTGACATATAATACTAGATGCACAGGAAGTCAGTGTAGGGAGAATAAAATTGTTGAAACTCTTTCAAGACCCAAAAGTCCTTTTTAGGACTGTTGTGTGTGGGGGCAGCATTTATATTTTGTTTGGAGGGGCACAATTTCCTTTTTTTTGTGGGGGGGATATTTTTAAGGTGACATATAATACTAGATGCACAGGAAGTCAGTGTAGGGAGAATAAAATTGTTGAAACTCTTTCAAGACCCAAAAGTCCTTTTTAGGACTGTTGTGTGTGGGGGCAGCATTTATATTTTGTTTGGGGGGGCACAATTTCCTTTTTTTGTGGGGGGGGACATGTTCTAAGGTGACATTGTACTAGGTGCACAGGGACAAATATTTCACAGTGCAGTGACAAGCTGACATATTCTGTTAGGTGCACAGGGCCAATGATTTTACAACGCAGCGACAAAAAGGCCCATTTTAAACGTGTGCCTAGCCATAGATTATTGTCACATTCTGTTTAGTGTGCAAATTCACAAATTAACGTCACATATTCCGTTCACTGTGCCTAGCCGCAGATTAGCGTCACATTCTGTTTCGTGTGCCTAGCCGCAGATTAGCGTCACATTCTGTTTCGTGTGCCTAGCCGCAGATTAGCGTCACATATTGTTTAGTGTGCCTAGCCGCAGATTAACGTCACATATTGTTTAGTGTGCCTAGCCGCAAATTAGCGTCACATATTGTTTAGTGTGCCTAGCCGCAGATTAGCGTCACATTCTGTTTCGTGTGCCTAGCCGCAGATTACCGGCATATATTCCGTTTAATATGAAGAAGGCGGGTAAAAAGGGACAGGGAAGTAGACGTGATCCTGATAGTTCAAGTAAATATACAGCAAATACTGTTTGGTAACAATTTTTCGCCTAAAATCGTTTGTATCTTCCTTTTTGTGTGTTTTACGGTCAGTCTGTAAAAATGGCGTACTACGGGCGAAACATCATTCCCAGCAGCGACGTTGGAGTCCAAGATGCATCCAGACATCCTCCCTATGCTGTCCCTGAACCATTTCTGTGGTGTTTCCATCATTTTCTGACCTTTTCCTATGAACCAGGCACCCTCCCCTCATCAGAGCAGGGGGTGCCTGGTGTAATGCTCGAGTCCTCCCATTGACTTCAATGGGGCTCGGGTGCTCGGCCGAGCACTCGAGCCTCCGGGGGCGCTCGGCCAGAGCACCCGAACACCCGAGCATCGGGGTGCTCGATCATCACTAGTCTCTAAGCCAAGATGACTGCATCAAGCCTGGCCATCAGTCTCTGAAGTAAAAGGATTACTTCAGATTGTGGTACTTGTAGCAAATAATAACACTATTAAGAAGCATGTCGCCATATACCTAATTATTGGGGGACAACTTTATATTGGGTGGTAGTTCTGCTTTAACCCTTTGATTGCCAGAAAGGTTTCAAAAGCATTGCTTTGCTATGCACTGGATACCCCACTGGCACTCAAAATGTTAATCCTGCCCTGCAAATGGATACTTTATTTTTCTCTAAATCTTTATACATGCTGGTTTATTTTTACCCTGTTCATAGCTAAAACTGAAGGGTATACAGAGGAATGTGCTTTCCTACTGCAGGAAAAATTCTGAAGGAAATGCTTATGTAAGAATATTTAATTCAGTGTTTTTGTCTGACATTGCTTGACATCTGAGGACACAGAAGCAAGACTATTAATTCTCAAAAGAGGCACTTAGTATTGCGAATTTCTTTGGCTTTTCTATGTAGTCTTTCTCAAGGTCTCTACAAATAACCATTTTGTTAAACTTGAGAGAAATCGTAGCAGACCTGTGAGGGCAGAACACAGACTCTAGGGTGTTCCTGGAAACAGATCCACATATTACTATACAATTGGTTCATTGATCTGCAAAGAAAAAAAAACGTGTATGTCGTATATAAAAATGCACAATCAAAGTCTATAACCTCATTTAACCTAATGCATTGGACACACCTCTACCTCTGAAGGAATTCAGACAGATTTTACATAAATATAATAAAGCTGCCAATCCACAAACTGCCCACACACCTGGCAGCACTGGCATATCAGTATGTTCTAAAATGCTCTCTCAAATTGACAGTCAGACCTTGGATGGTATCACATGACCAGTGATATCTTGCTGTAGAAATAATCTAGGCACCAACTGGGAACATAATTGATAAAACAGTAACCCTTTGATTGCCAGAGGGATGTTTAACCCTTTGAGTGCCAGAGGGGTATGCAAGGCATTGTAACGCAATGCATTGCATTCCCCGCTGGCACTCAAAGGGTTAAGACATTGTGAAGAAATGAGATGGACTCCCCCCTGGCACTCAAATTGTTGAACCATTGAATGCTAGAGACATCTCAAATCCATTGATTCATTACATACTGGAGATGTCACTAGAATCCAAAGGTGATACATGTTCTTATTGAACATTCTCTATAAATGGTATCATAAACCAAAATCCTTGTCTTTCTGGCATTTGCTTATTAGGATCAAGTACTTTTGCAATAAAGAACACACAAGTGATGCAAAGGGGATACCTTTAATGGCAAATTGAGAACATAGAAAAGGAAAGCTTTCAGAATATAGCTGTTCTTCAGTCATTGATCTTCACCCACTAAGATCTCTACTTTACCCACACCTGAAGAAGGGACCACTGTGTCCTGGAAGCTGATATTTTCTATACATATGGCCATTAAAAGTCATCACATTTACATCACTTTGTGAGTTCTATATTACAAAAGTAATTTTATTCCCTTCTACTCTACTAGCTAAAAAGATAAAGGGGGATATGCACTAAAAGCTGTGTTAAGTGATAAAAGGGAGATGACTTCTCCAGTGTTATAAACTCTCCAAGTCCTATGTTATTTTTTATGCGTCAGTGCACTAAGATTTCTAAATTTCAGGGGGTTATGCACTAAGGTGTGATAAAGAGATGATAAAGTGTGGATGACTTCTCCAGTGATATCACTTCTCCAGGTCCTATGTTATTCTATGGAGCCAATGTACTAAGATTTCACTAACTTTAGCGATCGTAGTGCATTGGCTCTATAGAAGAACTGATATCACTGGAGAAGGCATCTCCCCTTTATCTCCACTTTATCATGCCTTAGTGCATAACCCCCAGCTGCAGTTTTGGGTTATATCAACTGCAAATTTGGGGACAAATAAAAATTCGCTAAAATTTTGTTTAATGAAATTAACTTTTAACCCTTGAATATTAGTGATGTCTCCAGAGCATTGCTTCACAGTGCACTTGAAACCAGCTTAGCATTGGAGGAGTTAAAAGCCCCATTTAAAGAAACAGAAATTCTTAATTTGTGAAATACGGTGCAGTTGTTTTTCCACAGAATTATCCCAGTTCTTATTAGTACATCTGACTCCATCTATCTTCCTCCCAAAAGCTTTTCATCTGAAATATAAAATCCACTTTACAGCTTTCAAAAATTATTCCAGACATTTCAGTGAATTAGATAAGGATTGAAAGGGCAGGATTTCCCAATAGGCACCATAGGCAATTGCCTAGAGCTCATCATTTTAAGGGGTGCCTCAGCTGTGTTGGCCACACCCACAGTCTGAATTATGGGTGTGACCAGAGCAATCTCACCAGTTTTATACTCCTTTACAGACTATTGTTTAACCCCTTGGAATTATTTATCACCTTGTCAATGTGTTGGAGATCTCTCTAGTGACCAAGGGGTTAAAGTTTTTTGTCTTTGATTGTGTTGGCCTAGGGGCACCTGGGATGTAAATCCTGCCCTGAGGATTGAATACCTTCATCTGAGTGCAGATATTTCCCTAAACTTAGTGTGTATCCCCATTTGTATTTTAGGGACTGTGAAGCAAATGAATTATTTACCCAACTCACCACTCTTTTGTATCTCTATCTTTTAACCTTTTGATTGCCAAAGAGGTACCCAATGTATTGGTTTGCAATGTGTTCGATACCTCTCTGGCACTAAAAGCGTTAATATTGTCATTAACCTTTTAAGGACCAGAGGGGTATGTACATACCTGGGAACTTTACGGTTTTGCCCCGGAGACTTCGGTTTTTACTGTGCATTACTAGGTCTCCAGTGCTGAGGCTGATTCTCTGGATCTGGGAAGTTTGTGATGAAACTCTGCCAACTTGTTCTCCTTCCCATCCTGTTCCTCCTTCCCCAGTCTATTTTGCTTATTTTTTATGGTTTACAGCTTATGATTTAGTCCCACCCCTTTTATGTCGAGAATTGCATCATTTCTTTCCCCTCAGCAGCACCACAGGACTCCCCACCGGGGGGCCCAGACCAAAAAGTTCCCAGGTATTGGTGTGCAGTGTCCCTCTTGTCATTAAAGGGTTAACATTTATGTTTTATGTCCTATTAGCTGCCATTTTTGCAATGTAGCTGAGCTCATGTGATGATTCACTAAAGTTCTATAAATAGCATTTATGTCAATGGGAATCTGAATTTATTATTTTATTTGTATGGCCAGAATTGTGTCGCCTTTATGCATATACCCCTAAATACCAAGTGTTACACTTTTTCCACTGACACATCAACCACAAATGAAGATTTGTATTGTGACTAGGTTAAATAATTTATATATCTGTTATACTGGGTTCCTATTATCTATTAGATAGTAGTATCATGATGTAAATGTCTCGGTATCTAGATACGGGTGCAAGAAATGTGTCTACTTGCTTTTGTATCAGATCTAGACATGTGAGAGCCTGTTCTGTTTTCCTTTATGAACAACTGTCTGATCAAAGCAGAAACATTGATTGACCTAACACATCTCTTCTAGGTGCAGAAATGTAGCAACCTGTAAGGCATGACAATGTATTTTTAAGATTTGCCACTTCACTGCCCCTTGTAAAAAAAACAGGCTTCCAAGAAAAGTATTAGCAGATGGCTTCCTACTATGTAAGTCTGTTAGAATCAAACCAGATGGCAACTAGAAAGGAACATTAAACTTAAAAATTTAAACATGAAAAACAAAATATAGGCATTTCATTACAAAGTATAGCAACCAATGAACTGCATCTAGTTTTTTTTTTTTAATATTGATATTAACAGTCCAGGGGGGTTATGACCAGGTCAACGAAGAGAGCTTCTCAAGGGCTATTACTTCTTCAGTTCCTATGTTATTCGATGGATCGTATGCACTAACATTTCTTCAACTCTGGAGATCATAGTGCATAGGTTCTATAGAATAACATGGGAACTGGAGAAGTGACATCCCAGCAGAAGTTATCTATGTGTTATCACCTCTTTATCGCACCTTAGTGCATAACTCCTCTTGTGTAAGGAAACAGTAAATTTATATGTACGCAACATGGCCAAATCTTTCGATCACATAACCCAACCTTTTATTTCTATGCTTCATAAAGATGTTCTCAATCATGGAGACTCTGATTTGAAACAATGAAAGACATTCAATTAATACTAGTGAGATACATTATTTATACCTGTAGTATTCATTACCAACTACATCTATAAACATTATCACTAAGAATCACCCCTTGCCTGGACCACTGCACTCAACAGCACTTCTCACTCCCACCCACTGACTGGCAGGTCAGGTGGCAGGAGGCACTTACACCCAATAGCACTTACTCCTTCTGTGTGTAACCTACCTTCCTCTAGACAGTAAGCTGTCAGGAGCAGGGCCCTCTGATCCTTCTGTTCTTCACAGCTGATTGTACTATTTAATATCTCTGTATGTCTATTCCTAAAAGCGCTGCAGAATTTAGTTGGCACTATATAACTAAATAATAATCACTTTTATTCACAAATCATGTTGAAAAGACAGCAGCATAGACATGAATTTTTTTCTGTAGTACACCAATCAGGATGGGCTACCATTTGGATTTAACATGAAAACTGTTATAGAAATAAGCAGCATTTTAACAAACCCCATGATTTTGTTTGTTTAAATTTTTACTATCTCTATGATAGCTTGATAATATTGGGACTTGGTTAATTTATCACTGAAGACTATTATCCAGTTTAGCAGAAGATGATAGCTAAGAGTTGTCAGTTACTTAATTTTCCTTCTGGAGGCAATTTACACAGAATATGAGTGATATTTCTCCTCTTTGGTAAAGTTAGAGTGGGAAGGAAACTTATACAAAACTTACCAAAGGAGGGCTAAGCCTGATGATTTCAATGGACAAAACCTACCTGTGTCTGTGATATTAATATTGCCACACTACAGTGCTGATGTTCCCATGCAAACATGCATACGTCAAGCATGGGTTATCAGTGTGCACACTCACTCAGCTCACTGCAACGGGCAGCTGAAACAACGTTCTCAAGGGAATTTCTGTGGGAGTTGCTAGCTCCAGTTTTCAACCAATTTCTTCCCAAGGTGATATTTTACCCATCCTTAGTGATGTCAATTAACTAACGACTATGGGCCGTATGTTCAAAGAAGAAGCGAAATAGCTTTTGTTGTTTGTAACAATTTAAATTACGTGTTGTTGGTTTCAGAGAGTGTTGGTTGTGATCGGAAATATATTGTTGAAGTACGATTTCTGACTGAAATTGTCATATGTAACAAAAATATGTCATTTCCTTCACTGTTTTCTTAATGTACAAATTCTCTCGTTTGCACGATTTTTTTGTTATTGTATACAACAAGTTTTCATTACTCCTATACAATGCTGGTGAATAATTTAGCCATGCCCCTACCCCACCCCTTTGCCAGCAATTTGGAGTTGTGTCATACACGTTACTAGTTTATTGCAGTATATTCTATAGAAAATATGCTGTCCATGCATACAGATACTCATACCACATTTTTTTTATCATTATCCCTTTGAACATATGACCCTAAGGTTCTAAAGATGAAATGGCAATCCCCTACTGAGACTAGGATTTAAGCATAAATATATCACTGAAGTGCATAGCCTATAGTTGTTCAAGCCATCATATTTATATCCTTCACTTGACAATATTCCGTCAAATCATCAAAATGTTATTTACTTGTCATCACTATGTAGTTTACTTTTTAGTGAAGCTGTGGATGTTGCGGAGCTGGGGGCATGCATTTTCTTCTTGTACTAACCTCAAATTTTGCATGTCACATAAATATTGACTAGAAGTATCAATGTGCATAAACATAAGTTCTAAAGTGTAGGATATGATTTAAAGGGATAGTAATGTTTCATAATAAAAGCAGCTCTAATTAATCATCATAGTATTTGGACTTTGGAGAGTGTTATTTCAATTCTGTCAGAGTTGTAGTTTAAGAGTAATTCAATGACAAAGTGTCCCCCTCCCGCCCCTTTTCCTGATGTAACACTGTTCAGCCAGATCAGAAGGGAGGTACCCAGGTAGACTGCAGAGACGGACAATCTTCAATTAAGATAAGGGGAAAACCTGAAAAACTTGTCAAGGGGGGCAGGGCTTTCATTGTTCTCATAGGAAGAAGATTGTCCCCTTCTGTTATCTGTCTGGTCTCACAACCAGATTCCACATCTGAGGACAGATGGCTTACACTAGGTAAAAGGGGCAGGAGGGGAAACTTTGCTTGTGAATATCTCTCAAACCATAAAGGTTTGAGAGATAAGACTTATATCGCTCTTCATGTTTTTTAATGCCTATAAAGTAAAGATAAAATGAAGTATTACGATCCCTTTAAGTGCTGGGCATAGCAAGCCATATTCACAACTACTTCATTTGAAGAAGATGTAAGGAAAAATGGATGCCTTCAGCACTTAAGCTTTTACAACTTTACCAAGACAAATATTATGAATTCTAGAGAGAAAAAAGCAAAACTTTTCAAAAGATACATAATATGGTCAGATAAATAACTCTTTTATGATGAATATCTTTTCCTTTTATATCTTGGATACTAGAAACATCTCCAGCTCACTTTGAAGCAATGTACTGAAGGAGGCTCTAGCATCTAAAGGGTAAACTTGTCTCGTGTGTACCCATAAGGACTAGTTTTGTAAAGTAACCATATCATGATAAGTTGCTAATACGGATTTCTGGTTAATTGCATTGAGATCAGAGTATGGCACATTTAAATTCATAACTTGGTTTTCCAATTTATTTTTTGATAGAGGTTGATTTGTATTGGCTTTTTAATTAACTCCTTTAAATGCATCACTTTTTTCAACAATGAAAGTTGTATAATTTTATAATTAAACTATAACACATTCCATTGCACTGCAATGAAGGGAGGTTGGTAAATGAGCCTAAATCAGTTACATTAATTTGCCAATAAAAAGGAAGGTGTTTGTACTGAGTTGCTGCAGCCTTTGAACTCTGCACAAAAGAACCACAATGTGACCACTGAAACAAACAAAAGGAACACATTAACTGTAACTCTAAGTCTGGTTAAGGATGTGAAAGTGTTCCTACTGCAGTGTCATTTTCAGAAACGTATTATTGGGTGAGGGCCAAACACCTGTAACCTTTTTGACTCCTCTTTTGACATTCAGAACTGAGGTAAGTGTATCAGCCAAAGGATAAATTAAAGTAACCCATAACCTTTTATTTTGAAAAATCACATATAATATTTAGATTGTGTTTTCTTCTTGTATTTTCCCCTCTTATCCAAACCCTTTTGCTTTTTACCTTGTATTATTTTTTCTTCCCCCTTTATTTTCTCTAAATGCAATGTAACCCTATACTTTTCCTTTAAGATTCCAACTTCAGCAGAGGAAGGGGTTCTTTATAGTGAGGTTTGATTAATTGTGGAATTCTTTGCCCCATGGATGTGGTGATGACAGATACAATGGATACATTTATAGTAGAAGGGGATATACAGGGTTATTATATCTATGTTTATATTAAAGGGACAGTAATGTCCCATAAAAAATATTTATAGTTAGGTATAGGTTCAAAAAATAAACTAATTGCCACAAATCCTTTCTCTCAAAATGCTATGGTTTGAGAGATATAGGCACTGAAAGTTCCACCCTCCCTCCCCTTCTCCTGATGTTAGCTGTTCCCTATGGTGCAGTTGGCATGGTCCAGAATTGCTTATCTTTTGCTTTTTGCTAAAGGACCTTAATATCTTGATTTTAAAGGAGAATTTGTATCCATTGCATGCAATTGGTATATTAACAATAATGAAACTAGCATCTCTTGTCCAGGTGCTTTTGTAACCACAACCTCATGTAAAAGATTCAATTTTTTTCAATCAATTTCAAAATGAAAACAGGATATGTGTGGGGGAGGAAGAAAGGGCTAGAAGGAGAGGAGTGAGAGAGAGAGACACAGAGAGAGAGAGAGAGAGAGAGAGAGAGAGAGAGAGAGAAATGAGATTGTTGATTCTATTATCTTCCTTCACAAAGTGGAACTGTCACTTTGTAACAAATAGATGATTCTGAAAGTTTGATTTATAAAAAAAAAGTTTGAAGTGTAATGTTTGGATGAAAAATCTCCAGCCACTGGGAATAACCTTCTACTGCTCAGCAAGAACTTTACCCTAGAATAAGTGGCTCTTAATTTGTTTAACAGAAAGATTTACTGAAGTAAAGCATCAGTAAAGTATGTCTATACTATTTTAAGTGTTTTGGTATCACTTAGTCCACACCTAATGGTTTCTGTTTACAAACTGATAAATACTTGTGATCTTTATGAGTTATGAGAAGGTGTGACCAAGAGGTAAACTTCAATAAAGATCATTATGTACAGGAAACTGCAGATATAATGCATAAAAAATAGTTCAATATACCGTACATGGCTCTTGAATGAAGGGCACCAACCTAATTAAACTGTTAAACAAACTAAGAGACATTAGTAGGGTACAATTCTCATTTAAAGGGGTAGTAATACTTAAGATGTAAAAAAATATATGCTGTAGGATTTATGTCCCTGAATAAAACGAGGGTACTACCGCTGCAGAGAGAATTTTTATTATAAAATTATAACAGCTCAGACTTGAATTTTTTAGCTGCAATATCACAGTGGCCTGAAAATTTACAGTGGAGCTGTTGCTACACCATCCTATGTAGATTTATGGCCTACAGACCAGAGCTGTCTATAGGATGGTGTAGCAACAGCGCCACTGTACAATTTCAGGCCACTGAGATATTGCACCTAAAAAAGTTTGAGCTGTTTTAATTTTATAATAAAATAGCTCTCTGCAGTGGGAGTACCCTTGTTTTATTCGGGGACTTAAACCCTACAACATATATTTTTTAACATCTTAAGTATTATTATCCCTTTAAGGCAACTGATCCACTTTAATAGAAAATAAAAGCAATAACATCACAGATGAACAGACATTGGCTGCTCCCCTTTTGAGCTTTATTCTGGTGACTTTTCCAGAAAACTAGAAATCTGCAACTGCAAAGCAATGCTTTGCATACCCCTCCGGCACTGAAAGGGTTAAAAGAATGGCAGTATGCAATTTTGCGATTCTAAAGGCAATGAAGCCAACTATATTTTGGAACACAGCTTCCCTTTAAGTCAGACATATTTAACTTAATACAACCTGTCTCTGTCAAACTAAACATTTATATTAATGTGCCTGTTAAACATAATTAACTTATGGATCTCCTGGCCTATAATTATTTTATTATGAGAAGAAGGGAATAAACGCTTTGAAAAAGCTCAGCAGGGGATCTGAAATCTGAATTTAACACAATCAAAGTGAAACAAGCTGAACATTTTAACCAATAAAACATATCTTCAAACATCAAAATAAAAAAACACTTTGTAATGAAAGCTTAACCCTTTGGTACACTGTACAACAATGGTTGAGTCCTTGGAAGCTAGAGAGGTGACTCCAATGCATTTCTCCACAAACATGGGCATCTGCAGTGGGTGGAAAGGGGGTATCCTAATAGAAATAAATGAGGGTAGACAAACAAGCCTACAGTTACTTTATAGAAAAACAATCCTGGTCCAGGTGAGGGTACTGTTGCACAACACAATGGAATAGGTTGTAGTCCATCTACTTATGTAATAGAGGTAGGAGATCCAGATGAAGGGCCGTCCAGCAAGAATAATAAAAATAGTGAAGATAATGATGAAGATAAGTTTCCTTTTTAGAGACTTGACCAAAGATAGTCCAACAAACACTGGAACATCCTTGGTGGAGAAACCAAAATCAGTTTCTTCCACTAAAGGAAGATCCAGGGAAAAAAAAGATCAAGTTCAAAGGTTGCAGAGGAAATAGTAGCACCAGAAAACAAACAAACAAAAAAACAGAATAGACTAATGATGAATGAAATAGATAAAAAGATTTATAATTTATCTAGTCACACTTTATCGCCCTCTGAAGAATCAATTCTTAGAAAAGGTTTGTCCAACTAAACCAAATCTTTTCCAGCTTTTTATAGATCTTAATGAATATGTATGGAAATTATCATTAAAGGGATAGTATTACTTTGTTTATCTTTATTTTATTTTGTAGGCATTAAAAAAACATGAAGAATGATATGTCTTATCTCTCAAACCTTTATCATTTAAGAGATATTCACAAGCAAAGTTCCCCTCCCACCCATTTTACCTAGTGTAAGCCATCTCTTCTCAGATGTGGAATGCAGTCCATAGACCAGACAGATAACAGCAGGGGACAATCTTCTTCCTATGAGAACAATGAAAGCCCTGCCCTCCTTGACAAGTTTTTCAGGTTTTTCCCTTATCTTAATTGAAGATTGTCCCTCTCTGCAGTCTACCTGGGCACCTCCCTTCTGCTCTGGCTGAGCAGTGTTACATCAGTAAAAGGGGCAGGAGGGGGAAACTTTGTCATTGAATTACTCTAGAACTATAGCTCTGACACAATTGAAATAACACTCTCCAAAGTCCAAATACTATGATGATTCATCAGAGCTGCTTTTATTATGAAACATTACTATCCCTTTAAAGATACATTTTTTTAGCAATTGTCTAAAAGGTAATGTAGGAGCTAAACCGCTTGTAACTCAAGATGTTCTATATGATGAAGAAAATAGAGAGATCTTCCCTTTTATGTTTAAGATTACGGATTTCATACTCAGTGGCCCTGTTCCATCTAATCTCAGATCTAAATCGCATTTTAACCCAGTAGGGAGTAAAAATATGATGATATGTTTAGGATTTCAAGAAGTTACATCAATATCAGGGTACACAAAAGCATGTGTCCAGTTTAGAAACTAAAGCTATGCATGGCCTCTAAAATAATCAGAATATCATTATAAAATCTTTTAAGCAAAAGATTAAGCGGGAGATTAGGGCACTCAATGCATGGCTGAAGTCTTGGTGTAAGAAGGAGGGCTTTGGGTTTTTAGAGCACTGGACTGATTTTGCTTTGGGGTACAATCTCTATAGTAGGGATGGATTGCACCTGAATGCAAGAGGGTCTCAAGTGCTTGGGGACAGGATGACTAGACGGTTGGAGGAGATTTTAAACTAGGAAGGGGGGGAGGGGACAATAAATACTGGGCTAGATAGTATAGAAAGGGAAGGCGATGTAGTTAATAACCAGGTGGATGGATCTGGGGGCTGGGTTAGTACACATGATAGGGAGAAGCCTATAAACCACATCAAAATTAAATCACAAATGGAACATGGCAGTGGCATAAATTGTACTCTTGCAAATGCCAGAAGTTTAACTGGTAAAATAGGGGAATTGGAGCTGGTAGCTGAAATCGAAAACTATGACTTGATTGCCATAACAGAAACATGGTGGGATGACACACATGATTGGTCAATCAATTTGGAGGGCTACATGTTGTTTAGAAATGATAGGTCAAACAAAAGAGGTGGTGGGGTCTGTCTATATGTCAAGCCAGCATTTTTGTCTCATTTGTGGGAAGATATATGTGATGACAGTAGTGAACATGTGGAATCCCTGTGGGTTGAAAGAGTCAATGGGGGTAAAGCTGCCCAGAAAATATTAGAGGGTATTTGTTATAAACCACCAAACATTTGTGACCTTGAAGAATCACAGCTATTAATGCAAATAGAAAAGTCTTCTCAAATAGGGAGAACTATAATTATGGGGGATTTTAATTATCCAGAAATAGACTGGAAAAATGGAGCAACTAATTCTACTAAAAGCAGTACGTTTCTGAACTTGTTGAATGACACTTTTTTGTCTCAATTAGTACAGACCCCAACCAGAGAGGATGCATGTTTAATTCATCTCTTGGTCTCGTTGACTGGGATAGAATATTTTCAGGAAAAAACACAGAAGGTAAGTGGAATGCCTTCAAAATAACATTGCAATAATATACATATAAATGTATCCCCTTTGGAAACAAATTCAAAAGAAGCAAATTAAAACCAATGTGGCTAACCAGTAAAGTAATTCATAAAATAAATAACAAGAAAGCAACATTTAAACATTATAAAGCTGAGGGATCAGCAGAGGTATTTGCAGAATACAAAAATGCAAACAAAACCTGTAAAAGATGACTAAATTAGCTAGACTGGAGAATGAAAAAATTATTGCTAAGGAGAGCAAGAGCAACCCAAAAAATTCTATAAATACATTAATGGCAAAAAAATAAAGTCTGATAATGCTGGGTCCTTGTTATCTGAAACGGGTGAGATGGTCAGAGGGGACAGACATTCATCTACTAATGAAAAGGATTTGGGAGTAATGGTAGACAATAGACTTAGCAGTAGCGTGCAGTGCCAGCTGGCAGCTGCAAAGGCCAATAAGATATTGGCATGTATTAAAAAGGGTATTGACTCAAGGGAGGAAGATATTATTATGCCTCTTTACAGATCCATGGTAAGACCCCACCTAGAATATGCTGTTCAATTCTGGGCACCCTTTCTGAAAAAGGACATTATGGAACTAGAGAAAGAGGAGCAGGAGGAGGACTAGAAAACTAGTAAGGGGAATGGAAAGTTTAAGTTATGAAGAAAGGCTAGAAAAGTTAAACTGGTACACACTATAGAAAAGGCGTCTTAGAGGGGATATGATAACACTATATAAATATGTTCAGGGCCCATACAAAGGGCTCTCCAAAGACCTGTTCATCCCATACAAAGGGCTCTCCAAAGATCTGTTCATTAACAGAACAGTACAAAGGACATTAACTCCTAACTTTTTCAAATATAATGGAGAATTTTATTTGCAAACAAAGGGTATATCAACGGGCACCAAATTTGCACCAAACTATGGCAGCCTTTTAGGGGGGTATTTTGAGAAGCTGAAGATTTATCCATCTTGTTGGTTTGGAGCAAATTTGGTGCTCTGTTGCTGTTTTATTGATGATGTTTTAATAATTTGGAAAAGAGATCCTGAAATGATTGATGAGTTTGTTAAATCTTTAAATCAAAACTTTTGGGGTATTACATTTACAAGTACAGTAGAAGAAAACAAACATTGAATTGCTTGATTTATCATCATTAGGCAATTTAGGTGAAAATATAAAATCCAGAAAATTTTTCAAGTTGGTTGGTGTCAAAATCTATTTAGATTTCAATAGTTGCCACCATAGGAAGTGGCTACACAATGCCCCTTGTGGATGATTCTGTAGGATACAAAGGAATTGTTATTCCATTTTAGACTAAGACGAACAATGTAAAGTACCCATTAACAGATTTTTGGATAAACCGTATCTGAAGGATTTTTGTTTTTGACTCGTTTATCAGAGCTACAGATTTTAAACCAAAATTGAATCCCAATAGAAATAAGAATAAATATGATGATTTCCCATTATTTATTACTAGAGTTAATACTAAGATCCTGAAACAACATCCTTTATTGTACAAACATAAAAATAGAAATCCAAGAATAGTCTATAGCAGGGCACCTAGTTTAAAGAACATGCTAGTTCCAACTAGACAAAATAAAAGAAATCCCAAAATAGTACATACTAAGGTTCAGCTAAATAATAATAGGGGACTTATTAGTTCTAACAGATCTTAGAAGGTTCATGCAGATGCCATGGTAGTGGTTGTTGTACATGTGATTTTATTGGAAATAATGTAGACACTTTTTCTTCTACAGTGAAATCTGACAAATTCCAGATACATAGTGTTATGAATTGTGCCTCTAGTTTTGTTGTTTATTTATTGCAGTGCAGTTGCGGCCTACAATATGTAGGCCGCACAACACCTTGGATCAAAATTTGGACGAAGCAGGAGAAACATTTCAATGTGATATAGATACCACAGTTGATTGATGGTGCAGAGAGTGGTGCTACATTATATTAAAAATATATCTGATCCCAATCTAAAGAAATTTGCTCAAGGAAGGTTACAAACATCTTTATTGACGGCCGACAAAATAGAACACATTGCAACAGTATTCCTACCCATTGTAGTCGGGAGAGAGTAAGAGAATAAAAAGTTGAATTTGCCGAGAGAAAGACCCTGCCTCTGCCCACAGAAAAGAAGAAGATTCATTTAAACCCCTAAAGTTGGGAAAAACGGAGAGCATACTGCCTGCAGGGTGAGAAAAAGGACAGTAGAGGTAATATAATGGCTTTTAAAAGGGTCACATATACACCATAACACCGATTTAAAACAGAGACTGTCAGAGCATTAAAGGAGCAGTAAACTTAAAAAAGTACTTACACTATATAAGTAGATTAAGTGATGGTGTATTCAGTGCTGTCTTTTTTTTTCTGAGGGCTTTTTGGTTAAGGAGTAATTCCTATTTTAAGTTTGTGTTTTTTTAATCATGAGCTCCCCCTAGTGGCATCATTTAGGTTAGGGAATTCACATCGTGGACTTGGAAAGGTCAGTAGGAGGATCAAACTTCCTGAGGCATTTAGAAATCAGCTGTTGGTGGCTGGTGCTGAGGGGGAGTGTCTGCTAGAGGAGGAGTACGCTACATGAACAGCATCAGCTGAAGATTTACCTCAGAAGAGACAGAAAGCTTGTTTTTCTCCTGAAGCCTGTTGTAGTTTGAAAGATTGAGACTGTAATTTGAAGGTTTGTTTGCAAGATAGACAGACTTCACTGTTATGTATTGGTTAATGCTGGGAGTTGAATTTTTTTAAAACTATACTTGTAAATGTAAAAAAAAAACTAATTTTGTATACATGGGGAATGTACAGTATGCTGCACTATTAACCCTGTGAGTGCCAGAGGAGTAAGCAAGTAAGTATGGAGTACTCCTCTGGCACTCACAGGGTTAATAGTGCAGCATACTGTACATTCCCCATCTATACAAAATTAGGGTTTTTTTTTACATTTACAAGTATAGTTTAAAAAAAATTCAACTCCCAGCATTAACCAATACATAACAGTGAAGTCTGTCTATCTTGCAAACAAACCTTCAAATTACAGTCTCAATCTTTCAAACAACAACAGGCTTCAGGAGAAAAACAAGCTTTCTGTCTCTTCTGAGGTAAATCTTCAGCTGATGCTGGTCATGTAGCCTACTCCTCCTCTAGCAGACACTCCCCCTCAGCACCAGCCACCAACAGCTGATTTCTAAATGCCTCAGGAAGTTTGATCCTCCTAATGACCTTTCCAAGTCGACGACGTGAATTCCCTAACCTAAATGATGCCACTAGGGGGAGCTCATGATTAAAAAAACACAAACTTAAAATAGGAATTACTCCTTAACCAAAAATCCCTCAGAAAAAAAGACAGCACTGAATACACCATCACTTAATCTACTTATATAATGTAAGTACTTTTTTAAGTTTACTGCTCCTTTAAGGATATAGCACCTTTGAGAACCGCATAAGAGGGATCAGAACTTTTGCTGACAAAACAGAACAGAAGAATAGCACACCAGCACAAATAATATTTGTAACTAGATACAGATTTATGCCCTGATAGTAGAGGAGGAATTTTTATTATAATTGTATTTTATTATTATTTTGATGTACTGTGGATATCCATAATATGTTTTAATATTTGTAGAAATAAATATATGTTGAAAATAATTGCACATCCGTTTGGCACTTTGTTATCTTGTAAATATTGGTTCCCCCTTTTGTCACTTTCACACAGTGACAAACAGATAGTAGCAGCCTAATAGGATATACAATAATAAACAAAAGGTTTTACATTGTGTGCAGTGTATTGAGATTAGAGCGCTATTTGTGAGGGGGAAGAGACATAGGATTGGAGACGGTATTGTTATACTGACTGGGATTGGAGGTCTAACCTCCATACTATTTTTTGATTTTTGATGTTGGTTTTTATTTAGTTTTCTATTATATATATATATATATATATATATAATTTGTTTTTTCTCTAGTAACTAGATCAATCTTCTACTGCAGTGATTCTTAACCAGGGTGCCGTGGACATCAGCTTAGGGTGCCCTGTGTTTTCTATGAAGACTACCAAAAATGGACTTTTAAATAAAGATTTTATAGAAATTGTTACTCACAATATTTTTAGTTTTGTTATTATGATTGTAATACATAATAATAACTGTATATCTATGTATTGTACCCTTCATTATGCCCTTGATAAGTTACATTGAATATGTTAGGGTTGTCCCAAATTTTCTGATTATGTGTTAGGAGTGCCCCGAACAAAAAAGATTGAGAACCACTGTTCACTTATTGTTGTTCATTTTATTTTATCATCAAGTTTATTATTTTTATCACCATCATTACAGATCAATCACCAACACACGCTTAGAATTAGCTTTTAATATATAATTCATCACAATTATTAATGATATTATTTATCATCATCACATCATTCCCATTTCATTTTTGTCTATCTAGACCATTCACTAACACATACTTATTAGCTTTCAATAATTAATTAATTACCATCATCAATTATTTTGTTTTATATATATATATATATATATATATATATATATATTTTTTTTTTTTTTTTTTTTTTTTTTTATTATTATTATTATTATTATTTCTTTATTCAATCATCATAGTATTATTCACATTTCATTTTAGTCTGTCTATTATGGATAGTATCACTCTTAATTCATCAACACTTAGATTTTTCACTTTATTTTATTTCAAGAGTCACACCATTTATGATGTCATATTTATTACTATAATTTATTTTTTCATTCTTGAGACTAAGAGTATGTTTATTATATTATCACAAGTGTATATTACTACCTAGATTTATCTGAAACCAAGAGTATGTTTATTGTATTATGATTTACTGTGATACAAGTAGTTCATGCCATTATATAGAGCTATGTGATATCATCTTGCTATCGTGTCAGTGTATTGTTGTGAAGTATACATTGTTGAGGTGTGCTCTTTGTATGGGTTGTATACTGCCAGTGAGTGTTTATTTGATGATCCTGGAAACATTTGTAGTCCAACTCAATATCTGCAGTCCAACATTAATAGATCTGTTTTAGGGGCAACATGTAAAAGTTTAAAATTTTACCATAGTATGACTTTTTTAGTTCCATCTGGAATTTTAGATCCTTTCTGTATTTATTTATTTATTTATTTTTAATGAATTTATGCTGCTCGCACGCACCATTTTTTTATGAATTAATCTTTTCTGCCCGTATGTATTAGTTTTTTCATGATTGAACCTATGTTATTTCTAGGTCATTGATTTAAGTATTGGCCCTTTGGGTGCTGGAGGGGTAGGCAGCGCTTTGCAAAGTGGTGAGTTGCAAGCCCCTCTGTCACTCAAGGGGTTAATAAAGAATTCTAGGCACTTGGGGGTGCACAGATTAGGTATTTTTCATTATCAAATGCATTTTCTTTTTTGTGTTTTGTTGCCATATGGAATAATCTTTGTACAAATTATTGTAGCATGTATATATTAGTTTTTTATGAATAAACCAATGTTGTTTGCAGGTCCGTGATTTATGTGTTACTAAGGGGTTAAGACATTTTTGGGTGTATGGATTATATATTTTGTTCACCATTATTTATAATTAAAAGTATTCATTGGTATAGATTATTTTTTGTTGCTATATAGAATGAGTCTTCTAATGAATTTGCATATATGTAGATCGCCCACGTTGTAGTGATGGGATATGAGTAAAGCATCGCTCTTTATTACCGAAGGTGTTCTTTTTATAGTGAATGAATTTCTTTTTCATGAACAATTCACTGACAAATTCATTCACTGTAATATCAACTTAGATTGTTTCCATGATTACTCCAATTAAAGCTAAATGGTGGTCTATTTAAATTACACGTATGGCTGTTTTCTCCGTTTGCCATTCTTTTTACACATTTGATAAAGCAGTGTTGAGAGATGAGAAAGGCGTGTGTGTTTTGAATGTTTTTAATGGTGTTTTATGCTAAACAAAGAATGATTTAACTTATCTGAGGAACATCCTGTCCGTTAGAGGGGAAGAGTTGTCTGTCACCCCAAACAGAGATGGGATTAATCTCTCTGTATGCTTGTTTGTTGTGAGATAGTGCATGTGTGTCCTCCAACCACTTCCACATGTATGTGCCTATAGATCTTATTTTCAGTTGTGTACATTGTATAATAGGCACTATAGATGCATTGTTTTTCTTTTTTGGTTTCATATTGCTTTGGATCTGGTTGCCTAACTGTTAAGAACCATGTGCAGCGTTAAAAAGTGGACTTGTCACCTTAAAGGAATAGTAATGTTTCATAATAAACTAAGCTCTAATTAATCATCATAGTATTTGGACTTTGGAGAGTGTTATTTCAATTCTGTCAGAGTTGTAGTTCAAGAGTAATTCAATGACAAAGTATCCCCCCGTCCCTTTTACTGATGTAACACTGCTCAGCCAGAGCAGAAGGGAGGTGCCCAGGTAGACTGCAGAGAGGGACAATCTTCAATTAAGATAAGGGAAAAAGCTGAAAAATTTCTCAAGGGGGGCAGGGCTTTCATTGTTCTCATAGGAAGAAGATTATCCCCTGCGGTTATCTGTCTGGTCTATGGACTGCATTCCACATCTGAGAAGAGATGGCTTACACTAGGTAAAATGGGCGGGAGGGGAAACTTTGCTTGTGACTATCTCTCAAACCATAAAGGTTTGAGAGATAAGACTTATATCGTTCTTTATGTTTTTTTAATGCCTACAAAATAAAATAAAGATAAAACGAAGTATTATTATCTCTTTAAGATAGTTTATTTAATTATAAAAAGAATTAATAACTGCCTAGGGGTGTTCAAAGAAACATGGAGGAGTTCTGGAACACACCATTACCACTATGAAAGAGAACTGAAAAGTTCAAAAATCCCCCCAAATGGGAATTTTAAACCCTTCAATACTAGAGAGGTCTCTAGCATTCAAGTGGTTAAAATCCTCAATGAAATCAAGGAATTTCAGTTTTCCAGTATATTGTAAATGGTTTGCCCCAGAACTCCTCTTATTTTCTTTTGAACATGTGGTCCTATTTGTTGCGCTTGACATTTATTTGTAATATAAATAGTTTCTAGGAAATAACTTTTTTGTTGTGTGCTAATTTGTTATTGTAATAGATCAATATTACCACACATTAAAGGGGTGTATTAATATAACTCCACACTCTGATATGTACTGGAATCAATTTCTTGGTGCTATGTCCCTATAAATCCAGTTTACAGTCTCCTTATGCTGACAATGGTTGCTTGTGCCAAGAAGATATTAGTGGGGAAGTGCATAAGTATTTTGGGGGTCCCATTCTTCTATGCCTTGTTTAATGCTGTTTACTAACAAGACACAGAGGAAAGTGGTATAACCCAACTCTGAGAAAAGGGTCTATGTGACCTATAAATGTGTTGGTTTACAAGGTCTCATTGTTTTTAGCCACCATATATATGTGGTAGTTTTTACTACATACCAGATCATTATTTGGAGTCCACTTACATTGAAAGTATATGATCAGTCCTATGCCCTTTATTTCTTTCTCTTACCTGCAGAATAAACTCAGCAAAACTCCCTTCTTACCCTCCTGAAAATATGTCATGCTGTTTTATAAGATACATAAGCACAAATAAAGGCACTGTACCTGCCAAAAAAAGTTAGAGTTGGAGGGTATGTACATGGCTTCTATAGAGTCCAATAAAGAGGAGAGCAGTCTCCCATGTTCACCAAGTAAGGAGTTGATGTGACCCTGCCTTGCTGATCTCGGTGATCTGCACAGTAAACAGAAGGAACAGTGGAGGAACAAAGGACCAAAAGCCACGCTGAAGCCTCCCAGGATCAGCACCTCAGAAATCCTGAAGCAACCAGTTATGGTCTGAAACCCCTAGGATCTACTTTACTTGTAATCCATGATTTTGTTTCTCACCTTATACAACTTCATAGCATTGTTGGAATTTTTTCATGTGAGTGAAACTGTAAATGAATACAAATTTGATAAACCATACCATGGTTGGTTTTCTTTTTATATATGGTTTATACATCTCATTCAAAAATACATTTAAATAGTGAGTTTTGTGGAACAAGAATGTATTTTAAGTTTTTCAGACACACAGATGTATTTCTGCCCTATACATTTAGGTTTTAACCAACTTTCTTTTTTCAGTAGATGTCATTTTTTAATGTATTTTTTTATTGTATTTATTCTTTGAGTGGCATATGTTGGATCACTTGTTTCAAGTCATTCTTAACCTGTAGTCTTAGCTACCCATCAAGCAGGCAGTCTGTGAGAATCCCTAAAATCCCTGTTAGTAACAACAGTTAGTGTAAGTTGGTCTCTGATTGGTGACTTCCACTGTATGGCCCTCTTATTTCTACTGTGTAGCTGATATATCCGTAACAGATTTTAAAATGGTAAATTGCATCTAACAAAATCTGCACATGACACTATCAGGAATTATATTTTGTGATTTTTTTTAAATTAGAAATGCGTATACTACAGTGCAAGATAATAACAATTGTGCTTGCATCTTCAATTTCCAAAAATAAAAAGTGACACTAAAATTAAAGAAATTGCTACTACAATTGTATAAAAGTGAGTTTGTAGCAACTGTTAAAATAATGTGAAACTGCCTAAGAATAAGGAATAATGATCTTTATTTTGATATGTATGTGAAAGTGGAATGAATAGCACCAGTGGAACTTGTAGATGGAGGTAAAATGGAGACTATTCATTTGGTCAAGATTTTTATTAACTACGTTGACGTTTTCAATATGTCTTAATAAAGATTAACTGAGTTTACTATAATGGCAAAAAAAATAATTGCCCCTAGAGTATTTCTTGTCTGAGTCCCAAGGGTACTATTCCGTATTACTTTGTGTAAATTATGCCTTTGAGCATACATTTGACATAACTTTTTTAACGTAACCGCCTCCATCTTTTTGCATGTGTGTGTCTAAAATCAAATAACATACTCATGGAACTAAAAAGCTTTTAAATGAGTACTTCAGTCTATCTTCTTCTGTGGTGAGCTCCAAGGTGAGTTTTATAGGTTATTTTGGATATAGAAAAACCTTTATCTAAAAAATCCTTGATAAAAGGAACTGTTGTACTTGAAGCTTTGAAATCTGCTTTGAGTTCACTACAGAAAAAGTCTTCATTACTGTTCTTTGACTAATCTGGCCAGTTTGTAACTTTAACTATGGTACTGCCCCATCTAGTCTAGCTTATATAAAGCAATATTAGTTAAAATGTCTTCAGCTGACTTGAAACTAACATGGTTCTTCTGTATTTTACCATTAAAAGGTTGATAAATATTCACTACCAATTTTGATAAAAGTGTCCTGAATGAAGTCTTTGTATATGTGCACCTCTCCTGCATTGTGTGTGTGTGTGTGTATGTGTGTGTGTATGTTTGTGATGCTCCTGTGGCAGAAGGCACTTACACCCAATAGCACTTACTCCTTCTGTGTCCAACCTTCCTTCCTCTAGACTGTAAGCTTTCACGAGCAGGGCCTTCTGATCCTTCTGTTCTCTATATTAGATTTGTACTATTTAATATCTCTGTATGTCTATTCCCTATTGTACAGCGCTGCGGAATTAGTTGGCGCTATATAAATAAAGAATAATAATAATAATCACATTTGTTTAGACATGCACTTAATTCCTACCGTATACATGATCACACCCTGAGGAACAGAAAAGATGTACTGTGTCATATTGGTTTAGTAGGAAAAAAAGATGTTAATGAGCCAGTATTTGTCATTGCTCAAGTACATGCTGACTTAAACAGTGCTAAGGAAGATGAATGGAATGTTTGTCCATTACAGCACATTTCATGTTTATCGTATTTACTGTGAAACGTGATTTATGACATGTTATATTAGCACTTGCCTTCTCGTTATTTTCTTCAAGTGTTTGATGGCGTCTCCTGTTCTAATTTTCACAGGCATGTTCCAGTTACAATGTACACCTGCTTGTTTGTAGGAAACACAGTTTTTAACATAAAATTTAACCACGTTCCAAGAAACTACAAGTGTGTAAATCAATAGGCACACATAAATAAAGGTAAGCCAGTGAAGTTAACCCTTTGAGTGCCAGAGAGGTAAGCCACGCATTGCTCTGCAATGCGTTGTGTACCCCTCTGGCCCTCAAAGGGTTAATATTCTTTGTGTTTTCATGGACATTTCTTAATAGTGCCGTTGGGAACAGAGGGTTTTCCGACACATTAGACTCTCATGTCAGCAGTTGCTCTTTGGGGTAAGTACACCGCTGGGCAATCATCATTAGGACTTGAACCCTTTGAATGCCAGAAAAGCAAACAAAGCATTGTGAAGCAATGAATTGCACACCCTGCTGGCACTTAAAGGGTTAATGTATAAAGTAAAGCAACAGACTGCCAAATTGTTTACCTCTTAAATTAGTTAGGTGGGACTGAAAATACATTCCAACACTAGGCTGACCAGACCTCACCTTTAACCTGGAATGCGTAGGAGAAATGCATACTGCAGGACTGCTTTGATTTCAGTGAAGTACTGAAAAATGGTTATTTCCTATGTGTCCCCAGTTAAAGGTGAGATCTGGTCAGCCTATCCAACACATGACTTAGCACATTATGGTTTTCATCCATTTACCCCACTATTCTGATGCAAAAACACTGTGCACATCGACATATAACCCTTTGAGTACCAGAGGGGTACGCAAAGCAATGCGCTGTGTACCCCTCTGGCACTCAAAGGGTTAAGAACATAGGGCTATTTTGAAGATAATGAATTATGGACAAAGCAACTACACCATAGGGGACAAATGAAAAGTCCCAATGAGTTTAAATTAACCCCTTGAATGCTAAAGAGATATCCAGTGCATAGAAGACTTTAGATTGTAAGCTTTCAGACAGGGACCTCACTCCCAGTGTTTCACTTGTAACCCTGTATTGTCTAAACCCTTGGATTGTAAAACTCATTCATTCACTGGGAAGCGATGTGTTAGAGACCTCTCTATCATTCAGTGGTTTAATAGATCTGTGTAAATCAATGAGATAAACAAGATCTGGGCGGGCTGACCTGGAAGCCACATTATTAGTGTTGAGCGAGCACCCCGATGCTCGGGTGTTCGGGTGCTCTGACCGAGCACCCCCGGAGGCTCGAGTGCTCGGCCGAGCACCCGAGCCCCATTGAATTCAATTGGAGGACTCGAGCATTACACCAGGCACCCCCTGCTCTGATGAGGGGAGGGTGCCTGGTCAATGCCCCCCTTCATCTCCACAATGTCCCCCTTCCACAATGTCCCCCTTCATCTCCACAATGTCCCCCTTCATCTCCACAATGCCCCCCTTCATCTCAACAATGCCCCTCTTCCACAATGTCCCCCTTCCACAATGTCCCCCTTCATCTCCACAATGCCCCCCTTCATCTCAACAATGCCCCTCTTCCACAATGTCCCCCTTCCACAATGTCCCCCTTCATCTCCACAATGTCCCCCTTCATCTCAACAATGCCCCTCTTCCACAATGTCCCCCTTCCACAATGTCCCCCTTCATCTCCACAATGCCCCCTTCCATTTCCACATGTCCCCTACCTCCAGTCCCTGGTGGTCCAGCGGAGCGTCTGTAAGATCTGTGCCTCCTTCGGCACAGATCCCTGCCACCCGAACATGGCGGGCGAGCACATGGCGGTACTCGTACGAGTACCGCCATGTGCCGAGCAGAGCGATGCTCGAGCCGATCCGAGCATCGGCCGAGCATGCTCGCTCAACACTACACATTATGGTTTTGCCCCCACCTGAAAAATGACTGCAGAAGCCCATGTTTATTTGTACCTTATGATGCAGCTGGTTTGCCCCAAACTGATCTTTTATTCCTTACATAAGACAGGACTGGATTCAAATGCAGGAGAAAAATGTTACCTTCCTATTGAAGTCTATGGTGATACCTGGAGATAATAGCAGAGATAAAATTAGCACCTGCATTTGAATCCAGCCCTAAATCTATCCACTCCTGAGCCGCACTAGTAAGAATTTCCCTATGAACAATAATGAGATTCACACTGCTCCAAGACACATTAAAAAAACATCTGACAACAGCTTCAGCTGTGTGAGAGAACCCACTGGTAAATGGAAAAAAACACATAGCAATATGCAGGTGAGTTCTTCAGTATTCACTGTGTTAACCCCTTCAGTACAAGAGGGGTTTCCAACGCATTTTGCTTTGGAAACCCCTCTAGCACTCAAAGGGTTAAAAACACTATATAAATCAATTATTAGTTTATTTGTACCATATCGCGCAGTTGGTTTGTTTCACAATCTTTCCACTTTATATTTATACATTTGCCCTGTTTTGTCCATTCACGCCTGGCCTCCCATCCATTCTTCTATGAGGCAATATGCTGTAAGTTTAAATAATGTGAATGAGAGAATTGTACTCAATGTGGTCACCTTGCACATATTCATTTTATTAATAATATACATATAAATTAAAACACAAAATAAACAAGACAAAAATCTAGATCTCGCCAGAAAGGCCTGCAATTATTTGGATATTCCTCTGGCACTCAAAAGGTTAAGCACCTCATTTTCTTTGCATTCAATAATATTTATTTTATAAACACCAAAGAAGAACAATATTGAATATATTGTACTGAAATATTCTGTAGTTTTGGATTTCGTGTGAAAAAGTTGTTTCTCAAGACCTGATTCAAGTCTGGCTTAGTAGCGTTTCATTTTTTTTTTTTATACATTTCCTTTGCATTGCTAGCCAATCAGAATGCTGGGAATGCAATCAGTTGAGCTCACCCCACCATCAAAAAGGTTCTCTCACGTTCAGATGTCCATCTCCCTCCTTGTTTCCCCCAGTGCCCTCCACCTCTTCTCCCTCACCCCTCCTCTCTCTCACACACCAGCTGCATTCTTATTGTCTGAGTCCTGCCTCCCATGTGCCAGCCCTTCTCACTCTCCTGTGCTCTGGCTTGCTCTCTTTTCGGGTCCATTTCTCTTTTCTCTCTAGCCCACTTTCACTCCCTCCCATTCACCTCCTCTTGCTCTCTCCTCTTGGCCTCCCCTCTCTTCCACCCTTTGGCTCTTTTTCTTACCACTTCTTGGCTTTTTCTTGCTTCTTCCAATCTGTCCTTCCACTTGGATTTCTCTTACTCCCTCTCTTGGTCTATATCACGCTCCCAGACCCATATTCTGTCTCCCTTGCTCGTTTTCCTGCCCACCCACTTTCCCTCTGTTCCTCTGAAATGAAGTCTCGATCAACAGTGACAAAGCTGGAATTTTTGCTAATCTCTAAAATAAAGAACAATATCCTATATAATAATTCGCCAAGTTGTGTGTAACGCCCGACATGCGCAGTAGACACTGCTGCGCGTGCGGCAGTCATGCGCAGTGGAGACTGCCTGCGCCGTGGCTGATACAGAGCTGGGCGCTCCGAAGGAGCGTCCAGCTCTCTATCAGCCGAGGCGCGGCCAGTCTCCACTGCGTGTGACTGCCCCGCGGCCGGCTGCCAGAGGCACTGTGGCCCGTGTAACGGGCTGTTCAACTAGTTTATAATAAAATAATGAACACCTGTTAACCTTTTAAGTGCCAGATGGATATACATTGCTTTGCTCTGCAATGAGCTGCACACTCAAAAAAGTTAAGCAAAAGGTTAAAAGGTTAAGCAAGGGCACAGAAAGCTAAACTGCATCAAAACAAGGACAGAGTCTATAAGTATAAGTATGTAACAAGAAAAATAATAATGTATATGAAATGTATTAGGGGAGATGTATAAATACCATTCTTAGTGTATGTTTAACCATAGAATTGCAGGAGGCAAGTATAATGAGACTTGTCACTAAACTTTGCAAAGTCAAGTTTATTAATATGTCTGAGAATATTCAGATAACATTTGCAGAACATTCACATATGAGAATATTTTTTGCATACATAACTATTACTTTATATTCCCAGTAAGAAAAGGTTATCCCTGATGTTAAGATTTCGGCCTCGATTCAATTGAGTCCAACGCAAAAAAAAAAAAAAAAAAAAAAAAGGAGACAGCATTTTTTTCAAGCACAGTAAGCTATTCAGTTACCTGTGCTATGAAGAAATACTGCTAAAAAAAATGTTGTGTGATAAATATAGCAGCGTTTTTTTATTGAAATTAAAAAAATACTACAACAATTCACTGAGTTAGCCCTAAGATCCCTTAACGGATCTAAAAACAGCAGACGCATCAATTCAGAGCACTGAAAAATGTGTTCAATGTTAGTAGAATTAAGCCTATGAGTGCCAGTGGGGTATGCTTACCTCACTGGCACTCACAGGGTTAATCCGACTAAGTTACAAAGCAACAGCCCCTGAAAAGAAACACTTACCATTCATCCTGAGGTCCAGCAGTGTCTTCAGCACCCTGGTCAGCTACTGTCCCTCTTCTTCTATCTTCTCCTATCTTCTTTCTCTCCATCTTCTTCTGTTCCGTTTTTGGGTACTAAAGTTCACTTTTGTTTTGGAGCAAATATTTTACTTCTCGGCAGATTTATGGGTCATTTATTTTATTCTTTTGGCATTCTCTATATTTCTAACCCAGACATCTGGGCAATGCTTAACTCTTTGAGTGCCAGAGAGGTATGCAGCGCATTGCTCTGCAATGCTTTGCATTCCCCTCTGGCACTCAAGCGGTTAAACTATGCACAGATGTCAGAGTTATGTTTGGGGCACACATTTAATGTGTATTGTTTCTTTATTTCACAGGAATGACGATCAGAAGAAGATGGAGAGAAAGAAGAAAGAAGAGGAAAGACAGAAGATAGAAGATGGAGACTAGAGAAAAAAGAAGGAAGATAGAAGAAGACGGACAGTGGATGGTAGGTAAGCGTAACATAGATCTGGGGGTTATGTTAGTGTTGGGGTAGTATTGTTACACTTCACTGTTAGGGGTAGTGTAGGGTTACAGTTTAAGAGCTAACGATTGGTACTTGAAAGTATGTCAGGCACCGATCATTAGCTTTTTTCTTTTGATGTTCCCATTATTCACTCTACTTAGCGTGCATTTTGGAAACTTAGCACACAAATGGACGTTTGGCCACAAGTCCTTTTCTGTGGCCTAATGTACTTTGGTTTTTCAATACCTTCGGTGCTTAAAGGGATAGTAACACTTCGTTTTAACTTTATTTTATTTTGTAGGCATTAAAAAAACATGAAGAATGATATAAGTCTTATCTCTCAAACCTTTATGGTTTATGAGATATTCACAAGCAAAGTTCCCCTCCCCGCCCCTTTTACCTAGTGTAAGCCATCTCTTCTCAGATGTGAGTCTGGTTGTATGACAGTACAGATAACAGAAGGGGACAATTTTCTTTGTATGAAAACAATGAAAGCCCTTCCCCCCTTAACAAGGTTTTCAGCTTTTTCCATTATCTTAATTGAAGATTGTCCCTCTCTGCAGTCTATCTGGGCATCTCCCTTCTTATCTGGTTGAACAGGGGGGGGAAACTTTGTTTGTGAATATCTCTTAAACCATAAAGGTTTCAGAGATAAGACTTATATCATTCTTCATGTTTTTTTAATGCCTACAAAATAAAATAAAGTTAAAATGAAGTATTACTATCCCTTTAATATGACAGGTGGGGGACAATCAAAGTATCCACCAGACAGCAAGTGACAAAAGATACAATATATTTAAAGGAATTAATCAGGTATTATTCTACACATATCCACATTCCATATATCAATAATAAAAGATAACTAGAACTGATGATACAAGAGATAAACAAGTGTCATCCAATCCACAATGAGGAGAAGATGTTACACCTAAATTCCAAATATACTCTAATGAAAAACATCACATTTATACATTCAATATGATGCTGAAAAGATAACAACAAATATTTCCATATAGCGCTCAATATAGAATCCACCAAGAGTGTGCAATGGGCTCACGATAGCCTAACAAATCTTCCTTAGGAAGGTCGGTACAGACTTTGAAACTCTTTGGAGACTTAGAGCATCTGTCCACATGTGAGAGGCATACACCTGGCTTCCGCACAAGCATCTCAGACGATATATTCTATTCAAGCTGGTTGTGCAAGAAAGAGTGTCTTTTGTTTAAGTACAGCTTGGAGGGAAATTTGGAATCCACAAGCAGAACGGAGGACAAGACTTGGAAAAGCCTACACGAGTTGGCATTGCATACCCCTCTGGCACTCAAAGGGTTAATGAACTCTATAGGAGAGCTTGAGTCATTGACTACAGCTCTTCACATCATCATCTTCACCTGGGGATCAAAAGAGAAAACAGCTGTTTAACCATCTGAATGCCAGAGGGTTAACCCGTTCAATGCCATTGAGGTACTCAATGAACTGCAAAGCAATGCGTTGCGTACTCCTCTGGTGCTGAAAGGGGTTAAAACAAAACAGAAACAGAATAACTAGTCTGAGCAGGGATGACATTTGAATGATAAATCCTCCAGCAGTGGGAGTCAGTTTGTTTTATCAGCAGGAAAAAATCTTACACCATATATTTTAATTCAAAAAGTTCACTGCTCCTTTAATTTTATTTATTTATTAGTTTATTTAGAAAATGTTTTGCCAGGAAGAATACATTGTGATTACTGTCCTAGAGAGTTTACAGTAAAGAGATACGCAAATAGAGAAACATTATATTATATATATATATATATATATATATATATATATATATATATATATATATACACACACACACACTCACACACAAACATACATACTAAATATGTGTATAAAGTTACATAATGTTTTTAGATAAAAAGAAGCAATTATTTTGAAGGATTTTAGACGGGGGAAGATCTGATTTTTTTCAGTTATTCCAGGCTTTCGGAGCTCTGAAGGAGAAGGCAGATGCTCAGTGGTGTACTCAGTCAGTTTATTTCCTAAGCACCAGCATATTCCCCACTGATGTACAATAAAAATATGCACACAAATAAGAGGTGGTGAGATTTACTGCCCAGAAGAGCTTACAACATTAGATGGCTAAGGACTATGGGAACTGTAGTTCAAAAACAGCTGAAGGACTGCCTGTTGCCCACACCTGATCTAGACAAGGGTTAGCCAGCTCTGCTCCTAAAGAGTTACCAACAGTGCATGTTTTCAGGACTTCAGTGAAAAAGCACACGTAAATCAAATAACCATTTGAATGAGTGAAAGACATAGAATCCTTACCTCTCTGGCACTCAAAGGCTGAACCCTTGAGGATGAGTGACATGCCAGGACCATCACAGAATTCTGTCCTCCAAGGACGGCTGATGGACATGGCACACCACACAATCTGATCTCCTAAACACAGGGACACCAGGGTTGGAAAGAGGGACATAGGGATTTTCTTCTCAGAGGAACAGAACCCCTCTAAGAAAGAATACATGAGATGTATGAATGAACATTAATACACACACACACACACACACACACACACACACACATATATATATATATATCCTGTCCCTGTTAAAAATGCAATAATTGGGCACAAACCATAAGAAAAACTGTAAAAATGTTATGTTTTTTATTATATTATTTCATTTTTTTATATTATCAAATGAAATGATAAGTTGTACACATAAATGTGGCATCAAAAGGATGTCCTACTTTTCCTTAACTCTTTCAGTGCAATGCATTGCGTACCCCTCTGGCACTGACAGGGTTAAAATGAGGTGTGTATAATTGGTGTACTAAATGAATTGGAGGGAAAATATGGCTGAACAAAGGCATAATAAAAAGGTCAAAATTGTTTGTGTTCTCTAGTGTAAAAAAGCCCTCTTCACCAAGGAGTTAAAGTGATTGAACCATTATCCCCTTAAGGACCGGTGACGTCCCAGGACCATCACGACTGTCCATGTGTTAAGGACCGTTGACATTCCTGGCACGTCATTAATTTTTTGATCTAAGCGTACATGTGAGCTTGCTGTGATCACGCGGGAGTCTAACATGGATGGCTCCAAGATTGTACCAGTCAGTTTCAGCCTCTCCCACGGTGAGCCAGTACATGTGATCGTTCACACATAGTGCGCTCTCCTAACAAAATGGCTGATCTTCTAATGCACATAACCCCTGGTCAGCTTGGTCATTAAGGGGTTAATTAGCCCACTACTGCTCAAGTTAGGATATCCTGAAACATGTACTCTTGGCAGCTATTGAGGACCAGGATTGGCTATAACTGACCTAAAGTATTGATCTTTTAATCCCTTGGCTGCTTTGGGATGCATTGGTGAGGTTTCTATAATAAGGGGATATGATCTAAAGTTGGGGGTGGGAAATTCAGAGAATCAGAAGTGCACAATTACTACTATACAGAAAGGGTGATAAATTCATTGAAAAACCTCCCAGCAGAGGTTGTAGGGACTAATACTGTTAGAGAATTCAAAATACCTTGGATAGAATTGTTTATTCTGAGAACTATGTAAAACTGTGTGTTTGAATTAGATAGGAAAATGGGCAGACCTCTACAAGCATTCAATGAGTTAACCTCTTTGAAGAAAGATTTTACTGTAAAGCGAAAGGGTTAATTTTCTTGGAGGTAGTAAAGAGGAGAAGTGAATGTTAAACACAAGGTAGAAAAGTGATTATGCCATCAAATTCAATCAGTTGCACTATCCGTCTCCACTATCCCTGACCTTGATTCTGTTTGCCAAGGCATGAATAACCTAGCCTCGCAAAGCAATGATGACTCCTTATGGAGATGATCACATCTCTCTGTCTTTCCAAAGATTTAAGAGGGCTTCAGGAAAGAATTGTTTTAAAGAGAACAAGAGACAAAAAAGAAAAGAATATAAAATACATCTGTTTAACGAAAGAAAAAAACCCTCAAAGGCTATGGGCATTCTAAGCAGGGTCTTTCTAAGCCTTACCTTGTCAATGGACATACGGATTGATTTCAGTGCAACAAATTGTGGGCAAAGTTCCCTCTAAGGTGAGCAACTTTATGAAAAATATATTGTGCAGGGTTGCACTAGAATAACAACTATACCTTGCAGCTATGCAGTGTTTCTTATTTCCCAGCAATAGAAAAGTCTGAAAGTAAATCCACAGAGAAAAGCTCCATTTACTATTCTACAAATCTATGCAAGAGGATTAGATTGTGCAATGAAAGTGAACAGATAGACTGCAACAGGCTACCAATGCTGACTGCTGCATGAATGGCATATTCCTAGTTAAAGAAGACCTATCCCATCAAGCAAGCTGAGTTTGTTTTAAACAGGAGACTAGTCAATTAAAAACTATACTTTTATTGGCTAACTGAATAGTTTTAGAGTATAAGCTTTGAAGACCACATCTTGAAAGCTTGCAATCTAAAGCTAATCAGTTATCTGATAAAGGTATCACTTTTACTCCACTAGTATCCTCCTTTATCCACAGTACCACTCTTTACCCTTGTATTACAGATAATTAAAATCTGCTTTATACTGCACCCCATTTTCTGTAAAATAAATAGTACTGGAGAAATTAACCTTCATGATTTGGTGGCACTTTATGCAAATTTCCCAAACAGTATGCTAATCAGTTCTGTTTGAAGTACCACCAGTGTGTGGGTTCTGTCTAGATTCGTTCATAGCATAGTGTGTGTGGTGTTATTGGCACAGCACAAAACCAAACAGTATAAAGTGCCATTCTATGCCACCAACAAATAATGGTTCTTTTTTTTTTTCTCAAAAGCTGTTTATATTAGAGGCAAATGGATAGTACAACAAAGGCAGTTTTTAATTATATTTACAATTTATGAAATATATCTAAGGGTGAGAAATCTACTTTAAATCTATACTGCTGAATGCCCTCATATTCTTATACATATAGGCCTGGATTCAAATGCAGATGCTAATTTTATCTCTGCTTTTATCTCCAGGTATCCCCATAGACTTCAATAGGAAAATTATTGATAAAACAGGAGGTAACATTTATCTCCTGCATTTGAATCCATCCCCTAGTCCCTTTTCAAAACATATTTCATATTGAAGAGCTCAGTGCAAAGGTACTTTGGTTAACAAAGAATGCACAATTTAACCAAAATGCTATGTTTTATGAAATTAAATGAGAAATGAATGGCAAGGAAAACACAAACACCACATTAACCCCTTAGTGACACATGACACGACAGGACCATCACACCGGTCCCAGAATGCATTGCGAAAAAAAATGTTGTGGTCTTCTAGGGCCGCCCACCTCCAGATTGGGCAGTGGTTAAGGGGTTAAACATTTTCATTCAAATCCATTTGTTCATGTGGTCATTCACATTCCTGCACACAAATGTATACCATTCAAAACACGTATTACACTTACCTTGATGTTGGAGGACCAGTGGTGTCCTTGAAATCATGAGCCTCCTGCATGTGCTGGTGAAAAATAAAGTCTAAAAAAAAAAAAAAAAAAAATCTAAAACCCTGTGGTCACCATCACTGCCACCTCCTACAAAGTTTAATAAAAATAAATCAATAAAACTCTTAATCCTACTCTGGCGGCTGTCCAAACCAGAATGAGGACAAATTGAACAGGGACTTGCTTATATATGATCATCCCTGTTCAAATAAATTACTAGCCTACTCACACCTGCTTGACTTCCTTAACCTGCTGGACTCTTTACAATCTGGATTTTGCACTGCTTATTCCACTGAAACTGCTCTTACAAGAGTGGTCAGTGATTTTCACATTGCCAAATCTCAAGGTTACTATCCAATACTTATCCTGCTTGATCTCTCAGCAGCTTTTGACACTGTTGATCATGCTCTCCTCCACTGCATTCTTCACACCTTAGGAATCCATTACATAGCACTGGACTGGCTCACTTCTTATCTATCTAGCAGATCCTTCAATGTCTCTTCTGCCATCTCTGTATCCTCTCCTGTCCAACTCTCTGTTGAGGTTCCTCAAGGTTCTGTTCTAGGACCACTTCTGTTTACTCTTTACAAAATAACACTTGGTGATCTTAATAATTAATTTGGTCTCAAATATCACCTCTATGCAGATGGCAAGCAGATTTACTTATCTGCATCTCGACTAACTTCTGATATCCAGGCTAAAGTCCCAGATTGCCTCTCAGCTATCTCAGACTGGATGGCTCATAGGCACCTCAAACTCAATATGTCTAAAACTGAGCTACTCCTTATCCCACCTAGGCCTGGCCCTGTAGCGCTCTTCCAGGTGACTGTAAATGGCACTACCATAAATCAAGTATCAGAAGCGCGGTGTCTAGGGGTGATAATTGACAAGTCTCTCTCATTTTCCCATCATATTAATACCATTGCTAAATCCTGTCGCTTTTTTTTGCGTAACAATGCTAAAATCCATCCCTTCCTCAGTTCCTCCACAGCTAAAATTCTTATACACACAATCATCCTCTCCTGCATGGACTATTGTACCATTCTTCTGTCTGGGATTCCTGCTTCCCATTTCCATCCGCTTCAAGCTATACAGAATGCTGCAGCACAAATTACTCTTCTATCACCTAGGTTTGTCCCTGCCCTGCTCCTCCTCAAAACTCTCCAATGGCTGCTTATCAAACTCTGGATATCTTATAAAATCTTACTTCTCTCTTTCAAGACACTTCTCTCCTCTATCCTTCTTACATTTCCACTCTGATCTCCCACTATATTCCATCCCGCCAATTATGTTCAGTCAGTGATTGTCTTCTCTCAGCTACTTTTGTGTCTACATCCCTGTCACGAATCAAACCTTTTTTTCTCATTACTCCGTATCTACGGAATGCTCTTCCATCCAACCTGCGCCACTGCACCTTTCTGATGACCTTCAAATCTCACTTGAAAATGCACTTCATGGATAAAATCTCAACATGCTAGAAGGCACTGATGTTGTACAATGAGCGCTCTTATAAATTATTTACTTTACGGATGTCCTCTATCATCATCAGAACTAGCACTGTATTCAGCACTTGACCCTTATGTACTCTGTATGTCCCCCAATACCACTTTAGATTGTAAACTTTCGGGCAAGGACCTCGCACCCAATGTTTCACTTTACAAAGCACCTGTAACCCTGTATTATTTAAACCCTTGTAAAGTGCTGTGTACACTTGTGGCACTATATAAATAAACATATTCATTCATTCAAATTCCTACACTCCCAGTGGCTGAGATTGAGGGTTTACACAGGGCACACAGCATGCCTGAAATAACTTCACCTCCCAGCCAATCAGTATGTAACTATAGGAGTCACAGATACACACAACATCATCCCTCCAGTGAACTAATGCTTGGTAATGTTTTTATTTTTACTTTGTAGATGGCGGTGGAGACAGAAGTGGAGGTGTTATTCTTTTTAAATCTTTTATTCTTTGACACAACATGCAGGAGGCCCAGGGCTTCGACGACACCGCTGGACCTCTAACATCAAGGTAAGTACTTACTTAATGGGCAGAATATAGGTGAATTAATTTAGTTTCACAAGGAAAATCTTCAAAAACAATAAAATATTATACAGAAGCAAGACAGGTAGCAGATATAAAAATGTGATTATTAAGTGTACACATTTGATGTTTTAAAGTAAACACCACTTCCTCGGGAAGTTTTGTGCATTTTGATATTAACTGCCTCACAGTTATGTAGCATCCGTATGTCCTGTTGTATGTTCCCTGGTGGGACACACTTCAGGTTGTCAAAAATATACTTCATAAAATTATCTGGATATTGGATTATGTCTCCCTTTCCTCATTTCTAAGCCTAGAGGTTGGCTAATACCACAGTGGTATAGGGCCACTCTCTACATAAGACAGAAGGCCTGAATCGGGACCTGTTGGAGAAAGTTAAATTACAAAAATAAGAGAAGCTGCAGAGGAAAAAAAAACAAGTCCTGTAAACCAGTGAAGTTCCGCCAACCTAGTGTGTGTAATCCATAGCAAGCCTAGTAACTGTGAGGCCAGTTAAGCCTTCTTAGAATGCAAGTACCTTGTTATAAAAAGATGGGTATCTGGTTGTGGTGATAAAGATCCTCAAATATGACACTCAGAAGAATGTGCAATCTGCTTTTGTGTGTTTTTTGCAGTTATCTGGGACTTTGAAGTGGTGACATCATTCAGGACAAGTTGCGCCTGATATGTAAGAATTATATTTGTGACAGGTATCCATGTATGCAGCTTAAATGATAAAAGAACATAAAATATTAATGCAAGCAGTGAGTGCTCTGTTAGAATTTCTGTGATACCTTCAACGTAAGTCCATCTTGAAAAGGTTCCATTTACTATAAATCTCAGCATTCTAGGATTTAATCAGTTCTCTATAAATGCACAAATATCCCCTTCCAAGCTAATTCCCTTCAATGAATGATTTAAACTGTGAGGCATCATATCAAAGGCTTTAGGAAAATCCAAATATACTATATCCACAGCTACACCCTTGTCACCCTTTCCTAGAATGCGAGAAAATTAGTTTGACATGATATATCCTTCATAAATCCATGCTGACTAATGATATTGTTGGTCATTACATAATCCTCAAAACTATATGTTAATAAGCCTTCTAGTATCACTACTATGGAATTCAATCTAACAGGTTTATAATTTCCAGGTAAAGCTCTTACCCCCCTTTTTACATAATTGTATTATATCTGCTTTCCACCAGTCGCAGGGCCTGAGTCAATAAAGATTAAGCATAATAGCTTTGCTGTTATTGAACTAAGCTCCATAAGCACATTTGGTTCTTAGCTTCAACAGGGAAGTTGTAATTAACCCAATGAATGCTAGAGAGCCATTCAACTCATTACTTTGGAGTGAGCTGGAATAATCTCTAGCATCCAAGTGATAAAGAAATAAATGCCTATACAGATGTTCATTTTGTTTAAATCAGCTGTTTTAATGCTAGATCAGCATTTTTGTCCCTTAATTGTTTTAATGCTAGAGATATCTCAGTCTGAGTTTTAATGTGTTTGAGCTGTCACAATGCATTTCACACACACTTCTGGTCTTTATAGGGTTAACCCTTTGAGTTCCAGAGGGGTACGCAACGCATTGCAAAGCAATGCGTTGCGTATTCCTCTGGCACTCAAAGGGTTAAGGAGCATGACAATTTCACTTAGCTAAACTGGAACTCGTCAAATAATACAGTTTTATGGTGACCAGGCTTTTAACCCTTTAATTGCCAGAGGGGAACGCAACATATTGCTTTGCTATGCGTTGCATACCCCTCTGGCAGTCAAAGGGTTAAGGAATGGGACAATTTCACTTAGCAAAATTGGGATGCATAAAATAATACAGTTCTATGGCAACTAGTAAATGTGTGTTTACTTCTCTTGTGGTATATTTCAAAACATTATTAGAATAGACAGGCGCTCCACAGAGGTACAAAAATCCTTCATTTAGCTTGAGGCATTTACTCAGCTAACTGTGTCATTGACACAGGAATAAAGTAAACTTGTTGACATAGTATCAGTGTAGAATACAAGAAAAGGTCATTCTGTTGATGCTTTGGTTGTCCTAAAATATTAACACATTTACAGAGAAGAAGAGTGTCTGACAGGGAGAAAAATGATGGGTGATCTGAAGCTAAGTATTACTAATTAAGATTTGGTTTACATTTCACTGGCACACAGGGTCAGATTCAGCATTAGACAGAGAAAAGAGCTAGAGAACTGTTCATTAAATATTAGTCCTCGGGACACATGAACAGGTCAGGTTTTCAGGATAGCCCTGTTGGATCACAGGTGGATAATTAGTGTACAAGTCATAGTGATTGAGCTACCTGTGCATTACTATGGATATCTTTAAAATCAATCCTGTTGGTGTGTCTCAGGAACTGGAGTTGAGAATCACTGGCCGAGAGAGCCTAGTTTTCAGGAGAGGTGCTCCAGCTGTGCCCACCCACACTCTTGTTTATGGGCGTAGCCACAGCAATACCATTTCTCCTGCACAAGTCACCACTTCCTGGTTTATTTACCAGATTAAAATAGGATTTTAGTCTTACCTGTTAAAGCCTTTTTTCTTAGTCCATAAGGGTTACTGGTAACTTTGGGTAGGCAATCAGCCCTTTAAGTAAGCAGGAACAATTCTGAGAAGTGACTGCTGGGTGGAGCCTACCTCCTCTCCTTAGCTTGCAGCTAGCCAATCCCCAACCAGTAAGATTTGCAGACTAACTATTGACTAAGTAGTAATAAGATAAAAGAAGACTACTGTGAGCATGAACCTGAAAGGACCCCCATGTTCTCCCACAGGAGAGCCAAGCATGGTCCCTTGACAGGGTGGGAGACCAGTAACCTGTATGGATTAAGAGAAACGGATTTAACAGGTAAGACTAAAATCCTATTTTCTCTGTCGTCCAATACAGGTTACTGATAACTTTGGGATGTCCAACCATTAAGTTCCCCAGGGCGGGAAGAAAGGCAAGGACCAGGTGCAGGCCCCCAAAGTCACCAGAGCACCAATGAACCTACAGATCATGAATAGCTCAACAATAACCGCAAAGTTTCAATGGACACCAAACTGGGGTCAAACAAACCCCAGGAACTGTTACACAGCACACTGAACTAGAGCCAACAGGGCTCAAAAGTGAAAGAGTACTGGAAGACTAAAGAGATCCTAGAAAGGCAAGACTGCCTCCAGGATCTTCCTCCCAAAACTGGCATCAGCTGATTCCAGCACATCCACATGAAAGTGTTAGCAAAAGTGTGCACAGAAGACCAAGTGGCCGCCTTACACAACTGATCAGCTGAGGCCTGGTTCTTGTAGACCCAATAGACCTCGTAGAATTAGCCGTGACCCTGAAGGGAACAGGCTTCTCCTGAAGTTTGTAAGCCTTACGAATCGTGGACTTGATCCAAGAAGCAATGGTTATCATGGAAGTCGGCTTCCCTGCCCTAGGACCCTCAGGAATGACAAAAAGAGTGTCAGACCGCTGCAAGGACTCAGTGCGATAAACATAGAACTTGAGACAATGAACAACATCCAACAGATGAAGATCCATCTCTTTGTCAGAAGTAGGGTTAGGACAGAAGGAAGGAACCACAATCTCCTGATAAATGTGGAACTCAGACACCACCTTCGGGAGAAACTCTTGTGAGGTGCGAAGCACCGCCTTCTCCTTGTGAAAGACCAAAAAGGGTGGTCTGCAAGACAGGGCATGCAGCTCCGCAACTTGGTGACAGAAACAATCGCCAGGAGAAAGGCCATCTTCCACGTCAGCATACAAAGAGGAATAGTAGCAAAAGACTCAAAAGGAGGATGCTGAAGAACTCCTAAAACCAAGTTAAGGTCCCACTGAGGAGCACGGATGGGTATGAGCAACCCCTTGGAAGAAAATCCTGACATCAGGAATGATAGCAAGACACCGCTGAAAAAAGACAGAGAGCGCAGAAGTCTGAACCTTAAGAGAACTCAGATTGAGACCCTTATCCACACCATCGTGGAGGAATGAAAGAACTGTAGGAAGGTCAAAATCCTGAGACAGGTCTTTGTCAGCACTAGTGATGAGCGAGCACCCCAATGCTCGGGTGTTCGGGTGCTCTGACCGAGCACCCCCTGAGGCTCGAGTGCTCGGCCGAGCACCCGAGCCCCATTGAAGTCAATGGGAGGACTCGAGCATTACACCAGGCACCCCCTGCTCTGATGAGGGGAGGGTGCCTGGTCCATAGGAAAAGGGCAGAAAAGGATGGAAACACCACAGAAATGGTTCAGGGACAGCATAGGGAGGATGTCTGGATGCATCTTGGACTCCAACATCGCTGCTGGGAACGATCTTTCGCCCGTAGTACGCCATTTTTACAGACTGACCATAAAACACACAAAAAGGAAAATAAAAACGACTTTAGGCGAAAAATTGTTACCAAACAATATTTGCTGTATATTTACTTGTATATCATCTGCAAATTCTCCCAAAAATTTCCTTGATTTTCTGAAGTGAGGCCATGATTAAGAGGGAAACGTGCGCAGAGGCAAATTATCCCAAAAATTTCCTTGATTTTCAGAACTGAGGCCATGATTAAGAGGGAAACGTGCGCAGAGGCAAATTCTCCCAAAAATTTCCTTGATTTTCAGAACTGAGGCCATGATTAAGAGGGAAACGTGCGCAGAGGCAAATTCTCCCAAAAATTTCCTTGATTTTCAGAACTGAGGCCATGATTAAGAGGGAAACGTGCGCTGAGCTGACCATCTAAAACATTATGGGTGAGGGTCTGCTGCAGAGCTGACCATCCTAAACATTATATGCGAAGGCCCGCTAGTGAGCTGACGCTATAAAACATTATATGAGAGGGCCCGCTAGAGAGCTGACCCAATAAAACATTATATGAGAAGGCCCGCTGGTGAGCTGACCTATATAAAAATTGTCAAACAGGGCCCGCTGGTGAGCTGGCCCTATATAAAAATTATATCACAGGGCCCGCTGGTGAGCTGGCCCTATATAAAAATTATATCACAGGGCCCGCTGGTGAGCTGGCCCTATATAAAAATTATATCCCAGGGCATATGGAAGAGGAGGAGGAGGATGAGAAGATTAAGAGTCAACCATATACCCGTTTTTTGGGTGGAAGGGGTGAATGGGAATACAGAGTATTCACATCATTGTAAATAACATATATAAAGTGAGTTTATGTTCCCCCGCGGCTTTCCTCCAGTGGAGTGGAGAAGTCAGGGGAAATCCAGGCCTTGTTCATTTTTATAAGTGTCAACCTATCAGCATTGTCGGTGGAAAGGCGGATACGCTTATCTGTTATGATGCCACCAGCAGCACTAAATACCCGCTCAGACAGAACGCTGGCGGCAGGGCAGGCCAGCACCTCCAAGGCGTAGAGTGCCAGTTCATACCACGTGTCCAGCTTGGATACCCAGTAGTTGTAAGGCACAGAGGGATCATTGAGGACGCTGACACGGTCTGCTACGTACTCCTTCACCATCTTCCAAAACTTTTCCCTCCTTGTGACACTAGGCTGCGCATCAGGGTGAGGGTGCTGGCGGGGTGTCATGAAGGTGTCCCACGCCTTGGAGAGTGTTGCCCTGCCTTTCTCGGAACTGCTGTGTGCTCCCCTTTTCTCCCCTTCTCTGTTGGCCAAGGTAGCACGTACTCTGCCGCCAGCGTTGTCAGATGGAAAATTTTGGAGCAATTTTTCAACAAGAACCTTCTGGTATTGCACCATTTTGCTTGTCCTCTCCACCGGAGGAATGAGAGATGAGAAATTCTCTTTGTAGCAGGGGTCCAGAAGGGTGAACACCCAGTAATCCGTGTTGTTTAAAATGCGTATAACGCGTGGGTCACGGGAAAGGCAGCCTAACATAAAGTCAGCCATGTGTGCCAGAGTACCAACAGTCAAGATTTCGCTGTCCTCACCAGGAGGATGACTCTCAATATCCTCATCCTCTTCCTCCTCTTCTGCCCACCCACGCTGAAGAGATGGAACTAAAGTTCCATGGCTACCCTCTGTAGCGGAGGCAACCGTGTCTTCCTCCTCCTCCTCCTCCTCCTCCTCCTCCTCCGCCTCCTCCAATTGTCGCTGAGAAGACGAAGTGAGGGTGCTCTGGCTATCACCTTGTGTAAGCTCTTCCTCCCCCATTTCCACCTCTTCCACATGCAAAGCGTCGGTTTTAATTGTGAGCAGCGAGCGTTTCAGTAGACACAGAAGTGGGATGGTTACACTGATAATAGCGTTTTCGCCGCTCACCATCTGTGTCGATTCCTCAAAATTGCGTAAAACCTCGCAGAGGTCTGACATCCATTCCCACTCCTCACTTCTGATTACAGGAAGTTGAACGGAGAGGCGACGACCGTGTAACAGCTGGTACTCCACTACTGCCCTCTGCTGCTCACAAAGCCGGGCCAACATGTGGAAGGTGGAGTTCCAGCGCGTGCTCACGTCACACAGCAGCCGGTGAGCTGGCAATTGTAAGCGCTGCTGCAGCTTCAACAGGCCGGCCGAAGCTGTAGATGACTTACGGAAATGTGCACACACGCGGCGCACCTTGGTCAAGAGATCATGCACATTGGGGTAGGTTTTTAGAAATCGCTGCACCACTAAATTAAATACATGCGCTAGGCATGGTACGTGTGTGAGCTTGCCGAGCTCCAAAGCCGCCACCAAGTTACGCCCATTATCACACACAACCATGCCTGGTTGCAGGTTGAGTGGCGAGAGCCACTGCTCGGTCTGGTGACTAATCCCCTGCAACAGCTCTGAGGCCGTGTGCTGTTTGTACCCAAGGCAGATCAGCTTCAGCACGGCCTGTTGACGCTTCCCCACTGCAGTGCTACACTGCTTCCAGCTACTGGCTGATGGGGGAGTGGCGCTGCGTGTAGAGAATTCGGAGGTGGAAACGGAGGAGGAGGAGCCAATAACGTAGGTGCTGGCGGAAACCCTGATGGAGGTAGGGCCCGCAATCCTCAGCGTGGGTAGCACCCGTGCCATCCCAGGGTCCGAGTCGCTCCCAGCCTCCACGACATTCACCCAGTGTGCCGTCAGGGAAATGTAGCGTCCCTGGCCACAAGCACTTGTCCATGTGTCAGTCGTTAAGTGGACCTTCCCAGTAACTGCGTTGGTCAGGGCACGGGTGATGTTACGGGACACATGGTGGTGTAATGCGGGGATGGCACACCGGGAAAAGTAGTGGCGGCTGGGGACCGCGTACCGAGGGACAGCTGCTGCCATCAGGCTGCGGAAGGACTCAGTGTCCACAAGCCTAAATGGCAGCATTTCGATGGCCAGTAATTTGGAAAGGTGTGAGGTTAGTGCTATGGCCTGTGGGTGGGTGGCTGGGTACTTTCTCTTGCGCTCAAATGCCTGGGGTAACGACATTTGGACGCTGTGCTGGGACAGGGAAGTGGATGTGGTCGCTGATGGTGCTTCAGATGCTACAGGTGCAGGGCGGGAGGTATGCGGGCCTGCGCCTTCGACAGGCGATTGGCCGGCACCGAAAACAGGGGAAGAGGAGGCAGTGGTGTGGCCTGCAGACACAGATGGGCGATCCAGGCGTTCCTCCCACTTACTACGGTGCTTGGATGCCATGTGTCGGATCATGCTGGTGGTGGTGAGGTTTCTAGTGTTCATGCCTCGGCTCATTCTGGTGTGGCACAGGTTGCAAACTACAATTCTTTTGTCGTCCGCACTTTCCTTAAAAAAACGCCATACCGCGGAACACCTACCCTTTGGCAAGGTAGATTTACGCAAGGGGGTGCTCCGTGGAACATTTGCGGGCCGGTTTGGTGCGGTCCGCCTTCTTTCTGTAGCCACACCACTGCCTCTTCCAGCCTGTTGCGGTGCTGCAGATGGCTCACCCTCAGGACTGCTGTCATCGCTCGGCTCTACACCTTCCCAGGTGGGGTCAGTCACCTCATCGTCCACCAAGTCCTCCTCCACTTCCTCACTCTGATCATCCTCCTCAAGTCTTGATCCCACCACATACTCAGTCATTGACAACTGTATAACATTCTCCTCAACAAGGTCTTGAGACGGAAATAGTGGTTGATTTAATGGCAACTGTGTCTCATCATCATCATCATCATCATTCACTACTTCCTTTGACCTTAAATGCCGTTCACATCTGTCATCTTCTTGTGATTGGGTAGCCTCTAGAGGTTGTGAATCAGGGCACAAGATGTCATGTTCCTCTGCAAGCGTGCTTGGAGAGAGGGTCAAATGAAGGATTGGTGATGAGACGAGCTCCTCACTATATCCCAGTGTGGGATCACTTCTTTGACCAGACCGTGTATGGTGGGAGGAAGGATGATCAGAGTGAGGATTATGTTGACCAGACTCTTGGCTACTGAGAGTGGACTTGGTGGAAGACAGGGTGGTGCTTAACCGACTGGAAGCAGTATCAGCTGTCATCCAACCGACCACCTGTTCGCAGTGGTCGGACCTCGAGAGTGATGTCCTGCGACGCCCTGTAAAATTACACATGAAGCTAGGTATGGTGGATGTCTTTCTTTCTTGTGCTCTGGCACCAGGCACAGTTTCTCCGCGTCCTGACCCGCGCCCTGAACTATCAGGATCACGTCCACTTCCCCGTCCCTTTTTACCCGCCTTCTTCATCTTACACGGAATATGTGACTTTAATATTTGAGTTTGAAAACTTAACAGTATTTCTTACTATTCTGCAACTCTGCAGAGTACACAGAATAGGCTGCTAAACTGCGGTGACACACACTGAATGGAATAAGTGACTTTAATATTTGAGTTTGAAAACTTAACAGTATTTCTTACTATTCTGCAACTGTGCAGAGTACACAGAATAGGCTGCTAAACAGCGGTGACACACACTGAATGGAATATGTGACTTTAATATTTGAGTTTGAAAACTTAACAGTATTTCTTACTATTCTGCAACTCTGCAGAGTACACAGAATAGGCTGCTAAACGGCGGTGACACACACTGAATGGAATATGTGACTTTAATATTTGAGTTTGAAAACTTAACAGTATTTCTTCCTATTCTGCAACTCTGCAGAGTACACAGAATAGGCTGCTAAACTGCGGTGACACACACTGAATGGAATAAGTGACTTTAATATTTGAGTTTGAAAACTTAACAGTATTTCTTACTATTCTGCAACTCTGCAGAGTACACAGAATAGGCTGCTAAACGGCGGTGACACACACTGAATGGAATATGTGACTTTAATATTTGAGTTTGAAAACTTAACAGTATTTCTTCCTATTCTGCAACTCTGCAGAGTACACAGAATAGGCTGCTAAACGGCGGTGACACACACTGAATGGAATATGTGACTTTAATATTTGAGTTTGAAAACTTAACAGTATTTCTTACTATTCTGCAACTCTGCACACTACACAGAATGTGCTGCTAAACTGCGGCGAAGCACACTGAATGGAATATGTGACTTTGATATTTTAGTTTGAAGACTTAACAGTATTTCTTCCTATTCTGCAACTCTGCACAGTACACAGAATGTGCTGCTAAACTGCGGCGAAGCACACTGAATGGAATATGTGACTTTGATATTTTAGTTTGAAGACTTAACAGTATTTCTTCCTATTCTGCAACTCTGCACAGTACACAGAATGTGCTGCTAAACTGCGGCGACGCACACTGAATGGAATATGTGACTTTGATATTTTAGTTTGAAGACTTAACAGAATGTGCTCTAATCTGCAACTTTGCACACTAAACAGAATGTGCTCTAATCTGCAACTTTGCACACTAAACAGAATGTGCTCTAATCTGCAACTTTGCACACTAAACAGAATGTGCTCTAATCTGCAACTGTGCACACTAAACAGAATGTGCTCTAATCTGCAACTTTTCACACTAAACAGAATATTTTTTTTTTTTTTTGTTTTTGTTTTTTTCCCCCCACACAAAATAACCTGCTGCCCCCACACACAGTAGTCCTAAAAAGGACTTTTGGTTCTTTTTTTTCACAATTTTCCTTTTTTTCCTCCCTGCACTGCCTTTCCCTTCCTATCCTCAGCTCTCCCTGGCTAAGACTGAGCCGAACTCGATGGTCAGGTGCTATACAGCACCCGACCACGGGTTCTGGCCAGCCAATCAGTGTAATGCCAGCAGCCAACATGGCTGCTGGCATTACACCGATGTCAGAGCCTCCCTGCACGTTTATTGGCTGCGCAGCAGCCGCAAAACGTGCGGGGAGGAGACCCGAACATGGCGGGCGAGCACATGCGGTACTCGTACGAGTACCGCCATGTGCCGAGCAGAGCGATGCTCGAGCCGATCCGAGCATCGGCCGAGCATGCTCGCTCAACACTAGTCAGCACACCAAGATAGAAAGTTAGACCAAACACTATGGTAGGCCTTAGAGGAAACAGGCTTATGGGCACTAAGCATAGTAGCCACCACACCAGAAGAAAACCCTTTCTTCTTCTAAATTGAGGATTCAATCTCCATGCCGTCAAAGCCAGACGATGAATGTCTTCTTTCCAGAGGTAACCTTGTAGAAGAAGATCCGGACGGGGGGGGGGGGGGGGGGAGTTGAAGAGGTTCCGCCACTGAGAGGTCCAGAAGCTCAGGAAACCAAGCCTGTTGAGGCCAGTACAGAGCAATCAGAATGACTGGGCAGAGCTCCAGTCTCAGCTTCCGTAGCACTCTGTGCAATGGGGGAATGGGAGGAAAGATGTACTCCAGGGGAAATGTCCACAGGATCGACAAGGCATCCACTGCCAGAGCCAGGGGATCCACCGAGCGAGAGCAGAACACTGGAACCTTCCTGTTGTGCCTGTTGCCATCAGGTCGATGCATGGAAGACCCCACTGCTGGATGATGAGGTTGACCACCTCTGAATATAGCTCCCACTCTCCGCTGTCCACCATATGCCGACTGAGGAAGTCTGCCAGAATGCTGTCTAAGCCAGGAATATGAACTGCGGAAATGGCCCAGGATGAAATAGCCTTGACCTCTAGCCAAGCTGCGAGGCTCCTTGTGCCGCCTTGCTTGTTGATGTAGGCTACTGCTGTGCTGTTGTCCAACTCTACCCTTACCGGGCAATCCTCCAGCTGCCGTGTCCAGTGATGTAGGGCATGAAATATCTCCTGGAGCTCCAATACATTGATGGGAAGGAGAGATTTCTCCTGGGACCACCGGCCCTGAACACTCAAGTGCCTCAGTACCACTCCCCATCCAGAGAGGCTGGCATCTGTCGTTACTGCCGTCCAGAAGGGCCACAGGAAGGGTATGCCTTTCAGGAGATTGTTCAGGTTGACCCACCACAAGAGGCTCTGCTCCACCTGAAGAGGGAGAGATAGGGATCTTTCCAGGAGATCCGTCTGACCCCTGCATGCCAGAATTAGAAACCTCTGAAGTTCCCTGATATGAGACATGGCGAACAGGACTGCTTCTATGGTGGAAATGAACTTCCCCACCAAGGATGACAACTTCTTGGCTGGAACCGGATCCTGAGACAGGACAGCCTGGACCTTCAGTGCTATCTGATGAGCTACTTCATCTGTGAGGAATACCATCCCCCTCTGAGTGTCAAAGAGGATGCCCAGAAAGACCATCCTCTGGGAAGGTCTGACTTGTCCAGACTGATGATCCAGCAGTGATGGGAGAGAGCATGAATGCAGTCCTGCACCTGTAGATGAAGGAGGTTTGGAGAAGAGGCATTCAGAAGGAGGTCGTCCATGTATGGAGTAACTCTGATGCTGTTCCAATGTAGGATGGAGATCAATGCTCCCATGACTCTGTTGAAGACTTGAGCAGTCTTGGTCAGGCCAAAGGGGAGGGCAGAAAACTGGAAATGCCCTCAATCGCAAGCAAAGTGGAGATATTGCCAACTCTCTGGATGAATAGGGATGTGCAGATAGGCATCCTGAATATCCAGGGGACATGGCCGCTATCACAGTGCACAGAGACTCCTGGCTGTATTGGGACCGGACCACAAAGGAGTTCAGATGTTTCAGATCCAAAATAGGATGACAGCCGCCATCCTTCTTGGAAACCACAAAGAGGTTGGCGTAGAATCCCAAGCCCCTCTCCTGAGGAGGAATAGGTTCCGGGGTCTCCTTGTCCAGAAGGGCCTGAAAAGCTTCCTTGAAAAGGCGATGCTTTTCCGCTCCCAAGGAAGAAAGAGAAGAGAAGGTCCTGGGAGGAGGAAGGGAGGTGAAGGGAATCCTGTACCCCGTAGCCACCACCTGTAAACCCCACGGGTCCACCACAGATGCCTGCCAAGATGAGAGGTAATGGCATAAGCGGCCACCTACCTGCGAGTTGGGACCCGGGTTTGGTGAGTCATGCAGAAGGAGGTTTGGAAGCCTTGGGCTTCGCTGAGGGCTTGAACCTCCATTGCTGCTTAGGCTTGGATGAGGAGCACGGAGCCTGAGGGACCATCTGGGTCACTTGGCGAGAGTCTGCTTGATGAAAGGGACGAAAAAGCCGATTCCTTTTGACAGGCACCTTCTTTTTCATGACCACTGGCAGGTGAGTACTCTTCCCTCCAGTGGCCTCGCTGATGAGATCCTTGAGCTCAGGCCCAAACAGGGAGGAGATCTGAAAAGGCAAAGACAGGAGATTCTTCTTGGAGGCTGTGTCAGCAGACCAGATCTTTAGCCAAAGAGCACATCTGCCTACCACAGACATGGCAGATGCCCTGGTTACCATACGCACAGCATCAAACAGGGCAGTAGAAACATAATGCTAAGCCTCAGCAATGTTAACGAGAAGTCGCAATGTGTCAGCAGTAGGGGGCCCCTGACGGACAGCTGAATTGAGTTGTTCAGTCCAAACAGCCACAGCCCTATTCACCCATGCTGCAGCAAAGGCAGGGTGGAGGGCAGAGCCAACCATCGCAAAAATAGCTTTGAGAGAGGTCTCAAGCTTCTGGTCAGACCAGTCTTTCAGAGCAGAGGTGTCAGCCACCGGTAAAGCAGTGGGCTTAGAAAGTCTGGAAACTGGGGCATCCACTTTGGGGGGATGGATCCACTGCATGAGGGCCATTTCAGAGAAGGGGTAAAACTTAGCGAACTTCCTAGACACAGATGGTTTCCTGTCTGGAAACTTCCACTCCTTAGACACCAAGCGGTCAAGGGTGGGGTTAGGTGGAAAACAAGTATGGGTCCTAACAGGCTCCTGAAACACATCAGAGGGGTCAGAAGACACCTCCTGTACCAAGGGAATGTTCAGGGTGGTTAGCACAGCCCTAATCAGGCCCTCAAAAAACTGAGGTGAAAAAAGCTGAACAGTCATCATCATCAGAGTCCACCAATAATTCCTCCTCATCAGGTACACCCGGCGGTTTAGGCAGGGAAGATCTGATAAGGGCAAGGGCCTGATACAAGTGGAAGACCCCCTGTAAAGTGTATGGAAGGAGTTGTAAGGTGGACCAGAGGTCCTGGTAGTAGCCTAAAACTCTTGCATCCATACTGGCTCTAGTGCATGGCTGAAGGCCTCTGCAGGGGATTCAGGAGCAGCAGCATATGCTGGGCAAACATGACCTGAGAATTCTCTAGGTAACCCTGAGTGACATGAGGAGCAATGAGCAATGGGGGACACAGACACCCCAGTGTCCTTAGTCTTAGGTTTAGCCCCAAGGTCTAACGGAGTAGACAGTCAAACAGTCAAAGTATCAGAAACACCTACAAAGAAGTATGTATGATAAATAAAATCACCCCAGAAAAGCTAAAATAGACTTATCTGGTAGGTGAAGGGTTAAACTGCTGAGGAGAGAAGGAGAGTCCAAACCCTGCATAGGATACTCGATCTGCGAATACACAACATGGCTGCCGCAATGGGAGCCAATCAGAAATGAGCAAGCCAAGCCAGCGCTCATGGGAATTGTAGTTTCGCTAATGGAGTACCACAACAGTGCCCAATGCCCCCTAAGGCTCCCAACATGCCCAGAACGTGACCGGGTGACAGAGCAAGGGCAAACCAACAAAATGAGCCATCTCTGACCTTCTGTGGAGCGGTTGCAGAGATATGTCCTAAACTGTAAAGTCCCATAGAAGTGAATGGAGCAATGGCGTCTATGCGGTAAGTGGGCGCCTTAAAAGCACGGAACATAAAGTAAACGAGGTGAATACCAAAACGTAAAATCACTCAAAAGCCTACTAGAATTAAACATTAGACCCAATAAACACTGGTACCAGTAGGGAAAGTGGCCCAAAACCTCTCAAAAGATGCTAACCAGCAGCAAAAGGGTTAAGTTACCACAGAAACTTGCTCCAAACACCTCACAGACATACAGATAAACCCAGTGAGTGCATGAGTATGTAACAGGAACTCCAAATGAGACCCCTGTGCAGAGGGGAAGCATGGGACATGTGGTAAACTGAGCTATCCACATTTGGGTGATGGGCAGGGCTGCAACAATGAATCGATTAAATCAATAAAAATCGATAATGAGAATCGTTGCCAATGATTCTCATTATTGATTCGTTGCCGGGGAGGGGGGGGCACCGCCGCCACCAGCAATGTCAGACTCAGAATATAATAATGTGAGCTGTGCATCATCTCCCTGCGCATAATACACCTTTTTTTCCTCTGGGCATAATGCACCCTCTACATCTCTAGAGATGGACACTTTGGACGTATTGTATATTCCCATGTATTCAGTCTGCACATCACTAATCACCTCCCGTTAGTAAATACTTCACCTTGTGTCTCATATACCTTAACTCATCTTTCTCTTTTACCTACACACATAGCTAGTTCTAGCTCTTTCACTCATACAGCACTTTTCTTGTTACCTGCCCCTCTGCTGAACGTAAGCTTCTATTACCAAACCACCACCTTTACTCCATGCCCCTCTCTGCCCCCTCCCCTATGCATCATGCCCCTCTCTCTCTCCACCCGTGGCACAGGGCTCTGCCTGTGCACAGGTCCGGCTTGGGAGCCATGTTGCGGGATTGCAGAGGTTTATGTTGTCCTGGCTTCTGTACGGATCTACGACTGAAGTAGTGAGCGGGCTTTACAGCCCTGTAGGGTGTGAGTGAGCTCCAATTCTTCCCTCTCTGGGGTTAATTGTGAGAGGGGTCCGGGGGTCCCGCCCCCCGGGCGGCCACGATGAGCACGGGTTGCAACCTGTCTGCTACTAACCCACAAGAGAACTTCAAGCTTATCCAGAGAATTGGCAGTGGCACCTATGGGGATGTGTATAAGGTAAATACTCTTGGAAACAGGGCCCATGGATGTGGGCACCTTTGTCTATGTACAAAGTAATTTGTGGCAGGGCACAGGGAATGTGCATGCTGAAAACTTTCATTAGAAGAGGTTGGGGAAGAACAAACTTGTATACAGGCTGTGCCAATGATTTTTGCATAGACCTGGAGAAATGCTATAGTATACTAGTAGGTGGCAGATTGTACTGTGAAAGATCCAATGTAAAGAACATGCCCAATGAGAAATACAGAGAAACCCTGACAGGGGTAGGGAGAGATACGTGTTGCCTGGGACAGAGAGAGAGAGAGAATGAGCTGTGGCCTGTGACAGGGACATAGAGAGAGAGAGAACTTTGGCCTGTGCCAGAGACATATATATATATATAGAGAGAGAACTGTGGCCTGTGACATAGAGAGAGAGAACTGTGGCCTGTGCCAGGGACAGAGAGAGAGAGAGAGAGAGAGAGAGAGAGAGAGAGCTGTGGCCTGTGTCTGGGACATAGAGAGAGAACTGTGGCCTGTGCCAGGTACACACAGAGAGAGAGAGAGAGAGAGAGAACTGTGGCCTGTGCCAGGTACATAGAGAGAGAGAGAACTTTGGCCTGTGCCAGAGACATATATATAGAGAGAGAGTGAACTGTGGCCTGTGACATAGAGAGAGAGAACTGTGGCCTGTGCCAGAGACATATATATAGAGAGAGAGTGAACTGTGGCCTGTGACATAGAGAGAGAGAACTGTGGCCTGTGCCAGGGAGAGAGAGAGAGAGAGAGAGAGAGAGAGAGAGAGAGAGAGAGAGAACTGTGGCCTGTGTCTGGGACATAGAGAGAGAACTGTGGCCTGTGCCAGGTACACAGAGAGAGAGAGAGAGAGAGATATAACTGTGGCCTGTGCCAGGGACATAGAGAGAGAACTGTGGCCTGTGCCAGGTACACAGAGAGAGAGAGAGAGAGAGAGATAACTGTGGCCTGTGCCAGGGACAGAGAGAAAGAACTGTGGCCTATGCCAGGGACAGAGATAGAGATAACATTGTATTGTAGAGAGCTGTCAGAGCTGCAAGGATAGTGTTACATTGTATTGTACAGAGCTGTCCGTGCTGCAGGGATAGTGTTTCATTGTATTGTACAGAGCTGTCCGTGCTGCAGGGATAGTGTTTCATTGTAATCGATTAATCGAAAAAATAATCGGCCAACTAATCTATTATCAAAATAATCGTTAGTTGCAGCCCTAGTGATGAGAATTGTCAGTGATGGTAATCCGCCTAATGGTGGTATTCCATATCTAACAGCAAAATAATAAAAAAGACAAAATTATAGCAGAATTGTTCTCTTGCCTTGTGCCTTGATAAAGGAACAAATTTTACTGGTTGAGGATTGGCTAACTGCAGGCTAAGGAGAGGAGGTAGACTCCACCCAGCAGTCACTTCTCAGAATTGTTCCTGCCTACTTAAAGGGGCTGATTGCCTAACCAAAGTGACCAGTAACCTGTACTGGACGACAGAGAAATACCCATTTACTGGCCATTCACTCTTTGGGTCCTAAAGAGATCTTATGCAGCTTGAAAAGCAAGGCTGAGATCTCTCGATAGGCCCCAAGGGGTTGATATTTCTGTGCTACACTAAGGCCCAAGGTTTGCTCCTTAATTACTCCAGTTTTGATTGAACAGAAGACACCTCTGCCCATATGTATAAAAGCAAACTGGAGTTATTCTGGAGTAAACCAACTCCATCATAGGGGACAAATAATTCCTGTTAAAATAAATTGGGTTTTTAACCCCTTGCATCACAATGCACTGGAGATCTCTCTAGCATTTAATGGATTATAAAGCTGTAGTCAAGTGCATGGGAATTTAGGAATGTTTATTTGTCCCCTATGTGCAGTTGGTTTACTCCTGAGTAACTCCAGTTTGCTTTTATACATATGGGCAGAGGTGTATTCTGTTCAATCAAAACTGGAGTAATTAAGGAGCAAACCAACTGCAGCACAGGGAATTAGTAATGAAGGTCATTGATTTAAATGGGGATTTTAATCCCTTGACTGGTCCCAATGCAGCATTCAAGGGGGTTAAAAGGCCCATTTACATAAATGAGAATTGAGGGAATTTGTATTCATTCCCTATGGAACTGCTGGTTTCCCACATAATTACATGTTTTCTTCTGAACATATGACCCTCAGTGTATTTTCTGTGGCAGGCAATAGCTGGTGTGGCCAGGGATGGAATCAACTGAGATATGGAAACACAGCCTTACTGGCACTAGAGATGAGTAGCATAATAATAGTTTATGAGGCTGAAATAAACATGTGACCATCAAGTCCAGTCCATACCAAATCATCCCTGTTGATCCAGAGGAAGGCAAAACATTTTTTAAGCCATTTCCAAGATGGTTGAAAAAAATTCCTTTCTGACTCCAAATGGCAGTCAGATATGTCCCTGGATCAACATCCTATCTGCTTTGAAGCCAACTGTTACAGTTCTCAGTATTGTTCTGTGCTATATAGGTATCCATGACGATTTTGAAAGAAGTTACGTTATCTACTATCACAGCATCCCATACTGCCCTTTCAGTAAAAAAAAAAAAAATCTCTATTTTAGTCAAAAATACCTTCCTCTAGTCTGAATGGATGACCTCCTGTTCTCCGCTCAGCTCTTTGAGTAAATAGTTCCTTGGAGAGTTCTTTGTATTGACCTTGAATATATTTGTAAATGGTAATCATATCACCCCTCAGACATCTCTTCTCTAATGTCTCTCCTTATAACTCAGATCCTCCAATCCCTCTCTATCAGTTTTGTTGCACGTCTCTGCATTTTTCAGTTCAATAATATCTTTTTTAAGAACTGGCACCAAAAACTGTACTACATATTCTAGAGGAGGCCTTACCAAGGATTTATATATAGGCAGAATATTGTTTGCATCCCGTGCATCTATACCCCTTTTTATGCAGGAAAGTACCCTATTTGCTCTTGCTTCAGCATAGTGTCACTGCACACTGCTGTGAAGTCTATCGTCTATCAGTACTCCTAAATCTTTCTCTAATGAGGATTCCCCAAGTAGTTTGCCATTTAGTGTATATGTATCATTTTTGTTTCTATAGCCCAAATGTATAACCTTACATTTATCTACATTAAACCTCCTCTGCCACTTTTCTGCCCATTTACTGTTTATCTAAATCCTCCTGCAGATAAAAAAAAATCCTGCTCTGTATGTATTTCCTTACACATTAGCAAAGATTGAGACATTACTTTCAATTCCCACTTCTAGATCAATAATAAACAAATGTAAAAGCATTGGGCCCAGGACTGAACCTTGTGGCACACCTCTTACAACTTCAGACCAAACTGAAAAGGTTCCATTTAAACAACTCTCTGCCATCTATCATTTAACCAGTTCTCTATCCATGCACAGATCACCTCACAAGCTGAAGTATTTTACTTTATGCAGTAACCTGTTGTGAGGAACAGTATCAAAGACTTTTGCCAAACCCAAGTATACTACATTAACAGAAATTTCCTTGCCCAAATTACTATTTACACTTTCATAAAATGCAAGCAAAATAGTTTAACATGATCTATTCTTCATAAAACCATGTTGGCTCCTACTAATAATATTGTTGGTCTCCACATAATTATGAATACTGTCAGTTAGTAACCATTCTAATATCCTACCCACCACATAAGTCAAGCTCACAGGTTTATAATTTCCTGGCTTGGATCTTGCCCCCTTTTTGAACAATGGAAGTACATCACATTTCCTCCAGTCACAAGGCACTATGATGAAACTGAATCAATAAATATTAAGTAGAATGGTCTTGTTAATACTGAACCAAGTTTCTTAAGTACTATTGGGTGTATACCATCAGGTCCAGGTGTTCTATTCACCATAACATTTTACAGTCTCTTTTGTATATTGTCCTCAGTAAGCCGCATACATGATGGAGCAAATTCTGTGGTTTTATCGGTTTGTCCATAGCCTGTCCCTATTGCTTCTTGTAATACAGAAGAAAAGAAAGTGTTTAAGGTGTCAGCTATACCCTTATCCTCTCTAACCAACTCACCTGTCTCAGCCTTAAGAGGACCAATATCAACCTTAATATTTTTGTTATTTATATTTTCTTATGTTTTTCTTGCCCTATTTTGCAATACTTTTCTGATTTATAATTTTAGATAGCCTAATTGCTTGTTTGCAGATTTTATTACACTCTTTATATTTTGTTTTAAATGATGCATCTGACCCTCCTGACGTAAACACTTTAAAAGACTACTTATTTCTCATTTCCCTGCAAATCTCATTATTAAGCCATATTGGTCTCAATTTGTTCCTCTAGCTCTAATTCACCAGTGGTATATATTGACATATGTATTTATCTAAGATCATTTTAAACAAACTCCATGATTATTGTGCATTTTTATCTTTTGAAAATTAGATGCCACTAAATATCAGGGGGGTTATGCACTAAGGTGTAATAAAGAGATGATAACACAAACATAACTTCTCCAGTTCCTATGTTATTCTATGGAACCTATGCACTAAGATTTCCAAAGCTAGAGAAATATTGAAGATTATGCTAGCTTTAGTGTACTTATAATCTTAATTTTAGTAATGACAGGAGGCAAGTATTTGCTTTACTTCCTTTACTGAACTCTCACAGCAGCCATAATATCATGAACCAATCACTAAACAGAACAATCTTCTATAAAACGTAGCTGCACCAAACTCCTCCCTCTTTCTTTGCAACGACCACACGACCGCAACAGGTCACATAACCGAAAACGCCAACCTCTGAAGACTCTTGAACGGCTTATCTCGCAAGATCCCACACCGTTGAATCCAATCACACTGAAATAAAAGAGAGAAAACGTGACAGATATCTCACATTGAATATGCAAAACCATATAAACAACCAGTGTTAACAATGTCAGTGCTAATAACAATAATAAACACCCCACCCTTCATAAAATAATCATAACCCCCAAACAATCCAAACTGTAAAATGAAAATGTCAGAAGGGAGGGTAGGGAGGGAAATACTTGCCTCCTGTCATTACTAAAATTAAGATTATAAGTACACTAAAGCTAGCATAATCTTCAATTTTACCACATGACAGGAGGCTACGTATTTGCTGTTTTAACGCTCCGAAACCAAAACTGATGATGCATGCGACACCGGGCGGAAATAAAAGGTGCGAAAAGTAGTCTCCCTAGACCAATCCGCAGCTCGCAAAATATCAGACAAAGAAGCCCCAGAAAGAAAAGCTGAAGAAGCCGCCGCCCCTCTAACAGAATGTGCCCCAAAAACATCCTCAATCCCCGTGGATGATAACAACCAACAGATCCACCGAGCCAACGTAGTGGCAGACACTGCCTTATGCGGTTTAACATAGGACACCAGCAGTTGCCCAGAGGAGGAGAACCTAAGAGGTCTAGTACGTTCCACATAGGACCGAAGAACAGACGCCACGCACAACTTAGGATGCGACTCAAAAAACGGATAGAATACCGACACTGAATCAGTCTTAGTACGGCGGGACACCAAAAAAGTAACTCCCTCCGGAGAAAAATTATAAGCATCGATGTCGAATGCCCGAACATCCGAAACCCTACGAAATGAAACCAGACATAACAACAAAGCAAACTTAGCGGACAACTGTTTCAAAGACAATTGAACGTCCGATGGCCAATCTTGCAAGAAAAGAAGAACTCGCCGAACATCCCACAAGGAAGAATACTTGGGTACCGGAGGTCGGCTCAACTTCATTCCTCGCAACAACCGACTCACCAACATGTGTTGACCCACCGGGGCTCCGTCAATAGGAACATGCGCAGCCGAATGGCCGAACGCATGACATTCATAGAACGAAACGAGCCACCACAAGAAAACTTTGAAGATAAAAAATTCAAAATACAAGTCAGAGGCGCTGTAAAGGGATCGACGTCCCGTTCCAAACACCAGCCACTCCACTGATTCCAGGCGGACATGTAACATCGTCTAGTGCCTGGGGCCCAGGAATCCCAGAGTAAGTCCTTAGCCTCCTGCGATAACCCCTGGATATTCCAACGTCCCCTGAAACTGTCCAAGCCACCAACTGTAGCCGTCCCTGCTCCACCAGCGGATGAGGAGAACCTCGAGGATCTTGAAGCAGAAAACGGAAGTCCGGAAGCAGAAGTGGATCCTGATGAGATAACTCCAGCATCTCCGGAAACCACGCTTGACTCGGCCATAACGGGGTGATGAGAAGAATGGAAACCCTCTGCCGTCTGATCAGATGAAGGACTCTGGCTATCATCGCAAAAGGTGGAAATGCGTAAGCCCCCCGAGGGGGCCAAGTCTGAAGAAATGCATCCACCGCTTCGCAATCCGGATCCGGAAGCCAGCTGTAAAATCTCGGAAGCTGATGATTCGCCCGAGAAGCGAACAGATCCACCACCAGGGGACCCCGAAGGTTCCTCAACAGACTGAATACTACCTCGTCCAACTTCCAGTCGCTGACATCCCTCCAATGACGGGAAAACCAATCGGCTGTCATATTGGAGACACCCGGAAGATATTCTGCCGACAGAGAAATGTTTCTCTGAAAGCAAAACTGGTAAATGTCTTTCGTCACGTCCGTCAGCAAACGTGACCTGGTGCCTCCAAGACGATTGATGTACTGCACCGCCGAGATGTTGTCCATCCGGAGAAGAATACAACAATCCGAAAGATTCTTTGCAAAACTGCGAACGGCAAAAGATCCAGCTATCAATTCCAGGCCGTTGATGTGAAGGCCCTCTTCCATCGTTGACCAGGAACCACCGGTAGCTGTCCCGGCGCAAGACGCCCCCCACCCCAGGAGGCTTGCGTCGGATTCCAGAACAAAATCCGGCGATCTGCCGAAAATCGCCCTGCCGTTCCATGCTTGCATATGACGTATCCACCACCTGATTTCCGCCTTGGCTTCGGACGAAAGGGAAATCACTTGGTCGTACGACGGGCGATCCTGAAGAAATGAAGCTTTCAGACGCTGAAGCGCCCTGTAGTGCAACGGACCCGGAAAGATGGCCTGAATCGAAGAAGAGAGCAGGCCCACCACCCGAGCCAAATGACGAAGAGGAATGTTGTCCATGCGAAGAAACCTTCGAAGTTCTTTTCTGATCGCCTTGACCTTCTGAAGCGGTAAACGAAGGACGCAAGACCTGGAGTCGATCTCGAACCCCAGGAATTGAACCAATTGGGAAGGAACGAGTTCCGACTTGTTGACATTGACCAGGAACCCCAAAGATTCCAGCAATTGAATCGTAAATTGCGTCTGAGAGCGTAAGAGCGATGGATCTTCGGAGAACAGAAGAATGTCGTCCAAGTAGATCAAACACCGGAACCCTTTGGATCGGAGATGTGCCATGACCGGTTTCAGCAGCTTGGTGAAGCACCAGGGAGCCGAACTGAGACCGAACGGAAGGCACGAGAATTGGCATACTCTGCCCTTCCATAGAAACCGGAGAAAACACCGACTCTCCGTCGCCATGGATATCGACAGGTACGCGTCTGTCAGGTTCAATCTGGTGAACCAATCGCCCTGTCGCATCAGATCCCTCAAAAGATGAATCCCCTCCATCTTGAAGTGCCGATAACGAACGTAAGCATTCAAGTGACGTAGATTGATGACCGGACGATAACCCCCCGTCTTCTTTGACACCAGGAAAATATTGCTGAAAAAACCTCCTGGTTCCGAGGCAAACTCGACCGCACCTTTGCTGAAAAGAGACTCTATTTCGGAGTCGACCAGAGCCGCCTGATCCGAGTCCAGACGAACAGGCGGAGGAAACACCACTTGAACCGGCGGAGAACTGAAGTCTATCACATACCCCCGAACGGTTTGAAGAACCCAAACGTCTGACGTCAGTCGAGACCAAGCCTGAAAAGAGAGAGCAACACGACCTGCAGTGACAATCAAAGGCATCGTAGACATTGTTCCACTCACCTCTTCTAGAAGGGGTTCTGCCTCTGCCCCGGAAACCGGCATTGCGACCTGGACCTCTGGACTGGAGACCATAACGGTTGGCGGCAGCAGGGAAGAATGGAAGAGATCCTGTTCGGGGACCTGAAGGCCAGAAGCGGCTGGCGGCACGGCCCCTCTGCCGGCCAGCCCTGCCAAAAACCCCACGAGCAGGGGATGGACTGAAGACCTTCCTCATGGAGACTTGAGCTTTGTTGAGGGTGGTGAAGAGGTTAACGTGTTTCTGCAATTCCTTCAGAAAGGATTCTCCGAACAGCAAACCATCCGCCAAGGGACCCAACTCCTTGGCAGCTAAATCCGCCAACTTGCTATCGATCCGTAACAACGCCGCCTTCCTGCGTTCAGATGAAAGTGCTGTATTCGCGTTCCCCAAAAGACAGAAGGAACGTAACGCCCATTCTCTAATGGTGGCGGGATCCAACACCGACCCGCAAGCCATGGCGTCATCAGCCAAATGAAGAATTTGGGCAAGAGGACCAGTGAGATCTAACAATTTGTCTTGTGTGAGACGTAAGCCCTTTTCCATGCCTTTCCTCGGATCCCTTCCTGAACGGGACATGAACACCACCATTGTGTTGTCAAATATAGGAGTCATGGCCACCTTGTCAGATACCAGAGGTCTGGGACATTCCGCCCGAAGCCTGTTCCTCACTTCCCGCTCCAAAGGCCTACGGAGCCAATAATGAATGTAATTCGCTAAGTGATCAGGCAACTGCCAATCGGACGATCTTGGATGTCTGATATGTCGAGGGTCAAACAGAGGAGTTCCCGAAGGATCCAAAGGAACATCTACCGCTTCCACAGAAGAGGAAGGAAGGCCCAAGGAGGACCGGGGTTCCAGGATAGACTCTTTGACGTAAGGCGAAGGCTCCTCAAAGTCCGTGTTCCAGCGATCAGGACCCCCATCCGACAACGAAAGGTCATCTGCCTGCCATTCATCCAACACCGCCATAGGATCTTCATCGTCATCTGAAGAACGAGTAGATCGAAGTGCACGTCCCCCTCTGAAGACTGGTCTCGTGAGGAATCCATGATCGTGCAAGCCCACTGAAAGAGGAACAAAAACTCAATCAGTGAGGCAGAAAAAACCAGCGGCGAGACCGTGCTGCTACGAGGGCCCCCAGAGTCAGAAGAGAAGATCTTTGACTGAATTAATACCGTCCAAAGAGCGGTAATAAAGGGCACCCAACCTTTGCCAGGGGGTACAAACGGGAAGTCTAAACAGAGACAATCATAAAAAGTATTATGTTTTTTTTTTTTTTATATATTATAAGAACTTCCCAGAGGGGGCTCACCCCGTAACAGCAAGGACTCAGTCCATGCAATACAAATACCACAATGAGCAAGTGAATTAAAACTTGGCACAAAGCCAAATTTAGCCGGGAAACACAGGGATCACCCCGTCACTGGCGTAGATATTAGCACAGCAATGGAACAGCCTGAACATATGGGAGCAATGATAGCAGGGGAAGAGCGACAGCGCAGCCCTTAACCTAAGGCCCTAAGGGCGAAGGGAAGGACCACGACCGCCATGCGGCAGATGAATGGAGGGAGAGCCCCATGTAATGGGCACGAACAGGCAGACAGCAGAATGCGGCAACCCTGGACTCAGTCCAGACAAGCCGCGGAACGACCGGCCGAAGCCAGAGAACCACAGGGGCTCACCCTGATATCTTTGGAACTTATACCCAGGGACTCAGTCCCACAAGAGCGGGCCTCGAGGTCCCAACCCACCGGATGGGAAATAATGAACACCTCGAGACCCAGCCCCGTAACCGGCCACACAGCAGCGCGCAGCCGGAAACCCGGGGAAGTGCCAGAAGAACAGGACACAGTAACGGTACAAGTCAGTACCGAAGTGCACAGACAACGGATGCCTGCAGCAGGACAACGGAGACGATCTCCCAGTCCTACGCCAGGCACCCGACGCAGTCTACACAGACTCCCAACCCACAACCCACCCCCGATGCACCCAGCAGGCGGTATGAATGGGCGGACGGCCAAGCGCCGCCTAGCAGAAGAGAACCCAGGACACACCGCCGCGGAGGGCACCGAGGGACGGCTGAAGAACAGCAGGTAAGGGCAGGAGTTGTGTTACCGATGGTGAAAGTTAAACAGGAGATATACACATGTGTAGAATGAACATAGTCAAACCATTTTTTGAACCACATACAGAAACATTCAAGGGGAAACAAGTAGAAACGGCAGACAGCCCAAAATCTGACCTGTAGTATCCTTGTGAGAGCAGCAAAGAAAGAGGGAGGAGTTTGGTGCAGCTACGTTTTATAGAAGATTGTTCTGTTTAGTGATTGGTTCATGATATTATGGCTGCTGTGAGAGTTCAGTAAAGGAAGTAAAGCAAATACGTAGCCTCCTGTCATGTGGTAAAATTAGTGAATAGGCTCCACAGATTAACATAGGAATTGGAGAAGTGATATAATTGGCGAAGACATCTCCCCTTTATCACCACTTTATCACTCCTTAAAGGGATAGTAATGTTTCACATAAAAAGCAGCTCCAATTAATCTTCATAGTATTTGGGCCATGCAGATTGTTATTTCAACACTGTCATAATTGCAGTTCAAGAGTAATTGAATGATAAAGTATCCCCCTCACGCCCCTTTTACGGATGTAAAACTGCTCACCTCAGAGCAGCAATACTGTCTGGATGGATCACAGAGAGGGACAATCTCCAGTGAGCATAAGGGAAAAAAAACGGTCAAGGGGGAAGGGTTTTCCTTATGCTCACAGTAACAAGATTGTCCCTTGCTGTGAGCTGTGTGGTCCCAGGACGAGATTCCACATCTGATGGGAGACAGCTTACACTAGTTAAAAGAGGAGGGACGAGGGATACTTTATCATTCAATTACTCTTGAACTACAACTCTGACAGATTGTCACTACGATTAGGACTCTATGATGCTTAGATTAGGCAAGTTGCTCATTTTTACCACCTTCTTTTACCACCATGGGGTTAATATAACAAAATGTGAATAATCTATATTGAGGCGTTAATAGATCAGTAGATCATTGTATGGACTCTGCTGCAACAATAAAATCTAGAATGTATTTTTTTTCCTTTTTTTGTAGAAAACTGCTATTTATGGAAATTCATTTTTTGGATTTGGGAAAAAGGGTTTTAGTACAGCGTACTTCCCATAAAAAGCCCTGAATGAATTACATTTGCTCAAATCTGATACACAACTCTTATGACAAATGAAAATGTAAGATCTTACTGCCCTCTTGTGGTAGAAATCACTTCCTAAATCCATCATGAAAAAAATGTTATTTATCCTTGTAAACTCATGGAGTAAAATAGTGTTGTTTTGTAAAAACTGTTTTAGTTTATTATGTTCTTCAAGTTAACAAAATATATTTATTAATATATACCCACATAGTTCTCCGTTTGTTTCAAACACCCTGTTTAGATTTGACACAAAATGTGTTTAGATTCTTAGTAAATTCTTAACAGATATATGATTTATTTAAATAAGTGAATACATTTTTCAAATTATGTTGAATTTTAAACTTGTAATTAGGGAAATGTTCTGATAAATACATCCTTACAATTCATAAAAATAATGGCCACCCATAGCGGATATTATAGGTCTCCACTTGTAGTAAAGGAGAAAAAAATTATATGCATAAATTGTTAATTATTCACAAGCAGGACCATATTCAGAAAGAAAGAGGAGCAATTCTGCAGTATATCAAACTGCACCATATGGAACAAATAAAACTTCCTATTTTTTTTTATATATATATATATATATATATATATATATATATATATATTATAGTTGTGAACCATTGTGTTGGATACCACTGCAGCATTTAAGGTGAAATCCTAATTTAGTTTTATACCTGCCTGGCTGGATAGACTTTACCCTATCCTTGTCTCCATTAATTACACTTTTAGTAAAATTAGGGAAGTAGCAGTCCTCATCCGAAAAAATATACGGCCATACATACACTTGTACTAACATCTATTTCCCTAAGCAGCATCCCTTGAATATATTCCATCTGAATTGTCACTAGCTTTTCTCCTTCCAGATGGAGGTTGAGATTGTTAGGGGTGACTTTAGCTTCCCTCTGAAGTCCCTTCTGGAGTTGTCCACTGCCTACTCTATCTTTAACCATTTAAAGGGATAGTAATACTTCGTTTTAACTTTATTTTATTTTGTAGCCATTAAAAAAACATGAACAATGATATAAGTCTTATCTCTCAAACCTTTATGGTTTATGAGATATTCACAAGCAAAGTTCCCCTCCCCGCCTCTTTTTCCTAGTGTAAGCCATCTCTTCTCAGATGTGGAATGCAGTCCATAGACCAGACAGATAACAGCAGGGGACAATCTTCTTCCTGTGAGAACAATGAAAGCCCTGCCCCCTTGACAAGTTTTTCAGCTTTTTCCATTATCTTAATTGAAGATTGTCCCTCTCTGCAGTCTACCTGGGCACCTCCCTTCTGATCTGGTTGAACAGGGGGGGATACTTTGTTTGTGAATATCTCTTAAACCATAAAGGTTTCAGAGATAAGACTTATATCATTCTTCATGTTTTTTTAATGCCTACAAAATAAAATAAAGTTAAAACGAACTATTACTATCCCTTTAAAGAAAAAAAAAAAAAAAAAAAAAAAAAAAAAGCAAGCCTTCACACACACACACACACACACACACACCAGCTTGTTGACACCTGGAGACTGGTACCCCCTCGACACCCCCATACACATTCTCTAGAATAGATTATTTCTCCCTTATCATCTCCACCACTTGATACAGTCATGCCCCAGTTAAAGTCTTTCACGTCCTCACTTCTTCCTAAAACTGGGTACTGGTGTCTCAATGAGACACTCCTGAAAAAGGGCAATTTCCAGCACTCTGTCCTCCCATATTCAAACCTACCTTGAGGTTCACAACTACAACCCTCACAGTGGTTTGGGAAGCTCATAAAAGGGGTGATTTGAAGCCAGCTTATTCAGATGGGCTCTCAAAAGGAACGATCCTCACAAATCTTCTCCCTATTCACTTATATTGCCTTCTGAGGACATGTACATAAACAATCACTAGCTGTTTGTGTCTTTCCACATCTTGCTCTTCTGCTCCAGAAGTTACACAAACTTCAACCTATAGTCAACTTAAACTTAGAAAGCAGAAACTGTAAAAATATGGCAACAGGAGTGGAAGGTTAAAGCCCTCGGACAAAAGCATTACCAAATCAGAAAAATACAAATATAGGGTACTGCTTCAACAAATAATCAAAAAATGAGGGCTATATATAACCTGGAAGCTAGTTATAGATATAGGGGAGGGATATAAAAGACCTAATATCAAGCTAATAAATGGACACCATGGATATAAAAGTACAATGTGTATAAAGCACTCAATCTGTTCCATTAAAGTCACTATTAGCTAAGCATATTCTTGTGTAAAAATAAAATAAATGTCCAAGCTGAGTGTAGACTAGCTACACGGTTATTATTTGTCCAATGATGATGAAATGATGTAGATGGAAGATGACAAGATGAGGGTCAGTGATGATGAGGATGATATATCAGTCAATATCAGCAATTACCCACTCCCTCTGTCTCCATTGCTTCTATTCCAACAGTGACTCTGCTGATCACCGACCAAACCAATCTAGTAGACAGAAGAGGAGAGAAGCATACAAGTAGGGGTATATATCTCAGTGTAGCATTTATTTGAACATTCTAGCAATAAAAAACATATACATAATGCACTCACATTTTACCAATCTTGGGGTATCGGGGTCTCAGCTCCCTGTTAGCCAAGTGCTGCATCCTTACAAATCCTGGAAAGCAATTGATGAGCCTCTCTTACTGATGTTATCCAAATTGTCCAAGGAAACAGCATTTGGTCCTGGGTGGATCATACACTGCTGGACACAGATTTCTAGTCTAAGAATCGTGATAGTCGTGTCGGTATTTGGAGTGCAACTTGCACTCATCCAAGTCCCGCCCTACACCCCCCATGGGTTTCCCCAATCCTGAACTGATTGAGCCGGTTCTTGGGCTTGCTGACTGGCCCACGTGTCTTGCTCCAAACGCCGACACGACTATCACGATTCTTGGACTAGAAATCCGTGTCCAGCAGTGTATGATCCTCCCAGGACCAGATGTTGTTTCAATTTGGATAACATCAGTAAGAGAGGCTCATCAATTGCTTTCCAGGATTTGTAAGGATGCAGCACATGGCTAACAGGGGGCTGGGACCCCGATACGCATCACCCCAAGATGGGGAAAATGTGAGTGCATTATGTATATGTTTTTATTACTATAATGTTCAAATAAATACTACACTGAGATATATACCCCTACTTGTCTGCCTTGTGCGCTTCTCTCCTCTTCTGTCTAAAAGCATAACCAAACCTACATTGCATGTAGTTCAGATAGCCTTGGAACCAGGAAGCAGCTCTTGGAAGATATTTACGATATTCCTCTGCTATATTATCTCTCAATTTACAACTCCCTCATGCTCCCGAGACCACAAACGTTGCTACATATAGGGACATGATTCTTTCTTATCTTTTCAAACTCAACCTTCCTATTCTTTACAAGGCAGAGATGGAATTGTTAGAGCTACCCATTTCCATGAGATTAATATTGTAATGAAACAGTCAACCCCTGGAAAAAGTCCAGGACCGGACTGCTTCACCATCTTATATTACAAAACATACAAAAGAATTACTTACCTATCTTTTACAAAAGGCACTCAATTTCCTTAACACAAGATACTTTTCTCTCGAGGCCCTTGAAGCTCATGTTACTGTCATACCTAAATAGGGTAAAGATCCCCTTAGTTGTTCCAGTTATCATTCCATATCCCTTTTGAACCAAGACATTAAACTCCACTCCAAAATATTAGCCAACAGACAAACACTGTCTTCCACAAATTAGCCACTCTAATCAAGTAGGTTTTACCATAGAGAGGCTGAAGACATCAGCACTAAAACCTTAGACATTAGCACGTTTGACCATGTCCACAAGATTCCCCTGATACTGTTTTCTAATCACATAGAGAAGGCATTTGACTTGGTTGATTGGACCTTCATTTTATTAGCTCTATGTTGCATTGCATTTTTGTGAACAAGGTTATTGCTGTTTACCATGGCCCACCTGCTAAGGTTAGGGTGAATGGCACCCTGTCATCAGTTTTCCATACATTATGGAACTCAACAGGGTTGTCCACTGTCCACTCTGATTTTGTTACAGTCATGGAAGACTTGTTCCCTTCTACCTGGTCGGACCCATATTTGAATGGTCTCCTGGTGCTGGGGTGCACTTACAAAGCTGCTGTTTTTGCAGAGGATCTACTCCTCTGCATTATATACCACTGAAAACAATACTGGTGCTAAAAAATAACGTGATATCTTTGATGTGCTAATTTTAAAGCACATTATTCAAAATCCATTGTCCTCAGCATCATTTTACCAGTCTGTAATAAAGCCAACTTAGGACTTCCATTCCAGCAGCACCATCAATTCATTAAATACTTAAGGGTACTAGTGTTCTGCTCTCTGGATGACATATATGCTCCAAATTCCTTGCACCTAGTGAAAGTGATTCAAGCAGATCCACTCCATTGGGATGTTCCCAGTTTTACATGGCTTGGTAGAATAAGCATAGTAATTATGAACATTTTTGCTAAGGATACTCTACCTTCTAAAACCACTTCCCATCCCTCTACCTAAACCCTTTTTTCTACTATCCAATCTATCTTCACCAAATTTGTCTGGGCCTACAAACACCCTAGAATTCACATAGATCTGTTAAATCAAAGCAAGGTCAGGACTGGCCTTGACATATCAGACAGAGAAATATTATCAGGCTGTCATGGCCACCAGGGCTCTGGATTGGTTTCACAATGTTCATCATAAAATCTGATTCAAACTAGAATATATTGCTCAATTGAAGCATTCTAATGCCCCTTGGCTAACTGATTTATCCTCCTTATCCCACATCAAAGATTACACCACAATTAAGGCCACCCTCCTAAGTATGTTACACTTATTTAGACAACAATCTTTCAATGATTCCCTACCCCCCTAACTCTGGTGTCTGATAATCCCCTCATTCCCCACTCATCAACATTCCAATACTGGGCTACTAAACTCCAAATGCTTTAACTCACATCACCAAAGACCATGTCTTCATCCCAACATCAGTCCTGAAGGACTAGATCCAGTGGTCTGCAAGAGACTCCTGGAGTTTCATAGCAGTCCAACACTTCTTGAAACACAGACACATGGCCTTCCTTTTTTGACTTCCCATATATGTTTCTCGCTTTCTCCCTATAAAAGTAGTCTCTCCGGTTTATGCTCTCCTTAACTCCCATTGGTCCTCTTCGTTTACCAAATACACTTAGTCCTGGGAGATAGAACCTGGTTCCACATTATCTGCTCAACAATGGCACAAATTTTCATACTTACTAATCTGCTGGTGGTATGGATCCCTCTTACACAAAATGTACCCTAATGCCTTTGATCACTGCTGGAGATGCAATCAGGAAGCAGACATTTATATTCACAAATGGTGAACCGGCCCCCTCAAAAAAGCCATATTGAAACTCCATCAACTTAGTATCACTGTGCCCGTGATTATTACCTGCCTGGTATGGATGCCTGTCCTGTTCCCTCTGGCGAGCGGGCAGAGGTGTTGCCGGTCGCCTGTCTGCTTACCTCTCAGTCATAGGCCTGTGTCATTGATGTCGCTCTCGCTGTTTTGTAGCCTTTGGCACTATTGGCCTATGGTGTTCTGCCTTCTCCTTTGGCCTTATATACGGCCTGAATACTGGGCTTAGTTGCCCTTTTGTGGTGTACCTGTGCGTTACCACTGTGTGTGTGCTCTCGTTTGACCCTTGCTTGGCTTTCGTTGATTCTCCGATTCGATCTTTATCTGACTACCTGCTCCGGTACCGACCAGTGGCTCTGTCTGACTACCCACGCCGTGTATGACCTAGGCCTTGTCTGACTACCTGTTTCAGTCTGACCCGGATTCTGGATGACTACCCACTCTGCGAGTTCTGTGGCTCTGGCTGACTACCTGATCCGGTTTTGACCAGTGGCCCTGACTAACCACTCTGTGCTTGACCCCAGTACTGTCTGACTTTCCATTCTGTCTCAACCAGCTTTTGCTGGCTCTCGCTCCGTACAGCCTACGAACAAACTTTAAATTCACCTGGTACCTGTGTTGTGTGTACCATGACACTTAGCCTCTGACATTCTCAAGGAAACTGTCCTCCTTAGCCTCTACTCCTAACTCCTCAAACTTAAAAACACTCTTATTTTACATGCTTCATTTCAACCAAGTCCATCATTCCACTGAAGCAGAAACAACCCCATCCCTCAACAGTTCATTAATGGATCGACATAATAATTTTGATAATGCAATTGGATGAGCTTAACCTCTCCCCCCAACACAGACATTACTTTTTCTTGGAATCTGACAGATTCTAGGAGTGGTTTCTTAGGAATGGTCATCATGGCCCATGGTCATCCTGGCCCATTTGATCACCCTCCTCTCTCTGTTTCACTCTGCCTAAAAGCTGTGATTTCAGGGTAAATGTATAGCAGGGCCTACACCTTTTTCCCTCTCGGTTATGGGCACCTTTAATTCCTATTATTTTGTCCCCTCTTCTTTTTCTCCATTTCTAAGCTATGCTCCCACCTACGCTTTTTGCTCACACTCTTGCTTCTTTTCTTAAGCTGGGCATACCAATGAGAAGTGGGTCACCTCCAGCCGGCCTGAACCATCTCTGTGCAGATTGTTGCTATTTGATGTCATTTTCAGGACAAACTTGTTGCCCTTTGTTACACTCCTGTTAAGCATTATGTGCTCCTATTGCTCATTTCTTCTAATAATCTGCACCTGTTATATATTTTTATAGTTTTTATAATATACATACAATTTGTTATACACACATACACACACACACACACATACAGTGGATATAAAAAATCTACACACCCCTGTATAAATGCCAGGTTCTTGTGATGTTAAAGAATGAGACAAAGATAAATCATGTCAGAACTTTTTCGACCTTTAATGCGACCTATAACGTGAACAATTCAATTGCAAAACAAACTGAAATTGTTGAGGGGGAAAAATAAAAAACTCACAATAACCTGGTTGCATAGGTGTTCACACCCTTAAACTAATACTTTGTTGAAGCACCTTTTGATTTTATTACAGCAATCAGTCTTTTTGGGTAGGAGTTTATTAGCATGGCACATCTTGACATGGCAATATTTGCCCACTCTTCTTTGCAAAAATCTGTCAGATTGCAAGGACATCTGCTGTGCACAGCCCTTTTCAGATCACCCCACAGATGTTCAATTGGATTCAGGTCTGGGCTCTGGCTGGGCCATTCCAAAACGTTAATCTTCTTCTGGTGAAGCCATGCTTTTGTGGATTTGGATGTGTGCTTTAGGTCGTTGTCGTGCTGAAAGGTGAACTTCCTCTTCAACTTTCTAACGGACGCCTGAAGGTTTTGTGCCAAAATTGCCTGGTATTTGAACTGTTCATAATTCCCTCCAACCTGACTAAGGCTCCGGTTCCAGCTGAGGAAAGACAGCCCCAAAAAAAGATGCTGCCACCACCATGCTTCACTGTGAGTATGGTGTTCTTTGGGTTATGTGCAGTGTTGTTTTTGCGCCAAACATACCTTTTGGAATTATGGCCAAAAAGTTCAACCTTGGTTTCATCAGACCATAACACATTTTCCCTATGTGCTTTTGGGAGACTTGATGTTTGTTATTGCAAACTTCAGCCGGGCTTGGATGTTTTTCTTTGTAAGAAAAGGCTTCCATCTTGCCACCATTCACATTAAGAATACGGGAGATTGTTGTCACATGTGGCACACAGCCAGTACTTGCCAAAAATTCCTGCAGTTCCTTTAATGTTGCAGTAGGCCTCTTGGAAGCCTCCCTGACCAGTTTTTGTCTCGTCTTCTCATCAATTTTGGAGGGACATCCAGTTCTTGGTATTGTCTTTGTTGTGCCATATTTTCTCCACTTGATGAGCACTGTCTTCAATGTGTTCCATGGTATATCTAATGCTTTGGAAATTCTTTTGTACCCTTCTCCTAACTGATATATTTCAACAATGAGATCCCTCTGATGCTTTGGAAGCGCTCTGTGGACCATGGCTTTTGCTCTGAGATGCAACTAAGCAAATATCAGAAAAATCTTACTAGAACGGCTGAACTTTATTTGTGATTAATCGGAGTCACTTTAAATGATGGCAGGTGTGTAAGGACTTCTATTTAACATGAGACTGAATGTGATTGGTTAATTCTGAACACAGCCACACCCCCAGTTATAAGAGGGTGTGCACACCTATGCAACCAGGTTATTGTGAGTTTTTTTATTTTTCCCCTTAACAATTTCAGTTTGTTTTGCAATTGAATTGTTCACGTTATAGGTCACATTAAAGGTGGAAAAAGCTCTGACGTGATCTATCTTAGTCTCATTCTTTAACATCACAAGAACCTGGCATTTTAACAGGGGTGTGTAGATGTTTTATATCCACTGTATTTATACAAGTAAAACAAGTGTTGTCCTAGTGCTGGGAGACCTTTCATTTGTATTTGTTTATTGCATTAATTAAACTGCAATTTCCTATTGTGGTCACCAGATGGTATTATTCCTGACCTTTCCTATGGAGAGACCTAATTCAAGTTCTCCATAGAATGTAGTATAAAAAAAAAAAAAAAAAAAAAAAAAAAGAAGGATTGGCCTTTTGGATATCAGCTATCACTGTTGCTGAACGTTTTAGAAAATAATAAATAATAAAAATAACGTTGACTTCTTATAACGTTTGAACAAAAAATCTCCCCAAAACAGCTCATGTCAGCCAATTGGAGGGGTGGGGGAGAAAAAAGCTGGCAGAATTCTCTAACATAACCCGGAAGTTTATATCTCTCAGCTAAAACGTACGGTTTGCCTTTTCTGCCTCCATAGACCATTTTAGTATCAAGCTTGAAGGATCTTCACTAGGGGTCTATGCAGACTGTAGGCACAGCTAATTTTCTATTATTGAACATCAGCATAAAAAAGGAATATCTAGAGGTAAAATGATATATATAAAAATTTTGTAATGCAGAGACTAGTTTTTCCAAAAATATACAAACAAAAATGTACAAAAATATATACACAAAATATCTTAATCAGTTGTGTAGTTTAAAATATATCTAGCTATATCATAATGCAAAGTATAATTATACAGGTTGTTATCTTGATTTGGGTCCGTATTAACGAGGTACAGTTCTCCACCATGGATGTCCTTATAGTTGGCCTCAAAGGTCACAGGATTGTAACCAACCCACATGGTATATCTAAAATTTATTGTTCGTATGGAATATCCCATGATCGTTATATCTTTCAGATCTGGTAGATCAGAATTCCACTGTGGTGTGTCAGATGGACGTGGGTAGCTGCTATAGGCTACAGCTTCAGCAATAGCCTCATCACTTTCAGTAGATGTGTTCAAGTATGCAGCAATGCTCTGACCTTCGGTGCACAGCTCTATGTGGAACGAAGTTTGAGGACAAGCAGGAGGTACTGGAAGCTTGGCAACGTCCGCAATGGTTGAAAACAGGGACACCAATTCAACAGGAACTACCTTGGATTTACCTGTGAAGGAAATACATTATTTAGAGCAGTGATGTTTTTAGTTTCCCAGATATCCTGGGCTTGGGACAACTTAGTACATTATTAGCTTAGTTCTCAGAATGATTGCACCATTACTATTAGTGATATTAGCACAGTACATATCCCAAGCAGGCAACAAGACCCATGGTTTTAAGAACGAGACTGATGTACGAAGATGGAGCAAACCAACTGACAAATAACAGAAGTAATTTTCACAGTATAGGTTCTTTTTTTTCCCCTCAAGACAAGGAGGGAGAAAGTAGAAAAAAGGGGGAGAAAACAGGCAGGCCAGTACATTACAGAATGATGATACAAAGCACATTATCATCCTAAATTATAAGACCAGACAAAACACTGGAGAGAATGTAATACTCCAGCAATTAGGTCAAGGCCCTGGTTGTGCTTCACAACGTGTTTGAGACCTTTCTGAGATTCAAGGAGATAAAGTCACATTTAAATCAAAGGCAATATGAGAGTTTTCATTTGTTCCTCCAGAATGTCTCCTTTTTACACTGTGCATGGCCCTTATAGCCCTATATTGAAATAATCTGGCACAAGCATACTTCGGCAACAACTAAGATTCTTGTATATTGATGTATAAACTAATGAGCCATGATCACCAAGAAATGAAAATGGCTCATATCAATTAAAATATTATGATCTCCCAGTCACCCTATTTTTTTTTTTTTTTTCGCGAGAAAAAAAATAACAGGAGGAAAGTGGCTAAAAATGAGGGATGAGCAAAAAGTTCAATATGTTTCTGCAGAACCTTTTGCTGAAAATTTGGAATTTCCCGCCCATAGAAAATACATAAAAATGTCTTGCCTTTTTGCCAATGTCAATAAATATCCAGTGAGAACTTTGCCAATTTTCACCTATGCTTTCTATTACTATAGCTGAGGGCTGAACTTAAGAAAACAAGATGAAAGTAAAAGTTGTGAACAGACTGAGTCCTACAGCAACACATGCCTCGAAAAAAATCTGGCTTTGTCCTTTGCCTTCAACACTAACCAATTGCTTGCACAAATCTGTAATAGATATTCTTGAAAAATAACTGCGGCTCAGGATATGCCAACAGGGTGTAATACATGACATTAGTTCTTTAAAACCACTATTTTTTATTTTTATTTTTTTTTAAAGTAGCAGGTCAACTGCCAACATTTTGCAAGTTTACTATTCCGTGGTTACTGATTATTTTTGTGCAAGTTTTGACTCCTTTCTAAGAGCTCTGTAAGTGTAGGATGGAAGCACATAATGGAAAAAATATGTAACTTTATTGCTTTAACAACTTAACTTGTGGTCATGGACACAGTAGTGGTGAGGGTGGTGGCGGCAGCACTTGTGGGCACACTATGACCCTAGTCATCTCCTTCAACTAACTCAGTTATACTCCTCCATGTTTTGCTTTTGCAGAACAGTAGCAGGAGCCACGGTGTTAGTGTAAATGAATTAAATCTTGACACTCTATAACACATCTACTGTAGTAATATTAGGTGCCCAAAGCCCAGGAACTTTTAGGAGAGTTCTACTGCTGCTAGTCATGGTACCTCTGACACGTTGATGGTATTTTCTCCAATAAGACCAATGGTTGTGCTTCCGGTGGGATTTAAGTGAGTATGTGCCTAGCTTTGATGCTGCTTCCTCCCTGCTCACATGCTTCTTACACATACAAGAGATAACATTTTTAGCTTTTGGATTTTGAGAAATTATTTCCATAATGTCGACTTCATACACTAAGGGGGTTCCTGAGGAGCCACTACTACTACTGAGGCTAGATTTTGCAATTGCACAAATAGTTGCCAAAAGTGCTGCACTTCCAACAGCAGCAGAAGCACTCATCATAGCTAGGGTTGTGGATGTTAAAGATATGTAATGCTGATTACTTAACAATTTAATAGTGTGTGTGGCTGGATGGGCTTTGGACTTGGAAGTGGTGACAATACAGATAAAGACTGACAGGATGATTGTGTACTTTTAGGCATCTTTACTTGTCCAGAGTTAGACTTTCCAAATTAATTCTCGAACAGTTTTAAACAGGCATAGTGCTCATTTTCAGTGGTGGAAGACCTAATCTCTCTTACTCTCAATTCATTTGTATCAGAAGTAGGAGGATGCTGGTAGGATATATTCTAGATCAACATCACCACCAAAGATTGGGCCATCTTCAGCACTGCCCGCTACGTCTTGCCCACTACTTTGATATTAAAACAAGACTTTTTACAGCCTCGCATAATTGGTTTTTTTAACATTTACTCTACTTTCAGGAAGTGTGAGGTACTTGTTAGTCACACTATCAGATGCAGCAGTTGGATGAACTTCTAAACCTTCCTCCGCTGTGCTATCAACATTGGAATGCAACGCATTGTCATCTTCCGTGCTTTACATGGTTTATTAATCCTGTTGGAGGTGGAGGAATGTTTTATGTCTCTTTCACAAACAGTTTCCTCAGGAAGACAAGGCTCATCAATGTTTATTGCATACACTACATCAATCATGGCTGCAGTCAGTTTTTGGAGTACCACTTACTAACACATCCCTGCACTGGGACATAAAGGACATGAACAGAGCTGTTTGTGTAGGATGATGCCTTGCTCTTTACAACATACTGTATCATCTGCATCTCAATATCTTGCATCTGTCGAGGTCAGCATCAGTCGTGGCTCACATCAGAGTCCCTATCTCTGCCACCTACCAGTCTTTTAATTATTATTAATGTCCAAAATAAAAGAATAATAATAACAATAATAATAATAAAAACACTCCCTTCAAGTGCAACTGCTTCTGTAGCTTTTTGCCTGTAGTTGGTGTCAAGATTTCAGCAGCTGCTCTCTCTCTCTCTCCCAGTGTCATTGCAGTCTTCATTTTTTACAGTAGAGGAGGAGGATAGACCCAAATCATTAATCTAGTGGCCCCTCTTCTTCTGTTGTAGGAGTCAGTGTCAGTTGGACTTATCTGTCTCTTGAGTGTTATAGTCTTTTAAGTTGGTCAGTCACAGAGGGTCAAGCCATCTTAGGAAGGAACTTAGATCACATGCATAAATCCCCCACTTACCTTACTAATGTAAAACACCTATGAATGTTGCCCTTAAAAGGGATAGTAACACTTAAAATGTAAAAAAAAAAAAAATATGTTGTAGGGTTTATCACCCTGAGTTAAACAAGGGTACTCCCACTGCTGAGAGATATTTTATTATAAAATTATAACAGCTCAAACTTGAATTTTTTGAATTTTAGGTGCAATATCACAGTGGCCTGAAATTGTACAGTGGCGCTGTTGCTACACCATCCTATGGACAGCTCTGGCCCATAGACCATAAATCTCCATAGGATGGTGTAGCAACAGTGCCACTGTAAATTTTCAGGCCACTGTGATACTGCACCTAAAAAATTCAAGTTTGTGCGGTTATAATTTTATAATAAAATATCTCTCTGCAGTGGGAGTACCCTCGTTTTATTCGAGGCTATAAACCCTATAACATATATATTTTTTTTACATCTTAAGTATTAGTATCCCTTTAAGACTTTGTTCAAGAGGTATCATCTTCAATCAGGGATGGATGACATATACATCTAAATGGAAGTGCACATGACAGTTGTGGCAGATTTTCTTTAAAAGGAAGCCAACAGCATGCAAGAGCTTACGTACTATTTAATAATGAATGGGGTATGCATCCCTCTGGGCCTTAAAGCATTAAATATTTCCAGGGTAGGGATTGTGTTCTGTGGTCCTGCTAGAAAGTGTCATGTCTGCCTCCACGCACTTGATATCCAGGACTGACAATATCTCTTGGAACAAGGATGGTCTGGCCATAATAAGGTTAAGTGGGTGTTTATTATTAGGAGGTGATACTTCGTTAACAGTTCTGTTTTCCACTCTGTAATGTCCAAACTAAGGCCCCAATGCCATTTAAGGTCTTGGACATGGTCAACCCAGCACCTAAGGAAATGCAGTTAAATAACTGAATATGCCCTGCTGTGATGTACTTTTTTAAACTCTTACATAAGCACAGTCTAAAATAAACAGTTGAATAAGATGATAGAACTCACCGGGATGCTTCCTTGGCAGGTCACGGTTAAATGGGTCTATGTACTTAAAAGGCAAGTGCTGTGGCTGAAAATTATTGGTTACTCCTGGAACATAGAACATCAGTGGCACACGAGTTGTCACATCAAAATTGCTGTACTTTGCCCACTCACCATGTTCTCCTAAAGACCACCCTAAGAGAAACAAGGAAAGGATCAAGGAGATGCCGCGAGAACAACAGACCATGATTTAAAGTGGAACGTTAACCTTAACTCAAGCTTGCATATTTAATAACTGCATTAAAAACTGCCTATATGTCATGCTAGCAAAAATTTCAGCAGATACATAGTTTAGGAGATATTTACACTTATTTCTGAGCAAAGTAAAACTAAAAACATTTCAGAGCTTAATTAGCATATGAAACGAAAATAAAACCTTAATTATCATATTAAATATCATTTAAAGGGATAGAAATGTTTCAGAATAAAAGCAGTTCTAATTAATCATCATAGTATTTGGACTTTGGAGAGTGTTATTTCAATTCTGTCAGACTTGTAGTTCAAGAGTAATTCAATGACAAAGTATCCCCCTCCCACCCCTTTTACTGATGTAACACTGCTCAGCCAGAGCAGAAAGGAGGTGCCCAGGTAGACTGCAGAGAGGGACAATCTTCAATTAAGATAAGGGAAAAACCTGAAAGACTTGTCAAGGGGGGGGCAGGGCTTTCATTGTTCTCATAGGAAGAAGATTGTCCCCTTCTGTTATCTGTCTAGTCTTACAACCAGATTCCACATCTGAGAAGAGATGGCTTACACTAGGTAAAAGGGGCAGGAGGGGAAACTTTGCTTGTGAATATCTCTCAAACCATAAAGGTTTGACAGATAAGACTTATATCGCTCTTCATGTTTTTTAATGCCTACAAAATAAGATAAAGATAAAACGATGTATTACTATCCCTTTAAGCAGGGTATTACTTTGTGTACCATGATCTGAAGCAAACACAATGATGGTATCATTAGACAGTCCTAACTCCTCCAGTGTGTTCAACAGCTGCCCGACCTGGGAGTCTAGGTAAGAAACCGATGCATAGTAACTCTGGCGAATCAGACGCTGTAGGAACAGAGGAAGAAAATACAGACATAAAAAGACTTTTATCTCATATAGGAAAGGCTATGTATTTATGTATGTATGTATGTAGGTTAAAATAAAGTAGGAATGATTCTGTCAATTTACTTTTAAACATTTAAAAACGCTGTACATTACTGCTAAGTAAAACAAAGGAACTCAAAATGCAGGGAGATATTTTGTTCTGAAGTTATTGTAGCTCAGTTATTTGATCCTTAAACTACAACTCTCTATACAAAGTGACCATAACAGCGTCACCACATTGTGGAATTCTAGACTAGTATAATTTGTGAATACAGCATCTTTCATCACTGAGAGAACCCATATTTTAGTCATAAAGAAAGGCACAAACATTATATTTGTTTTTAATTAATGAAAAGGTACAACTCTTCATTATCAATTTTACTTTCTTTAGTAATAAAAACCCCTTGGGTGTGAACATTGTCACCATATCTTTGTGTTCCTGACTCTGGTGTTCAGGGAATTTTTTTAATTACTGATAACAATGTACACTGACGTATATGTATAAAGGCAAAATTGCATACAATAACTGCATCATATGCAGCAGAGAAAAAACATGAGGCTTTTATTCAGAATATCAACATCTTATTTTAAGATGATATATAAAGGGGAGCTATATTTATAGGATTAAAAGGGAGAAATTATCTTGGAATAATTGGTTCTTTTCTTGTTTAAACAACTGAAGTACTTAACTAGGTACAGGTCCTTCATACAGCAGTCTGATGCATCTACTTACGGTTCTTGCATATGAACTCTCCAGCCAGACAGTGACATTTTGTCTTGATGACATATATTATTCTAAAGGATCATGGGCAGGGCACGCACTATGGCTAATCCCCCCCCAGACACTCCTGTCAAAATCTCTGCAAGAGTAGTAGGTTGTTAGGTATTATCCCACAACCATTTAGGGCTTAGAGGATACTGTACTCAGGGATGGATTTGCCATAAGGCAGAGTAGGCACCTGCCTACAGGCGCACCCCACAGAGGGGTGCCTGTCATTGAAATTTTTTAATATATATATATATATTTAGAGACCTTCCGCTATGCGCACAGTAGACCGCCGCCCGGACCGCCCCTCGCTTGCTAAGGTCTGTGCCGAATGCTGTAGCTGCTGTTGCTCCCCCTCGTCGGCTCTAATGCAGAGTGCTGGGAGATGACATCATCTCCCAGGGCTCTGCATTCCTAAAGAGAAGATCGCGCAGGAGCAACAGAAGCTGCAGGTCTGTGCAGAAGGCGTCACAGACAACTCCTGCCGCTGGACCGCCAGGAAGGTAGGAAACGGATACAGGGGGGCAATGTAGAGCTGATGGCAATGTGAGGGCAAGTTGGAGCTGATACTGATGGAGCAATGTGGAGCTTGGAGTTGATGGAGCAAGACTGTTGGAGCTGATGGGGGCAAGACAGTTGGAGCTGATGGGGGCAAGTTAGAGCTGATAGGGGCAATGTGGAGCTGATAGGGCAAGACAGTTGGAGCTGATGGGGGCAATGTGAGGGCAATATGGATATGGGGGGGTAATGTGGAGATTTGGAGCATTGTGGAGATGGGTAATTGGGGGGGCCCTTCAGATTTCTGTGCCTACAGGCTCCCGATATGTAAATCCAGCCCTGACTGTACTGTCTCCACGGAGGTAAACCTCAATCCATTTAACCATTCACAGTTCTCAGCTGCTCCCTCTTTTACACCTCTTGCACCACCCTCTCAGGTGGCCAGTGGTAAAATATGGAGAAAAACAGAAAACTAGAAATCGTTTCCTAAGGAAATAATCAGTTACAGGAATATGAAAAGAGTTGAAGGATTTGATAGTTTTTAGATTATAGGTTTTATATATAAATATATATTTATTTTGAAATAGTTATTTTGCTGTTTAGTCATCATTCTGTTTGGCTTCGTACAGTGCCTGGCCGTTGGATCTGTAGCAGGGAGGATCAGCATGAAAATGATATAGTGTATGACAGGATTCTGAGACATAAACCTGGTCATTCTCAAAAAACTTTACATATATGTGTATTTATACTGACATGTAATTTGTCCAGTGAAGATACCACTAGCACCCCTGTTTTGTGTTTTCAGTTTTTCCCCTACATAGGAAAGTCCTTGTGTTACACATAGTAATCATATAGCTCAACCTGACTGCAGTATGATGGACTCCTACCTAGGTAAGTCCTTCTGTTACCAACGCATTCATTAAATAGATACACCTGACTGCTGTATGATGTACTCCTACCTAGGCAAGTCCTTCTGTTACCAACGCATTAATTAAATAGATACACCTGACTGCTGTATGATGTACTCCTACCTAGGTAAGTCCTTCTGTTACCAACGCATTAATTAAATAGATACACCTGACTGCTGTATGATGTACTCCTACCTAAGCAAGTCATTCTGTTACACACAGTAATTATATAGAAACACCTGACTGCTGTATGATGTACACCTGCCTAGGTAAGTCATTCTGTTACACAGTAATTATATAGAAACACCTGACTGCTGTATGATGTACTTCTGCCTAGGTAAGTCATTCTGTTACACAGTAATTATATAGAAACACCTGACTGCTGTATGATGTACACCTGCCTAGGTAAGTCCTCCTGTTACACAGTTATTACAGATAGATATATTATGGACAGTTGTTATAGATCTTCCTGACTGATGTATGTTGGACTCCTACCTTGTAAGGTCCTTCTGTTACACACAGTTATTATAGATCTACCTGACTGCTGTATGATGTACTCCTACCTAGGTAAGTCCTTCTGTTACCAACGCATTAATTAAATAGATACACCTGACTGCTGTATGATGTACTCCTACCTAGGTACGTCCTTCTGTTACCAACGCATTAATTAAATAGATACACCTGACTGCTGTATGATGTACTCCTACCTAAGCAAGTCATTCTGTTACACACAGTAATTATATAGAAACACCTGACTGCTGTATGATGTACACCTACCTAGGTAAGTCATTCTGTTACACAGTAATTATATAGAAACACCTGACTGCTGTATGATGTACACCTACCTAGGCAAGTCCTCCTGTTACACAGTTATTACAGATAGATATATTATGGACCGTTATAGATCTTCCTGACTGATGTATGTTGGACTCCTACCTTGTAAGGTCCTTCTGTTACACAGTTTTAGCGATACTAAAGAACCCCTAATTAGGTAAGTACTTATGTTTCATCTTTCCAGTGGGTAAATACCCTGCACATCTGTCCATATCTTTAAGGGTAAGAGTGGAAAAATTCTGGGGCAAATCAACTGCACCATAGGGTACAAATACAAATTCTCATTGAATGAAATGGGAATTTTAACCTCTAGAATACTAGAGAGGTCTCAAGCGACAAGACTTATCTAGCATTCAGTGGGTTAAGTCTTATTTAGACCAATGGGAATCTAGGGAACATTTATTTGTATCCTATAAGACAGCTGGCTCATGCCAGTACCGTTCCATTTTTATCTTTAAACATATGGTCTATTGTTTCTCTTCATGACAAGGTCAGCATTTCAGTTACATGAAATATGAACTAAATTTTGAATCATGAGACAGTGGGGTGAGTGTATAAATACGGAAATAAACAAAAAGGAAAATCTGTGAATTAAATCCTGGCCGTTACTAATAAATACATCACAGCCTAGGCAAGTCACTATCAGCCTCAGAGCAGAAGAATTTAATCTAATGCAGTTAAAAGCTGTGATGCTGATGTACTTTTCCTGTGAGCAAACCACTGCGAAGGAAATAAGGGAACCATTTATAACTTCCCTAGAGATAAAAGCACTTGTGTGCAGGGAGCTGTTAACCAAAGAGGTTCACTTTAGATTGATGAATATAGGGATCTGCCCATTCTGAGGCCCCTTGACAATAGCAGGCAAGCTATTTATGTTTTTGGCCACAAACATGCGATAAACTTCACTGTCTACTTGTAGAAAGTCACGTTATCTACTGATAATAGCCAAGAGTTAACCCCTTAAGGACCAAATGATGTGCTATGGCTGTCACGTGGCTAATACCCTTAAGGATCGGTGACTGTCATAGGACTTCACATACGTTTTACTTACAGTGATCCTCCTGGAGCTCTCCAAGTAAAAAATGAGGTCTGAAATTGACCGTTCCAAGACTGGAGCGGTCTCTCTCACACCCCACCACAGCGTGCCGGTACGAGTATCAGGTCACGTGTACATACATGGTGGAAAGGATCAGAGAGGTTCTTAAGGGAATGTAACTTCCCTGGACTGCTGATCCTTAAGAGGTTAATCCACAGACTTTGTTTACATATTATGTACTTGCGTACTGAGATAAAATCAAACTGCATATCATTTATTTTTCATTCTAATTTATTTTACATTTTATTAAGACTCTTCAGGGCTTCTCCCTCTACACAACAACTTCCCACTACCAATAAAATACAAACACCACAAAATACATTAAAATTTAGACCTCGCTTGGAGACCCACCCCCAGCCATCAATACTGGACATCTCGATGCAGCACTAAATAATATGTATAATATGTAAATCAGACTTCATTACTACAGCCCAGGTGATTTCAGTTCATGTGATAACCAGAGACTGATCGTGACGTAATTATATTTCTCTCAGGCTCTAGTGTCAGATGAGGTGGGCAAAGAGTTGCAGTAATGAGGTCTGAGATACATGTTATTTAGCTCTGCAAAGGGGTGGAGTGTCTATCCCAGTGGGCTCTAAATTATTTATTTATTTATTTAGAGCTGAGTCTGGGGCAAAGGAGGTTACAACATTGTCTGTGTGTATGTGTTATCTCCTAACAATATTCTGTTAGCTATTGTAGCTGTGGGGCCAGGAGATGCAACCCTAGAGTGTGTGTGTGCGCGTGTGCTTGTAGAGAATACAACGATTTAAATGTTTCTTAACTCTGAGCGCCAGAGGGGTACGCAATGCACTGCAAAGCAATGCGTTGTGTACCCCTCTGGCACTGAAAGGGTTACAGAGGCACTATATAGTTGTAAGCTTGTATCTATGTGCTGTACCACATTCCCTCTTCAAAAGGAAGAGAAAATGTGATATTTGTTACAAGGCTACACCTGCTGTATATGCCATGATACAGACCCATCTATGTGAAGTACAGCACCATACCTGGAAATGCTTTGGAATTGGACCATATGGAAAGCTGATATTTAGCGCCTGAACATCCTCACGTTTCCGAATATCGGTCCACGGGTTGTATGCCACCAGAGGAAGCTTCCTGGGTATATCTGGATCAGGTGCCAGGGAAATGTTTTCAATGGGATATAACTTAAGGAAATCCTTAAAAATAAACACACAGGCATATTCACTTAAATTCTTTCATATTATAATATTAATGTCTTAGAGACTGATTAGTGTGATCACTCATTTAGCACCATGCAAAAAAAGAAAGAGGTGCAGTTCTGGAGCAGACATAGTGCATTATAGGGGACGCCTAAAGATTCCCATAATTGCCACTGATTTAACCCTCTGCATGCACGCAAAGGGTTAAACCGGATTTTAACCCCTTAACCATTTGAGTGCCAGAGCGGTATACAACGGATTGGAGCAAAACATGTAATTGTAATATAAAATATCTTTTTTATTGATAAGACATTTTTTAGTGTGTTTTGTATTTTTTTTTGGGGGGATGATCATTCTGATTTTTTTATTAACAGTGTATTATGTGGATATAGTTATTGTGAATTTACACCTACAGTCTCCTTATAAAAGGTTCTCTGCAGGTGGAGGTTTATCACTAAGTAAGCACTGGACCTTATTAAGGACCAAGCTGCAACTATATTTGCAGCATTGGTTTTTTAATTTCAGTATTTTTTTTTTTGGAGCTAATGATTTAATATGTGGTATTAAGTTTCTTTTTTAAGTATATTCTTAATATGATATCCGGATTTGCCATAACGGTTTAGTACGATACTGATCTCCAGGTGGAGAGGGGTGTGGGCATTTGTGGACTGACTATTGGACATGGCGCAGGGTAGGAAATAATTACCCGGTTAATGATATATTTCTGATTTGAGAGCTAGTCTATGGTGGTCGCTAGTGTGTTGTATCTATTTACGTGGGGGATAGTAGAGTACATATCGAGTGGGACATCAATGTGTATCAGTCTTTATATATTGTATATTTTTTATTGATATTAAAGGGATAGTAATACTTCGTTTTATCTTTATTTTATTTTGTAGGCATTAAACAAACAAGAGCGATATGTCTTATCTCTCAAACCTTTATGGTTTGAGAGATATTCACAAGCAAAGTTTCCCCTCCCGCCCCTTTTACCTAGTGTAAGCCATCTCTTCTCAGATGTGGAATGCAGTCCATAGACCAGACAAATAACAGAAGGGGACAATCTTCTTCCTATGATAACAATGAAAGCCCTGTCCCCCCTTGACAAGTTTTTCCTTATCTTAATTGAAGATTGTCCCTCTCTGCAATCTACCTGGGCACCTCCCTTCTGCTCTGGCTGAGCAGTGTTACATCAGTAAAAGGGGAGGGAGGGGGAACACTTTGTCATTGAATTACTCTTGAACTATAACTCTGACTGTATTGAAATAACATTCTCCAAAAGTCCAACTACTTTGATGCTTTTATTATGAAACATTACTATCCCTTTAAATATATCTTTTAAGAATTTACTCATTATGTCCTCTTTTCTATGAAGGGTAACATAGCGCTGATCTGTTTGTTGTATAAAATCAGTGGGTACTGGGGAATATTTATTTGACACTATGGTGCAGTTGGTATGTTCCAAAATTCTCCATCTTTTGCTACCTGCAGGAGGCCCTTAAGAACTTAAGCTGAAGGCAAAAAAATGGTAATTTTGACCATACTGACCACATCATAGGGGTCAAATAAATTGCATTGATTTAATTTGGCCTTTTTAACCCCTTGAATATTAGAGAGGATTTCAATAAGTAGTGCAATGCATTGGAGACCTTGTCTAGCATTTGTGGGGATCAACACACATTTTAAATAAATGGTAATCTGTTCATCCAAGGTGCAGTTGGTTTGCTCCATAATTGCACTACTTTAGCTTCTTGTATAAGGTCTTACACAGTAAAACAAACAAACAAAAAAAACTTTAGTGTCACAGAGCTCTTACTTTTGGAAACCTAAATGGGACATGTGGTTTGTGATAGCCAACAGCTAGGAAAAAAGATGCGTTCTGTTGCCTGACAGTCTTTAAGAGTTTGATCGCCTGCTCTGTGCTCTGTATGTCTGGTAATGTTCCCTCTGGGACTTCAGAAAGGTCCACTGGACACAGCAAGTTGGCATGGAGCTTGCCGTCTTTACCCTTGCAGGTCTGCACAGAGTAAAATCATAGTTAGATGGAATTGTAGAGCTTGGGCAGCAAGTATCAGAGCAGCTGTTTTTGGACTACAATTCCCATCATTCTCAGATTGCCAATGGTAGATGTAGTCAACAGATGCAGACCCACAGGTTTCCCATCCCAGATATATTACTTATAAGAGACTTAAATGCACTGTAGATATTCCACATGCACCTTTTCGTTCTCATACTTTTCAGAAGATGGGTGGAATGGGCGAATGGACCAGCTGTATGGATAGTCATCACTATGATTGGACGAAATACCTGGGGAAAAATATGATGCTGGAGGTGAGACGGCCGTGGGACAGACTTTAATAAGCATACATACAAGGCTGGATTTACAACTCAGACAACCTAAGGTGGCCATAACCCTCCCACCAGCCTGTCAACCCACATGACCCATCCACATCCCCAAATATTGCCAGTCACAAAAATTACCCTTAGCCTTTAACCCCTTAAAGACCTATGACGGTCCTGAACCGTCATGGAATTCCAGGCTCCCAGCATGGCTGCACACTGTTCAGGGAGTCTGGAATCGGATGTGGCAAAAAAATGGTCCGTGGTCCTTAAGTGACCGCAACGTGAGTGTGTGGCCGGTCCTTAAGGGGTTGAAACACAGAGAAACAAACCCCTTTGAATGTGTTGGGTACCTATCTGGCACTTAAAGGGTTAAATGAACACTAAAATTTCCTAATACCCTCCCACTTATTTACTGTGGTCAGAGAATCCGAATGATCCTTACGAACTGTGCCCTTATGCCTTTGTTCAAGGAGTAACTTCCTCAGTCAGTCTTGGATGGCATATCTATGATAGTTACTGTTCTAGCAGGACTACAGGACCACCAACTCTGCTCAGTTTACCAGGTAATCTTAGACATGCCATATGTTTCAGACTGAAAGAAGAAACAAAACTTCTAATAGCGGTCATGTATGCCACCATGGAAATAAAATCCAGAATGGACTGAAGATTTTCTCTATTGAATAAATGCACAAGCACAAAATTCATAGGGGTCATTAGAATTGTTCTGCCCACAGCAAGGTGACGGAGGAGATATTAGAAGGGGTTGCAAATCCTTTAAACCTGGTCAGTACAGTGTTACATAAACTGGTTACATTTGTAAATAAACTCACTGAATATATTTTAGGTGTTATATAAATGTTGGCCTAATGTTTGCAAATGTAAGCAGTTTTTGACACAAAATTCTCACAGTTGCATGTGTTGTACAAAAACAAACACAAAGACGATTGGTCTGCTAGAACAGATTTCCTGCAAAGTCTGCATCAAATATATACAATTATAAGGCTGATAAGCTTCAGATTGAGTGCTCTTTCACACGGAAAACGTTTAGGTGAAAAGGTTGGTGCATTTTAGTGCTATAGAGCAGCAAGATTCTCCCAGCATCCCATTTTCTCAGTCGAACAGTAACGACAAAATTGTAAGGAAAATACAGCTCCCTGGGACTTCTATATGAAACACTGAAACCTGTAGTACATATTTGTAGCTGGCTACTTTATTGCACTGTTGGAGGAAATGTTAAACATGCTGCGTTTTTGCTACAGTTGCTAATCATATTGCCATGATATGCTGCTACAGGTCACAGCGATTGACCACTAGTGTTTTTTTTTCTCCATGCGTTACTGTTGCAGAGACAATGTTGCCATTGTGAAAGGGGCCTAACAATTCCTCCTGTTATCTTGACTTAAGTTTGAATATTTGTAAAATATATTCAAAATTCAAGGTTATAACCCAACTCATCTAATTAAGCAATATTCATTTATGGTTTGAAAAACTATTAAACTTTCCATGTGGTTTTTATGTTACAGGTAAACAGAAGTAAAGAAGCAGTAGAATCAGTAATGATTATAAGTAAATCTATAGAAATGGCAAATAAATATACTCTTGTTGACAGGGAAACAAGTCACTAATACAAGGGGTAAAGAGTCAGGAGGGATTTTTTTTTTAACCCAACCCACTTTGGAAGAATATATATTTAAAAAAAAACCCACAGTTTATACAGTAAAGGTGTAACATGATGTGCCACACAGTAAAGGTGTAACATGATGTGCCATACAGTAAAGGTGTAACATGATGGACATGTATCTTTTCAACCTCATCAACTATATTACTAATACCTAAAATATGCTATGCATTGCACAGCCTCTGCTAAACCTTTTTTTAAAACACTGGAGAGGAACATTTTGGAAGCATTAAAACGTACAATTTGACAGCAGATAAGAATTGTCCCCTAGTAAGCCTATTAAATTTATGGACAAATGCCATGTGCATAGTGACCTACTGGCAAATCTGCTGCTCTGTGATCAGACCCGTCAATGAAGCCAGAGTTGCAATGAGAACACTAACAAACCAATGAGTGAGCAGAAGAGGTCCTAAGAGAACCCCAGGGCCCAGTTCTTGGTCTCATAAGAAGAGATTGCAATTCAAAACTGACATGTCTCCATCTAGTTGTCTTGTCCTGCGGGACAGTACCATTAGACCCTCTGTATCTAGCTTGGAAGAATAGGGACTATGGAGTCTTTGTGCGCCACATGAGAGCCACAGGGTTGCATTCCAGTCTGCTGATTGTGAGGGTCAGAAGACTGAACCCATGACTAATGGCTGACATGAGCCATTTTAGGGCTACACAGAGCAGAACCAGTCTCTGTACTACATGTGCTCCCAAAGGAGACATAGTATCTCATGATAACAGCATTTAATAGGGCAGTATTGGATCCTTAGGAAGGTTTCTAAAATCTAATATTGCCACTAGAAAGATGAGGATCCCTCCTGCCGACCTCCATGATCTGCATGGCTGGGTGTCATTAAAAGGGACAGTCCCATAAAAAATGCTTAGAGTTTTGTAGAGGTTAAAAAAATTAAACAATGACACAAATCCTCTCTCTCAAGTCACTATGGTTTGAGAGATATCCTCCTCTAAAGTCCCCCCCTCCTGATGTCAACTGTAAAGCTGACAGAAGGAGATCCATGTCGGCCAACACGAGGAGACTCTTCAGCAGGACCGCAATAGTACGATTTAAAAAGAAATACTTCTTTGGAACGGTCTAAAAAGTGTGCTTCCAAACCAGGCACATTTTGTAGACTGTTCCAAAGAACTATTTCTTTTTAAATTGTGCTATTGCGGCTCTGCTGAAGAGCCGCTTGTCAGTGCCTGGACCAGGAACTCCTGCTGTCAGCTTGCAGCTGACGTCAGGAGAAGAGAGGGGAACTTTAATGGAGGATATCTCTCAACCCCTAGTGGTTTGAGAGATAGGATTTGTGTCACAAAACTCTAAGCATTTTTTATGGAACATTACTGTCCCTTTAATGGGCTTCTCTGATCTGCAGGGCTGGATGATGTCAGTGCTTCTCTTCTCACGAAAATGTATATGCTCTCCATGTAAGTCCTTTACAATACAGAATGTCATTGTGTCAAAAAGGTGCAGGGAAATTTCAATGGGCTATAAGTAGAGCACTACATGTAGTGATTAATGTGAGGCTTTCCATGCTCGTTGTACTTGACAAAAGCCTTTGCCCAATATCATTTTTGGCAGGGGCCTGCAACGTGAGTGCTATGGAGCAAAGATGCTCCAATCCCCTAAATTTTGATTTTTTTTAAATCAAGAAAATGGGGTAATGCTAGAGATATTTGTAAACCCCACCCCCTAAAGCCTGTGAAATATGCCAGTTATCCCTGAAATTGAAGTTGGCTCACCCATATGATGCAGATGAAGTTTAGGTTAAAGGTGTCAGCTCACCTGGGTGGAAGACTTTTCCAACAGACATTGTTATATATCCATGTTCTTTAAAGTACTGAGGCAGAGTGGAATAATTCCCTGCATGCTTCCTCCAATAGGAATTGAAGTCAAAAAGCCTTGTGGTGTCTGGACGTCTTCCAGTTAAGAAGGACACTCTGCTAGGAGCACATACGGCTTGCTATAATAAAGAGTATGGCAGAATGAAAGTTACAGGAGAACCTCACCTGAGAATTTACAACACAAACTGGGGATTTCAAACAAAATGTTAACCTCTTAAGTGTCATCCCTAAGTAGGACACCTGTCCCTAAACATGTATGCTCTTTGGAGAAGGCATTATATAATAATCCGTTCCACGATACCTCTTAACTTAGCAGACATAAACACTTTAATCAATGGAGACCCAGATGTATAGCGAATACTTTCAGGGAGATACACTAGTGCCTTCAACTCCTAGGGTGTTGCAATCACAGAAATACTTCCACCCCACAAATGGAAAAATAGGATTTTAGTCTTACCTGTTAAATCCTTTTCACTTAGTCCATACAGGTCACTGGTACTCTGGGAGGCGTAAGTCCCCTTTAATAGGCAGGAACAACTATGCAAATGATTTGCAAGGGGCGGAGCCTCCCCTCTTACTTAAGCCACCTTCTGGCCAGAGCCAGTTAGATTGATTTGAGACCCTAAAAACTGACCTCAGGTAAGCAAAAAGAAAGACTCCTGTGAGCATGCCCGAACGGTCTCCCACTGGATGCCACAGGAGAGCCAAGACTGGTCCCTTGACAGGGTGGGAGACCAGTGACCTGTATGGACTAAGTGAAAAGGATTTAACAGGTAAGACTAAAATCCTATTTTCACTGTCGTCCAATACAGGTCACTGGTACTCTGGGATGTACAAACATTGAGCTGATCCAGAGGCGGGAAGTAAGGCAAGGACCAGGCGCAAGGCCCAAGTCACTAGAACTGCTATGACCCAGTTAATAACATAGCCCAAACTGTAAGTGTCAACGGACACCAACCAAGGGAACAATCCCTGAACTAACACAGCACACGAAACCAGAGCCAACAGGGCTCAACAGTAAGGAAGCACTAAGGATCACAGAGCGGAAGACCTACACAGGCAAGACTGCCTCCAGGACCTTCCTTCCAAAACTGGCATCAGCCGAAGCCAGTACATCAACTCGATAGTGCTTAGAAAAAGTGTGCACAGAGGACCAAGTGGCCGCTCTGCACAGTTGATCAGCAGAAGCTTGATTCTTATAGGCCCACGAGGCCCCAATAGATCTGGTGGAATGGGCAGTCACCCGGAAGGGGACATGCTTATTCCTCAACTTATAGGCTTCACGGATAGTAGCCTTAATCCAAGAGGCAATGGTAACTTTGGAAGCCGGTCTCCCTGCCCTAGGCCCCTCAGGAATGACGAATAGAGCGTCAGACTTCCTGATAGACTCGGTGCGATAAACATAAAACTTGAGGCAACGCACCACATCCAACAGATGGAGATCTCTTTCCTTGTCAGATGAAGGATTAGGGCAGAAAGAGGGAACCACAATCTCCTGATTGATGTGAAACTCGGACACAACCTTGGGTAAGAATTCCTTGGTAGTGCGAAGCACAGCCTTATCCTCGTGGAACACCAGGTAAGGAGGTTTACAAGACAAGGCCTGTAACTCTGCTACCCGGCGCACTGAAACAACAGCCAAAAGGAAGGCCATCTTCCAAGTCAAGAGACGTAATGGAATGGAAGCCAAGGATTCAAACGGTGGTCGCTGGAGAACTCCCAGCACCAAATTGAGGTCCCACTGGGGAGCAGGACTCTTGAAGGCAGGTCGAACATGAGTCACACCTTGGAAGAAAACTTTCACATCAGGAAGGATAGCAATGCTTTCCTGGAAAAACACAGACAAGGCAGAAGTCTGAACTTTGAGGGAACTCAGACTGAGCCCCTTATCCACACCGTCCTGCAAGAAAGCCAGGATAGTGGGAAGATGGAATTCAAGGGACAACTTCTTATCAGAACACCATGTCACAAAAGTTGACCATATGCGATGATAGATCTTGGAAGACACAGGCTTACGGGCACTGAGCATAGTCGACACCACAGAAGGAGAATATCCTTTCTTTGCTAGAATCGAGGATTCAACCGCCATGCCATCAAATGGAGAGAGTGAACATCCTCCTTCCACAGATACCCCTGAAGAAGTAGGTCCGGACGGGCAGGAAGCGGGATCGGATCCATCACTGACATGGCCATCAACTCCGGATACCAGGACTGGCGAGGCCAGTTTGGAGCGATCAGGATGACAGGACAACGCTCCCTCTTCAACTTCTGGATAACTCTGATCAACAGAGGAAGAGGAGGGAAGATGTAAGCCAGGGAAAAGTCCCAAGGGATCGACAAGGCATCCACTGCTAGAGCAAGGGAGTCCCTCAACCGGGAGCAAAACACCGGAACCTTCCTGTTGTGTCTGGTAGCCATCAGGTCCACCACAGGCATCCCCCACCGTTGAGTGAGCATGTGAAACACCTCTGGATGAAGAGCCCATTCTCCGCTGTCGACGGTGTGACGACTGAGGAAGTCTGCCATGACGTTGTCCACGCCTGGAATATGAACAGCAGATATGACAGGCACGTGATCTTCTGCCCAAGACAAAATATCCTTGACCTCACACCAGGCGGAACCGCTTCTTGTGCCGCCTTGCCTGTTGATGTAAGCCACCGCCGTGGCGTTGTCGGACTCCACTCTGATCGGAAGACCGGTCAATTGAGACTCCCAGTGCCTCAGGGTAAGCCGGACAGCTCGAAGTTCCAGAACATTGATGGAGAGCATGGATTCCTCCAGACCCCATTTCCCCTGAGCACTGAAGCGACCCCAGACTGCACCCCAGCCCCGAAGACTGGCATCCGTTGTGACTGTGGTCCAATGAGGAACTAGAAATGATCTCCCTTTCAGGAGATGAGAGAGATCTAACCACCAGTACAGACTCGACTCGACATGAGGAGGAAGAGAAACAGACAGATGTTGATGATCTGGATGATTCTTGCACGTCTGGATCACAAACCTCTGAAGTTCCCTGGAGTGGGCCATGGCAAATGGAACTGCTTCGATCGTGGAAATGAACTTCCCCACTAAGGACGACAACTTCGATACTGGAATTTCGTCCATGTCCAGAATCCCAGCCACTCTGACGGCTATCTGATGAGCCACGTCCTCTGGAAGAAACACCATGCATTCGCGAGTGTCGAACAGGAGACCCAGGAACAGAAGCCTCTGAGATGGAATCAAGTCCGACTTGTCCAGATTCAGGATCCAGCCATGACGGTTCAGGGTGTGCATGCACATCTGTAATTGCTGACGGAGAAGCTCCGCTGAGGAGGCCTTCAGTAGGAGATCGTCCATGTAAGGGGGTCACTCTGATCCCATCCTGATGGAGCACCGCTATCAAGGAGCCTAACACCCTCTGGAAGACCTGAGGGGCTGAAGTCAGCCCAAAGGGGAGCGCTGCAAACTGAAAGTGTCCCCTGTGGCAGGCAATCCTGAGATACCGCCTGCTCTCTGGATGAATAGGGATGTGAAGATAAGCATCCTGAAGGTCCAGGGAGGCAAGAAACTCCCCTGGAGACATTGCTGCAATCACAGAACGCAGGGACTCCTGGCGGAAGTGGGAAGTCACAACATAGGCATTGAGATCTTTGAGATCCAAAATGGGACGAGCTCCTCCGTCCTTTTTGGCTACCACAAACAGGTTGGAATAAAATCTTGAACCTGTGTCCCCTTGAGGAACCGCCTCCAGGACCTCTTTGTCCAAGAGATCCTGAATAGCGTCGAACAGACACCTTTTTGTGGGTTCCTGAGAAGGACGAGTAAAATGGAACCGAAAAGGAGGAAGGGAAGAGAAAGGGATCCTGTATCCCTCTGACACCACCTGAAGAACCCATGGGTCCGCCACTGACTCCTCCCAAGTCCGGCGAAAGATGCGGAGACGACCGCCTACCGCCGGATGCGGACCCGGGTTCGGCGAGTCATGCCGAAGCAGTCTTGGAGGTCTTGGCCTTGGGGGCAACTTTGGGCTTCCAGGACTGTTTGGGCTTGGAGGAGGAGCGCGTAGTGGGAGGACCCGTTTGGGCCGAGGAGCGTATCTCAGTCTGAAAGGAACAAAAGGACCGATTGCGTTTGGCTGGAAACTTTTTCTTAAAGACTGAGGGTAGAAGAGTACTTTTACCGCCAGTAGCCTCACTGATCATTTCTTTGAGTTCAGACCCAAAAAGCAAATTCCCCTGAAAGGGCAAGGAAAGCAAGGCTTTCTTAGAGGCTGTATCAGCAGACCAAATTTTCAGCCAAAGAGCGCGTCTAGCCACCACAGAAGAAGTGGAGGCCCTCGCCATCATGCGCACAGCATCAAAAGCAGAGTCAGCAACATAGTTCTGAGCTTCAGTGATATTAGCAAGTAGCTGCAACTGTTCAGATACTGGCGCATCCTGGCGAACTGCTTCAGTCAGTCGTTCAGTCCAGGCCGCAATGGCTCTATTAACCCATGCCACAGCAAAGGTTGGGCGCATGGCAGTGCCAATGGAGGCAAAAACAGATTTAAGAGAAAGCTCTAGCTTTTTATCCGTCCAATCCTGCAGGGCAGAGGCATCAGAGACAGCCAAAGCGGTAGACTTGGATAGTCTAGAAACAGGAGCATCCACCTTGGGAGGATGAACCCATTTTGCCAGCTCTGCCTCAGGAAAAGGGTAAAGTTTAGCAAACTTTTTAGAGACAGAGGAAGATCTATCAGGATTCTTCCATGCTTCAGAGACCAGACGGGCAAGAGTAGGGTTAGTTGGAAAACAAACAACTGGCTTAGATGGCTTTTTCTGAAAAACATCAGTAGGATCATAAGTGGATTCCTGAGTCAGAGGAAGGTTGAGCGTATTCAGAACCGCTCTGATCAGACCCTCAGCCGAAACTTCAGGGTCACACTCATAGGGGTCCCCAATGGACCTGTTAGATTCAATAACAGTACGTTCCTCAGCATCAGAATCCTGTAAGAGTTCTTCTTCAGAAGAATCAGTGACATCAGGAGCTCCCTGTGGCTTAGGCAGGGAGGTCCTGATGGTAGAGGGGGACTGCCAGACCTGGAGAGCCCCCTGAATCTGAGAGGGAAAGAGTTGAAGCGTGGATCTGAGATCCCTAGTGGCAGCTTTAAACTCCCTCACCCAAGATGGCTCAATAGCGTGGCTGGGAAGCCCAGGGTTGCTATCCTGACCAGTACAATTAGGGCATAGATCCCCCACATTATCACTAGCCAGCCCAATGTGGCAAGAGGAGCAAAACGCCATGGGGGTAGCAGACCCCCCATCCTCCTTAGACTTGGGTCTAGCCCCTAGCTCCAGTGAAGTAGACATGCTCACAGCGTCAATATACCCCACTAATAACACTATCACCCAGAAAAGTGTAAATGATTAAAGTTTCACCCCAGAAATGTCTAAATTCGGACTTATCTGGCCAGCGAAGGGTTAATCTGTTGAGGAGAGAGAAGGCTCGGTCCCTGCGTAGTGTACTCGCTTAGGAAAAGTACCACAAAATGGCGGCCGTCATGACAGCCAATCAGAAACGAGCGCGAACCAAGCGCTCATGGGAAATGTAGTTTTCCCTTACAAGTACCCCAAACAGTGCCCGAAGCCCCCCTGAACACCCCACATAATTAAAACACATTACGGATGATAGAGCAGGAGCCTAGCATTAAAATGAGCCCTCTCTGAAGTTGCTGTGACAAGCGGTTCCAGAGATATGTCCCACACTGTGAATTCTCATAGAGAGTAAAGGAGCCCTTGCGTCTGAGCGGGAAAAAGCCGCGCCTTTCACCATTTTTAATAAAGTTTAAGAAAACATTAAAAAGTGCCCAAACAAGCATGAAACACATGAGAAACATAAATAAATGAATACCCAAAGCTCCAAAACCCAGAGAATACCACAGAAATTGCATAAAACAGTAATAATGCAATAAAAACACCCTATGAGTGCTGGAGTGTATTAAAACTCCCAAATACAAGCCCATCAAAAGGGACACTGTGGGGACAAGTGGACCTTCAGCACTCAATGGGTAACTCACCTTTCTTGCAGGACTTCTGTCTTCAGGTGACCATGATGAAGTGGGAAAGAACCAGAGGTAAATTCCCCAGTAGGGAAGCTGCTTAACACAAGCTGTCCCCTCTTCAGGGCTTAAGGTCCACAGAAAATCCCTGGAAGCTGCACCAGCCACTTTAAAGAGGGCAATTCACAGCCATGGTCACCCTCCTAATGGTGGTATTCCATATTTGAATAAAAAAATAATAAAACACTAAGATGCATAGATGTTCTCTACCTGGTGTGCAAGCACACCAGGAACAAATCAATCTAAGTGGCTCTGGCCAGAAGGTGGCTTAAGTAAGAGGGGAGGCTCCGCCCCTTGCAAATCATTTGCATAGTTGTTCCTGCCTATTAAAGGGGACTTACGCCTCCCAGAGTACCAGTGACCTGTATTGGACGACAGTGAAATGGGTATTATCACTTTAAAAATTGAGCTTGGTGCTTGTAAACTCAACACAGCTCTATAACAAAAAATACAGAAAAAACACACAGTATCTCAATCTTCAATCAGGAGGGATATAAGGATAAAATGCAAATGAAAAGTAACCATTAGAGAAAAAAAAACAAAAATAAATAATACTACAAAATTTTACACAGATTCAAAAATCAGCTTTATTAAAAGGCAGATATTAGTTGGTAAGCATAAAGATGAAGAGATAAATCTCCAATACAAATCCCTAATTTAGATCAATTACCCCAAAATGATTATACACTGTCAAACAGCGATATATACGATAGCTATTCTACATACATATATCATCCCTTAATTAGTTTATTTAATTTGACACTACAAAGGACACACACAGTTATTCCAAAAGCTATAGCTGTCCAAATGGGAAAGGGTTAAAAACAGGTTGGGGTGGACACAGCCTCTGACTGTGTTCCAAATGCCGTTATACAGTGATGGACTCAGAGCTGTGACCCTGCCAACTAAAACTTATCCTATATAATAATTCCCTAGGATGTTTGTCATGATGCAGTCATGCACAGTGCCCGCGTTCGGGCAGTCTCTACTGCGCATTGTCAGAAACATTGCCATGATGGGGAGGAAATGGTTAATTTTTCTTTTAAACCAAATTCTCCAAAATCTGTGTTTTAAAATGTGCTTAAATTACCTCATGTAACAGAGATAATGAGCCTCTCTTCCTCAATGAAGGGGGGAAATATTTAGGAGACTTTAATGGTGATTGATATAGGATTGCAGACAACCACAGTCTCAAGCAGTATTAGTATTTTATGAGAAAATCTCAAAAGTCTAAAACAGAGACATACTCCCCTATGGGAAAGTCTAGTAAGGTGACAGTTATGTGAAGTAGGGGCAAGGTTCACATTCCAAATTTTTGGTAGAACCCAGACCAGGTATCATGTTACGTGTGAATTTTAATGTAGAGTAATGATGCCATCTATAGATTACATGGTGTTATTTTTCCATAATTTATTCTGATGTCACTGCATAATGAGATGGCTCTTCAACCAATCAGAGCAGATTTTGATAAGAGGAATTTCATATTATAAATATGCAAGTTTAGAGAGAAAAGGGGTCTTTTTCCTCTTGAGTCTTGGCTGGCTTTTTCCTCTTGGTTCCTGGCTCTTCAGTTCCTGCTATATACCTGGCTGCCTGCTAAAGAAATCTTAAGAAACAACTGGACTGGTAACTATATATTTTCAGAGAGCAAAAATTGTAGGTGAGAAATCTACCGCCAAAGTGCAACTGCCGTCCAAAATACTAAACTCAGCCAAATCAAGGGACAATTAAGAAAATGGAATTCCACTATTAATGCACTATATAAATTTGTGTATGTCAATTTTCTCATTATGACCCCCTGGATATAATGTATTACATAAATATATCCAGTATGTTTCTCTTCTACTCAACATATCAAGTCTTTCTCCTGCCTTAAAATATGGAGGGATCTGTTCTAAAGGGATTTACTGTTATCCATATTCTCCCATGCACTAAATCATAGTGCTTAGCTAGTGGATATTTCCTATCTCCAGCTATTATAGCACGTCTATGTTCTAAAAATCTGTCCTTTAATTTTCTTTTTGTGCGTCCTATATACTGAAGCTCACAAGGACAGATAATAATGTATATAACATCAGTGCTATTACAATTAAGATGTTCCTTAATAGATACCTTATACCCTTTGCCCGTGTACATGGGCTTTTACACTTGTTTGAATTATAACAAACCAAATAGTCATGACTCTAACACAAAAACTGCAGCCAACTGTGGGCTGAAGGACACCAAGCCGCAACGGACGTAATATAGCAGCTTAAATTCACGGAGTTACAAAGTATCACTCCGTGGATAGTCATCTAATCATCTGGAAGCGGCTCAGATCAAACTCAGCGCTCAGCCACAGCACCAATAGGTCACAGCTATCTCGATCTTAAAGGAAACGAAATAAAATAAAAATACATAATATAAAATAAGATATAGCTAAAAATATAAGTGCACATATACTCAAAGAATAACCAGTAGCTAAAAACAACGCAATGCAAACATTAAATCAACCAATCACTTACATGAATTGCTGAAAATGCAAAGTGTAGTCCAAAGCTATACACCCTTATGCTTACCAACTAATAGCTGCCTTTCCATAAAGCTGATTTTTGAATTTGTTTTGTTTTTTTTCCTCTAACAGTTACTTTGCATTTGATTTTTATCCTTTTACCCCTCCTGATTCAAGATTGAGATACTGTGTATTTTTTCTTTTCTTTTTGTTATAGGGCTGTATGGCGCTTACAAGCGCCAGGCTCAAATTTTAAAGTGATAATACCCTCTCCCTAAACATACTTACCTGCGCATATGCATTTGTAAATAATACACTTTGGGATGCCAGCTGATCGATGTTAGGGGACTTCACAAGATTGTCTCCATAACAGCCAAGACTTGTGCGCAGATCATCAACAATTAACAGGAGAACATTCATACCACCTGAAAACATGAACACAATGTGGACTTCTTATAGGATGCGCAGGCAATAACATACATCTAAAGCATATTGTGAAGCAATGTGGTGGACACCCCACTGGTATGCGATGGGTTAACCAAAATGACTATACACTGTGTGCACAATTATTAAACAAGTTGTATTGTTGAGGACTAATTTTATTATTGAACAACTACAGTGCTCTCTGTCAATCCAAAATGTTAAGAAACCTTAAACCTGAATATTTAAGAAAGTAAAAGTGAGGTTTTGGCTTTCTTAGAAGAATATCTATGTCTGCACAATTACTGGACAACTATTAGTGTGCAAAATTATTATGCAACTAAATGAAAAATGATAATTTTCTGCCCATTTTGCTTGAGGAAATGAAGCTGCCTAATAATTATGCACAACTTGACATAGGGTGTTCATCTCCTTAGGCCACACCCTCTCTCACTACACAAATACACATCACCTGATATGCTTAAATCCAATAAGCATTCAAGTTTATACAGCTTAGAGTTGGATGAGATGCATAAAAATGATGATATGGTCAAAATACTCACTTGCCTAATAATTGTGCACACTGTGGACAAGAAATGTATACACCGATCCCAGTTATTTGCTGGATGCACGGATATAAAATCAGAGTGCTGATACAATGTATTGAAGACCTCTCTAGCACTGAAGGAGTTAAAAGCCCATTCCCAGACCTGGGGGGGGGGGGCATGTTATTAAAAAAAAAAAAAATACCAACACCTCCTAATAACTACACCCCCCACTTGTCTTAACCCTTCGAGTGCCAGAGGGGTACGCAAAGCAAGTCTTTTTGCAGTACTACAGAAAACACAGGCGATATATAAGCTGGCACTACTGGAATACTGCGTTATAACCAATGCCATCTGTAATATGGAAGACTTTCCCCAGGCCTGCCCACTCCTACATCAGTGGAAGCTGGTGAGCCACACTGCTTTCCTGTGTTGCCTTTATTGATCTCCGTTCAGGATCAACTAGGAAATAAATAGCCGAGGGAAACTCATGCCCCCCTCTCCCCCTCCACAAGGTCTGGGAATAAATAAAAAAATGTGTTAGACACTCATTAAAACAATATAATCCCCAGCCTCCCACTTCACTGGTAGTCTTATCCCCTCGCATACACTGTCTGACACCCCCAGCTTGGTTCCATCGTCCACTAGTAGTCACAAGATTTCAACATGCACTATCTGCACCCAGCCTTGTTCCAATGCCAGCTGGTAGTAGTATATGCCCACATACACTGTCACACCCCAAGCCTGGTATTACTGCCCACTATAAGTCACAGATACCTGCATACACTCTCTGACCCCCCACCCCCCGTTCCACAGGTAGTCATGAATAGTACACATAGTGCCTTCTCCCCCAGCCTTGTTCCACTGGTAGCCATGACAGTTGTGTCCACCACTGTTTGTCAACTCAAACCAATGGGGTACCATTTTTCTTGGGCTGGTAGAAAGTTCTGAACACTGTATGAAACTCCATAGTTTTCAGATATTTTATATACATATTGTTTTCCCTATAGCTCCAAATTAAGGAAATAATTGTGCACATCAGCCTAAGGGTAGAAAGGCAAAAGTGCCCTAAATTTAATGCAGATGTCTATTTTCCAAAATGTCATGCCTTACATACCTTTCATTCAAATTTCTAAGAGTTATGACCATTTTAGTGCATGCATGTAGCTATTGAATGCAGCAGAAAGTCCACAGTTTTCAATGAATTTACTATATTTGAATGGGTGGAAATATAAAACAAACCCCATTTTAACTTTAGTCCACATTCTAGAAGTGTATGTGCACCAGGTTAGGAGTAGTAGTAAGGCAAGTGACCCCTCATTTGATGTGGTGGGTTATCTTATTTGCGAAAATGGTATGCTTTGTCTGCCTTTCTTCATTGTTGTAGTGGTTGCAAGTCACGATTCTAAAAAATATAAGAAAAATTACAGTGCCTTGCAAAAGTATTCATCCCACTTGGCATTTTTCCTATTTTGTTGCATCACAATCTGGAATTAAAATAGATTTTAATTTGGATTTCATGTAATGGATATACACAAAATAGTCCAAATTGGTGAAGTGAAATGAAGAAAATAACTTGTTTTTAAAAATTCTTAAAAAATAAAAAAATGGAAAAGTGGTGCGTGCATTTGCATTCACCCCCTTTTCTATGAAGCCCCTAAATACAATTTGGTGCAACCAATTACCTTCAGAAGTCACATAAAGTCTATATATATATATATATATATATATATATATATATATATATATATATATATATAATATGTTTGTACTCAAAGGATTCAGGGCTTTTAAAAATCAATTTAAATGTTCACAACCACCAAATATTTTTGACATATAGTTAATGATAGTCAAAATAAGTTATTTTTGTTTAACATTTATTTTGTATTTATGACATCATAGCTTGTAGCATGATCCAAAATTCAGCTCTCATCAGACTCCATGAAAAATATTTTTTCCCCAGAATAAAATTATATAAACTAGAAAGTAATCATACCTCTGGCACGGGGGGGGATTAATGTCAGCAAGCCCCACAGTCCTTCACTACAGCATGAGCAGACAAAATGAAAGGCAGTGACCAAGCTGTCTACTCCAGGTTAATACATGGTATAGACCTTGGGCTTACTAAAGTAACACCCAGAAATGCCCATAGACACTTATTTACTCCACTTGGCACATGCAGTGTTAACAAGAGGCTTTTTAAGCATACTTAGTTTATTAAAGTGATGTTAACCCTTTGAATGCCAGAGGGGTACGCAGTGCATTGCAGAGCAATGTGTTGTTTACCCCTCTGGCACTCAAAGGGTTAAGTATGCGTAGGGACTTATGGCATGATGCAAGAAATGTTCGCATCTGCTTAAGGCATTTTTGTGCGCAGATAGATTTTGTGCATGTTCTAATCCAGGAAGCTGAATACCAAACACTTCTTGAATTCCGCATTAAAAAAATCCTTTTTACGATAACACTACACAGATGTATAAATTCATTCGCTATAACACTTAATGCATTAGGCGCATTCGCTATTCCACTCACACAGATTTGTTAATCCTGGCCACTCCCACAAAAAAAATATGCGCAGCTGTTCACTAATCTTGATTTTTTTCATGCACAATTCAACAAAATCATGCGCAAACCTATCCCCTAGTGGTTTTCACACAGGAAATAGCGATTGCGCATGTTTCTTGCATTGCGCTATAAATGACAATTCCAGTGAGGAATCACTGCTTTTGAATATTTTCCCCATTGTGGTATTTGATCACTAGATTGACTGTAATACAAGAGTATCTGCTGCCACCTAGTGTCCAACTTAAGGAGGTTCAGAGGAGATAACAAAACAGAAACAAACGACTATATAGAAAAAGAAAAAATCGGTTCTGATTGAGATGAATTGTAACTCCAAAATCTGTATACCTTCAGATATAACCTTCTGTGGAAGGTGCTGATAAATTTTAATGAATCAAATTATGTATTTCATATATCAGTTTCCGAGCATTTGAAACCACATTCCTTCATTTACCCAGTTATTACAGGAGGAAATAAGAATTTAGAAATCAGTTAGCCCTCACTGCAGTCAGTTGCTAGGTGTGTTGATTTTGACATGAGTGACCAGGGAAGCAAAAATCACTGTAGGATGCTCCTCCCACTGTACACAGCATCATATTTATAATATTCTTATAAATAAACTCCAAAGATCAGGACTGGGTAATAATTCTCTAAACTGGTTCCGATCCTATTTATCAGACAGAATGCAGTATGTGTCAGTTGCTGGCAATGACTCCCTTCCTCTCAAAGTAACAAGTGGAGTTCCTCAAGGCTCCATTCTTGGCCCTCTTCTGTTTTCTCTTTTTATAAATGATCTTCCCAAGGTTTGCAAATCATCTTCAGTACACATGTATGCAGACGACACCATTCTCTATACTAAAAACTCAAACATATCACACCTTGAGGCCATATTACAACATGATTTCTGCGAGGTTGAAAGATGGATAGCAAGGAACAAACTGTTTTTAAACACAGACAAAACTGTCACAATGATATTTGGCACAAAACACAAACTGCGTAATCTCGGCAATACCCACATATCCATTGTAACGGAGTCTAATCGTAATTTGGCCCCAGTGGACTCCTACAAATATCTTGGTATGTGGCTTGACCCCAGCCTCACTTTTGGACATCATATTGACAAGTTAACTTCCAAGCTTTATCTCAAAATCGGTGCTCTTTTTAGACACAAATCATGTTTAAGTCCCCTGGTTAGAAAACGTATTGTGCAACAGATGTTGCTACCAGTCAGACTATGGTGATGTAGTTTATGCTCCAGCGCCAGAAATCCATCTTAGTAAACTTGACACCCTGTATAATTCAATATGCCGCTTTAGCCTTCAATGTAATTACACTACTCATCGCTGTGATATGTTAAAAGAACTAAATTGGTTAACACTCAAATCTAGACGTGCCCTTCACCTTTCTTGCTTAGTACACAACCACTTCTCTGGAAAACTACCAGACTACTTGAGAAGTATGCTCACTCCTGCTCTCCATACTAAGTATAACCTCCGCTCCACCCCAAACAACTCGCTACGTATACCACAATACAAGAATGAAGCAGGAAGAGCCGCCTTCTCCTACAGAGCGCCAATGGCCTGGAACTATCTTCCTGAAATAACCTGATCTGCTCCCAGTCTAAAATCCTTAAAAGTAAATGCTTCTCTATATCTAAAAACAGAGTGTAACTGTTTATAATTCTAAAATTTCCATATGAATATTTGTATGTATATTTAATAACATGTAATATATAGTGTTTCTCAATTTGTATAAATAAGCAACCCTCTACTGAAAACTGTCCAGGACATACTTGAAAACGAGAGAAATCTCAATGTATTCTTCCTGGTAAAACATTTTCTAAATAAATAAATCCCTCCCTCTGCCACTTGCAATTTTCCCTCTCGCTGTCAGTCTTTACCCTTTAAGTACCACTGAACTGTCCAAGCCAGTACTCTGGCAAGTGTTGAACACCCACTGGCATTAAAGGGTTAATAAGATGTCCTTGTTCCATATAAACCCCCCCCCACCCCTATCCCAGTATCTTTAAACACACACCCTGTCTCTGCCCCCCTGAGCTTTTGCTGTGAAGCAGGAAAAGACTGTGTATGATGGTAATACCCAGAGAAGTGACTACGAAAAGAAACAAGCAATCTCCTCTAAGTGCATGCCAAAGCAACACAGGTGGGAGAGGGAGAGATGGGGGAGGGGTTCAAAGAGGCAGGGAGGAGAGTTGTACAGGAACACAAAGGAATTCACAAGGGCACAATATTAAGCCTTTAACTGCCATAAAGTGTCCAACAGCTTGGACACTCCTGTGACATTCAAAGTATTAACATCAACTCATTCCCTCACTAAAGAATCATAGAATAGTAATTCGAAATGTAAGGACTCCCTTCTCACCTCCAGCCAGTGTCTCATTCTCACATTGTGTGTGTGGTGTGTTTATGTGTAATTGTAGGTGTGTGTGTTTTTTTTTATGTGTATGTGTGTGTACGCGTGTGTGTAAAGGCCACTACTCATTCTCCTGCATCTGTCAGCTGTCTTTAATACAGTTGATCACCCACTCCTCTTCCAAGCTTTCCACCTGCCTAGGCCTCTATGACACCATCATCTATTGGTTCTCTTCTTATCTAGCCAACTAATTCTTCAGTGTGCCCTACTTTGGCTCCATGTCTTCACCCCTACCACTGTCTGTTGGAGTACCATAAGGTTCGGTCCTGGGCCACTTGCTCTTTTCACTCTACACTTCTTCCCTTAGCAAACTAATAAACTCCTTTGGGTTTTACGATCATCTATATGCTGATGACAACCAAATCCATCTTTCCTCCCCAGGCCTCACACGTCCAGTATCTATTTGTCTCTTTGCGGTCTTCCTCTGCCTGTCACTTGGCTACTATACAGAATGGAAACGTGTTGCAGTCTGTAGCTAGGTATAACATGTCATTATATGAAAACGCTCCAAAAACAAAAAAGGGTTGGGGTTTTCACTGTTGCAATGGTTCATTTTGTTTTTAACCATCTGAGTGCCAGAGGGATACAGAATGCATTGCTTTGCAATGTGTTATGTACCCCTCTGGCATTCAAAACAACACCCTTTAACCCATAAGATACTTAACCCTTCACATGCCAGAGGGGTACGCAACACATTGCTTTGAATGCAGGTCAGATGAAACTATTAAGCTAATTTTTTTCCTGCCGATGCTTACCAGTTGACTTTACCTGATATTTTTTCTTAAAAGTTGCTAGGCTATATTACTTGCGAGTAAGTCTACTTAACCCTTTAAGTACCAGTTGGGTTTGCAATGATTGTGTTGCACCCCTCTCTGTTCCTGAAAGGATTCAGGTTATTATGTACAGTGGGTGGCGTTTGTTTGGTTTGCCAGGAACTGTCACCTCTGCCTCCATGGACGTGACATCCAGGACAGACTGAAATTATTATTTCCTGAACAAAGGGAAACTTCATGAGGGCCATTAGAGTATTATACCAGTAGTAAAATAAGGGGGTTATTATTAGGAGGCCTTATGCCTCCTTTAGCCTAAATTTGAGCTCAGAAAATCCTGGCACCTGGGTGTCCAATGCAAAAAAGTATATAGCTATTTCTCACCAATGTATGTTTGACTCCTTCCTAGGCAAATCCTTTTGCTGAAATAGAAAGCTATGTACAGTTATAATAAGTATCTTTTGGCTGTCCTAACAGATCACTTAATAAAAACCACACGTACAACTAAACATTTTCTATACCTTTTTACAGGAGGGACATATTACCTAAGAACAGAAATCGCAACAAACAATGTTGATACAAACAAGTAAATTATCTCATATCATCAGTCACTATAAAACAGTTTGTTTTGAGCAACAGGCCATATGCAGCAAACCAACGATGGTGCAACCAAATGCACAATAGGGAGCAAATACCAGTTCCCAATTATTTAAACGCATTGAGTTGAGTACCCCTCTTGCACTCAAATGGTTAAACCCACTTATAAATTAAACAGAATTTTCACTTGTCCCCAACGGTATAGTTGATTTGCTCATGAAGTGCATATTTACAGCTTACGGAATATGGTCCAAAATACGTTATCATGTTTAAACAAACTCAATGTAGTCTTTTATAAAACTAAGCTGTATATGACCTGTGGCGGAATCCTGGTGCAGACATGATCTTCCACAAGAAACAGTAGATCCAGCAGTTATACAGGAGAGGAGCAGACAAGAAATAAAACTCCCTCCCAAAGCCATCCTTTGCAATAATGTCTATCTCTAACTCCTATAGACTATACCAAGCATAGTGATCAGCTGACACTTTATCATGTGCTTCATATCACTTCCTACAGCATTTGCTTCAGCTCGTCTCCGATTGGTCACATGTAACAAGACTCTGCTAGTGATTGGCTGTTTGCTTAGTAGCGATCTTTAGTATTTTGCGTTGGGGCTTGGCAAACTGGGGTTAAACTAGCTTGCTTTATAGATAAACGCATTATGTATTTAAATTGTAAAACATCAAAATATGTAAAATATATGTTTCTTTGTATCGTGAATATCGTGTGCTTAGCAATATTTTCATAATAAAAGTATAATACTTATATTGTTTAACTCTTTATGAGCTAGATATACCACCAACGCATTTCTAGGCATCAAGTAGTTAAAATGTTAACTTTAATCACAATGAGAAATATTTTCAATATTATTATTATTATTTACGATTTCCCTTTAAAACAGTACTTTTCACGTTACAGTATATATTGTAATAGAGACACACATTCAGGTTACCCAGTTCTTTGCTAGAGCGGCGGATGATCTTTCTTTTGTGTCATTACGGCGCTGGAGGCTGGAGCGATGGCTGTGGTCGGTATGTCTGCCCAGTAAAGCGGTAGGAGTGGGACAGGCAACATGAATCTCAGGGGTCTGTTCCAGGACTTTAACCCGAGGTAAGAGTCAGCTATGTTCTGGAAGGGTAAGGAGGGAATGAATTTGTCCGGCCTAGAGAGATCTGGTTCAGAGAGGGTACAGGAGACAACGGGGAAGGTGTGAGGCCTATATAGGGAAAAGGCCGGGGAGAAGGAAGAAAACTGAGCTAGTGATGGGATCACTGGATATGGCAGTATAGATTTAAGAAAGTGGGACGCCTGAGGCCTAGAATGGGGCGATTTGACGTTGTGCTACTCGTTTTATATTAGGTCACTACAGTATTATGTAGCACCACACAGCTGTAAGTGCTCAGTAATAATATCTGATATGGGAATCGCGTTTATTTTACTCTATACAGCCTTCAAAATCACTTTCCTCTACCCTCACCAATTAATATCCACGGAGCACTCTCCTCTTTCCTTCCACCCATATTACTGGAAAATCTCCCCAATCCCCCCATTTCACTTGTCACACCACACACACATTACTGAATTATTACTTGCCCCACAGCACTCCCCTTTCCATTTCCCCATATCACTGCAGCACCCCCCAGTTCCCCATATCACATTCCTCTTTAGTCACATCACTGCATCTGCGCCCCTGCCTTTCCTCACACTTCAGCATCGCACTTTCATTTCCCCCACATCACTGCTGCACCCCTTGCCTCTTTTATCTCATCATCGTAGCACTCCCCAACTTATTTGCCCACAGAATTGTGGCATCCCCCTTCTGATTTACCCACATCATTGTGGCATCCCCCGTTGTGTTTCCCCACATCACTGCAGCATTAGCCTTTTCGAATATTACTATGGTTTCTGTACTACCTCCTGTTGGTGTAATATTCTTCTGCCTTCACCTTATTAGTCTCCTGCCCCCTACCACTCTGGTATCTCTTCCATTCCTGCTACATTTTACTCTTATGTGTAAATCTAATGCATTTATCACCCTTTCCCCATAGGTCTGCTTTCAGGTCACTGTAGCATTTTCCACTTATGTCTTTAGGTAAATTTACCTCCACCTCGAGGCTGGCACATAAAGAGATAATTATAATGTAAGAACTCCTTTCCTTCTACTCTCCTGCCCTAGTTTACCTTCCAGTGTATCAAGGAGGCTGAAGGCCTTTACACTAACGGAAGATCATATTTCTTTTAATTTATTTTATTGTTTTTCTGAGATGAGATGGGTATTTTAAAAACTTTAGGGTTGTATTGTGATATCTTCAGTTCTTATGCTGAATTTGTATCCCCCTATTTCATCCCTTTTTTTTTTTTTCTTTTTTTTTTTTTTTTTTTTTCCCCGTGAGCAGAACTAAGCTTGTTTTCTCCTACACCATGGAAGAGCTCCCAGGGTTATTACATCCTTCCTAATCATTTATGGATCTCCAGCAATGGGACTCAGGACACCCACACAGAAGAAGTACCTTTTATTTATCTGTAGTTATTGGTTGCACATTTGTTACTAATACTACACTGTATTCTCACCATCTAAAAGGTTGAGAGTGAATTGAGAGCTTATTTGCTTGTACATGCACACAGGGGTATGAATGACATGGTACTAGAGTGTCTGAATCACGTATCGGTTGGTCAAACTGGATAAAATGTAGTGAAATATCTGAAAATGTGAAATACATTTGTAAGCTTTCTTTTTTTACCTTTTACGTGTACTGGTAGCAGCAGTTTATACAGTGACATAATATGTGGCTTAATCTTGGGGAGATGTAACTTTTACATACCACTCTTGTTTCCAGCCTGCTCTGTGTATTACCAGAGGGAAAGATTGATCTGGATGGGACCTGTTTACAACAAAATTACGGCCAGTCAGTGGCACACTTCCCTTGACTTTGGGATGCTAACGTTCCATTTGGAAATGGGGAATACAGCCTGCACATGGAACTACTCTGGCTTAAAACTTCAGGCCCCAGATTACTTTTTTTACTCCAATTTACTCTATACCAAAGGGAAGATAGCTCTGTATTGCAGCCATTTACACTCCCACAGTGATGAATTGTGGGACCATGTAAAGCTAAAGGTTTGCATCTCTAGCTTATGGTGGTAGACCCGTAAGATGCCAGGATATGAGAAATCTTTCCTCTGTCTGGAAAATCGGTCTTCACTTAATACACTAAGCATTCTGCACAATTCTGTTTTAGTTCACCTTCCTCTGGACCTACAGTCATTGGTTATGTAAATGGAGAGGTGATCAATGTGGATCTGTGGAGACAAGCCAATATCAGGCACATTGAATCGGTCGCTTTTCAGTTAGTGGTACTCAGTGTAATTGCATAGTAGCAAGGGGCTCTTTTTAGACAGCTGGCAAGGCACTAACTTATGGCTTACTTTATATTTGTGTTCATTCACCATGTATACTTATAATATAACCCCTACCGTTTGGGAGGAGCTAGTTTTACGTCCATTATTCACAATATCTTCATATTTGATGATTGTGCATACATACAAATGTCTATATTGTTACACATTTTTATGATATGTGATACGCGAGTTACATAAGAACTGTGATCTTTTATACGTGTTGCTGATTCTACTTGTATTCTATAGTCTTATGAGTCCACATTCCTGGAAGAAATTGTGTTGGAAGTGTCTGGTTCACATGTGTGTGTGTGTGTGTGTGTGTGTGTGTGTGTGTGTGTGTTGGGTTTTTTTTTTTCTATATCGTACATGACCTTATAGCCTTACATGTGTGGTGTGTGAGATCTTTCACACTGACCTATTGGCATATAATATTAGTGATTTGATCAGTAATACAGCTTTTAGCATTGGTTCCTTTCACTCTAAATAATTCAGGGAGATGACTAGGTAAGTTGGTTATAGTATGATGCCTGCAGCTTTGACAATCCTTCTCTGTTCCACTTTCCAGAAGGTCCTAAAGAGGTTTCTCCTGTTACAAAGGCTACCTTTTCTTAGTGGTTTACATGGACTGTCAAACAATCCTATATATTGTTCTGGGCCATTCTTTTATTTTTAGAGCAATTTTGACAATATCCATCAACTCATTTTCAATCCATCAAACACCAAATATCATCAGTGCAAACCTGCAAGCAGCTGTTTTTTCTGCCATTCATACATTTGCATGGTCCTGTGAAACAAATGTTTTGTCTTCAGCGAGTGCTAGTTTTGCACATGGACCATGACAAGATTCCCCTGTTTGACCCAAGAGCAAAAGGTATTTCCTCTGTGTCCAATCCACGGCAATACTGTGGGTTGTAGCTCCTCCTCTCCAGCTGGTAGGACCAATTAATCTTTTTCTACTTAAGCGCCTGCTCTGCTACTTGTCCTCAGTTATTTTGGTCCTACCACAGCTGGGAGGACGGAGGCTCAGGCCTCCACGCCGTGGAAATGAAAAAAAAAAAAAAAAAAAAAAAAGAAGAAACATGCGGCTTTATTATTTTTTTATGTCGCTAGCCTCACACGCTAGCGGCATGTTCATCCCTCACCTCTGCATTCTGGATCACGGACTCTTGGGCACATACTGAGTCCTGAATCCTTTACCCCGATTGGTAACAAGCCTTCCTCCGATGCGGGCGCCCTGCCCGGCAAGCTACAGCAGACGCGGGCGGCTGATGAGCGGTCTTATGCACCAGAACAGGAAATCAACAGCGTGCGCTCCAGCAGTGAACCGCACGCTAAAGGAAGCAGAGGGGGAGGCGATCTGGAGGCATGCTGTATATAACAGCACGAATTAAGGCATGGGGTAAGTCCTGTTAGCTTGATACTTTATATATATTGTACATTTATATATATATGTGTATTTAAAGTTATTTGAAGCTGTTACCTGCCAAGGGGTTTTTTCTTTTGATCATGTCTGCTCAAAAAGCTGAAAAGCCTAAACCTTCATCTGATTCTAAGGATGATAAAGCAGCCCCTAAGGCAAAAAGCTGTGCAAGTTGTGATACGAAATTGAACCCTTCTGATTCTTCAAAATTATGCGCAGAATGTTTAAGGAAAGCAGCAGGAGATGTTATTCCCTCACAATTCCAGGAATTTTTGGGGTGGATGCGCTCATCTATGCAGGAAACTTTTTCTGCACTACAAGAGTCATCTAAGAAGCGTCAGAGACCATCTGATCCAGATGAGGGACCTTCCAGGCGAATACAAGATGAAGAAGATGAAGATAGCGTTATGGATATGGAATCAGCACCCTCTTCTGCAGAAGAAGGCGAAATTACTGAAGAATCAGGCAATTTTGGTATTGAGAAGATTGACAACCTGATTAAGATCATGCGTAAAACTTTAGGTCTATCAGAATCACAAAAAGATCTTAACGTGATGGATGCAGCTTTCATTGGGTATAAGAAATCGTCACCGCAATTTCCAGTCCATAGTTCCATTCAGGACATTATAAAGAATGAATGGAAACAAGGTGATAAAAAGTCTGCTGTATCGCGCAGATTCCATAGAATGTATCCTTTTCCAGAAGAAGAAGTGGCAACTTGGACTAATCCTCCCAAGGTGGATGCTGAAGTAGCCCAAGTATCCCGCAGAACAACAATCTTAATGGAAGATGGAACAACACTTCGAGACCCAATGGATAAAAGAGCAGATAGTGCCCTAAAGAAACAGTACACTACAATTGGGCATAACCTCAAATCAGCCACAGCTATGGCCTGTATGTTCCGCACCCTGCGTCTATGGCTAACAGATCTGGAAGAAAAGATCGACTCCTCTGTCTCAAGATCTAAGCTCCTGAAGGAAGTCGCCACTATCAAAGACGCGGTCAACTTTTCATGTGACGCATCCTTGGATAATATCAAGTTAACTGCTAGATCTTCAGCACTGTCAGTCATAGCTCGCAGGGCCTTATGGATTAAGGCTTGGGAAGCTGATGCCTCGTCCAAGAACAAGTTGGTTTCTCTGCCATATCTGGGAAGCAAACTTTTTGGAGATCAGTTACAAGAAATTATTAAGAAATCTTCAGGAGGGAAAAGCCCTTTCCTCCCTCAAGAACGTCGCCAGAGGACATCCTCCCCAAGATCTGCTAGATCTAAGCGTCAGTCCTTTCGAGATTCCAGAAGATATAGGCCTGGTTCTTCCTATAACCAAAGAAGAGGAGGCGCTGGACAGAACACGCGAGCAGGAACCAGAAGAGAGTTCCAGAGAAAGACTAACTTTGCTCAAAACCCTCAATGAAGCCAGCAATACCCTATCTCGTCCGGTGGGGGGCAGGCTTCAAGCCTTCCAAAAACAATGGGAAGAGATTCAACCGGACCACTGGGTATCCCAGATTTTAGAGATAGGGTATGCTCTGGAATTTCGAACTGTCCCCCAACAGTCAAGTTTTCAGACATCCAACATCAGGAACAAACATTTAATCCCAAATATGAGAAAAGAGATTCAGAGGCTTCTTCAGATGGGAGTCATAGAAGAGATCCCTCAGATCCAGAGGTTCAGAGGAATTTATTCGAATCTTTTTTGTGTTTCAAAACCATCAGGAGAAATCAGAGTCATTCTGAACCTCAAGCAAGTGAATACATGGCTACACATCAGGAAATTCAAGATGGAAACAATGTCCTCTATTCTCAAGATAATCCAACCTCAAGCTTTCCTGACCAGAATAGATCTCCAGGACGCGTATTATCACATACCAGTAAGAGAATCTCACAGAAGATTTCTGAGATTCCACATACTGGGACGCCATTATCAGTTCAAGGTACTTCCGTTCGGCCTGGCTACAGCCCCCCGAGTTTTCACCAAGATCCTGGCAGTAGTCATGGGTGTTCTGAGGTTAAGAGGAATCCGAATAGTTCCTTACCTGGACGACATGCTCCTGATAGCAGATTCTCCACAGCAAGCGTCAATCAACACTCAAGCATGTCTGGATCTGCTAAAGCATCTGGGTTGGATTATCAATACACAAAAAAGCCTATTATCCCCCTCTCAGTCACTCATATTTCTAGGGGTCAAAATAGACACTCTTCAAGCACGGGTGACTCTATCAACAGACAGACAAGGCAGAATCTATCATGCCGTAAGTCGGTTCAGAAAATACAGAGTTCAGTCAGCAAAATCATTTGCAAAACTTTTAGGCAATCTGACTTCTGCCCAACAGGTGATTCCTTGGTCCAGAACCCACGGAAGACTAATTCAGGAAAATTACTTAAAATTTTTCAAGAAAGACCCATTCAATCCATCTCTACCAATTCCTCTGCTTCCCGCAACCAAGAAGGAATTAGTATGGTGGAGCAGTCGGGAGAACCTCAAAAAAGGGAGATCTCTCTTAGAACCTCAATGGGAGACGGTGACTACGGATGCCAGTCTTCAAGGATGGGGAGGTATTTGGAGGACAAAAACAACACAGGGCACTTGGTCAGCCAAGGAATCGAAGTTCCACATCAACTATTTGGAACTTCTAGCAGTATGGAGAACGTTGAAAGTATTCCAGCCTTATCTGAAGACTACAGCAGTATTGGTGAGGTCAGACAACACCACAGCGGTCAGTTACTTGATGAATCAAGGAGGAACGAAAAGTCTTCGACTCAATCACTTAGCGATCCAGATCTTATACTGGGCAGAACATCACTTACTGAACCTGAAAGCATCATACCTGTCAGGCAGATTAAACAGAGAAGCGGACTTCCTAAGCAGGAACCATTTGGATCCAGGGGAATGGTCCCTGAAAAAGTCCATCTTCAGAAGCATCACGTCATCACTGGGCAGGCCTTTCATAGACCTTATGGCCACTCCGGAAAACACCCAGTGCAAGCAGTTTATGTCCAGATGGAGAACTCCTCTGGCTCTACAGCAGGATGCTCTTCAAACAGCATGGAATTTTCCACTAGCATATGTCTTTCCTCCTCTTCCACTAATCATGGAAGTAGTAAGAAAAATAAGAAGGGATCAAGCCAATGTGATCCTGATCGCTCCAAATTGGCCCAGAAAACTGTGGTATGCAGACCTCATAAAACTCTCAACCCGACCTCCAGTAAAACTACCAAACATACCAGACCTACTGTCACAAGGCCCTGTTCTACATCCGGACCCAGCCTTCTTGAATCTGATGGCCTGGAGGCTGAACGGAGCTCTTTAAAATACTCAGGATTATCGGACTCTGTCATCAATACCATTCTTCAGGGCAGAAAACCTTCTTCTTCCCGGATTTATTATAGAGTTTGGGCAACTTTTCATTCATGGTGTATGTCTAAAGGTCTGAATAGGCATAACATATCCCCAGAAGCCATCTTGGAATTCTTACAAGAAGGATTTAACAAAGGGTTAAAACCAGCATCCTTAAAGGTACAGCTTTCTGCTATCTCTGCCATTCTTGCCCATCCTTTTGCTGAACAGTATATTATCAGAAGATATCTTTCAGCCATTTCTAGAATTAAACCCACAATTAGGGAAATCATTCCCCCTTGGGATTTAAATTTGGTCCTCCAACAACTCTCTGCCCATCCATTCTTTGAACCCCTGGAGCTGGTTTCCTTGAAGCACCTCACTCTAAAAACCATACTCCTTACGGCAGTCACCTCAGCCAGACGTGTGGGAGAGTTACAGGCCCTGCTCTGTAAATCACCTTATTTAGTGTTTCACCAGGACAAAGTAGTCCTGAGGCCAAAATCCTCCTTCAGAAGTAAAGTAATCTCCAGTTTTCACTTAAGTCAGGAGATAGTCTTACCTACTTTTCCTCCAGCCTCTATTCTTAATCCAGATACTCGCCTGCAAAATCTTGATTTACGTAGATGTTTGAAAATTTATCTCAAGCGCTCTGACTCCTTTAGGAAAACAGATGCTCTGTTTGTGCATTTTTGTGGGAAATATAAAGGGACTGCAGCATCCAAGGCTTCCATTGCTCGATGGATAAGAGACTGCATCATCTTAGCTTACCAGTCAGCTGACAAAATACCCCCAACAGGGTTAAAAGCTCATTCTACGAGAGCAGTAGCATCTTCTTGGGCTTTAAAGAACGTGGCTTCAGCAACTGAAATCTGTAAGGCAGCCACTTGGTCGTCAGTATCTACATTCGGAAGACATTATAGTCTAGATATTCAGGCGGCAGAAGATGCTAGCTTTGGCAGGAAGGTGCTCCAAGCAGCCACTCCTGCCCAAAATCCTTGATTAAAGTCCCGCCCATAGGGATACTGCTCTGGTAAGTCCCACAGTATTGCCGTGGATTGGACACAGAGGAAAAGAGAAAATTTACTCACAGATATTTATATTTCCTCTGTGTCCTTCCACGGCACCCCACCCTGAGGGTATTGGTAATAGTATCGTTCCCTGTACGGATGTTTAATAATGTACAAATAGGGAAAGCTCTCTTTATGTAACCTATAACTAACATGTCCTCTCATTCCAGCTTGGATATACATATAACTGAGGACAAGTAGCAGAGCAGGCGCTTAAGTAGAAAAAGATTAATTGGTCCTACCAGCTGGAGAGGAGGAGCTACAACCCACAGTATTGCCGTGGAAGGACACAGAGGAAATATAAATATCGGTGAGTAAATTTTCTCTTTTTTATATTTATTGTTAAATCCTTTTCTCTTGGTCCATTTGGGACACAAAGTATCCCACCCTAAAGCAACTCAATTTATTTGGCGTGGGATGTCCCCCACTTTTCCTGTCATGGTGGCTTTGCCTTCCTGTGCTTTGCCAGATGAAAACTGGTTGATAATCCTATGAGTGCTAGAGGGGTACACAATGCATTGCAAACCCTAGGGGGGAACCTAGAGCTAAGGAGTTGGATGAGCTGAGTGCTTAGATATTAACTCTTTAGAAGGCTGCCTCCTAGTAGAGTTTTACCAATCGCTTTGGTGTCCCTCAAATGGTCAAAGTTAAAAAAGATTATTGGTGTGTTTAAAAAATCCCCTTCAAATCCCTACCCCAGGTGTCTATAGCATTTTGTCTGCCCCTCCCCCCTCCCCAGGGCCACTAAAGCATCTGTACCAAGTTACTGCATCCCACCCAGGGGCATTGCAGCATCTATTGCCTCTGTCCAACCCCTGGTGCAGCACATTGCCTCCTACCTTGGCTTATGTTATTAGAGAAGCTGTTTGTCAGTACATTTATTCATTCTCACATCCCACATACTTACATCTCTATCACCCCTTGTGTCACAAGAACAGTCTGTAACTTATCTTTCAGAATTAAAAAAAATCACACTATTGTTGTAATTTTCTTTTATGTTTATTATTAGTGTTTTTAATGACTATAATAACATTTACCCCTCTTCCTTCCCCAGTAAATTTCTCATCTACGCATGCTTGTTGCTGTTCTCTGTTCTCCTCTCCCTACGTCTGGACGGTATTATACAGTGGAGTTACTGGGCAGTATTCGCACCAATATGGCTTTGGAAGCTAATGGTCATTATAGGGGCCTCCATTGGCACAGGGGTTTGGGCACGGAACCCACAATACAGGTAAGATGCAAAATGCATTTGCTGGGTAGTTTTGCCTATAAATCTCCAAACTGTGGGTGTGCTGTGGCTTTTAGGAAGGGTGAGTGGAATTTTCATTCTGTTGCAATTTTCTCGTGTAAGCTTGTCAGTTCTCCCACTGGAAATGGCTATAGTGCTATATTTGGGAGTTAGGTCATATTGTACTTGTTTACTTATACATTTGGTACAGGAACGTGTAATCTGATATTTTTCTTATTTAAAGGGCGGCTACCATATTGGCAGACGCCTGTTAATTAGGTCTAGTTCTCTGGGAACAGACCTGCTGAGGAATCCAAGGCTGCATTGAGAGTCCTAGCAGATCAGCAGGAGAGCCAAAAGGGGGTCAGAACAGTGAACCCCAGTGTTGTTGTTGTTTTTTTTTTTTTTTTTTGTTTGTTTCCGCCAATAGACACTGACCTGCAAGATTTTGAATCTCACATTTCACTCCTGTGGGAACAACAGTTTACATAGACGTGTAGCTATTGTTCTATAGGTACAGACTTAAAAACAAAGTAGTTCACTTTTAAAGTGGACCTGTTGCCTCTAAATTAAGTTTTCATATTTGGAAAGTGAAGTCAAAACTACCTAGGTATGTCAGCCAAAATATTGGTACTTTTATTTCTGAAAATTGTGTGTGACGCTGTGTGCTAATTAACCCTTTGCTTTGCAATGTGTTGCGTACCTCTCTGGCACTTAAAGGGTTAAGCTTCCAGTAGAGCACAGACAACTGGCTTATGGTACTGCACTGAGAGTATCAATATCTCCTGCACCAGGGGCATCCAGGTTTTGTGGTTAATGGGCCACATGCGCAGAAATCCGTACATGTTCAATAATGTAAAACCAGTACACAAACACATTTGAATCGAGTTTCCATACAAAACTGCACAGTTATAGACATAGCGCTAGTCATTGATTAAATCAATAAGGATAATGATACCGAACCCCTTGAGTGCCAGAGTGCTGTCCATTGGACACCACTCTGGCGCTCAAAGAGTTAACAGACAACCATTCTGGAGCTCTGTACGCTAGAGAAAGGCGGGTGGTTAGGTCTTATTGGCTGCCTAGTTCATATATACTAGCCAATTAGGTTAAAAAAAATTTTTTTTTTTTAGTTTTTTTGGTTGCAGCTTGGATGCCCATATCACACAGCACGCATTTGCTTGACTGACTTTTGATTTGTTTTTAATGACGTTTTCAAATATGTATTCTTAACCATTTGGGTGCCAGAGGGGTACATAATGCATCGCTTTGCAATGCATTGTGTACCCCTCTGGCACCCAAAGGGTTAAAGAGCAATGTTTGTTTTACGAAGTGTTCTTCCTAGGGCAGTGGACTTGGTAAATAGCCAGAGGCTAAACTGCCCCAAAATGGTTCATGAGTCATTCAGGGGAGAGGTTAAAAAAAACTGACCAACACTTGTAGCAGTCCTTAGTGTAGCTTTTAGGGAACAAGCAAGTCCTATAGAGATATAAGCATAAACAGGACCTGTACTAGAAAAATAACATTTATGACCATATGCACAAAGATGAAAATAATAGCAGTCATGTGAAGATAATCTGCACCATAGGGGACAATTAACCCTTTGTGTGCCAGAAAAGTATCCAACTGGTACCTCTGTCACTCAAAATGTTAAAAACTCCCCAAATCTCCATTCATTTTAAATGGGTCTTTTAACCCCTTGAATGCTAATAAAAAAGAAAAGCCTCCAGTGCATTTCTATGCATTTGATTGAAGCTCTCCAAGGGATTAAAATGTCTATTCTACCCCTAGACCAGTGGTGTCCAAGTTCAGTCATCAAGGGCCACCAACAGGCCAGGATGTAAGGATTTCCCTGATTATGCACAGGTGAGTTAATCAGTGGATCATTCATTGTGACTGACTCACCTGTGCTTAATCAGGGAAATCCTTACATCCTGGCCTGTTAGTGGCCCTTGAGGACTGAACTTGGACAGCCCTGCCCTAGAGGACCAAAGGAGTGTTCAACGTATTGCTTCATGTTGCCAGTCTTCTTAGTCACTTTTCCTACCTGTCTGAGGGAATCCTGACTTCTCTGTTAAGAAAAGGGTTCCAATGCAGTTACATTTGTGTACAGATCTAATAGGTATTGATTGTTTTTCTTCTCTACCATACCAGGGCAGAAGGTGAGACCTGTGTAGAGTTCAAAGCCATGCTTATCGCAGTGGGGATTCACTTGCTACTCCTTATGTTTGAAGTTCTAGTCTGTGATCGAATAGAAAGAGGAAACCATTACTTTTGGCTGTTAGTCTTCATGCCATTGTTCTTTGTGTCACCGGTGTCAGTAGCAGCATGTGTATGGGGCTTCCGGCATGACCGATCATTGGAAGTAAGTATAGCAAGGCACTTTCTGTGAATGGTCTCTTGTCCCAGAAAATCGGAAGACTTCAAATATAGCACAACATAGTAGAACAGCTCCTGCTGCAGAACATAGATATATGTCTCCTGTGTACAGTAATTTCATATAATATAGTAAAATTAAAGAAGCAACAACATCTAACCAGTTTTAATGCCAGGCAGACCTTTCACAATGGACATTAGGTGTATTATTATGAGAGAGAGAGAGAGAGAGAGAGAGAGAGAGAGAGAGAGAGAGAGAGAGAGAGAGAGAGAGAGAGAGAGAGAGAGAGAGAGAGAGAGAGAGAGAGAGAGAGAGAGAGAGAGAGAGAGAGAGAGAGAGAGAGAGAGAGAGAGAGAGAGAGAGAGAGAGAGAGAGACTTATAAAGACTAATGATAATAGTGAGAGTTTCAAATGAATCTGGACAACATGTTATGTTTTCCTCATTCTGACTAAGAGACATAAGAACTATAGTATTTATGTATATGTAACCTTCATTATGTCCTTGACAAAATATACCATCATCTTCAGTTGTTGTCAGTCTACTGCAGGATGAAGGCCACCTCAGCAAGCCTCCAAAAAAAAGTGTTTGTACCCACTGTTTTGCTCAGGCCAGATGACCAGACCACCTTTTTCCTGTTGTTGGCTGTGGAGAGCTTTTGGTTTCTGTCTACAGCTTTCCAGACCATAAACAACAGCTCTCCCTGTTAACCAAAACTGCAGAAAAAAAGTTTGCTGTTTAATAACATTTGAAGCATCTCACAGCAATGAAAGTACTCATGCTGGTATTCTGTGCTTATGTTTTTAGAATCTGGTATTGCTACAGAAATTTGTAGTGTCTTCAGTTTTATAGTTTGATCCAGAATTGCATAACTATATATTTATTTATTTATTTTTTGTCTTTGTTTTACAGTTGGAAATATTGTGCTCTGTCAATATTCTGCAGTTCATATTCATTGCACTGAGACTTGACAGCATCATCACATGGCCTTGGCTTGTAAGTGTTTGTATTTTCACATGTTTAACCCTTTGAGTGCCAGAGGAGTGTCCAGTGCATAACAGCCCTCTGGTACTCAAAGCGTTAAAGGAATGCTAAAACTTAAAACATGCTTTGAGAGTATACACGTAAATATCCTGTACTGCAAGCACCTATCAAAATTCTCTGTTTTGAGGCCTAAAATCTAGTCTTTTGTACTCTGTGGGGGATCCTACTCCTGCTTTTTCCAGGCCTTGATAGGGTGTCTTATAAGTGATGCTGTTTTAATTTAAGTAAATGGGCTAATATTATGGACCAGCCCTTCTGAATAGAACAGCAGTGGATAGAAAATTCAATACAGTAAAATGTATTATATCTGCACAAACAATTAACCAAACTATGTCTCTATAGCAGAGGTTCTCAACCCGTGCCCTCAGTGGCCACTAACAGGCCAGGACTTAGGAATTTCCCTGCTAGAACACAAGTGTGTTGATCAGAGGCTCAGTTGTATTGATTAACTCACCTGTGCTCTTAAAGGAAATTCTAAAATCCTGACCTGTTATTAGCCACTGAGAGCACAGGTTGAGAACCACTGGTCTATAGGATAGGCTACACATGTATTAACCCTTTATGTGCCAACTACCTCCCTGTCACTCAGAGTCTAGATCTGAATGTTTAACCCTTTATCTTCTAACATAAAATAACTATTATAGATGCTAGCTGGAAATTTTGATCGTTTAAAGTTATATAACCCAATTTCATTTCAGGTGTTAGTGTAAAGATACATCTGACCCATTTTAATAGTAAACCCCCACTTAACTTAATACTAACAGCCGCAATTAAATGGTTCTCCAAAATTAATCTTTAATACTGGATTTAATGTCCACAGAGGCAGACACACTTAGTTTTGCAAGATTTCAGCAGCCCAAGCTCCCTCTACTGAAGGAGCTTAAGGAAGCTTTAAGTGGGAGGAGTGTGGGGTCCTGGAGTCCTGCTGCAAACAATCGTGTTCACCTCCATATACATGATATCCAGTACTAATTAATGAGTGGAATTTTTGAGAACTAGTCCATTAAGAATTGATTCATAATGAGCATTGGGATTTTCTGCCCGGATTAACCCTTTGAGTACCAAAGAGGTATCCAATGCATTGCAATGCAAATAATACCTCTCTGGCACTCAAAGTGTTAAAGTAAGTGGGGAGAATTAAGAGGAGTAGGCTTTTCATTATTGGTCATATGCTCAAAAAAGAGGAACAATTATGGGGCACACCAACTGCACTATAGTGGTAAACCCTAAGTATTCTCATTTGAACAGGGATTTTAACATCCTGCGTGCCAGGGAAGTCTCCATTGTAATTCAATGTCCCTTGATCTCGCCTTGTGGTCATTACATCAACTGATGTCGTTGGATTTGCAGACTTGTTTCACCTGTGTTTAATTACCATGACTGTGTGTCTAGGTGGTGTGTGTGCCACTGTGGATCCTGATGTCCTTCCTGTGCCTGGTAGTTTTGTACTACATCGTGTGGTCTGTTCTCTTCTTGCGCTCTATGGATGTTATAGCAGAACAGAGAAGAACTCACATCACTATGGCAGTTAGCTGGATGGCTATTGTTGTACCACTGCTCACATTTGAGGTAAAATATAACACTTTATGGGAATACTGAATATTTATACTCCTGTTCTAAGAAGTTTTTGATTGTTGGTCAAATTCTAGCGCGCATTAGTTAGTCGGTACATTTTGCGTGTGTTGGTCTTCTCAGCCAAGATATATTTAACGTCTTAAAGATCTCTGTTTCTGCAGCACCTCTTGGCAGCCAGAAAGGTCTGTCACTATTAGTGAGAGATCAGATATGGACCTTTTTTTTTTTTTTTTTTTTTTTTTGTCTCATCATGTCTGCAGTGTCTGTAAACTTCAGGGTGTTTACCTTTGTGATAAACATGGTGACCAAAACCATTAGCCCAGTAAGTACCTGTGGGGTGTGAAATCCTTTTCATTGCACACCCAACTGGCACTTAGAGGCAATGGACATCCCTTTTTACTTTAAATATTGTACATGTAAATAAAATATAAAGTGAAGGTGACTCTTGTTGTGTCTGTTTTACACTGTCCTTGACTGAGAGCTTCTTGGATCCCTGTTTCCAGAGAACATTCTGTCAGGGATGTAAAAGCCATACAATGTTGTACTGAATCCTCTGTATCTTGTAGAGGCAGTCTTTTCTACATAGTTTCACTGACTTGCTTACATTTTATCTTTTTTTGCAATGTTGCACTATCCCTGCTTTCACAGTGCCTGACAGAAAGCTTACTGTAAACTGATTCAGAGAGCTCTTTGTCGGGAACCTAAGTCTTAAAGCAACTGTGAAGATAAAAAGAAAACAAAAATAATAAAACTTATAATATGTATTTTATTAAAAATATAAATATGTAAAAGTCAAAAAGGAGGTTGGCTGTCATTTTAAAGGGGTAACCCTTTGAGTTCCAGAGAGGTATCCAACACGTTGGTACCTGTTGGTCACTCAGGGATAATAATTTCTCCCTGTCACTGTCCAGAATGTCTGATTTTCTTTCCTCTCCAGACCAGTGGTTCTCAATCCTATATTTACTTATTTATACTGAAGGCACCCCTAACACACAGGGTCTGGAATCTTCAGGTCACCCCTAACCTTTTATGTAATTTGTCAAGGATGTAATGAAGGTTACAAATATATAAGTAGTTATTTGTAACTCTCGCAGTCGGAATAAATAAATATATTCTGCATAACCGACCCCATACATTTACACTTATAAGTCCAACGGACACATTTTTCTTAGTCTTCATAGATAAAATGGGGCACCCTAGGTGAATGTCTGTGGCACACAATAGTGCCACCGCACCTTGGTTGAGAAACACTGCTCTATATATTTGTCATATTCTAATAGAACGTTTCCATGTGTTCTGCATGTGCTCGCATCAAGGTTTCCTGGCACTGCAAGAATTCCTGTTATATTCACAGCAACTGTAGATGTTACTCAAACCAGCAGTATTTATTTGGACACTTTAAGATATGCCGTTTATATTTAAATTTGGGTAATTTATCCCTTAACTCCTTGAGAACCAGAGGAGTGTCCTCAAGATATTAACCCTTTGAGCGCCAGAGGGGTACGCAATGCATTGCATCCCCTCTGGCACTCAAAGGGTTAAATAAGATAAACAGTAATGCAAGTATGTCTAGGATACCTTCAGCACTCCAGCTGTCAGATACAATTCCCATCCTCCCTACCCAGCCTGCTCTAGCATGCTGAATGTGTCCTGCCCCGATTTATTGTGATTTTAGTAGAACCAGTAGTTAACTAAAGCTGCATTTCTCTGAATACCAAGCCCTTTCTGTACTCCACATCACCACCTTCTGTCTTTTTACCCATTTTTGTTTTCTGGTTTTTTATTTATTTATTATGCTCTTGAATGTGATCATAGACATACTTTTGTTATGCCTTTGCACGCTAAGTATTAGCCATTGATATAGCAGGAACATTTTTATGCTGTTGATCTCTTACTGTATATAGACCATGATGGAAATAAACATAAAGGGATTGTAATGTCCCCAGAAAGTATCTTCTAAATGATAGCTGCAATAAAAAAAACATTTAATGCGCTTAATCCTTTCTCTCAAACCGTTATGGTTTGAGAGATGTAATAAAATAAAGACCTCCGCTCTCTCCCCCTTCTTATGCGTCCGCTGTACAGCGGATGTCATGAGATCCTGCTTCCGGGACCAGACGGCATCTCTTCAGGAGCGCTGTCATCAAGATATGTAACTATAATTACTTCATCGGAATGGTCTAAAACGTGTGCTTGCAAGCCAGGCACACGTTGTAGACTATACCGATGAAGTAATTATAGTTGCATATCCTGATGACAGCATCCCTGAAGAGCCACCTACAGTCTGGAGACCGGATTCTGCCTCTGACAGCTTTACAGCTCATCAGGCAGAAAGGGGAGGGAATGGAGGACTTTATTATCTTATTTCTCTCAAACCGCTATGGTTTGAGAGAGAGGATTAAGCGCATTGTGGGTTGTTGTTGTTGTTGTTGTTTTTTTTGTTTGTTTGTTTGTTTTTTCTGTTTTGTTTTGTTTTTTTAATTGCAGCTACCATTTACAGGATACTTTTTTGGGGACTTAACTATCCCTTTTAAAGGAGCACTTACTAATAATAAACCATCACTTTAGTCTGGTCAGAATCATTATGACCGCTATGAATCAATTCTAAGTTTTTTAGAGATACTATTATTGTGATAAATTAAGCTTTGATTTTTATATCATCTTTTTTTTTTTTTTTTTTTTTTTTACCAAATGCAGAGTGTTATTACAAATGTTGTAACAGGCTTAGTTCATGTGTAATTAAATTATAAAGTGTCCCCTCTTGCCCCTTTTATATACATTACACTGCCTACCCTCAGATCTGGAATCCGGTCATTGGACCGGACTTATCATAACAAGGGACAATCTTGTGGCTGTCAGTATAAGGAACCCCCCCTTGACGTACGAGGGCAGATTTACCTTATACTGACAGAAGATTGTTCCTCTTTGCAATCCATCCGGATCGGCTTGCTGCCCTGAGGGGAGGTATCATTACCTATGTAAAAGAAGCGGGAGGGGACCTCTTTATACTTTACATACATATGAACTAGACCAGTTACAGCATTTGTAATAATGCTCTGCACTGGTAAAAACCTATGATTTATGATTCAAGCTTAATTTACCTACAAGCATTACTATCCCTTTAAAAGGCAACTATGCAGAGGACACTGCCCTATTAGGACTGCTGCCTTGGGAGCAGATCTGCCAGTGATGCTGGAACTGCATTGTGAGCCGCTTTAGATCAGTGGGGGAGTAGAACAGGGGTCTGTAAAGAGATCATCTGGTGCTGCCTCACTGGTCTTGTAAGAGAGACTAAACTGTAAGCTGCTTCCACCGTATGCACCAAATGTTGCGCTGACAAGTGCATGCAATGAAACCGTGCATTCACAAGGTCACATTGATGAAAAGGGCTACGTGAGAATCTCGCCCTGCATCTGATACTGTAGTATTACCGCAAACAGTAACAGCTTGAGAGGCCAGGGGCACTGCCAAGCACTTTATCTTACAGAACGATGCTACGGGCTCTGTCTCCCCTTCTCTGCAAGCTCTGTTATGCAAGGTGATGAGGCACTCAAAGGGTTAATAGCTTTGTAAGGCTGGTTTATTTCTCCCTGTCAGTCACGCAGGTCAGCAGTGCTTAGTTAACTCTGACTGATACCTTATCTAGTGATCCTTATGTGGCCCTTCTCATCAATGCGACCTTGTGAATGCGCTGTTTCATTGCACGCACTTTTCAGTGCGACATTTTAAAAGTAAACCACACCCTAGACCCTAGCGAAGGAATTCCAGTCTGGACACTAAGAATCACTGGATGCTGAGATTTGCTAACTTCCAACCTGCTGCCAGCCAAGGCTTCTGTCAGCACCCGCATAGCTGGCAGAAGCCATTTTAAGATTTTAAAATTAAGTCTTGGACTAATTACCAAGTAATTTTTCACATAGTAATAGCCTTATTAAAACACTAGTATGTAAGCCTGTATACACGGGCTAAAGTGCCACCTACCGGCCTCCGCTGCTGCCCCGGGGCCGGGAGCAGTGACAGGTGGTGAGCTGTCTGGAGCTCCCCACTCCAGATCAGCACGTTCGGCCAGTCTCTACTGCGCATGACTGCATCGTTCCGGCAGTCTCTACAGTGCATGTGCAGTTACTCACACAGGCTTTGCAGGCTAGCGCTTTATGTTATACAGATATATATGATAGTCTTTTAAGACGATTAAACCTTTGAATGCCAGAGGGGTGGCCCTATGGCACTCACAGGGTTAAGCAGGAGCAGTAATTATTCATATCTTCCTATGCAGACAAGGTATTCCGTACTAGTTAAAGAACAATTTCAGAGGACTGATTCATAGTGACCATTAGTGATGGTTGTTATTATTAGGAGGTTTTAGTGTCATTTAAGAAAAGGTAATAAGGCTACAAAATCTAACGGATCTTAATTTCAACCCAAATAGTTATTAAACACTTACGGTTTTTCATTTAACCCTTTAGATCCTAGAGAGTGCTCCAACAGCTCAACGCATTGGGAATGCCTTTAGCATCCAAGGGTTAAACCTCCAGAATCTGTGTATCTTTAATTTTATAATGCAAATGTTTGTTTCTATTTTAGATTTTACTTGTTCACCGATTGGACGGGCATAATTTATTCTCCTATATTCCTATATTTGTTCCTCTGTGGCTTTCCCTAATAACTCTGATGGCAACAACATTTGGACAGAAAGGAGGGAATCACTGTAAGTATTTAGTATGAGGCACATAGGAGTAGATTTTGTGATTGAATAAATGAAAATGTTCTTCCTGAGAATAAACCACACAGCCATTGACTGGCTTGCAATGATGATAGTTGTAGTACACAATAGCTAAGGGGCCTTCAGGCTAAACCCCTGCAATTCAGGGAATGATGTAGGTTTCTGACCTTAGGAGACACATAACAGTAACTACTCTATCTGGGGCTAGATTGTATTTCAGGTGATAAATGTTACATCCCGTTTTATAAAATATTTTCCTATTTAAGTCTGTGGGGAAACCTGGTGATAAAAGCAGAGATAAAATGAGCACCTGCAATAGAATCCAGCTCTTAAATGGCTAACGTAGGCAAGTAATGCAGAAATTCTGCAGAGACATGAACCTAATTGAATCATAAAATAAGTTCTGTACTTGTCAAGTTGTGCTTTCAAATCCAAAACCTTTTCAATACTACTGCATTATGGAAACAAACCAAAACTGGAAGCTGAAACCGCAGTAGCCTGTAAGCTAAGATGGGTGAAGTTGTCTTGGCTATGAGGCTTCCCTATAAGCTAGTTTTCAGGGAGAATCTGAGAGGAAAAAGCTTGCATGTTTAATAGGTATAGTAGAAACATAGAGTACTTCCAGCCAGTATCTTACAAAAAAAATAAAAATATGTCTTGGTTACTGAAGTCCTGTAGGGGCCATGTTTTCAAAAGAAAATTGGAGAAATTCTAGGAAAAACAATTGCACAAAAGGGAGAACAAAAAATTCCCTTAGAATTAAATGGGGATTTTAACCCCTTGTATGCTAGAGAGGTCTCCAGTTGGAGACCTTGCATTCAAGGGTTAAATCCCCATTTAAATGAAAGGGAATTTTTGGTTCTTTCCTATAGTAGAATTGGTTTGACCCAGAATTCCTCCACTTTTCTGGCACCTAGAGTCTTATTCAAACTTGTTCTTCAAATGAAGACATTGGACCTTATGCAGAAAGCTTAAGTGGTGTTTTAAAGCCAGCTGCTCCATAGGAAACAAATAGCCACTGATTTTATTTCTGGGGGCAAACAAACCACTATAGGGGAGGAGTAAAGATTTCCCAAGCCATCATTGATATAAATGGTTTTTAACCCCTTAAGGACCGGAAAAATCTGACATCGTCTTCACTTAAGGACCGGAGCAATTTTGACTTTTTTGACTCTTTGTTCAACCACATTTTCTCTTTAATTCCTTTTGTACCCCCACACAAATTAAATACTGTTTGATTTTCTAAGCACAAGTAGGGTAGGTAAATATTACAAGATGGCTGCCATTATTTCCAACCTGTAATTTTTCAACAATTGGCATGAGAGCATTATAGCTTAGTTGACGGTGCCAGAATCTAAAATGTCCAACAAAGGTATGTTTCTGAAAACTAGACAACATAAGGTAAATAGGAGAATTTTGGAGTTTTTTATGGAGCTGTTTTTCCAGAAATATTTTTCAAAATTATGGTAATATTTTGTTTTTTTTTTTTGCAGTTTTCACACTTACACTTCAATATTACTGTTGATATAAAGCACGGGATAGTTGAAAATTTAAAAAAATGCATTGGTTAGTATTCATCTCCTTCTTCTGAGTACGGCAGTACCCCCTATGCATAGGTTTTGCAAGGTCTGGGGAAGCTACAGAGCCCAAATTGGAACATGCGCGTTTCCAGTTTCACACTTTGAATTTTTACAGCTTGTGTCACTGGTGCCATGTCTCATTTGGGGCTGTGTACCAGCGCTCAGCTTTAAGATTTCCCCCCAAAAGTATATACTTTTGGAAGGTAGACACCCCACGATGTCAAAATAAAAAAGTGACTTAAATAAAAGGGGGCTGGTGTAGTAGTTTTCCATATAAAATATCCTTTATTTAATAAGGTGTAAATTAGATCCCAAACTGTTTTCCCATTTGTTCCCAGAGATTCGGGGCAACCAGGAGGGTCAAGTTGGCTGTCCTTGCCCTCGTAAATTCGAAAAGCCTGGGTATAGCCTGTGGCACTTTCGCACAATTTATAAAATGTAATGCCGAATTTGGATCGCTTGGAGGGGATGTATTGCTTGAAACCTAACCTGCCTTTATATTTCATAAGGGATTCATCTATACTTATGTGTTTTTGGGGGGGTATATACTTGGGCAAACTTTTCCTGTAAATGATTTATTAGGGGGTGAATTTTGAACAGTCTGTCATACTAGGGGTATTCTTTTGGGAGGCACAGGGAATTATCGTAAAGTGCATAAAGCGCAAAATCATTTCTATCTAGTCCTGGTCATTGTTTTGGTGAAATAGGGTATCATATATGGGGTTTTTACTCCAGTAGGATCACATACTTGTTTGTTTGTTGTTTGTTTGTTTTTTTTAATTTTGTTGTGTTTTTTTTTTTTTTTTTTTTTTTTACTATTCCCATTGTTATTGTTAGGGCCCAGAATTTCTTGAATTCTAAAAGGTCTGTGGGTTGCCATATTTCTTCCTTGGAAACAAAAGCTGATGGGTTGGCGGCAATATATTGGGCTGCATATAAATTGGTTTGAGACATGATTTCCCCCAAAATTTCTTCCCCAAAAAGTAAATAAAAAAACTCCATCGGTAAATCCTACCACATCTACTCGAGTTCCTGGGTTGCCTGTGAATTCAGGAATTTGTGGGCATAAATCAGCTGATGATACCCATTCATCAGCAGGAGTGGCAGAACTTGTGGCAGGTCTTGGGGCACTTCTTCGGGTAGCTCTTTGGGAAGGTCTTAGGGCAATTGCTGGGGCAGCTCTTGGAGCAGTGCGTCTTTTTTTTTTTTTTTTTTTTTTTTTGACAGAAGGCCCTGCGTCATCATTAGAGCTGCTCTCACTCTCAGAAAACTGAGTGATGTCGAAGTCTGACGCAGTGTCTGTGGCTTCTGAGTGAGACAATAAAAAGGAATACGCCTCTTCTAAAGTGTACCTCCGCTGCATTGTACACACCTACTCTAAACTAAATAAATTACTAACTTCTATACCTTACACACGTATTCCCTGAACTAGCTTGTAATATAAAATAAGTTTTTTAATAAAATGCATTTTTTTTCCTATGCTAACCCTAACCCTAAACCTTATCCTAACCCACGTATACCCCGAACCTACCTAACACTAGTCAGCGGCCTATCTAAACTATAATTATTATTATTATTTTTTATTATTATTTTTTTTTTATTTAAAAAAAAAAAAAATTAAAAATTAGAAAAAATTAGAGCAATCAGAGGGGGGAAAATTTGTTGATCACTGCAATAACAGTGATCAATGGGGTTAAAATGGATTTTTTTTTTTTTTTTTTTTTTTAACAGGAGCAGGGAATACTGGAACACGGTCTGAACTCTGGAACAAGATTCATCTCTGTCTCTCTCCATCTCAGCAGTGTGTAAGATGGAGGGAGGCAGAGAGATGTGACAGGGACAGTAGTTACAAATACTGTTCCTGTCATTCGGCTTTTGCAACATGTGATTCGCTAATCATGCGAATCGGAACACTTAGTTACAGCCATCCCGCTCTCTCCCATCGCTCCGTGCGGCGGAGATAGGAGAGTTTTTAACCCATGACGGTCCAGGACCGTCATGGGTCCTTTAAGGGGTTAAACCCCTTTAATGCTAGAGAGGTCTCCAATGCATGCTGCGCAATGCATTACAGACCTCCCTTGCATTCAAGGAATTCAAATTCCCCACTTAAATCAAAGAGTTTGTGGAATTTTTAGCTTTCCCCTATAGTGCAAATGGTTTGAACCAGACTTCGTCCACTTTTCTTTTGAACATATGGCCCACAGTCCTGTTACAGAGATTTGTGGGGGAGATTTATAAAAAGTGTTCTCTTTCATTTTTGTGAATGGATTCTGAAAATTTCCTTATTATGAGTATTAGAGTGTGTAAAGTTTTATTCTAGCTATATTTATAAATGTGGAGGTCACAAAAAATAACAAGTAAGACATGGCTTTAAATAAATATTTTCTGAAAATTATGTTGCTAAATTGTCAAAGATCAGCATTTCTTTATAAATACACTGCTCCACTTTTTACAAACGTCCTTACTCTGTTTAAAAAAAAAAAAAAAATAAATTACATGGCGATATATATCCTCATAAACTGTCCTTTAATACTTCTATAATTACTAGAGACAATGTTACAACCATTTTAAAACTTGTTTTCGATTAAAGGGATAGTAATACTTCATTTTATCTTTATTTTATTTTGTTGGCATTAAAAAAACATGAAGAACGATATAAGTCTTATGTCTCAAACCTTTATGGTTTATGAGATATTCACAAGCAAAGTTTCCCCTCCCGCCCCTTTTACCTAGTGTAAGCTATCTCTTCTCAGATGTGCAATGCAGTCCATAGACCAGACAGATAACCGCAGGGGACAACCTTCTCCCTATGAGAACAATGAAAGCCCTGCCTCCCTTGACAAGTTTTTCAGGTTTTTCCCTTATCTTGAAGATTGTGTCTCTCTCTGCAATCTACCTGGGCACCTCCCTTCTGCTCTGGCTGAACAGTGTTGCATCAGTAAAAGGGGCAGGAGGGGGATACTTTGTCGTTGAATTACTCTTGAACTACAACTCTGACAGAATTGAAATAACACTCTCCAAAGTCCAGATACTATGATTAATTAGAGCTGCTTTTATTATGAAACATTACTATCCCTTTAACTCTACTTTTATAAATCTCACCTTATTTTCCTTAAAGGGATAGTAATACTTAAATTTAACTATAATGCCTCTTGTAGCCCTTAAAAAACCAAATTAAATGCCTCCAGCACCATCTCTCAAACCATTATGGTTTGAGAGATATCCGCTTTCAAAGTTCCCCCTCCCCTGACGTCAGCGCTCTAGTTGACTGCAGGGGAATCTGGTCTCGGGACTGGCGGAGGTGCTTCAGCAGAGCCGAGATCACGTTATGGAAAATCCTTCACTGGAACAGTCTTCTATGCGTGCCTGGTTTGCACACGTAGAAGACCATTTTAGTGAAGGATTTCTTCTTCAATAACGCAGTCTCTGCTCTGCTGAAGTGCCTCCGCTTGTTCAGGAACAGGATTCCCCTGCAGTCAACTAGAACACTGATGTCAGGGGAGGGGGAACTTTGAAAGCAGATGTCTCTCAAACCATAATGGTGTGAGAGATGATGCTGGGGCATTTAATATTTTTTAAGGGCTACAAGATGCATTATAGTTAAATTTAAGTATTACTACCCTCTAAATACATTTATTTTATGTGAACTAGTAATTGGTGTTACACAAGTGATAAGGGAAATGTCTGAAATCAAATGAGAAAACCAGAGTACGAGACCTAATGCCTCTTTCATGTGGGTGACAGAACTGTTGTAGCCCCTGGCAACCGTTCTGTCTCTGTGTTCTTTAGCTCGCATCTCTCCTGTGGTCTATTACCAATCTAGATAAAGGAGAGGTGTGTCAAACAGCCAGTCCTTTTCTGCGCCAACTAATATTAATGGCTGGTGCCCTCGTGCGTTGGACCTTTATTAAAACTTTTAGTGAGCATTGCAACCTCCACTAGCACCTGTATGAAAGGTCTGCCAGAACCCCTATAGACCTTTAATGCAGACCTTCATTGTGGCAGCTTTACTGCATTCCTGTGGGACTACAGTAAAGTTGCATCGTGCCATATTTTGATGTGCTAATGTGAGGCAGTAGTCACCAATGTCAAAGGCATCAGAGTCCAGCATGTTACCTTTCACCACAGGCAATATAACCAGTGCAGCATCCTTGCTTTAGTGTTTCCCATGTGAAAGGGGCCTAAGAGTGAAAAGGAATAGAGAGACATTGCCAGTCTCTGGTTGTCTGCCCCTGGTTTAGTGGTGTCATTTAACATTTTCCTGTTGAAGTCTGAGAAGGAATCAGGAGATAAAAGTAATGATCTCACCAGCGGTGGAATCCAGCCATTGTCTATTACATTGAGACTGATGCACTGAGGAAAACAAATAAGTTATCATTTTAAATTGGACTTTCAACCCCTTGACTGCTAAAGAGATCGTTAATGCATTGCTTTGGCTTCACAATCATTTGTAGACCTCTCTCTCTTCCTAGAAGTTAAATGCTTCATTTAACCCATTAGGTGCCAGTCTTTTCTATCGCATTGCAGCTCAATTCACTGGATACCGCCCTGGAAATCAGCATTAAATCAATGGGGATTTTATTTGTTCCCTGTGATGCAGTTGGCTCTCCCCAGAATTGCTCCACTTTTGCTTTTTGTGCATATGATCCTATGTGTTCTATAAATTAGCAATATTGCAGTGTGTTACTGCATTATATCTCACAGTAAACTGCAAACTGAAAAGGGTTTGTATATTAGCCGTTTGGATGCTGGAAGTGGCTCCCGTGCATTGAGAAGCAGTGTGTTGGAGACTTGTTTCTCTAAAGGGATTGACCATTGGATTGGCCATAAGAAGCCTCAGTCATACTAATACTCCTCTTTATTCTCACAGGGTGGTTTGGCATTCGCAAAGACTTCTGCCAGTTCCTACTAGAGATCTTCCCTTTCTTGAGAGAATATGGCAATATCTCCTATGATATTCATCACGAGGACAGTGAAGATGCTGAGGAAACTCCTATTCCCGAGCCTCCAAAGATTGCGCCGATGTTTAGTAAAAAGGCCGGTGTTGTCATTACACAGAGCCCAGGGAAATACGTTGTTCCACCTCCCAAGCTAATCATAGACATGCCGGATTAAGATGAAGTATCCTGGTACAGGGGGGAGACCAGTGATAAACTCCTCCTAGTTTTACATGTTCATGTTTTACAGATTGAAGGGGAAAGCAGCTCTTTACTGCAAAATAAGACTGAAAATGCTACTGACCTCACTCCGTATGCACAAAAGAAATGTTCAGCTTTGGGAAAACCATCTGCAGCATAGAGGACAAATGAACAGTCCCCTTTAACTGAAAAGGACTCTTATCTCCTTGAATACCAGAGACGCCTCTAGTATTCAGTGGGCTAAAAGCCCCTTTTAACCCTTTGAGTGCCATAGAGGTATCCAAAGCAAGGGGTAGTACACTTGTATTGTACAGCTGGAGGTCTCAGAATATATGTGCACACACACACACACACACACACACACACACACACACACACACACACACACACACACACACACACACACACACACACACACACACACACACACACACACACACACACACTTCGAGTGTGAGAGGGATATGTAAAGCAGTGTGTTGTGTAGCTCTCTTGCACTCAAAGGGTTAATGTGGCTAAAACTGTTTATTGATGTGGGAGGGGCATATATTCTAAGACCTCCAGCTCTATAATACAAATGTACTCCCTCTTTTGGTAGCTGATTCATTGTAAAGTCATTGCAGTTCTCTCTCGCATTCACGGGGTTAAAAGATCCACTTAAATCGTTTTGAACTTTTTTTTTTTTTTTTCTCCCCTATGGTGCAGTTAGCTTGTCCCATAACTGATCCACTTTTCTTTGTGCATGTGGTCCATAATCTTATTTCATCATTGCCTTGTTCTGCAGGCTAAAATGATTGTTTTTGTTCTGACGAAGCCCAGTGTGTCATTTCTCTTTGGTTTTCATTTCATGCTTTGACTTGGATCTAGATATTTTAAATGTAACTTGTCAGGAGTGGTATTTTGCATCTGATTAAAAATTTTATTTTATTTTAGTACAAAGCAATGTAGCTATTGTACAGGTTGTATTTTGCAGCAGAACCTGTGAAAATAATGTAAATGTGTGCCTTCTGGCACAGGTTCTGAGATTTAGGCTGGGTTCACACATTGACTTTAACAGCGTTGCATTGTAGCGCTTAGCAAGTTTGCAGTGCAGATACACCCCCATTGCTCCTGTGTTCCTTCAGCAATCCATTGGGGGGGGGGGGGGGTTGCTCATCCCTGAAGTGTGACGTGTGAAACCAACAAACATGATTGGCTTGGACTTCAATTGGATAATTGTGGTGAGCACCATAGCGATCCAATCGCCCATGTGAACAATCCACGAGGTGTCCCTATAAGTTACCATGCTGATCATCTCTTCTGCATCTCCATTGCATTCTGGTTGGGCTTTGACACATGAGGCAATAGTCACTTATGTGGACAGCCCTATAAGCAGGAAGCTGTTCTGATTGTTGGTACTTTAGTGCACCAATAGAAACCTTGCACTAGCATTGCAGTATGATCCCAGCCTTAGGGTTTTATCCTCATAAGAAGAGAGGAGTCATTCTGGAACAAACTAGCTGCACCATATATACGTAATAAATGGATTGTCCTATATGGTAAAATAGGCCCTTAAACCCCATTAATGCTAGTACTTTCATTCAAGGGATTAAAAGCCCTTTTCTAATGAATGAGAATTTTGTGGATATTTTGTGTTTCTTATGGTGTAATCTGTATGCTGCAGAATTGCACCACCTTTCTCTTGTGTATGTGACTTTAACCCCTTGAGCTCCAGATAGGTATCCTCTGGCACACATAGGGTTAAGCCCTTAAATTTCTCCCATAGGAGAGAAATTATTCTTAAATTCTCATAGATTTAAATCGGTATTTTTAACCCATTGAATACTACAGGTGTTTTCAATGCTTAGTGAAGCAATGCATTGGAGATCTCTTTAATATTCAGTGGGTTAAAAGCCCTATTTAAATGAATGGCACATTTTATTTATCCCCTGTTGGGCAGCTGGTTTGCCCCAGAATGACTCCTTCTTCAGCTTTGTGTATTTCGGTTTATACCACTAGGAGACCACAGTTGGTTGCCTTGTCTGTTGTTTTTCCTGTATGAAGATCAGTTCATTATTGTGGAGAACTGGTTCCCGCATGTTTTTGTCATGAAACATAAGTTTTGTTAACCCAATGAGGAGCAGAGGGCAGTGCAACTCCATTGTAAGCAATGTATTACATATCCCTCTGCTCATCAAGAAATTGAAGTGGTCTTGAAGTCCTATAGGAGTAGACTAAGTAAAAATGATAATTGCCCTTTAAAACCCCAGTCTCCCCTTTCCATTAATCCCTTTTCTTGGCCTTTGCTGATATCTCTCAGTGTAGCACCATATGCTAATTAACCCCTAAGTGCAACATAGACCTTAGCCCTTTGAGTGCTAGAGGTGTACGCAAAGTATACCTCTCTGGCACTCAAAGGATTAAAGCATTGTAACATAGTTGACAAGGCTGAAAAAAGACATGGGTCCAGCCCATGCCAAAATACCCCTGTTGATCCAGAGGAAAACAAAACAAAACAAAACCCTGAAGCCATTTCTAATTTAGCCCCAAGTAGGTAAAAAAATTCCTTGCTGACCCTAAATGGCAGTCAGATAGCTCCCTGGATCAACAACCTCTCTGTATAAAGCAGTAGTTGTAAACCTTGGGTACTTTGTCTGTGGAGATCTACAGTCCAGCCAACAATAGTTTCACTGCAGCCTGGTGAACAGAATACAAAATGGCAGTTTGATAAATAAAATGTTTGAGATTTGAATGACGCATCTCCCAACTGTAGGCATACCCTTGTTTAAGCTGTGAGTAAAAAGTCCAACAATTTCTTAAAAATAATAAAATATTCCTGTAACACACTGGATGCAAAAGAGCAGTGCACTTAAACAATTATGTTTTTATCTTCTCTCACATCCAAGAGGTAATTAGCACACACAGATATACTGAACAAGATGTCAGTCTATAAAGTAATACACTTTAATATATTCTACAGGATGCATCTGCTGGTCTTTTGGATAGCATGAATCATTCCTGTTAGGATAACAAGATGCAAAGTTCAGGGGATATAGTCTTATTTCAGAAGCATTCAAGCCTCAGTACAGCACTCTGGGCATATTAATCCTTTGAGTACCAGAGGTATCCAATGCATTGCGCTGCGATGCTTTGGTTACCTCTCAGGCACTCAAAAGGTTAAGCTCTATGCTGCAGCTTCATGAGCAAAGATACCACAATAAGACAAGTCAGATTTCAGAAATAATGTATTCTATTGTCTTGTTCATTTAAATGGCTCTTTTAAAGCCTTCAAGAGATAGTAATACTTCATTTGTGTAAGATAGAATATTGTAGGTATTAAACAAATAAACCAAAGCATCTATGTATTTTTGCAATAACTTTCATAGTTTAAGAGTAATATCGATCTAGAGTTTGCCCCTTTTAGCTACATCTCCACTCTAGCTGTCAGACTTGGATTCTAGTCTGCGGACTGGACAAGGGTCTGGAGAACCGAAATAGCAGTTGGATACAAAGGAAATCTTCAAGACAACAGTCTACTGCCTCAAACCATGCCCACCTTGTAGACCGTCGTCATGAAGATTTCCTTTGTATGCACTGCTATTTTGGCTCTCCAGATCCTCTGTCCGGTCCGCAGACCAGAATCCAAGTCTGATAGCTAGAACAGAGCCATAGCTAAAAGGGCAGGAGGGGTAAACTTTAGATCGTGAGTACTCTTAAACTATGATGGTTATTGCAAAAAATACATATTCTTTGGTTTAATAATAACATTTTATTTTTTTCCCTAATATCTTGTAAACTGCACATCTTCTGGTCATTTGGCCAACCTGGTGCATTTACAAGTTTAGGATTATGTTTTCAAATGTGTAAACATGAATTCAGGGTTAAGAGGTGAGCATTAAAATACACAAACTTCATTCAGGGTGTCAAGTCCAATTTAAATCAGGAGATATGTAGCTAGTAAATGAACATTTTGGAGACAAGTGCATTATAAGAAATGTAAGCTAATGAATGTTCCTGGGAACATATGACACATTAAGCTCTGTGCTACAGCTCACAAATGTCTTGTGATGCACGCTTTGGGAACAACTCTGTTAGAGAAATGGTAATGTTGGGCTTAGTATTGTTAAAACACTTTGGGGGTTATGCACTAAGATGTGATAAAGCGGAGATGACTTCTCCGGTGACACCACGTCTACAGTTCCTATGTTATTCTATACCACCTATGCACTAAGATTTCCAAAGATGGAGAAATCTTAACCCATTGAATGCCAGAGTGGTACGGAATGCTTTGCAATGCATTCCGTACCACTCTAGCGCTCAAAGGGTTAATGCATTGGCTCCATAGAATAACATAGGAATTAGAGATCTCACTGGAGAAGTCGGGGAGATTCACTTAGCAGTGATAAAGTAGAAATTACTTCTCCAATTCCTGTGTTATGGAGCCGATGCACTAAGATTTCTTCAACTTTGGAGACCTTGGTGAATAGGCTCCATAGAATAACATAGGAACTGGAGAAGTGATCTCCACTTTATCACTGCTTAGTGAATCTCCCACGTTCTCTCCCATTTATCACCCCTTAGTAAACCTCCCCCTTTGAGTGCCCGAGGGCTGTCCAACACCGTGATAAGCATGGTGCATATCTAGGGGTTCCCCATGCTTCTTTGTATAGTATTTATAAGAACATTTTAGCAATGTAATATATACTGTTCAAAACTCTACTTCTGTACAGAATAAATTGTTAAATACAAAGTATTTTTTTAAGTAAGGTTTGTTTGTAAAATAAATTCATAAATCTATGTTTACAAAATGTCATTTAACCTTTTAATTGCCAGAGTGGGTATGCGGTGCATTGCACACCCCTCTGGCATTCAAAGGGTTAAACTATTCATTTTAAATTTACATATGTGGATACTACAGTGACTTATAAATATAAAAAAATGCCAGTATGTAGGGTTTATTAAAAAAAAAAAAGTTTTATGTACATTGTTTTGACATCATTGGGATCAATGTTAAGTTATTAGGCAATGGAAATGTGTTGCTTTTATAGTTAGACAATGTAATTTGAATTAGAACAAGATTGTTTATGTAAGCATTCAGTAAAATAGATGCCTCTGAAATGTTTTGGGCTTTTGTATTTTATTCTGTCCGTTACATCTGTTCAAAATGTATTTGGAAACCAATTTGACCCAGACTGTCAATGCTGATGAATTGTGTCTAGCACATGAAATGCTAGGAATGCTTTGTCTTACCGGGAAATTATCAGGATTTGTCCAGGTTTCTGACCAAAATGTCAGCATGACAAGCCAAATCCTCAGGGGGAAAATCCTGTGATATCCACTACATAATTAGTACCAATTACCTGCTTCTGTGGTGCTGAAATTAGTGCCATTTATACCAGGAAGACCAAGGGAGAAGTTCTACTTGTGTTGAGTGATATCTCTATAGGATATCTCTTTGAGAACCTTATTGGAGCACCTCTGGGTTACAGCAAGCCTACAATGTACATTATAGAGTCTAAGAGTTAAAGTGTTAGTAATGTCCAGAAAAAAAGTGTTTTGCATTTAGAAGAGCTTAAAAAGCTGGGCTAAATGCAAAAAAAAACGTATCTCTCAATCCCCTATGGTTTAAGAGATACAGGTGTTTAAAGTTTGATCTCTCCTACTGACAGCTGTAAAGCTGTCAGCAGGAGATTCGTGTCGGTCGACACGGAGGAGCTTGAGCAGAGCTGCAATCTCATTATTTCCCACGAATCCCTACATTGCAATAGTCTAAAACGTGTGCCTGTTTTTCAAGCACTCATTTTAGACCGTTCCAATGAAGGGATTTGTGGTAAATAATGAGATTGCAGCTCTGCTCAAGCGCCTCTGTGTTGCCGACATGGATCTCCTGCTGACATTTTTACAGCTGTCAGTAGGAGAGATCAAACTTTAAACGCCTGTATCTCTTAAACCATAGCGATAATTTTTTTGCATTTAACTCAGCTTTTTAAGCTCTTCTAAATGCAAAACACTTTGTTGTGGACATTACTAACACTTTAATATTTCAAAAATCTCAGGGTCCTCTCATTTTAAAAGTACCCAGGTATGTGTCTCATTTGTAGCATCCAAGAGGTTAAAAGCATAGCTACAGCTTTGTTTTAATGTTACGTATTTTGCAAGTGTGAAGTGACCAGATAGCCCTTTAAATGCAGGACACTTGCAGTTGTGCAGAGTGACATTTTTGTATGTCATTTCAACCCTGTAGTATGTGTACTGAAAAGAATATCTGGGGAGAGGATGCATTAAGGTGTGATAATGTGGAGATCACTCCTCCAGTGATATCACTTCTCCATTTCCTGTTATTCTGTGGAGCCAATGCAATAAGATCTCTCAAGTAGGAGAGATCTTGGCTCATAGGCTCCATGGAATAACATAGAAATTGTAGAAGTGATATCACTGGAGGCATTATCTCTATTTTATCACACCTTAGTGTATCTCCCCCAAGGTCGTCTTTTATGTAAGTGCATAACATTTATTTTCAATCTTTTATGTCCCTGACAGGGAGCTGTTTCCACAGAGCATGCTGTCAGGGACTGAAAGATGGTATAGTGACTTAAAATGTAAAAAAGATAGCATGCAACAAATAAAGCACTCAGTGCTAAAGGGATAATGTTACATTGTATCACTACTCTTTTTCATGATCCACTGACCAGAAACCTCTCTGGAAATAGAGATCCAGAGAGCTTATTTTCGTGGATATAAGTGTAAAAAATCAGTATGGAAGGAAAGCAGTATGAGCAATGTGACTACACTTAGGCATGGGCAGAATATATAAGATCAAAATAAAAGGTTACTATCTCTTTTAAAGAGACATAATGGGCTAAAATGAAAAGTGCTTATATCCATTCAAAGAGGATCTGTTACCTATTTAAGTTCTCACCTTAATGTGAGATCTGTCTTAACAACATTTGCAGGATTATCCTTCCTCGTTAATTCATACCACCCCTTTGGTAGAAGCTGATTCACTCTTCGGACAGCCTTAGAAGGATGAGGGTCGGTGTCACATTTGTTGAGCAATTGATTATGCAGTATGTGCCACACAGGTCAGAGATCAGCTCTTCTGGAGTAACTAAGTGCTAAACCAAAATTCTTTTACACCATTACACTGAGAAAAAAAAAAAAAAAAGAGCACAAGGTATAGGCAGTTTAAATGGATACATTTAAAGGAATAGTAAACTATCATTTAAACTTTAGCTCTGAGTATTAAGTACAAGATTTTTAACATACTGTGCGTTGTATATTTACTTTAAAGATTTGTAGTTCAAATGCAAATTGAAGAGGAAAGGATCCCCTGCCTGCCCCTTCTGGCCACTCCCCTTAGAGCTGCAGTCCAGTCCTGGGCCTGGACAGATGCAGCAAGGGACAAACTTCAGTCAGTAAGGATAAGGAAAACCCTGCCCCCTTGCTTACTGAAGATTGTCACTTGCCTGTCTCCATCTGGACCAGATTGAAAGGATCAGTGACACGGCCAGAAGGGGTGGGAGATCCTTTCCAGTTCAATTGCTTTTGATTTACAAATCTGTGAGTAAATATAAATAGGGCAATATGTTAAAAAAAAAAAAAAAAAAAAAAAAATACTCTCTTCAATTGTACCAGTCTATTAGATCACAGTCGAAATGTTAGCTACGTGGTGGACCACATGATTACAGAGTGCATTGTACACTGGACTTGGCTGTAGGATCGGCTCACTGTCTTTGAAATTTGAATCTGCTGATAGTGTGGTTGTTTAGTAAATTTACCATGATAAGCCCACCTATAAGTCAAGCAGGGAGTCCACACCTAGTGAAAAAGAGGGAAGGAATAATGATGTAAATGTCTAGCATACACACAGTAATGTACCGCACTGTTGCTGTGCTGGGCGCGCTCTCTCTCTCTCTCTCTCTCTCTCTCTCTCTCTCTCTCTCTCTCTCTCTCTCTCTCTCTCTCTCTCTCTCTCTCTCTCTCTCTCTCTCTCTCTCTCTCTCTCTCTCTCTGACATTTAATGCGGCGACATGAGAATCTCACGCTTTCATGCAGGGCGAGATTCTCATGTTGTCCTTTTTATCATAGTGACATGGTTAACTCGTGTTTGTTTTAAAAGTGAACCCTGTGTAATCCAGGCCTTATGTTGAAATGAACAAACACAACTGTATGTGATTAGAAAAGAAAACCAGTGGATTTGCAGGATATGGACCTTGCATTGTTTCATGGAAGTTCATCTTGAACTGATCTCCTGTCAAAGATCTGGAATAAAACAAGACTTCTCTTGCCAATCAATATGGTCTTGGCTGCAGCTGTAGTGGATGCAGTGAAACATCTGTGCACCATTCACTCAAGGTCTCTCAATTCACACATCATAATCACCAATGATAACTGCACATTAATGTTTCTCCCATAACAATCCTATAGTGGTAAAGTAAATAATCATCAAAATAATCATCCCAAAGCTAAATGCATTTTTGTAAATTTTGATTTTATGATGAACAGTGTAGGCAAACATTGGCTCTTCAGCTGTTGTTGATTGGGAATGAAGGGGATTATAATCAGCTGCTGGATGGTGAGGACAATGGGAGGACAAGGGGTGTATGGAAGTTTCCTTCTTGCTGGCATTTCAGCAGAAAAGGTGTTTTCTCTGTCTTCCCATACAGGTTACTGGTAACTTTGGATAGGCAATCTGCCCCTTTAAGTTGGCAGGAACAATTCTAGAAGTGAATACAGGGGGTGGAGCCTACATTCCCTCCTTGGCTGCAGCTAGCCAATCAGCTACAGCAAGATTTGTTCCTTGGTAAAGACACAGGCAAGAGAACAGTTCTGCTATAGTTTTAGCTAATTTTTTTTTTTTTTTTTTTTTTTTTTACAGGTGGTGGAGGAAGGGTACAGGATCCCTTTCACCTCTCTTCCTCCCTTTCAGTTTTTCCCTTCTCATACACCGCACAGTGTAGAGAAAAGCCATCAGTTCAATGGTGCTATTCAGGCCCTTCTGGACAAGGATGTTCTGGAACCTTTTCCAATTTGGGAGAGAGGTATGGGTTTTTACTCAAACCTCTTTGTGATCTCCAAGAAGGATAGCGGATGTCGTCCCATTTTGGATTTGAAGGATCTCAATTCCTTTGTGAACAAGACTCCTCATCACCAAGAGTCCCTAAGGACGGTGATTGCTGCTATGTCCCTGGGAGAATTCCTTGCCTCTCTAGATCTTCAGGACGCGTATCTATACATCGCTATTCATCCAGATGGTAGGGATGTCTCCAAGTCATTGCTCCCCACTGCATTTGAGACATTTCTAGTAGGGATGTGCTGATATTCCACAGTGGGATGATAGCTACAGAAAATGAAGCCTCCTGTCTCCCTTTCCTCTGGAAGCGCCCCCTTCCTGCCAGGGCAAGGTCTGTCTGTGAGCATGCAAATATGCATGGTAATGTGTACATCCTATCTGCCTTACGATATAATTGCAGGGACATCAGAAACGAGGTATGGGAACACTGGAGCGAAGTGTGGTAATGCAGGACAGAGGTATGGGTTTTTACTCAAACCTCGTCGTGATAGCGGATGTCGTTCCATTTTGGATTTGAAGGATCTCAATTCCTTTGTGATCAAGATGCCTTATCACCAGGAGTCCCTAAGGATGGTGATTGCTGCTATGTGCCCGGGAGAATTCCTTGCCTCTCTGGATCTTCAGGACACGTATCTATACATTGCCATTCATCCAGAGAGTCAGCAGTATCTCAGATTTGCCTGCGACCAAGGGCACTTTCAGTTTTCAGCTCTTCCCTTTGGTCTAACTACAGCTCCTCAAGTCTTCAACCGTGTCCTGGGATCTTTAGTATCCGTCCTCCATCAGGAAGGCATCAGAGTTACTCCATATATGGACGACCTACTTCTGAAAGCCCCTTCTGTGGAACTTCTTCATCAGCAGGTTCAGGACTGCATTCATGCTCTCACTGATCACGGGTGGATCATCAACATGGACAAGTCAGATCTTGTCCCATCACAGAGTCTGGTCTTCCTGGGCCTTCTCTTTGACACTCAGCAGAGCATGGTGTTTCTCACAGACTAGGTGGCTCACCAGATCACCCACAGGGTTTCTGCTGTTCTGGCTCACGATCCAGTTCAAGTCAAGAAGCTGTCCTCCCTAGTGGGGAAATTAATCTCCACCATAGAAGCAGTCCCATTTGCCATGGCTCACACCAGGGAACTCCAGAGGTTTGTGATCCAGGTGTGCAGGGGTCAGCCGGACCTTCTGAAGATGTCAGTATCCCTCCCTCTTCATGCGGAACTGAGTTTTTTTGTGGTGGCTCGACCTCTTCAGTCTGCTGAAGGGCAAGTCCTACCTGGTATCCTTCTGGACCACGGTGACAATTGATGCCAGCCTCTCCAGCTGGGGAGCGGTCCTGGGTCGCCTGAGTGCTCAGGGTCAGTGGTCTCCGGATGAATCTCTCCCTCCCATCAACATGTTGGTGTTACTGTTTAAATGACACTCAGACTCAGGAAAAAAAATAAAACACAGTTTTATTGAACAAGTTTAGCAACATTAACCCTTACGGGTCCAGCAGTATAGGTGACACAATAAATGCTGACACAGGACAGGTTATGGCAAAATTACAATGAATACCCACATGGGTCCAGTATATGTACAAACAGACCATACAGTATACTGACACAGGTCAGGTAAATATCGTGTGAACTCAGACCAAGACAGTCAGGAACGGTTACTATTAGGCTAATACAGTGAGCCGGCCCTAATAGTGGGAGGCCCTTGGAACTCCCACTCTGTACAGGGAGTGATAAATAGCGAGGAACGCCCAGGAGAAAACGGAGGCCCAGAATATTAGATCTGTCTCTGCAGTAACGGAGGACTGAGACAGTATGCCTGGATGAATGCCTAATGGAGACTGCACAGTGATTGACCAGAGACCAATGGCACCTTCCCCGAAGGGGTTAACGCACGCCACAACCAACCTAGACTGCCTGATGGTAACACAGCTTGAGGCGCCCAATGCAACACCGTAGGCAGAAAGGAGGGTCAAGCGTACCGTGGTGCTCTGAAGTAATAATATCAGAATGTCGCCCCGCGCAACACTGACAGACACACAAGAGGCTCTGAGGCTCAATAGGATAGTCCGGAGACTGAGGCAACAGTGGAGCCCCAAACCGAGGGCCAGAATGGGACTGCAAGTCGCTTCCAGACCAGGAGCAGTAGCCCTACCGGGCCGGTACGCAAAGCAGGAACATCAGCCAGGCCGGGTCAGTACACGGAGCAGGAACGTCAGCCAATCCGGGTCAGTACACGGAGCAGGAATGTCAGCCAATCCGGGTCGATACACAGAGGAGGAACGTCAGCCAATCCGAGATGGTACACAGAGCAGGAACGTCAGCCGGGCCAGGTCGGTACACAGGCAGGAACAGATACAGCAGAGTAGTCAAGCAATCCGGGTCGGTACACAGGCAGGAACAGATGCAGTAGCGTAGTCAGGCAATCTGGGTCGGTACACAGAGCTTCACACGGAGAACTGGAACAAGCGCTGGCAACGGAAACACCACGAAAGGGCAACAGCGAAGTGACAGGACCCAGTATTTAATGACAAATACTGGGCGGGACAAGATACTGCAACCAATGAGAATGGCAGTGTGTGAGACTGACGGAATGTTGCCACGAAGCACGGGAACCATGATAGTTGGAGCTTCGGGTGATATTTCATGCCCTTTGCCAATGGACACCCTAGCTGGAAGAATGCCCAGTCCGGGTCCAGTCCGACAATGCCACGGCTGTGGTTTACATCAACAAGCAGGGCGAAACAAGAAGTCTCGCTGCTTAGTTAGAGGTCAAGGCTATTTCTTCTGTGTCCCTATCCATGGCGATAGAGACTAATGGGGTGTGTCAACGCCCCCCAGCTGGCGTAGGACCAACATCAAATTATAAAAGGAAGCCTTCCGCTTCCCTAGGCAGTCATTTTTGGTCCTACGCAGCTGGGGTAGGGACGCAGGGCAGTCGTCTCCTACCTGGGTTTTACTTTTTTTTTCTCCTCTTTTTTTTTTATGGCCGCATTCTTGCTGCTTGGGCCGGGAGAGGTTTCTGCTTCTCCTGAAGAGCTTGCTCCGTTCTAAACTGGCAAGCTGTGTGTGGGTTTCAGCATGCGCCTGGAGTCTCCCCATGCTCGGGTGAGATTCGGCGCTTACATCCGGAGGTACCTTGATGACGTCATCGGCTGGCGTCCAGAGGGAAGCTGGATCCACGCAGCAGAGAACCGGTTGCAGGATACCTTCTACCGGCAGTTTGCTCCTTCGGCATTGGATCCTCTTACATGCTGGGGGGAAAGGTAAGGGCTGTGAGCCACCCTCCATTTATACCCTTTGATATATTAACGGGGCAGGGCCTATGCGTTCCAGAGTGGAACGCACACCCAGGGCCTACTATATTTAAGAGGCCAGGTTTTCTATGTTCCCTGGAGCAGATTGTATATGTATATGTATTTTTACGTAAACTTATTAAAAGTTAAGTTTTATAGCTACTGGTTTTATGCTAGTTGAATTATGTCCTCCACCTCCAAGAGTCTGCCTACTAAAGACAAAGAGAAGGAGAAAGACAAAATGAATACTGATAAGGATGATAAAGTTACCCAAAAAGTCAAGACATGTTTTAGGGTGTGATAATTTATTATCCACAGAAGATTCTTCAAAATTATGTCCTGATTATCTGAAGAAAGCTGCTAATGCAGACGTTCCATCCCAATTCCAAGATTTTTTAACATGGATGAAGGATTCTATGCAGCAAACCTTATCATCCTTTCAGGCTCCTTCTATTTCCAGAAAAAGGCCTAGAACTGAAGATCCTGGGGAAGGTACATCCTCTATGCATATTGAAGCAGATGAATCCAGCCTTTTTGAAGATCTATCTGACTACTCTTCAGAAGAGGAAGGAGAAATACAGGATGACGATGAAGGATCTTTCTACATTGAAAAGATGGAGCCCTTTCTAAAAAGCCTGCGAAAAACCTTAAGGCCTGACCGAGGAAGCTACTGAACATGGAATTTTGGATACAGCATTCCTAGGTAAAAAGAAAGAGATTCCAGTTTTTCCTGTCCATCATTCCGTATCTGACTTGGTGAAAACAGAATGGAAGAAGGGGGACAAGAGAATAACAGAATCAAAAAGATTCCATAAAATGTATCCCTTTAAGGAGGAAGAAGCTTCAGTCTGGACAACGCCTCCGAAGATAGACGCTCCTATTGCTCAACTGACAAAGAAGACTACCCTGCCTATGGAAGACGGCTCCTCATTAAAGGACCCTATGGACAGAAGACTTGAAGCTACCCTGAGGAAACGGTTCTCTGTTTTGGGTCAAAGTATAAAAGCAGCAACAGCCTTGACATGTGTATCAAGAACGATAAGAATATGGCTAACAGAGCTGGAACAGAAAATCGAGTCTTCCGTCTCCAGGTCTAAATTAATGAAAGAAGTAGCATCTATAAAAGACGCAATGGGATATTCTTGTGATGCCCCCTGGGATGTGATTAGGTTAACCGCCAGATCTTCTTCTTTATCTATTACAGCCAGAAGAGCTCTATGGTTAAGATCATGGGGAGCTGACCCATCTTCAAAAAACAGGTTGGTGTCATTACCCTTTTCTGGATCCACTCTGTTCGGGGAACAATTAGAAGAAATAATCAAAATAGTCACGGAAGGAAAAAGTTCTTTTCTTCCACAAGACAGAAAGAGAAAAGCTTCTCCTTCAACATCTTTTTCAAATAGAAGATCCTTTCGGGATTCAAAACGTTTCCAAACATCAAGATCATATGATCAGAGGAAAAGTAATTATGGTCAGTCCTCAAGAGGCTCATTCAAAAGAACAGGAGCCAGAAGTACGCAGTTCAAGAAGGATGCATCATGAAGTGCGATGTACCCTGCCTCTAACTCCAGTCGGCGGTCGCCTGGAAAACTTCCTACAAGCCTGGAAGAACCTAGTTGTACCAGACAAGTGGGTAATTCAAATATTAGAAGCAGGGTATTTCTTGGAGTTCGACCGCATTCCTCGGGAAAATATATTCAGAACCTCAAAGATGCCAAAAGATCCCATGGCAGCAAGAGGTCTAGAGGATTCTGTTCAAAGTCTAGCCCTCAACAGGGTGATAGAATCTGTTCCTCTACAAGACAAAGGGGGATTCTACTTGATAATTTTTACAGTTCCAAAATCATCAGGGGGGTTCAGAATTATTCTCGATCTGAAGACATTGAACTTAAACATAAAGACAAAAAGCTTCAAGATGGAGAGCACGTCATCAGTAATCCAGACTGTTCATCCAGCAGCTTTTCTAACAACTGTGGATCTCAAAGAAGCTTATTATTACATCAAAATAGCCCCAGCACATCGCAGATTCCTGAGATTTTGCTTCATGGCACAACGCTGGCAGTTCAGAGTTCTGCCATTTGGTCTCTCCTCCGCTCTAAGGATCTTTTCAAAGATCCTAGCTGTAGCACTAGAGCCCCTAAGGAGGAAAGGAATAACTATCCTCCCGTACCTAGACGATCTCCTCATTGTATCCCTATCCAAGGTTTGTGCAGAACTAGACACCCAGAAAGTCCTGCATCATCTACAAGAACTGGGTTGGATAGTCAATTTTCAGAAGAGCCAACTCCATCCATCTCAGCATCTGGATTTTCTGGGCATGACCTTCGACACCAGAGTCAACCAAGTGACATTATCCTCCTCAAGAATAAAGGGGATAATCAACAGAGTCAAGTCCTTCAGGAGACAACAAGTACACACTGCCCACGAATACATGAGAATTCTAGGAATAATGAACTCTGCCATTCACATAGTACCTTGGGCCAGGAGTCATCAAAGGCCCCTTCAAAACTTATTCCTAACCCATTGGAACAAGGACTCAGTCAACACCTCGCAGAGGATCCTCTTGACTCCACGGGTAAAGTCTGAATTACTATGGTGGATAAACCCAAGAAATCTGGAAAAGGGAACCTCTCTGCAGGATCTAAACTGGCAGACGGTATCAACAGATGCAAGCCTGGTAGGATGGGGGGGGGGGGTTGTTGGAACAACATCTCCATTCAAGGGACATGGTCTCAGCAAGAAAAAACCCTACACATAAATGTTCTAGAACTCAGGGCCATTCGACTATCCTTAAAAGGTCTAAGGAAGTTTATCAAGAACAAACCAGTCCAGATCCTGTCGGACAGTATGGTGGCAGTTCTTTACATAAAGAACCAAGGAGGAACAAGGAGCAGAGCCCTGAACCTAGAATCACAAAAAATATTGAGGTGGTCAGAAAGGAACCTAATGACTCTATCAGCCACCCACATAGCAGGTGTCTTAAATCTCCAAGCGGACTATCTGAGTCAAAACACGTTGGACCCAGGAGAGTGGTCCCTCAACGGGGAAGTATACAACCAGATTGTCAGGAGATGGGGAAATCCAGTGGTAGACCTCATGGCAACCTGGGAAAACAAGAAGTGCAACACCTTCTTCTCCAGGACAAGGCATCCAGAAGCTCAGGGGATGGATGCCATGACTCATCCCTGGAACTTTCCCCTAGCATACATTTTTCCTCCAACTCCAATGATACCAAAGGTTCTAAGGAAGATCAGGCACGAGGGAGCAAATGTCATCCTCATAGCTCCAGACTGGCCGAGGAGAGTATGGTTCTCAGAATTAATCAATCTAGCGATAGAGGAGCCATGGCCACTCCCGATCCGGTCAGACCTCCTTTCCCAGGGCCCAGTTTTCCATCAGAACCCAGCCTTTTTGAAACTGATGGCCTGGAGGCTGAGAGGAACTCATTAAGATCAAGAGGTCTCTCAGACGCAGTCATAAATACAATAGCAGAAGGAAGAAAAAACTCCACCTCCAGAATATACTGCAAGGTCTGGAAAGTCTTTTCAGGGTGGTATGCATCTGAAAAAATAGAAAGATCATGCATAAAGACATCTCATACTTTGAATTTTTTGCAACAGGGGTTTGAAAAAGGATTAAAACCATCCACATTAAAAGTGCATGTTTCAGCATTATCAGCCTTTTTAGCGAATCAGTTTACAGAAGATCTTTTAGTAAAAAGATAGCTAAAAGCTATAACCAAAGTTAGACTAAGAATAAGAAAGGTTATTCCTCCATGGGACTTGAATATGGTGCTGGATACGTTGTCTTCATCTCCTAAGTTTGAACCTCTAGAAGAAATACCTTTAAAGATGCTTACAATAAAGACAGCCTTCCTAACTGCAATAACCTCTGCGAGAAGAGTTTCAGAAATTCAGGCATTATCTTCAAAGCCACCCTACATGGTATTCCACCAAGATAAAATAGTATTGAGAACTAAACCTACTTTTAGATCTAAAGTAGTATCCGAGTTTCATCTAAACCAAGACATCATTTTACCTTCTTTTTTCCCAAATCCAAAAGGGGAAAAAGAGAAAAAATTGCATAATCTGGACTTAGTGAGGTGTGTTTCTATCTACCTTAATAGAACAGAAGCCTTCAGGAAGACAGATTCTCTTTTTGTCCATTTCCAAGGAAGATACAAGGGGTCGCCAGCTTCAAAATCCTCCCTATCAAGATGGATAACCCAATGCATAAGGATGACTTATTTGGAAGCAGGGAAGATCCCTCCAAAGATCCTTAAAGGGATAGTAATACTTCATTTTAACTTTATTTTATTTTGTAGGCATTAAAAAAACATGAAGAATGATATAAGTCTTATCTCTGAAACCTTTACGGTTTAAGAGATATTCACAAACAAAGTATCCCCCCCCTGTTCAACCAGATAAGAAGGGAGATGCCCAGGTAGACTGCAGAGAGGGACAATCTTCTATTAAGATAATGGAAAAAGCTGAAAAACTTGTCAAGGGGGGAAGGGCTTTCATTGTTTTCATACAAAGAAAATTGTCCCCTTCTGTTATCTGTACTGTCATACAACCAGACTCACATCTGAGAAGAGATGGCTTACACTAGGAAAAAGGGGCGGGGAGGGGAACTTTGCTTGTGAATATCTCATAAACCATAAAGGTTTGGGAGATAAGACTTATATCATTCTTCATGTTTTTTTAATGCCTACTAAATAAAATAAAGTTAAAACGAAGTGTTACTATCCCTTTAAAGCTCATTCTACCCGAGCGGTAGCCACCTCCTGGGCATCAAGAGCCTCTGCTTCCCCAGAAGAAATTTGTAGAGCAGCCACCTGGTCCTCTATTTCCACTTTTATCAAGCACTATCAAATTGATGTGCATGCTTCGGCAGAGGCAAAATTCGGAAGAAAGGTCCTGGAAGCAGCAACCCACGCAGGATCGGTAAGAATGTCTTATCCCTTCCTTGTTTTTCTCTATAATGTGATTCATGTGTATGGGCAGACACATGATTATTTTTTGTTATTTATCTAAGGGACACTGATTTTCATTACCCACCCATTTTTAGTTACTGCTTGGGTATGTCCCATTAGTCTCTATCGCCATGGATAGGGACACAGAAGAAAGGGAGAAATTTTTCTTACCGATATTTCCTTTTCTTCTGTGTCCCTCCAAGGCGCCCCTGCCCTCTTTTAACATCTCTGCTTATATTTTTTTAGCTTTGACAAAACGATGACTGCCTAGGGAAGCGGAAGGCTTCCTTTTATAATTTGATGTTTCTCCTATGCCAGCCGGGGGGCGTTGACACACCCCATTAGTCTCTATCACCATGGAGGGACACAGAAGAAAAGGAAATATTGGTAAGAAAAATTTCTCCCTTTTGTCCTGGGCAGAATAAAGTGTTCCTGCCATATCCGCAGTGCACATTCCTGGCGTAGACGTCATGGCAGACTTCCTCAGTTGACACACGATGGACAGAGGAGAGTGGGAACTGCAACCAGAGGTGTTCACCCTCATTGTTCAGAAGTGGGGTCTACCTTGCATCGACCAATGGCGATAAGACACAATCAGAAGGTTCCGATGTTCTGCTCTCGCTGGAGGGATCCTCTAGCTCTAGCGGTGGATGCCATGTCCATTCCTTGGTTATTTTCTCTGGCTTGCATCTTTCCTCCCCTCCCTATGTTGCACAGGGTGTTACGGAAATTGAGACTGGAGCTCACTGTCCTGTCATTCTGATTGCTTCATACTGGCCTCTACAGGCTTGGTTTCCAGAGCTGGATCTTTCAGTGGCAGAACCATTCCGGCTCCCTTGCTGTCCGGATCTTCTTCTACAGGGTTACCTGTGGAAGTAGGATGTTCATAGTATAGCTTTGATGGCTTGGAAATTGAATCCTCAATACTGAAGAAGAAACGTTTTTCTTCTGGTGTGGGATGTTAACTTGGTTTTGGACGTCCTTCAGCGCCCTCCCTTTGAGTCCTTGGCTACTATTCCTCTACACCTGCTGGAAAATGGCCTTTCTCCTGGCGATTGTGTCTGTTCGCCGTGTCACGGAGTTACATGCTCTGTCTTGTAGACCACTCTTTTTGGTGTTTTACAAAGAGAAGGCTGTGATTCGCACTTCTCAGGATTTTCTCCCAAAGGTGGTCTCTGAGTTCCACATTAATCAGGAAATTGTGGTGCCTTCTTTCTACCCTGACCCTACCTCTGACAAGGAGAGGGATCTCCACTTGTTAGATGTGGTGTGTTGTCTCAAGTGTTACGTACATCGCACTGAGTCCATTAGACAATCTGATGCTCTATTCGTCATTCCTGAGGGCCCCAGGACAGGGAGACGTGCACCCAAAGTGGCTATTGCGTCTTGGATTAAGTCCACTATTCGCAAGGCTTACAAGGTAAGAAAGAAGCCTTTTCCTTTTCGGGTCATGGCTCATTCTACTAGATCTATTGGGGCTTCTTGGGCTTACAAGAATCAGGCCTCCACTGATCAGTTGTGCAAGGCTGCCACTTAGTCATCTGTGCACACCTTTTCTAAGCACTACCGTGTTGATGGCCTGGCATCGGCTGACTCCAGTTTTGGAAGGAAGATCCTGGAGGCAGTCTTGCCTGTCTAGGATCTTCTTCTGTTCTTTGGTGCTTCCTTCACTTTTGAGCCCTACTGGCTCTAGTTCAGCGTGCTGTGTAACAGTTCCAGGGGTGTTACCCCTGTTCAGTGTCTGTTGACACTTCATTTGTTTTGTTGGGCTATCTCTGATCTGATGGTTCATATCTGCTCTGGTGACTTTGGGGGCCTTGCGCCTGGTCCTTGCCTTACTTCCCACCTCTGGGAAACTCAATGGTTGGACATCCCAAAGTTACCAGTAACTTATATTGGACGACAGAGAAAAGAGGATTTTAGTTATACCTGTTAATTCCTTTTCTCTTAGTCCATACAGGTTACTGGTCTCCCACCCTGGCAAGGGACCATGCTTGGCTCTACTGTGGCAGACTGTGGGGGTCCTTCGGGGTCATGCTCGCAGGAGCCTTCTTTCCCTACTACTATCTAGTCAATAGTTAGTGTCTCAAATCTTACTGGAGCTGACTGGCTAGCTGCAGCCAAGGAGGGAAGGTAGGCTCCACTCCCTACATTCACTTTTAGAATTGTTCCTGCCTACTTAAAGGGGCAGATAGCCTACCCAAAGTTACCAGTAACTTGTATGGACTAAGAGAAAAGGATTTAACAGGTAAGACTAAAATCCTCTTATTTTCCTTCTTTCCAATTAAATTCCCACAAGGGGAAAATGCAGAAGTACTTCTGGTAGGTGCTAAACCTTGTGCTGAGGTGTTCCCATGCAAAGTCCTATATTACCACACTGCGCTCCAGTGTTCCCATGCCTTGTTTCTGATGTCCCTGCAATGATATCATAAGGCAGATAGGATGTACACATTACCATGCATATTTGCATGCTCACAGACAGACCTTGCCCTGGCAGGAAGGGGGCCTTCTAGAGGAAAGGGAGACAGGAGGCTTCATTTTCTGTAGGTATCATCCCACTGTGGAATATCAGCACATCCCTACTAGAAATGTCTCAAAAGCAGTGGGGAGCAATGACTTGGAGACATCCCTACCATCCAAGGGGTTAAATGTAGACTATTTCCCAAACCAACAAATCTTTATTCCTAATATCTTTTATAAAACATTTTCTCTTTGGTGCATGAGCCTTATAATTAGTGATAAACTGGTTCATCCTCTGGATGTATAGGGTGATATGCTTGACTAGCTTTAACCCCTTTGAGTGTCAGAGAGGTATCCAATGCATTGCAATGTAATGTGCTGGATACTGCACTGGTGCACAAATGGCTATAGAAACAAGTAGAACCATACAGCACATCATTTAACATGACAAGCAGATAGAAATCATGTCATTAAATACACTCGATGCCATCTCAAGGATTCAGCTGTGGGGTCAATTCAGGACTTACCAATCCTGATCCCAAAAGAACTACACTTGTGCAGAAATTTTAAAAAAATGGATAAAAACAACTTTATTTGAAAATGATCAAACAAACACCTCACACATGATTAATGGTCTTACACATTTCACACGTATAGTGCTTAACCTCTTAAGGACCAGCGGTCCTGGGAAGTTGCCTTCCCTTAAAGACTGCTTTGATCCTTTCCGACACGCCGGTACACTGAGCAGGGGTCTGAGAGAGACAGCTCCAGTCTTGCAGCGGTCAATTTCAGACCCCGTTTTTACTTACAGCGCTCCTGCAGGAGTATTGAAAGTAAAAAAATTATGTGATGTGCCAGGACTGCCACTGATCCTTAATGGTATAAAACCGGTGACAGTCTGGCACATCACAGGTCCTTAAGGGGTTAATCATAGACCCCCTATATATGCATAGGGTGAAGAAAAAAGAAACAATGCCTGCCGAAACTGCACTCACGGATCTTGTAGATGAACAAAAATGCTGATTTAATGTCAAGATTGAGAAAGGCCCCAGCATGGGCCAAAACGTCAATACAATAAATCAGCATTTGTGTTCACCTATAAGACTGTGAGTGTGGTTTGTTCCCTTGATCTACACTACTCAAAAAAATAAAGGGACCACTAAGATTACACATCCCACTGCTCAAAAAAAATAAAGGGAACACTAAGATTACACATCCTAGATCTGAATGAATGAACTGACAACAAAATCACACAAAAATTATCAATGGAAATCAAATTTATCAACCCATGGAGGTCTGGATATGGAGTCACACTCAAAATCAAAATGGAAAACCACACTACAGGCTGATCCAACTTTGATGTAATGTCCTTAAACAAGTCAAAATGAGGCTCAGTAGTGTGTGTGGCCTCCACGTGCCCGTATGACCTCCCTCCAATGCCTGGGCATGCTCTTGATGAGGTTACGGATGGTCTCCTGAGGGATGTCCTCCCAGACCTGGACTAAAGCATCCGCCAACTCCTGGACAGTCTGTGGTGCAACGTGGCGTTGGTGGATGGAGCGAGACATGATGTCCCAGATGTGCTCAATCGGATTCAGGTCTGGGGAACGGGCGGGCCAGTCCATAGCATCAATGCCTTCCTCTTGCAGGAACTGCTGACACACTCCAGCCAGATGAGGTCTAGCATTGTCTTGCATTAGGAGGAACCCAGGGTGAACCGCACCAGCATATGGTCTCACAAGGGGTCTGAGGAGCTCATCTTGGTACCTAATGGCAGTCAGGCTACCTCTGGCAAGCACATGGAGGGCTGTGCGGCCCCCCAAAGAAATGCAACCCCACACCATTACTGACCCACCGCCAAACCGGTCATGCTGGAGGATGTTGCAGGCAGCAGAACATTCTCCAGACTCTGTCACGTCTTTCACATGTGCTCAATGTGAACCTGCTTTCATCTGTGAAGAGCACAGGGCACCAGTGGCGTATTTGCCAATCTTGGTGTTCTCTGGCAAATGCCAAACGTCCTGCATGGTGTTGGGCTGTAAGCACAACCCCCACCTGTGGATGTCGGGCCCTCATACCACCCTCATAGAGTCTGTTTCTGACCATTTGAGTGGACACATGCACATTTGTGGCCTGCTGGAGGTCATTTTGCAGGGCTCTGGCAGTGCTCCTCCTTGCACAAAGGCAGAGATAGTGGTCCTGCTGCTGGGTTGTTGCCCTCCTACGGCCTCCTCCACGTCTCCTGATGTACTGGCCTGTCTCCTGGTAGCGCCTCCATGCTCTGGACACTACGCTGACAGACACAGCAAACCTTCTTGCCACAGCTCGCATTGATGTGCCATCCTGGATGAGCTGCACTACCTGAGCCACTTGTGTGGGTTGTAGACTCATGCTACCACTAGAGTGAAAACACCGCCAGCATTCAAAAGTGACCAAAACATCAGCCAGGAAGCATAGGAACTGAGAAGTGGTCTGTGGTCACCACCTGTAGAACCACTCCTTTATTGGGGGTGTCTTGCTAATTGCCTATAATTTCCACCTGTTCCATTTGCACAACAGCATGTGGAATTGATTGTCAATCAGTGTTGCTTCCTGAGTGGACAGTGTGATTTCACAGAAGTGTGACTTGACTTCGAGTTACATTGTGTTGTTTAAGTGTTCCCTTTATTTTTTTGAGCAGTATATTTACATGTTTCTGAAACTGGCAAGTTTTCATTGGATTTTTAGCGAGTGCCCTACCACACAAACTTTGATTTTATATAGATATACACACACACAAAAAAAAAAAGTATGCAAATGAATAAGGCATGGAGTGCAGCAAGGAATGAGGGGAAACTCCAAGTTCCCAAACTAGGTAAAAAATGCCTCACACATGATTAACCTTCTTACTCACTTCTCACGCACAGTGCTTAATCGTAAATCCCTATATATGTATAGGATGTTATGTACGACTATCCATGTTTGTTTACAGAAGCTTCTAATAAGTGATAAATACAATGTTATGGTGTAATTCAGGTAGGCAGACAATTGTTGATAAGCGTTTATCTGAAGGAGAAAAAAGGTGACGGTTCTAATCTCAGATAAATTATTTAATGCGGAATGCTTATGAAAAACACACTGTGCAGGGTTGTGCTGGTTCCTGAACTATGTGGTATTTAAAAGGAAAGGGAACCTTTCTACTTTTAATCAGGACAGATTTCACAAATATCTTTGCCTGAGTTCATGTGGGTTAGTTAATGTCTCAGTAATTTTCATTGACCAGCTTGTGCTCCAATAGAATTTAAGCTGCAGTAACATTTTATTATTATGAAAAAATATATATGTTAGGGCACTCTGAGAAATTACTTCTTACCGCTCACACTTTTACACCAAGGAATACTAACATATTGTATAAAGAGATGTAGCCCTTCCATATTATTATTATTTTCCATAACACTGCTTTACTTCTCCTTTAACCCTTTGAATGCCAGAGAGATACGCAATGCATTGCGTACCTCTCTGGCACGCAAATGCTTACAGTTGCATTTAGACAGGCAACAGCCAGTGGCCAGTGTTACAGACTTCCCTTTGCCATAACTCACCAATTACTGCAGATTCTGGAAACAGGACATCTGAAAACTTTACTCACATCACATTTGTGGAAGACCATTTCTATCCCATTCTTAGATTACCTTTTTGTTAAAGGTCATAGGCTCTGAAGGCTCCAAAATGTGATACAGCTGTAGTCCAACAACAGATGGAAGGACTCAAGTTGCCACATATGACTTAGGAATTAAAGATATAGTGGTAAATAAAAATATTTATTATCGCCCCCAAACACACACAATTACCTTATTATGGCAAGAAAATCCTAATGGCCAGTATGCATTTTGCGGTTATCCGTTGGTTCAAGAGATTCTATATGTCATGCTTGCTGGTAGGACTTTGGGACCCTAAACTCCACCATCTGGAACTGAAGCAGGCTGAGAGCATGAGCAAGCAGAGGATGCCAATATTGTAGTGGGTGGAGTTTGGGGTCCAAATGCATACCTCCCAACATTTCAAATTGCCAAAGAGGGACAATTGTGTTTTAGGGGGTGTGGCTGGTGGGCGGGGCATTAACTAGAATTTTTAGGCTGTTTCATGACCTATTGACACCTCCTTGTGTTACCTAATAAATGACTTAAAACAAGACCAAATTATTTTATTTAAGCACACTAATTTATAAACACATATACTGATGTTTAAAGAATCAATAATGTGAATTTTCTTGCTGTAGAGCAATGTGATACACTTATATACACACCACACAGTCTGACCTCCTAAAAAGAGGGACATTAAGGTGGGAAAGAGGGACAGTGGGATTTGGGTCTAAAAGAGGGACACTTGGGAGATATGCAGATGTCCTGTCAGTACGAGACATTTCCACCTCAGTGCATGACATCCAAGACCAAATTAATATGTTATCTCTTGAACCAAAGCACAAGAGTAAAACTGATAGTGGCCATTAGGATTTTTTGGCCATCAAAAGCAAAGTGTGTGGGGAGGTTTCCTATTAGAAGTGTCAGTGTTCCTTCACCCTTATTATGACTGTTATGTTTCAAGACATATTTGCATTGGTTCCCGTAGTCTGTGGACATCATTTTAGAACATTAGTAAAATTACACAATGATAAGAAAGACAATTCATATATGAGATATTTACACTGAAAAAGGATTTAATTTTCTTTGGGGGAGACACTTTCAAGGGATGAGTTCATCTGGTATGTTCACTTCCCATATATCCTTCCCACCTCTTGCCATAATGGGTTTCAGTAACCATCTCGCATTAGATACAGCTGTAAGGTATTTGTGTTCCAGACCAGTCAAAAGAGCTTTACTCTCAAGTTCTAGAATCTCATCAGAAGGCATCTCATCTGTACACTGCCAAGTATCACCAATGTCCACAAGCCCTGTTAATGAATGAGACAATATATTAATGAATTAATTATTTTGTAAGCATTTAATAATTAATTTATATTCTTGTACTAAAGGGGTGAATAAAAACTCCTGTAGGTCTTGATAAGAAACAATACCAAGGGAAATATGTACAAATAATTGAAATTCTGGAGCATATCTGCTGGACCATAGGAAACATATAATTCTCCAAATCTCTACTAATTTAAGTGGAGCATATAACCCATTGATTGGCAGGCATTAGCAAAACCTCTGCAATTTGTTTCATGTACAGTACTGGTTCTGCAGTCATCCTGATCATTCTGGTTTCTTGCTGAATCACATTGTAACAAATCATGAACAAGCAAGAGGGAGGAATGGAGAAGAGGGCAGGGGGCGATGAGAGGCGTTGAGCAATCCTGCTAGAGGAAACAGAGGGTCTGCACAATAAGCTCCTGTCTGATCCCCATATATGCTCCGTTTGGAGCAAGTTTAGGCTTGTAAAATAGCTGTCCTTTAAAATATACTATACTCTGAATAGTGGATGGGCCACAGGTTGAGTGTGAGCAACATGGTGAGTGTGAGCTATGCCTGAAGTTGGGATGTGAGCAGTAGGACCCTGATGGCCAGCTTCCACACTTCTCTGGGAACATCACCTCCTGAAAGCACTAAGTCCAGATTCAGCTGAGTGAAACCTAGATGTGGTTTGAGCTGGGGGTGGGGGGCAACATTTAGATCTCCAGTTGTTGGAAACTACTGCTCTCATCATCCCCAACCAGCCATCGCTGATTGGGGATGATGGGAATTATAGCGACCAACAGTAGGAGAGACAAAGGTTGTCCAGACCTAGGTTACAGTTTAAGGTTAGGATCACAATTAGAGTTTAGATACTGAAATAGAGTTTAGCCCTAGTTAAAGGGATTAGTACAGGAGCAGTCAACTGTCACACTTCTCGCTGTTGTCTGGTTGGGGATAGTGGGAGATGTGGTCCCCAAAAGCTGGAGGTATGACAGCTGCTTACCCCTGGATAATAGTGTGATTAATATTAGAGATGGGATTACATTAAGAATTTCAGTTTACAATCAGGGAAAGGATTACAGTTTAGAGTTAAGAAAAGATTAGACTTTATGATTAGGCTTAGATTATATTACTATCATTAGATGAGATCATTAGAGTTTAATAGTAGTGATTTAGATTATGGTCCAGAGCTCGTAAATAGATTTATAAATACAGTTTTAGTTTACATTTGCAGTTTATAAAGCAATGTACTGCTAGAATAACATTTTAATCTTATTCAGTCATTTTGGATAATGTGCATATCCATTTTTACATGAAGAATAGACATGATATTCATCCCATAGCAAAAAGAACTGTTTTGAATACTTCTTGATGCATAGAATCAACTAATTTTATTTGGAAGTCTATTTTTATAGCCAACAAAACATGGTATTAGAAATACATACTGAAGATCAGCGAGACATTTTTTTTTACAATGAGGCTAAAATACTAATTAAAGTGGAACAATTCTGAGGTAAAACAACTACAAAATAAGGGAAAATTATATTTCACAAAGTCCCAAATGACTGAAATGTGATTTTAACCCCCTGAATGCTAGAGTGGTCTCCATGCATTGAAGACTGCACTAGCATTCAGTGGGTTAAACCCCCATTTAAATCAACTGTAATTTTATTTATTCCATATGTGCAGCATACTTGCCCCCAAACAACCCCACTTTACTTCACACCTTCCTAGTATGCTTCTTTAGTAGGGACAGTCCCTCTTTGAGACCCTCTGTCCCTCTTTTTAGGGGTCAGAAAGAGAGAGAGAGAGAGAGAGAGAGATAATGTGTGTGTGCCTAAAAATTATTTATAATATCGCCCCCACCAGTCACACCACCTAAAACAATAGTGTCCCTCTTTGGCCATTTGAAATGTTGGGCAGTATGTTTACTACACATGCCTACCAAGTGTCCCTCTTTAGGAGGGACAGTCCCTCTTTTAGACCCAAATCCCTCTGTCCCTCTTTCCCACCCTGATGTCCCTCTTTTTAGGAGATCAGACTGTGTGGTGTGTATATAAGTGTATCACATTGCTCCACAGCAATATAACTCACATTATTGTTTGTTTAACCCCTTAAGGACCAGTGACGTGGCAGGACCGTCATGCTGGTCCGGCACTTAAGGACCAGTGACGGTCCTGACACGTCACGTACTTTTACTCATCACGCTCCTGTAGGAGCACGGTGAGTAATACCGGGCACTGAAGTTGATCGCTCCAAGACCGGAGCAATCTCTTCCAGTGCCCCATTTGGCGTGCCACCCCACGTGATCAGTCACGTGGGACGGCACGTCAAAGTTTCCTATGCGGTCCTTAAGGGACGGCACGCCCCGGGACCGCTGGTCCTTAAGGGGTTAAAGGTCAGTATGTGTGTTTATAAATTAGTCTGTGTGTAAATAAAATACATTAGTCTAGTTATAAGTCATTTATTAGGTTACACAAGGAGCATACCTTGGAACTCTCAGGGTTTGACCCTGAGACTCGGGGTTTTGGCCCAAATCTCAGGGTCTCAGGGTGAAGGGCCAAAATCTCAGGGTGAGAGAGTTCAGTGCTACCTGTTATATTTTCTGCTCCAGTTAAATGCTTCTTTAGCTTCTAAATTGGTGCAACTTGTTCCAGGAAGTCCTGCTTGATTTATATGTGTTCATGCAGTGATATCTGTAAGTTGTTGTGTATTAATGGTTGCTTGAATACCGATTGGAGCGACTCTCGACTACAGCAATCAAGGATAAATCGCGGATAATCTATATTATGGGAAATTTAAGGGTTAATATTTACACATTCTCAGGGTCAGCTCATTTTGAAAGTTCCCAGGTATGACAAGGAGGCGTCAGTAGGTCAAGAAATAGCCTAAAAATTCTTGGTAATGCCCCGCCCACCAGACACGCCCCCAGAAACACCCCCTAAAACACAATTGTCCCTCTATGGCAATTTGAAATGTTGGGAGGTATGAGTACATCAACCCCATTTTAGCTTAAAATTTATGTTGTTTGGCACTGAACGTGTTAAACAGAAAAATCACTACCTACCTGCGATAACACCCCTGCCAAACTGTTCCCCCGTGTCTAGAAATTGCTGCACCTGGACAGGTGACATCCCAATTCTATTCTGTAAAATATCCCTCCATTCCTGGCCGTCCCAGTCCTTTACGGCTATGTGAATGGCAATGGTACAGTTCTTATAATTTGCCAGCAGAGGGCGCCATCGCGTCTCTACAGTTTTCAGTCCATTCAGCAGCAACCCAGCATAGGGCTGACGGAAAGAGAGACAGCCGACCCTCATGGTTTAGCGTGAGCTCTTGTAAAGCTCTGTAAAGATAGAAGCAATGCTTTAATATATAGCAGAGAACCCACTTACAACTACAAAAGTATACATAAAAACGAATTACCAATCCGTTTTGACCACTATCTGCACTGGCAGCACTGCGCCTGAGCTCTTAATCTTGAAAAGGGCCCGTGCTCTACAAACTACAGCACCCAGCAGTCCTTGCTTCTAGGAATTCAAATCGAAAAACTTTATTGTGAACAAGAAATGGAGTTTATTTAATTGCTGATACTGACGCTTTTGTTTAGCTTTTGGGATGTTTATAGGCATGATACCATCATATCTGGGAAGTTTATAAATGAGCTGACCCTGAGAACTTGAACATTTGCCAAGCACCTAGAAAGAGGTACTCAAATTAGTCCACAAGAGGCTTATAACATGCTAGGTACCGCTACTTGAGTACACAATTAACAAGCAGGACCCCTTAAACTGCCTTTCTGCTACAAATGGCACAAATTTAGAGATTAAGCAGCAATTCATATAGCGGGTAATAGTGAACTCTCTCAACCTGGGATTGTGTCCCATCAATTTGAGACTTGAGCTTCTGGGTACAAACTTGATAGTCTCCAGGTATGAATACTTTTATCGTTAAATTACCCAAAGGAAGGGCAATATATGGTCTCTCTCAGGCATGGACTGTGATAAGCTTTATAGGAGCCAGATCATAAGAATTGCCAAGAAGAACATATTTGCTGCCAAAATAAGTAAAAAAAAAATCCAGAGACACTGAGGCTGATGTATGAAGTACAACTGGAGTAAGTCTGGGCAAACTAACTTCACTATATGGAAGAAATAAACATTTCCACTCATATAAATGATGCATTTAACCCCTTGAATGCTAGAGGTCTCCACCACATTGCTTTGCAATGCAGTAGAGTGCTCTCTAGCAAACAAGGGGTCAAAATCCCAATTTAAATATGTGACAATTTTATATGTCCCGCTATTATACATTTGATTTGATCCAGAACTACTACAGTTCTTAGCAGATCAGCCTCTGTACCATTGGGCAGCTTGCCACTAGTTGGCATTAGAAGCTTTTTAGCATGGTACCAACACAATACCATTTTACAACAGAGGTGGGAAGCTGCAAGCATCCACTTACTTATTGTTTTAAATGACCCATCAACCTCCTAAGATAAAAGACATTGCAGTCCGGCAATGACCAGAGGACTGGGTGCTGCACATTCCTAAAATGATAATTTTATTCAAAGAGTTAAGCGCTTATTTTTAGGAAATGTTTTTTAAATGGGCAATAAAGAGTTTCCACTTGCCCATCACATATGAATACATACATCATACAACTCTTTATTGCCCCTTTAAAAAAAACTCTCCTTAACCCCACCTTAAGGGGAAATTATCATTAACACCTAAAAAGGCAAATATTTCATATCTATTTAAACACGTGCCCCAAGCCAATATTTTAACCGTTTAAGTGCCAGGGGTCATCAATGTATTGGACTCCCCTCTGGCACTCGAAGGGTTAAAGCATATTTGACTGTAGTGAAAGTCCTTACGTCTATCATAAATTCATGTGTATTGTCCCAAAAAAGGGATTGCCCAGGCCAGGGGACACCAATTTAATATGCAGTGCTGTCTAGAGCAACTCGGGAGACATGGGAGGAGATGCATTAAAGGGGAACATTCAACTCTTAAAGGAATAGTAATACTTAAGATTTAAAAAAACATATGATGTAGGGTTTATGTCCCCGAATAAAACAAGGGTACTCCCACTGCTGAGAGATATTTTATCACAAAATTATAACAGCTCAAACTTGAATTTTTTAAGTGCAAAATCACAGTGGCCTGAAAATTTACCATCCTATGGAGATTTATTGTCTACGGACCAGAGCAGTCCATAGGATGGTGTACCAACAGCGCCACTGTAAATTTTCAGGCCACTGTGATATTACAGCTAAAAGATTAAAGTTTGAGCTGTTATAATTTTTTAATAAAATATCTCTCAGCAGTGGGAGTACCCTTGTTTTACTCAGGGGGATAAACCCTACAATATATATTTTTTTACATCTGAAGTATTACTATCCCTTTAAAACAGTTTTTACCATATGTTTAGTTATTAAAGGGGATCTATCACCCCAGTACAAATGCGTGTTAAATGTTAGATTACCTAGCAATTAGGTGGCATTCATGAATATATATTTTTTAATCCTAAAAGGCGAAAATTAAAGTTTCTAGACTGCACTTCCAAATAGACTGCAGGTACAGCGCTATACCAGCAGTCTGTATCTCTGCCTCTGCTCCCCTCCCTCTAGCCAGTCCCATCCGATGACGGAGGCTTTCTGTCTGTAGGCTGGAGTGCTCTCATTGGCTAGATATTGATCTCTGCCAATGAGACCACTCTAGCCTACAGACAGAAGCGTCCGTCATCGGAGGAGGCTGGATAGAGGGAGGGAGCATTACAGACTATGTGTATAGAGCTCTACCTGCAGTCTATTCGGAAGTACAGTCTAGAAACCTTAATTTTTGCCAGTTTAGGATTAAAAAAATATATATTCATGAATGCCACCAAATCGCTAGGTAATCTAACATTTAACACGCATTTGTTCTGGGGTGATAGATCCCCTTTAATAACTAAACATATGGTAACAACTTTTTTAAAAGGTGAATGTTCCCCTTTAATGCATCTCCTCCCACATGTCCCAAGTTGCTCTAGACAGCATTGCATTTTAAATCTGTGTCCCCTGTCCTGGGCAACCCCTTTTAGGGACAATACACATGAATTTATGACAGACGTAAGGACTTTCACACCAGTCAAATGTGCTTTAACCCTTTCAGTGCCAGAGGGGAGTTCAACACATTGCTGCCCTCTGGCCACTTAATGCTGCACACTGAATCTTTGGCACAGCTCTTCATGACTTTCCATTTCTACTTAATTCTCTTCCCACCTCCCTCCCAGCTGCCCTAGGGAGTGTGTTCACGCTTCCCTTCGGGGTGGTGTGAATATCTTCTATCGTTACAGCAAGCTCCATTTATTATTATACTGAGCTTGCAACCTCCCCCATAAGCGTGACTGAGGAGCTGACATCACCCAGTTCTCCAGATCTCTATGATCTGTAGGGCACAGGTGAGTTCTAAGCCATGAAACTCGGTTCCCATAGATGTGAGGGACTGGCAATAATTTATAAGCATCTTATTTTGAGCCCCTTTAAAGTGGGTTTTAACCCACTGAGTGCTAATAATGTCTCCAACACACTGTTCTATGTGTTGGAGACCACTCGATTATGTAAGGGGTTAACCCTTTGAGTGCCAGTGGGGTACGCAACACTTTTCAGAGCAATGCGTTGCGTACCTCTCTGGCTGTTAAAGGGTTAAAGTTCTGTTTTAAATAAGTGGGCATATTTATGTGTTTTACACTTGCTCCACTTTTGATTTTGTGCATATAGCCCTGTGTGTTTTGAGTTAATGGAACCTTAAGTTCAGTAACACAGCTCAATAAATGCTGAGTTCAGGGAACGACGATACTTATGTACTGCAGAATGTTCATTTTCACTGAGTCAGGATTTTGGGAATTGTGTATAATTTTTCCCACCATATATATAAACGGATTTTATTTCCCAATTTGAAAAGGATCACAAAAGAGAGTAACAATGTAAAGCACTCTTTTTTTTATTAATAATTCTGTTATGTAAGTGTACTAAGTGTTGCCTTAAACATCTAAATCACTATAATAGAGCTTACAGACTGCTTATTCAGGAAGATCAAGAAAGCCGCTGAGAGAAGAAAATCTAAATGAGGCTGACAGATGTGGTAGGTTAGAGGAAATTCTATATCACGCACTGACTGCTGCTTTATCCTTTGTTCTCTTCCCCAAGTACAACTCGTTACACCTTTTTCCTTCCATAGCTTTAACCTCATGGGTGCGGCAGCATCTTCAACACATTGCTTTTCAGTGTGTTGGAGATGTCTCTAGCTTCCAAGGAGTTAAGTTAACCCTTTGAGTTCTAGAGAGGTATCCAATGTATTGTAACTCAATGCACTGGATACTTGTGTGTTTGTCAAAGGGTTTTAAAGGCCTTTTATTATATTTTACCAATCTATTCTATGGGAGCAGGCTTAGTAAAAAGCTTAGGCCTACACTGTGTAGTCCCAAAATGTCAGCTGATGTGAGAAGGGGCATAACTAAACGGAGTGCAACTGTCCTGGGGCCCAGCATCCAAGAAGGGCCACATCTGTCCCAGGGGTCCAATAGGTTCTAGTTATTTGTCTGTGAAAATATTTTTATGGTGGGGGACACAAAACATTATCCACCAGGGTCCTCCAGTACCTGTTTAGGCAACTAGTTCAGGGGGGCAGGAAACTGATGCACTCAGCTGGCATTGGGCTGAAACACAGCCCATACATACATGGCTCACAGATAAAACATTGCTAATTGTTCACACGACCCCCTTAGATCCCTAATACTGGGGTTTGAGAGCTTTTTACTAGTGTCTATGGAGGCTGCATAGTAGCCCAACAAGACTGAACTGTGAGACTACCACTCTTGCAGTTTAGTCTGTTTCTGGGACAAGCTGGAGGTGGTCTCTTTTCAGACTCCTGTTCAGTACCCCACCAACTGCTAGGCCTCACAGTACAGCACTTGATTCACCTTCAGAACTGCTCCCAGGGGAAGGGGAGTATAATTATGACCAGTATTAATCTTTTTCAAAACCCTGTACTATTTGCTTATACATAATAGCTGGGAAAAATACATCCTGCAAACAGGTCTATGTGGCTGTATGCGTACAACAGTACTGTAATAAAAATATCACTACCAGCTTTCTACACAATGTAAGAATAATACATGTTATCACTAAGCAGTGCTTTTAGACACTATATCACTGTTCCAGTGCAGAGAGATGCAGAATTAACTCTCTCTGTGTGCAAATGTGAATGTATCAAGTCAGAGTTTGTGATCCAGATAACTCTATCAGTATCACCCACAGCCCACACAACTCTCCCTCTTTCTCTCTCATACATTCTCCCACTCTATTAAGGGTATTGCTAGTTGGGCAATGGGGCAAGGGTATTATTAGACATGGATTAGATCAGTGGTTCGCAACCTTTTTCAGCTCAAGGCACCCGTAACATGCAGTCTGGAGTTTTTCAGGTCACCCCTAACATTCTATATATAATTTGTCATGGAATAATGACTGTTGCAAGTATATAAATATATAGATATTTTTAGGTCTCACAGAATAACAAACACATAATTTGTACATAATAATTTCAATAAAAATGTATCTGAAACTGAACATTCACATTCAAAGTGTAGTTGGATGCCCGTGGCACACTGGTTGAGAATCACGGGATTAGATATATGAGAAAGATTTAAAACAGGACCGAAATGTAGACATGTTAAAAGCAGCCATTATTGCCTACCTACAAGTCCCATTGGTGCTGCCTTTTTTGTTGTTTGCATGATTCAATGTAGGATTGTGCACATGGGCATTAATATATTTGAAGATATATCCATAATATTAACATGCTCAGTCGTCTTTATTCTGTATAGAGTTGTAATAAAACCTATGGCTTCCTGAAACAAATCTTAAATTGAAGTATGGCTTATTGCCAACCCCTGATATAAACAATGTTGCAAGTGCTGCAGTGTATTATTTTCCTCAAGGTTATCTATGTGGACAGTGAATCAAGTGAATATTTGCAACAGCCTTGAAGATGCAGGAATCCTGCCAAGATGAAGGACTCAAAGGGGAGAAGTGCAACTGAAGAAGACTGGTTAGTGAGTATGGGCACCCAGAGGATAGCAGAACCTCCTCTGTCTTTCAGTATACTAGTCCTCTGGGCCTCTTCCAAGAGCTGGTGTCGTGAGAGCTCCAAAGAGGCAGTTTATGATTTCTGTTGGCTTTCATGATGTTACATCCACCTGCACAGCCAATAAAAATGATGTTGCATTTAATCCCTTGCAGAAGGGGAGACAACTGGAGATCAGTAAATATAGGCAACTGCATATACAATCAAACCAACATGGCAAAAGGGATGTGACATCATAATGGCAATAGAAAACATCAGTTACCTCTCCAGATATCCTAGTATCAGCTCTGGGAGGAGAAGAACAGGGAGACTGGGGTGGGGGAGGTATACACAACCTAGATAATAATGCGCTAAATAGTTTGTAACAATGCAGTCATGAGCAGTAGAGGCTGCCCGTGACGAGGCTGATATAGAGCAGGGTGCTCTAAAGTTATACCAGAGGTCTGACTCCGGAGCGTCCAGCTCTGTATCAGCCGTGGCGCAGGCAGTCTCTACTGGGCATGACTGCACCGCGACCAGCCGGCATTGTGGCCCATGTACACGGGCTCTTCAACTAGTAGGTCTATAAGTTTATAGCGCTGTTCTTCACAGACATGGGGCTGTCAGCATTCAGTTACTGTTTAGATATAATATGCACATTTTTCCCTTTATCAGCTTATGTGAGGCAGGGACATGCATATTATATGTGAGATGAAAACAAATTTATGGCGTCTGCTCCCTCCACACACCTACCACCTCCACTACTCTGGCCCCCTCCAGAGGCAGCCGGGAGATCCGTGCAGCGGGTGGTATGCTTGCATTTGCCACCAGCTTCCTGCATCTCCCTGTGTGGACGTATGCTCACTGACACTAATTCAGTCTAACAGTAGTGCCCTGTGAGCACTTGAAACTACGGTGCTCATTAGGCACTACTGTTAGGTTGTGGGTAGAAGGAGGGTGAGGTGTGTGCATACTGAGGTGGGCGGAGGGAGGAAAAGGGGGAACTCAGTGGTGTGTATTATACATGTTATTTTTTCCTCTAAACTCTGTGGTGTAATTTACACCTGCATAGTATACATAGTTGTGTATTATAGCTGAGATTCTACAGTAATTAAAGACTGGGCTTTAAAGGGGATCTATCACCCCCTATACAAGTGTGTGTTAAGTTATGTAGCGACTAGGTGGATTTCTTTATTAATTTTTTTAAGCTTATTTGTCCGAAAATTAATGTGTAAAGAGTGCACTTCTTGACAGACTGCGGTTACCTGCTCTGTAACCGGTCTGTCGCTCTTCCTCTGCCCCCCTCCCTCTATCCAGCCTCCTAGAGGCTTTCTGTCTGTAAGCTGGAACAATCTCATTGGCAGAGATCGATATCTAGCCAATGAGAGCACTCCATCTTACAGACAGAAAGCCTCCGTCATCAGAGGAGGCTGGATAGAGGGAGCGGAGCAGGGGAAGAGTGACAGACTACTGTACAGAGCTGGTAACCGCAGTCTGTCCAGAAGGGCACTCTTTAAACATTCATTTTCGGCCAGAGTTAAAAAAAAATTGTAAAGAAATCCACCTAGTCACTATATAACTTAACACACACTTGTATAGGGGTGATAGATCCCCTTTAACACATTTTTGATGTTAGTTGTCATTTAGTTTGAATTAATTTAGCAAATGTTTATCATAATGAAAACTGAGGGTCACTGAGGCTGATGTAGTGGAGAGTTGGGATAAAACTGGGGCAAACTATCTGCACCTTAGGGGATAAATAATATACAAAATCCCTATAGAGATAAATGGAGATTTTAACCCCTTGAATACTAAAGAGGTCTTCAGTGCGTTGCCAAGCAATGTGTTGGAGGAATATCTAGCTTTCAAAGGGTTAAACCCCCAATTTAATAGATGGGAATTGTTTATTTGTCCCCTATGGTGCATTTGGTTTGGCCTAGAACTGCTCTAGTTCTGCTTAGTGAATCACCTGATTGTGACAGCCTGTGACACTGTAGGTACACCTAGCTATTCAGTCTAAAGCCTCTCAGTTGGATTTATGAAACTAATTAACATATACAATCCAGCTGTAATTCTAATCAGAAATTGCTAGTTGAATGGCTTAGAGCCCAGAGCTTTTCCACATCCTGTACATATGGTGAGTGCTTGCTGACCCGGAGCTGCTCATATCAGCACATTAATACCTTGGGATTTAACAGTGGGCTATCGCTGGTGCCAGTTGTGGAGACATTTGGTCGGACAAATTATTGCAAGGTGCCTAAGGAAGGGCATTGGAGAAATATCTCAGGTATTGTTCTCATTGCATCATAAAATCTTGACCTTTATTCACAGTCACAAGAGGCAGACATTCCTGAACCCTTTGAGTTCCAGAGGGGTACGCAACGCATTGCAAAGCAATGCGATGTGTACCCTTCTGGCACTCAAATGGTTAAAAACTGTTTGTTTAGTATATTGCTGTGGTGCCTGAATAAAATTCTACAAAATTTAATGCGTCATTGTGTAACTAATATTTCACATTTATAGTGGGGGTAGTTTTACTATAATTCTGCAGTTTGTTAATGGAATGAATTAACCCCTTGGATCTAAAGCGGACTCTGTCTGAGGGACATATTTAGAGAGAGAATTTGTACTGGGGCTGGAGTGGTCACCTTGCATGCATGAATGCGCGTACACACACACTTATATATACTCTCACACACATACAAATTCACATTCACTCTCACACTACGTATCTCTCACACATACTTTACCGTGCATACACACACTCACACACAGTCTCACACCCTCATGCACATACATTGAAATGTACTTTCACACACACACACTAACACATATACACGCACACTAACACTGGCATTTTTTAAAACTGTTTAATTACAGGAAGGACTTTTACAAATCCTTCCAGTTAAAGAAAGAAAGAGAAAATAAATGAATTTTTACTTTACAACTGAATATCACACCCTTATCCTGCTTTTTCTTCAGCAGGGAAGCAATGCTTACATGTTACTGAATAATGCATATACATTATTGCGTAAGGCTGACCTCTTTGAGCACCATACAGGGTGCTGTTCCAAAGAGTAGTCAGGATGGGGGGTCCCCACTGGCTTCAGTTGTAAAGTAAACTTTTTCTCATATATATATATATGGATCATGACGGTCGGTGGGCCAGATCCAGCCCACAGGCCATACTGTGCCCATTGCTGTTCAGTGCACTTGAGACCACTTTACAAAAAAAGAAATTCAATTATAAAAATGTTACATAGATACATTAGAGAACATGTATATGTTCAAAGAGAAAGACATGCATGTGTCTAATGTGTTTAAGGGTACAAAGTAGCAGTAAACTTTTATTATGAAAAGAAAACCATAGACTGTAGGACTTTTCCTGCTCAGTAAAATAAGGGTACTCCCAGTGCTATGAAATGCAGCGTTCCATTACAGCTCAAACTAGTTTTTTAATATTAAACGGTTACCAAAAGTGCCACCTGGTATCCAGATGTTTTTTCTTTTGCATTCTATGCTAGAGAGGAGCCCCAGGCTACAGTTCCCCACAGAACATGATAGTAACAACTTCACCACTTGATGATCGTCTTCACTGTAGTAACTATTGAATTAAGCATTTCCCAACAGGGAGAGTAAGAAGCCTTGTTTTACTGACCAGAGGGAGTAGCCTTTTCTTACTGACCTGTGAGAGTAGCTTTTTTAATTTTATTTGTATTTTTTTTAAACCAGTGGGAGTAGTCTTGTTTTATGTCCAGCAAGAGTAGCCTTGCTTTGGAGCATTGGGAATAGCCTTGTTTTAATGCCCATTGATCATAGCCTTGTTTTTGACGAGTGAGAGTAGTCTTGCTTTACTGACCACTGATTTGTCTTGTTTTATTGTGAAGTGAGAGTAGCTGCCCAGTGGGAATAACCTTGTGAAGGACCAGTGAGAGTAACCTTTTTATTTTGCTAAACTGGGAAAGCACTACAATGGATACTTTTTTTCTCCTAATAAAACTTTATTGATCTTTCAGCAGAAGTGCTTATCTAAGCGGGAGTTCTTCATACAGCAGACAGGTATATCCATACATATGTATTTTTTCACATTGTATCTGCAGTACCTATATTTATTAAATTACTTTCCCATTTACCTTAACCTCTCACCACCTTACAATATGTAAAAGTCATCAATATTCTGTATAAGTGCTTTTGAGAAAAGCAATACCCAAGGTTCTTTAATGTTTACAGATAGTGAAATGTCTTTCACCAGCTTTAGACTTCTGAGGTCATATACAAAATATGCATATGGATATGGCTGACTGTGAATGGGCACGCATCTAGATAAATACTGTTGTTAAACAAATTAAGGAACACATATTCCATTGTAATTTAAACAAGATTTCTGTATAGCTGCTGTCTGTTAGTGTTGCATTAGGGGATTTAATTACGTGTCATTTGCAGAAATAGTTATCATGAGTTACATTACAATCTTGCAAATAAGCACTTGTCAGTGCATTATAATTTCAGAAGGTAGTTCTAATCCAGTGAAATGATCAAATCATACATATAATTACTGCAAATAGATGGGGAGAATTGAGGCCTACCAACAGTGCATATACAGTAGTCAGGATCTCTCTGCTTAATCATTTGAGTGCCACAGAGGTATCCTATGTATTGATCTGCAATGCGTTGGATGCCTCTCTGGCACTCAAAGGGTTAAGCACTGGCGGAGTGATTAAAGAGAATAATCCATTGACTGATCCAACTGTACACATGCAGAGGTATCCTGAAACATGCTGTATCGGTAGCATTCACTGACAAGGGTTGGTAACCTTGGCCTAACAGCTTTGGGTGCTTGGCCAACATAACTTTAAGGCTGATATACCAAAAAGAACTGGAATAATTCTGGAGCAAACCAGTCATACCATTGGGGAAAAATACATAATTCCGCAAATTTTCATTGATTTGAATGGAGAATTTAAACAGTAGAATGTTGGAGAGACTGCCAAAGCATTGTGAAGGAATGCATTGAAGACATCTCTAGCATTCACTGGGTTAAAAGCCCCGTTTAAACCAGTGAGCATAGATATTTCTCCCCTTTGGTGCATTTGGTTTTCTCCAGAGCTACTCTAGTCCATTTTAATACATTGGCCTTTTTAATTGCTTTCAAAGAACTTGTCAGACATATAATACCTGTCAATTGTCCCTCATTTCCATTGACTGTCTCTGTTCCAGCTCGCCCTGGGTCCTGCTGTCCCTGTTTGTGTCTCTGCATATTAAAAATAATCTTAACCCCATGTTATATGTGCTTGTCATTAGAGGTTTAATAGGTATAACAAACCTGCTGTCTGATATAGACTTGTTGTTGCTAAAAGACCAACTGAGTGCACCATAGATGCATGAGTAGGGCTAGGTGTGCCCATTGTTCCTGATTCCCACTCCCAAAGGTTTCCTGTTCCCTCATTTACACTGGCTGCTCAGCTGCAATAAAGTTCTACAGGTGGGCAGCTGAGATTCCTGGTCCTGGTTTTGAAAAGGAGGCGACCTTCTGATTGGTTGCCACTTGTCGTATATTGTTAAACGCTGCTTGAGTTTTTCTCGACAAGTAGGCAGCTGCAGATTGGTAGCTGTTTGTAGTACACTGTTATGCATTGCCTGAGTTTGTTTGACAAGTAGGTGGTCTGCTGATTGGTCACCATTTGTCACCCGATACCCATTGGCTGGAGATGGCAGCAACAAAACTGAATTATGTTTTCAGGTAACAGGATTGAATTATGTGACATAATGCCGATGGCTACTTGATTGGTCACCACACATTTTCCCTTGGCGCTCCGATTCCCATTGAGTGAGAAGATAAAATTGTAATTGTTCTTTTTTCTGTGTACTATAAATGTCCCCTGTGCCCAAAATAAAGCTTTCTTGGACTGAAACAACTTGTTTTGTGTGTCTTTTTCTAGGGATGGTCTAGATGACTTGGACTGGGCTGGTTACCCCTTTGTAGCCATATCACAGAGATAGAGAAGTCCAGCAAGATGACCAGGGACTACAGGGGTCTCCTGGTTCCCATTACAATAGGTTATACACTTCCCAGCATATGTTACTCTTGCTTATTTATATGATCTGAGTTAGTACATAGGTAAGGGTAATGCCTATTTTCCTGAAGAAGTGCAGTTTTAAGTCTGTTGTGCAAGGTGCTCTGCTGCAGTTACGGGTGGTCCTGGGGCTGTATGAGCCCTTGGAGGTTGCTTCTGCTTCTATTATCTGGTAAAGTGTGAAGAGGAAATAATGTTCTTCTTCCTCAGCATGCATGCCCTAGTTACACCCCAAATTACTTGCACTGATCCAGCTTAACTCTTTGGGTGTCTCAGAAGTTTCCAGTGCATTGCAAAGCAATGTACTGGGGACCTCTCTAACATCCAAAGGGTTAATCTACTTTTGTCAACATATATTTAGTGTTTTCAAGCATACTTTGAGGTCCTTTGGTGTAGTTGAGGACCACATATGCAGCTCTAGAGATGAATGTGGTTGCCTAACACTGCTCTGCATGGTACTATGGACAATAATAACCCTCTGTTTTGTGACTGTCCACGGGAAAATGTCCCTGAATGTATTTTTAAATGTTACCAAGTACCTTCTTGACCCTGATTCATAAAGCAACTTACTGTTCATCTGAGAGTGCCTAATTTATTACTTTGATATTTTCCTCATCCAAACACTCTCTATATATACAGTACTATTCAAAAGTTTTAGGCAGGTGTGAAAAAATGCTGTAAAAAATAGATATGTTAATAGTTTATATTTATCAATTAACTAAATGCAAAGTGAGTGAACAGAAGAAAAATCTAAATCAAATCAATATGTTGTGTAACTACCCTTTTCCTTCAAAACAGCATAAATTCCTCTAGGTACGCTTGCACAAAGTGAGGGATTTCGTAGGCATATAGCCAGGTGTATGATTAAACAATTATACCGAACAGGTGCTAATCATCATCAATATAATATGTGGCTTAAAACACAAGGACAAGTGACTAAACTATGCATGAAAACACAGGAACTTGGGTGCAGAAAAACGGCAGCAGGTGCTCTTGGCTAATGAGTCAAAATTTGAAATATTTGGCAGTAGCAGAAGGCAGTTTTTTCACCGAAGGGCTGGAGAGCGGTACAAGAATGAGTGTCTGCAGGGAACAGTGAAGCATGGTGGAGGTTCCTTGCATGTTTAGGGCTGCTTTTCTGCAAATGGATTTGGGGATTTAGTCAGAGTTAATGGTCTCCTCAATGCTAAGAAGTACAGGCAGATACTTATCCATCATGCATAGCATCAGGGAGGCATCTGATTGGCCCCAAATGTATTCTGCAGCATGACAGTGACCTCAAACATACAGCCAAAGTCATTAAGAACTATCTCCAGCATGAAGAAGAACAAGGAGTCCTGGAAGTGATGGTATAGCCCCCACAGAGCCCTAATCTGTCTGGGATTACATGAAGAGAGAGAAGCAACTGAGGCTGCCTAAATCCACAGAAGAACTGTTTTTAGTTCTCCAAGATGTTTGGAACAACCCACCTGCCAAGTGCCTTAACAAAATGAGTGCAGGTGTACACATAGAAGAATTGATGCTGTTTTGAAGGCAAAGGGTGGTCGTACCAAAATTGATTTGATTTAGATGTTTCTTCTCTTCACTCACTATTCATTTTGTTAATTGATAAATATAAAGTATTAACATGTCTATTCTTTAAAGTATTCTTACTTTACAGCATTTTTTCACACCTGCCTAAAACATTTGCACATTATTGTAGTTTACAAATGTAGGTATTTTAAGGAGGCCATCTGGCATTGGTAAGAGGGGACTGGAGTCCGGGAAGTCTGAAATAAGAGTAAGGAATTTGTCTAAATCAGACACTGGGCACCAAGGTTCAAAAGTGGGGTAGAAGGGAATATTGACACTCATGTGAAGTTGATCTGTTTTAGACTGTGAAATGTGAGGGGAAAAGAAAGTGTAGTGTCTGGTGAGGTTGGACTTTTTTAAAAAAAGGGGAAAAGCTACTTGTGACAGTGAATTCTCTGGGTCATAAAAACCAAAAGAACGCTATGTATATAGCAACAGAGACAATGATACATGTATAATTCTCAAAAGGCTGGGATGAGAGAAGATCAGAAAATGTTTAAAATAGGGGACCATCAATGGGAAGGTGGGTAGTGGGTGGATTATGGATAATTTTATGGAGGCCTTTAAAGAAAGGTTTTGCCTGAGGGAAAGAGAAAATAGAGGGAGAGAATGGAAGCCATGTGGTATTGAATGCCAGTGAAGTACAGTTTTATTGTCCCAGGGGAGAAGAAGGGGCTCATGGCTGTAAGCACCAAATGCAACATAGATGAAATGGAAAAAGGGTGAGAAGGTTTACATAGGGTGAGGACATTTTTTTAAACATTTATGTGCTTTGTCTTAGTTTCATGGTGTGTTTGGAGTGAAAGCCTGCTGGATGATCCTATTGGCACTTCTTATGTGAATGGCCAGGGCATCACCAGGTCTTTGATTGATGGTGGAATTAATGAAAGAGGGTTGTCAGAGGGATTCACATCATAGAATTCCTGTAATTTAAAGTGGGACAAGGCATCAGATGTGGTATTCTCATGTCCAGGGATAAATGAGCAGTGAATTAAAAACTTGTAGTAAACGGAAAGCCAGATGAGTTTTCACAGAAAAAGCATAATATGGAGGGATGGGGATCGACCTTTACTTAAAAGGTGGGAAGTGGATAAGTTATCTGTATGAAGGATGACTGGGAAAACTGACCATCATGGGCCTCAAAGACAGTTTGCAGCCATGATGGGGTATAGCTCAAAAAGAGGGGGGAGGTTTTGAAAAACAAGAATAGGGAGAGGAGGTGGAAAGAACTGGAGGAAAAGTAGTCTGTCCATCCCGATTGCTGAGAAAGTTAGCCCACATTTTAACGTCCAATTTTACAGCTTCATCTTCTTTATGAAGCTGAAAGGTTCTGGAGCAGAAGCAAGGTGTTGAAGGAGATGAGAAATAAATGACCTTCCCTGGGGATGATTCTCATTGCAAAAATAAGGTATCCCAAGAGAGACTGTTGCTCCAGTTTTTTTATGGATCATGGAGACTTTTTTCCTGGGGTAAACTGGCTTTAATGTTGATGGAATCCAATTCAATCCCAAGAAATGCAGTGAAGGTCGCTGGAGCAATGTTTTTTTTTTCATGAGCAATAGGGATGTTTAGTTATGAGAATAAGGACTGAAATCTAGACAGGTTGACTGGGGAAGTATTAGGTGGTTTTAGGAGTAGGAAATCATCCAAGTAATGAATAATGGAGGTGCAACATGAGAGACTGAGCAGGATCCAGCAAATACCGTAAAATGTCAGGTATAATATGCACCTGTTTATAATACGCAGGTGTATATTATACCCAAGGTTTTAGGGGAAAACAAGAGTGCTTATGTATAATACGCACCCTTGTTTTCCCCTCTTATGAAAAAAAAATTAAGCCGGCCAGAACCCTTCCCTCTCCCCGGCGCTATCCGATTCTAAAATGCCACTTACTTTCTTCAAAAGACAAGTCCCCGCATTTTCCACATTATCAGGAAACATGTAAACAATGTGAATCTTCCCCTGCAGGCGGCACGCTTCCATTCGCCGCCTGCTTCCTTCCGGCTATGGTACTACCCTGTGAGGACATTCAGATTCTCACAGGGCATCATTACCATTGGCTGGAGCCGGTAGGTCCTGAAAGCCAATTGAAGGAATCGGGCGGCGAATGCAAGCATGCCGCCCGCAGGGGAAGATTCACATCGATTACATGTTGTCTTTTTAAGAAAGTAAGTGGCATGTTAGAATCGGATAGTGCCAGGGGAGGGAGGGTAGGGTTCTGGCCAGCTTAATTTTTTTTAAATAAAAAACTCTCGAGTATAATACGCACTCCCCACTTCATATAAGGTGAAGTGGGGTAAAATTGTGTGTATTATACCCAAGATTTTACGGTAGTCTCTGCAAAGTTGTCAAAAATCTTAGGGCTGCTTTTTGAGCCAAAGATCTCCACTCAAAGTAACAAATGGGGTTCCCCAAAGCTCCATCCTTGGCCCTCTTCTATTTTCTCTATTTATAAATAATCTACCCATGGTTTGCCAAGCATCTTCTGTACACATGTATGCAGTTATAATACTATAATATATGCTAAAAATTAAATGTATCACAACTGGAGGCCATATTACAGCACAATTTCTCTGAAGTTGAAAGATGGATAGCAAAGAACAAACTTTTCTTATACACTGACAAAATGGTCACAATGTTATTTGGTATAAAGCATAAACTGTGCAATCTCTGCAATACCAATCTATCCGTTGTAACAGAGCCTAATCGTAAATTGGCCCGAGTGGACTCCTACAAATATCTTGGCATGTAGCTTGACCCCGACCTCATTTTGGTCTTTATATTGATAAGTTAACATCCAAACTTTATCCCAAAATAGGTGCTCTATTTAGAAACAAATCCTGTTTAAATCTACTGGTACAAAGACATATTGTACAACAGATGTTAATATCAGTCATAGACTATGGGGACATAGTATATGCTCCAGAGCCACAAATTCATCTTTCCAAAACTTGATATTCTGTATAACTCATTGTGCCGCTTTACCCACCAATGTAATTACACAACCCATCATTGTGATATGTATGAAGAACTAGATTGGCTAACACTCGAATCTAGACGTGCCCTTCACCTCTCTTATATGGTTTATAACCACTTCTCTAGAAAACTACCAGACTGGAAAAAGGAAGAAAGCTCACAGCGCTTACTCACCATAAAATATCCATATCATATTATACATTAAATATAAGAAAGAAGATTAGAAATATAGATAGCAGCAAGGAATGAGAGGGTTCTCCAGTCCCCCTGACATTAGGCCTAAACCCAAAAGTGAAGGCACATATAAAAAAGACAGACCTGCTCTCCTATATATATTGTGAACATATGTGCCCTGTATTTAGCATATGTAATAACTCTTAGTAAATCTAAGTGAAAACCTATGTGAAAATAAGTGAGAATTTTGTCCCACAAATTGGCCAATCTGTGTGTAAGCTTAACACCGCGCCAAGGTATCTCACTTTGTGGTAAGTCCTACTCTAATGCACCTATAGAGGCCCTACCTAAATTAAAAACAGACATTCTCTGAGGAAAGATGTTATAATAAATGCTTCAGTGGGGACCCTTTAAATGGTATTTTTATGTTTTTATTTATTGTGGGTCCCAGTGTAATGCAATTAAAAACAACAGACACATATCAAAATAAAAAACAAAAATAGGTGTAGAGGGAGGACTTACCTGATACAAAGCCCATGAGGGCCTGCATTGATAAAATACTTACATAGAAAACTATGTTCCATTTATGTCCTTCTCCACAAGTCATGTGAGGAATGGATGATACCAAACAGGCAAGGGGGATTGCATACTGGAACAAGCTAAAAAAAGCCTTGTTCTTAAAGGCCAAGTGAGAAAGAAAAAGGAATGGTGAAAGGAAATAAAGTAATCACGTGTCTTTATAGCTTTGTGAGTAAATAGGATAAAATGAGAAGCTGCTTAGTTGAGCTAGTGGAGATATGTGTAAAACAGAAACCTGAGCAGTATGCTCACACCAGCTGTCCATACTAACTATAACCTCTCCTCCACTGCTAACAACTCACTGAGTATACCACATTACAAGAAAGAAGCTGATCAATCTCGCTTTTCCATCATCCAATCCCTCTCCTCCACAGTAATCCCTATCCTATTACAAATCTTTAACTCCTCCATTGCCACCGCTACCTTTCCTGATGACTTCAAACATGCCTTAGTAAAACCTATCCTTAAGAACAACTCTTCTGACAGTAATACACCCTCCAGCTATCGACCAGTTTCTCTTCTGCCTTTTGCCTCTAAACTCTTGGAACGCTTAGCCTACTCACGCCTGCTTGACTTCCTCAATGCATACAACCTGCTCGATCCTTTACAATCTGGATTTCGTACTGCTCACTCCACTGAAACTGCTCTTACAAAAGTCGTCAATGATCTTCACATTGCCAGATCTCAAGGTCACTATTCAATTCTTATCCTGATTGATCTCTCAGCAGCTTTTGATACTCTTGATCATGCACTCCTCCTCCGCATTCTTCACTCTTTAGGAATCCGCAACACAGCACTGGACTGGCTCTCCTCTTATCTATCTAACAGATCCTTCAGTGTCTCCTCTGCCACCTCTTCATCCTCCCCCATCCAACTCTCTGTTGGGGTTCCTCAAGGTTCTGTTCTAGGACCGCTTCTGTTTTCTCTTTACACAATAACACTTTTTTGGTCTCAAATATCAACTCTGTGCAGATGACACCCAGATTTACTTATCTGTACCTCAACTCACTTCTGATATCCAGGCTAAAGTCACAGATTGCCTCTCGGCTATCTCAGACTGGATGGCTCATAGGCACCTCAAACTCAATATGTCCAAAACTGAGCTGCTCCTCATATCACCTAGACCTGGCCCTGTAGCGCCCTTCCAGGTGACTGTAAATGGCACTACCATAAATCCAGTATCAGAAGCGCAGTGTCTAGGGGTGATAATTGACAACTCTCTCTCATTTTCCTCTCATATTAATGCCATTACTAAATCCTGTTGCTTTCTTTTGCATAATATTGCAAAAGTCCGTCCCTTCCTCTGTTCCTCCACAACTAAAATTCTTATACACGCAATCATCTTCTCCCGCATGGACCATTGCAACATTCTTCTGTCTGGCATTCCTGCTTCCCATCTCTAACCACTTAAATCCATACAGAATGCTGCAGCACGAATTACTCTTCTGTCACCTAGGTTTGTCCCTGCCCCACTCCTCCTCAAAACTCTCCAATGGCTGCCTACCAAACTCCGGATATCTTACAAAATCTTACTTCTCTCTTTCAAGACATTTCTCTCCTCTACTCCTTCTTACATTTCCACTCTGATCTCCCGTTATACCCCATCCCGCCACTTACATTCAGCCAAAGACTGTCTTCTCTCAGCTCCTTTTGTCTCTACAGCTCTGTCACGTATCAAACCTTTTTTCTCTTATTGCTCCGTATCTATGGAATGCTCTACCATCCAACCTGCGCCACTGCACCTCTTTGATAACCTTCAAATCTCGCTTGAAAATGCCTCATGGATAAAATCTCAACATGCTAGAAGGCACTGATGTTGTACAATGAACGCTCTTATAAATTATTTACATTATTGATGTCCTCTATTATCATGAAAACTAGCACTGTATTCAGCACTTGACCCTTATGTACTCTGTATGTCTCCCATTACCACTTTAGATTGTAAGCTTTCGGTCAGGGACCTCGCACCCAATGTTTCACTCTACAAAGCACCTGTAACCCTGTATTGTTTAAACCTTGAAATTGTAAAGCGCTGTGTACACTTGTGGCACTATATAAATAAACATATTCATCCATTCATTCAGAGCTCCGAAAGTCTGGAATAACCTAACTGAAAAAATCAGATCTTCTCCCAGTCTAAAATCCTTAAAAATAACTGTTTCTCTATATCTAAAAACAATATGCAACTGTATATAACATTTTTAATATATGTTTGTGTATTTATATATTACTAGTTGAACAGTTCGTTACACGGGCCACAGTGCCACTGCCACCCGGTCGCGGGGCAGTCACACGCAGTAGAGACTGCCCGCGCCACTACTGATACAGAGCTGGACACTCCTTCTGAGCGCCCAGCTCTGTATCAGCCGCGGCGCGGGCAGTCTGTACTGCACATGACTGCAGCACGCGCAGCAGTGTGTACTGCGCATGTCGCGGCGTTACACACGATTTAGCAAATTATTATATAGGATGCCTCTGTATTTCTACAAATACGCAACTCTTTGCTGTAAACATTCCAGGACATACTTGAAAATGAGAGAAAGCTCAATGTATTTGTCCTGGTTAAAACATTTTCTAAATAAATAAAACAGCAAAATAGTAGAGTTCTTTACATTTTATGCTGTGCAGGGCCCATAAAGGGAGTGAATAAGCCGGTTTTTAAAGGCATGGGCTATGTCAGTTTTAGAGAGCCAGGCCCCTGTCCCAAAATTTTTAATGGCCTGGATGGTATGATCAGTATTGGCATAATGCATGGAAAACTCGTTGAAAGGAATTAGAGAGTTGATGTCAGGAGTCTGGGTAGGATGAGGTGCTGAGACGTCAATAATCAGCTTTTTTTTTATCCAAAAATGTTCTGGTGGCTGACTGACAAGGAGGAGGGAAATGATACTACTCCTCAGAGGGAATGGTGATCTAGGTGACTGAGGGAAAATAAGTGGTTAGGAGGTGACAGTAATGGACGTCATGTGAACTGACGCGAGGGGTAATTCAACTGCTTGAAACTAGTACACTTAGATATCTAATAAAACATAAGAAACATTTTTGTTACACTGGCTCCCTCTAGAGGGGCACCTTGGAAATGGATTACATGAATATAAGGGAGAGGGAACAAAAGGCTCCAGGAGTAGAGCCCATGTGGAAGAGTGCTAGTGCAGGAGAGAATGCTGTGGATAAAAGGTGTGTGTGCAGGGGGATGGGTAGGTGAGTAAAAAATACATACTGTAATGACAAAAGAGCAGAATCTGATACAAAATAAGTGATCCTAATCAGCAGCCTGTAAATAGAAACACATACAAATAAGAGAACACTGCTAGGTAATTGCTCAGCAGGACTGCAGGGCACTAAAAATAAAACTCACAGGCATAACACTTCAAACACGTCAAGAAATATCTGCTGGAAGGGACCGGGAAGGTAGTCCTGATACGGGGACCAGAGCCTCTAAAGGGAGGGGAATGGTAAGCGGCACAGTGCTCACAAGAAAAGAACACAGTTAAAGTGAAGTAGTACTGAAAAACCCAATTAACATGATACATATTTGACAATGGACACATTTGTGAAATATAAGGATGGAGGACCCACTACACCAGATATCCGATATAGCCAAGAGGAGAAAACGGTCTTGCTTAGACCCAAAAGTAAATGTTGCATGACGACAAGAGGTAGGAGGGGCTGGATCAGCCAATTTTAAGGCCTCCAGCCCTCCTACAAATCCAGGTATCACCTTGTATTTGTATCCTGTGATGATGCTGGTTTCACCCAGAAATACTCCAGTAGATCCTAGTGTATCCTTTTAAAAGGTCACATGCAAAAGTGCATGTGACCTTATGCCACATTTACTATGTTACCATGATAAAAATGGCAACATGAGAATCTCGCATTGCATGACGGCACATGCACATGTTGCTAGTGAAAGGTCGCATACCTTTAAGCAGAATCGTAGCACCATCTTAGCTCTATACTACCGGGTAACACAACTTATATCTTGTTGAACTACACCTCCAATTACTTTTTTGTGACCTTTTAAAAGTGATCCCATCCTAGTACATTAGCCTCACTTTATGGCATTATTTTATTTATACCACAATGTAAAGATGTTTCACTTGGTCAACCAAGGATGTGCATGATAAGTGTATGCAGTTTAGAACTAATAGTTAACAATGAACAAATTAGTTCTGGGCTGCCTATACAGGAGGGACTATGGTTCAGAGGTCCCATGCTTTTGTTTCATGCAAAAAACAGTGGTTGCTGGCAAAGCATAATTACCTTTGATCTCTGTAAATGACCTGCAGTAAGCTGTTTAACTTAGTTACACTAATGAAAATGAACAGTGGGAATTCTCAGGGAGAGGAGTAGCAATGATGTTACCTTGGGAAACCTGCGGAGCATTTACTGAGTTTGTTTTCATGGGAAGCCATCCAAGAGCCTACATTTAATTTTGGCAAAGTGTTGGTGCCTTGTGTATAACAAAGAACAGATCAGAATAAGGAAGAGGAATTTATAAACCCTGGGAAGAGGAAAGTCTGCAAAAAATGAATAATATCCTGATGCTCCACTCATACCTTCTCCATTTTAAAGTGGTAAGTGCATATTTATTTTTAACCCCTTAAACAGTAGAGAGGTTGCCAACTCCTTACCGAGCAGTTTGTTGGGGACCTTTCTAGGATTCAAGGTCTTAAACTTGCTAACCATTTGATTGCCAGAGGGATACAGCACCCCTCTGGCACCCAAAGGGTTAACTTGCATAAGATATGATGCCCGTATTATTAAAGCCAGTGCTGAGAATAACTTTTTTTTTTTTTTTTTTTTACTTTTCTTTATTTATAAATGCAAGAAATTATTCCAAAGCATTGCTTCACAGTGATCTGGAAATGTCTCTAGCATCCAGAGGGTTAATTTGTGTGTTTTACATTGTCTTTAGCTGTTAATCTAGAACAGGCATAAGCAATATTTTGATCTCGATCTCTTGGGAACTACAACTCCCATCATCTGCTATTGTCAGTTGCTTGGGGATGGCAAGAGATGTAGTCTCCAACAGCTGGAGAGCCAAAGGTTGCCCACTCATGCCCTGATATAGATATTGTTTGATGTCATTCATTTTACTGTGCAATTGAAATGTCACTGCACATCTCTGAGTATTTGGCATCTTTACAATGATTGCTTCATTAACCCTTTGTTGTACCAAAGGGGTGTGCAATGCATTGTTCTGCAAGTACATGGCCTACATTTTCCCCAGTGTCCACTGCAGACCAAAAACACAGATCTGCACTGAGCTCATGTAATACACATTTCCCAGTGTTAGATCACACACTGAGGCTGATGTACTTAGTAGAACTGGACAATTCTGAGGTAAATCAGTTACATCGCGGGGAGAGCTACAAATTTGCAATGCATTGGAGACTTTTCTAGTATGTAAGAGCTTAAAAGTTCAATTCAACTCAGTAGGAATTTGGAAATATGCAGAGAAGTTGGTTTTCTCTGTAACTGCTCCCTTTACCTTTTCTTAATACATCAGCCAACGACTGGTGGGGTATGATGGGAATTATAGTCCAGAAGCAGTCGGAGGGCCTCATTTTATCCATCCCTGGTTTATTGGCTTATTGAAACTTTTATACCAAGTGTAATACATGAAATGTGATTAGCAATGGGACTGTGGAATAACAGAAGATTGCAGAGAGGGGTACTGGAGTTCTGATACAGTGGTAGTATACTGTAAAATCTTGTGTATAATATGCACAATATTGCTCCCCTTCATTGGCCAGAGACTGCTACAGCTTACTTGCAGAAATTCTCCGTCATTGTCAGAGGCTGGATAGAGGGAGAGGAGCAGAGGAAGAGTGACAGACTGCGGGTACAGAGCTGTACCCACAATCTGCCTGGAAGGAAGACGCGAGATCATCTTAACATGCTTAATTTTGGCCAAGCAAAGACTTAAACAAAAGAATTACAATTGCATACCAGCTAGTCGCTCTATAACCTTCCATTATAGACAAACTTGTATAGAGTTGATAGATCCCCTTTAATGGCCATACCTGACTGCAGTATTAAGGATACTTATCTAGGTAAATCATTCTGTAACATTATAGTCACAATTGCTCCCTAGGACAGAAAATACTGGTCTTTAATCCCATGAATGCTAGAGATGTCTCCAACGCTTTGAGAATGAAAGCTTTACAGGCATCGCTAGCATCTATGGGGTTAAAACAAGATACTTTTGTGTTCTTGAAACCTCTTGACAGTTAGCTGTATATACATTAGTCTAAAAGTTCATGTAGCATATAAAGTCTGAAATTGTTCTCTCTGGTGCTAGCATACTTTAAGGTTTGTGATACATTGTTATTAATTCAAGGAATTCAGCACAAATATTTTAACAGGAAAGTCTACAAAGCAAGATAAGTAAAGCAATTTAAAAAAAATGACCTTGAGCAATGATGGTGGGTTCCTTACACTTTTTTATATAACCTTCCTTCATTAGGCCTAGGAATACATGGATGGAATCCAGATGATTTCACCAACCTAGCCTTATCTGCCTGCAATGTGCAGTACATACAAGGTCATCTACCAGTCATGAGCCTTAACAGGTTATGGCTGAGAGGCCTTAAAGGGGAAGTAACACCATAAAACACCACAGGCTGGCTTGGATTTACTTGTACTTTAGACTACTATAGTATTTAAATATTTTTTTACAGCAAAACAAGTATCATGAAAACAAGCCAAATTTTAACTGCAAATCGTTGAAATAACTATCACTGTGCAAGTAAATGCTAGTTCATTAAACTACTGCAAGTTTTCACCAGTTTAAACGTTATCATACATTTGTTATTTGGCATAGGGGATTGTGGCTTAAAGTCAGGATGTCCAGGATTTCACAAAGTCAGCGGCCTCCTACATTTGCCAGTGGGTTTTGAGGTTAGATACACTGTGCAGGTAAACTACATTTATAACTTTTATTCTCATTTCTAAATTTAATGGGGGTGCATTTTAAACCCAGATAGTACCATAACTACATAGTTCAGAGAGTGCATCTGTGACCAGATATGGCATCCTTCTGCACCTTCATGTGGGTCTTTGTACTCTTATGTGGGCATAGAGCTTAAGGGGAACTACTTAAAAGAGGGGCTGGTGAGACACTCAGGTGGGCACAATAACTCTTCCTGCCATCTGGGTCCTCTCAACTTTATTGAAAGGACCCTTGTGCAAAGTTCATCCTCTCTCCACTGTTTATATCAGAGTTCATCAGTCCTCATCAGTCGAGCCAGTCACATGAGGAGAGGAGAGTCATGCTGACTGGCTGGTCTGGGCCTGACTCTATGATGTGGCCAGTGATTGGCAGATTGTGCCATATGGAATAAAAGGGAACCCACAGTGCTCCTGCCATTCTCAGCTGAGACTCAGATGGACCTCCATTGAGTAAGTTTTAATATATATATATATTTGTATTCTGCCATAATAAAAGTGGTCACTTATGGAGGCTTCTACGCACAGCTTAGTGAGTATAGTACGGAGTGAAAACTGGTCCATGTGTTCTTCCATCACATACTGAGTGATTTCTAACCAGTTCAGTGTGCTGTGGAAGAATATGGGGGCCATCCCTCATTCTGTACAATTATCACGTGGAGGAGCCTTCATAAGTGAGCACTTTGACCATAGCAGCAACCGTCTTCTGCTTCAATGTGTCTTTACCTGTGGTGAATGCAGTATGTATCAGTAAACTATAGACCTCCAGTTGCAACTAGTCTATTAGTCCTATCATACTCAGCCTGAAGAAGAGGTATGAGTAATGCATCTCACAGGTCAATGAGACTTAACTGCTATAATTCTGCTTTGCAGTTCAGTCCCTTCTTGAGGGATCACTGAAGCTCACAATGCAGGACCAGCTTTGTTGGTAGGTCTACTCCTAGAGGGGCAGATCTGTTATAAGGCACTATTCATAGTTATGTTAAAAAATAGTTGTGTCTATATAAAGTGTTATAGGGTTTAACAAAATAGAATGTGCTGCACATTTTTTGCAGAATTTCACAACTGACAAGTCACTCGGGCGCCCTCTTACATCCTTTGAAGAGGGTCCTCGGAAAGGATACTTTATTACCCACACAGTTTCGAGGTTGTATAAACTTTTTAATGCTACCCCTTTATCTACGAAGCCACATTTTCTGTGGAAATGGGAGATTGAACTTGGCCTATTGTGCACTATGATTCAACTGAGAAATATTATTCGCTCCCTTCTATCCTGCACTCGAGATTTAGCTGGCAGGGAGGCTAACTTCAAATTTCTTACTAGGTGGTATTACACGCCAGAGAAACTTGCTGTTGTGTTCCCACTCTGTTCCCCCACTTGCTGGAGGTGTAATGTCCATATGGGCACGATGTTTCACATTTGGTGGGATTGCCCTAAAATTAAACCCTTTTGGTTGCAGGTGGTGAAGTGGCTCGGAGACACCTTAGATGTAACTCTCCCGATAATCCCTACTTTGTATTAACCGATGTTTGACCCAAGTGTATTTCAGTAATGGCTCATGGTAGAGTACTCTTTAGGATTCTATCCACCACAGCTAGACAGCTTATCCCTTTGCATTAGAAGAGCAGTATTACACCTACTGTTCAGGAATGGCAAACGAAGGTTCAATCACGAATGCAATTGGAGGAGTTGCATGCGGGAGTGATGGGGGGTGGAAGGGGTTTCATGATATTTGGGATGCTTGGTCGAAACTTAAGGTCTCTCTTCCTTTGGAGGACTCAGGGAGGATGTCCGCTGCTGGTTCAGTGAGGTAATGTGCCCCAGGCTCGGACTGGTTGCTTGGTTGATCTCTCTGTATCTATTCCTCTTTCTGTTTTTCTCCCTTTCTTTTGTTCTTTCCCTAAGGTGCTTGCTCGCCTTTGGACAAGGTTGTGTCCTTTCTTCTTCCCCAATCATTCTTCTTGAACCCTTCCACTATAAACGCTCCAGTTGCTCTCTCGGATCCCTAAATCTGAAAGCAATTTGTACAATCACCCTGACCTGATGATGGAATTGGTGTTCTAATACTATATGCCTAGATTTTTACAGTATATGCATGCTGGTTATTTACTGTTTATACTTACATTACGTTTCTGTATTGTTTTATTGGCTACTTAATTTCTTGACCTATAATGTGGTTTCATATACATCTGTCATTGTAAATTTGTGATCTTCCCAATAAAGCTGTTTGAAACAGAAAAAAATACAAATATTCACAAGAATCCTTGATTTAAAGGGATATGTGGTCCCTTTATGCTGAAGAAAGTATGTTCCTTTTATTCTACATGTATCAGTCAGCAAGGCGTGAATAATACCTAATTTGGTTCAAGACAGTATTTGCCTCTGAAAAGCAACATTGTAACAGACCATATTTATAATTTCTTGAAATAACTTTGTGCCCTTAAATCAGTGATTCTCAACCAGGGTGCCGTGGCACTTTGGTGTGCCATGGACATCAGCTTAGGGTGCCCCATGTTTTCTATGAAGACTAGCAAAAATGGACTTTTAAATAAAGATTTATAGAAATTGTTATGCATATTATGCTTAATTTTGTTATTATGATTGTAAGACCTAATATTAGCTGTATATTTATTTATTGTACCTTGATTATGCCCTTGATAAAGTATATGAAATATGTTAGGGGTGCCCCGAATGTTCTAGATAACTTGTTAGGGGTGCCCTGAGCAAAAAAAGATTGAGAACCACTGCCTTAAATGGATGTTGCTGCATGGTATCTGGGATATTCAGTAGACTGCTGGGGCTTTGAAGCAGTGTCTTTTATATATAGCTAATACCAACAACACCCAATACCTAATCTAATACCTCACAACACCCAACACACCACAACAACATACTTCTTTTAAATTCTTTTAAACTGGTTCTTGTAGCACACTTTGTACGGCAAAACATTCTGTGGTAAATTTACAAAATTAATTTTGTGACAAAACGAATTTAGTCTGAAAATATATATTTTGTGACTCTAAAAATGTGTGAGACAAAAATTATTTTGTAACAATAAAACAATTAATTTTGTGTGACAAAATGTATTTTGTGACCAAACAAAATCAATGCTGTTAGACAAAATGTATTTTGTGACAAAATAATCAATTTCCTTTTGACAAAATGTATTTTTGACAAAAAACACAATTCAGTTGACAAAATCCATTTTGTGACAAAAAGATTTCTTTTTAGTAACAATATATATTTTGTGAGAAAATACATTATTTTTGTTTGACAAAATGCATTCATTGTGTGTGACAAAATATATTGTGAGACAAAATCTATTTTGTAACAAAAACAATCTTGTAAAGCAAAATATATTTTGTGGCTAGAAATGTTTTTACTACAAAATCTTTTGTGGCAAAAAATGGATTAATAGTGTTAGACAAAATCTATTTTTTTCTGAAAAAATAAATTATTTTGTAGAACTAAATCTATTTTGATATCAAAACAATATATATACAAATCCTCTTTTGTAAAGCTTCTTAACAAATTAGATAGACATAACTATTCTTTTCCACTGCTTCTATGGACAAAATAGTCAGTTGACAAAAAGGTACTGTATGTATTACATATCACAAAATGGCTACAAGACCTAGGGCTTTAAAGGAGCAGTAAACTTTTGATGTGAAAGTACATATTGTAACATAGTATATAGTAACATAGTAATTTAGGTTGAAAAAAGACATGCATCCATCTAGTTCAACCCTTTACCATCGTTGATCCAAAAGAAGGCAAAAAAAAAAAACCCTCAATACAGCAATTTCAAATTCTGCCTTGAATGGGGAAAAAATTCCTTCTTGCTTCCAAATAGCAATCAGATTTCTCCTTGGATCAACAAGCCCTAACTAAATATTAATCCCTATACTAACGTACATAGCCCTCTATGTTCTGCTCTTTTAAATAAGTATCCAGGCCCTTTTTAAAGGCATCCAATGTATTCGATAGCACCACCTCTTCAAGCAGTGAATTCCATACCTTTATTGTCCTTACTGTAAACAAACCCTTCCACTGCTGTAGATGAAATCTCCTTTCCTTAAGTCTAAGCGGGTGGCCCCTTGTCCTTTGTACTGTTCTGTTAATGAACAGGTCTTTGGAGAGCCCTTTGCATGGGCACTGAACATATTTAAATAGTGTTATCATATCCTCTCTAAGACACCGTTTTTCTAGTGTGTACAAGTTTAACTTTTCTAGCCTTTCTTCATAACTTAAACTTTCCATTCCCCTTACTAGTTTTGTAGCTCTCCTCTGCACTCTCTCTAGTTCCATAATGTCATTTTTCAGAAAGGGCACCCAGAATTGAACAGCATATTCTAGGTGGGGTCTTACCATGGACCTGTAAAGAGGCTATCACGGTGCCCGTGATTCGTGTTGTTCAGTGTCTGTCACTTGCTGAGTTGTCACGATTGGCTGTCTGTGATTAGCCCTCCTCACACAGCCTTTTTAAACCCAGGCTGAGCACTTCCAGGTTGCCCTTTCGTGGTGTTTCTGACTTCACTCTGCCTGACCTGCTTGTCAGGCTTCTGGGCCTGTTCCTGCTGTTCCTGCTGTACTTGCTGATCCTGTGTTCCAGTGTTCCTGTGTGCCTGTATTCCAGTGTTCCTGTGTTCCAGCACCTCGCGGGTTAATCTTACTGAGTTCCTCAATCTCCTGGTCCAGCCGTCGCTCCGGCGACATTGTTCTTCTCGCTGCTGATCATACATTGTTGGCTCCAGCGTGCAGACGCTGGTTTACTCCACTAAAACCTGGTTGCGATATACATTGTTGGTTCCAGCGTGCTGACGCTGGATTACTCCACTAAACCTGGTTGCGATTACATTGTTGGTTCCAGCGTGCGGACGCTGGTTTACTCCCCTAAACTTGGTTGCGATATACATTGTTGGTCCCAGTGTGCGGACGCTGGTTTGCTCCATTAAACCTGGTTGCGAGATACACTGTTGGTTCCAGCGTGCGGACGCTGGTTTACTCCATTAAACTTGGTGGCAACATTTACTGTTGGTCCCAGCGTGTGGACGCTGGTTTACTCCATTAAACCTGGTGGCGACATCTATTATTGGTCCCAGCGTGCGGACACTGGTTTACTCCATTACCTGGTGGCGTTATTTACTGTTGGTCCCAACGTGCGGACGTTGGTTTGCTCCTGAATGATCCAGTACTTTGGCCAGGTCGCTGTTCACTCCTATGCAGTCGTCTGATTATCCCTGGCAATAGACTTATGCTGAGTAAGATCATTATTCCTATTTCTCTCTGCTGTCTTAGTCATCTGACAGCTGGTCTACTCGCTCAGGCTGCCCTGCCCGGTATTGGTAAGGCCGGTAGAACCTTGTATGTTACCATCCTTAAGGTTGCCTTACCCGGTATTGGCAGGGCCGGTAGAGCCTACTACAGTACTCCTTTGGGCTGCCTTGCCCGGTATTGGTAAGGCCGGTAGAATCTTGCACATCACCATCTTGAAGGTTGCCTTACCCTGTATTGGCAGGGCCGGTAGAGCCTCCATTCCGCATTCCTTTGGGCTGCCCTGCCCGGTATTGGTAAGGCCGGTAGAACCTTGTAATTCACCATCTTTAAGGTTGCCTTACTCGGTATTGGCAGGGCCGGTAGAGCCTCCATTCCGCATTCCTTGGGCTGCCTTGCCCGGTATTGGTAAGGCCGGTAGAACCGGTATATGCCAGCTCACGGTTGCCTTACCCGGTATAGGCAAGGTCGGTAGAGCCTGTCATTTTACTGTCAATTGGGTTGCATTGCCCGGTATTTAGGCACGGCCGGTAGAACCTATTGTATTTGCTATTACTGTTGTATTGTTTTGTATGTTTACCCTACGGGGACTGCCTTTAACTTTTAATAAAGTTAAGTTTTTACCAAACCTTAAGTCTGAGAGTCTTCAAATCTGTGACAGAGGCATAATAATATCTTCCTCCCTTGAGTCAATGCCCCTTTTACTACATGCCAATATCTTATTGGCCTTTGCAACTGCCAGCTGGCACTGCATGCTACTGCTAAGTCTATTGTCTACCATTTCTCCCAAATCCTTTTCGTTAGTAGATTTCCCCAGAGAAACACCATTTAAACTATATGTTGCATTTTTATTACTAAATAATTATTTTATATAAATAATATATAAATATAAATAAAGACTGTATAGTAGGGATTTTCCTGTTGAGTAAAATAAAGGTACCCCCACTGTTGAAATGCATATTTCAAGACTTATTATAGTTTAAACTATTGTTTTTCACACTAACAGTGCCATCTACGTGTCATATTCCAATTACTAATAATAATCTATTATTATTTGAGAAGAAAGTCACTGCCAAAGACTTCTCCACAGAATGTGGAATAAGCTGTTGAGTCATGCTGGCAGTTAGGACTTTCAGGAAGTAATCACACTGTAATTCACTTCCACTTTATTTGAACTGTTATAACATTTTAATAAAACAAGTGACGGTGATGGGAGTACCCTTGTTTTACTCAGCAGGAAAAGCCTTATAACATATAGGTTTTCAAAATGTTTGCTGCTCCTTTATGCATGATCTCTGGGGAATTCAGCTGCCTCAGATAGTTGCTAGCAATGCCACAGGTTTTCTCAATGCTGTTTGGTAGCGTAAATCCCTATTATGTTAATTACATGATAATTCAATTAGGGTTGCCAAATCATCTCATTAAACAGGAACATATTAAAATGCATACTGCAGGGCTGTAGTGACTATTACTGGACTGCAGTAGTTACCATGTAGCCCTGCAGCATGCATGTATTTTTAAAGGGATGATCTGGCAGCCCAAATTCAATGTCAGTTTTGTAACACACACACAATCACTTCATCTCTGACGCAAACACAACTCATGATTTATAGTCTGCTGAGGAATATCTTGGTTCTTTACATATTCATAACTAATAACAATGTGCTTGATAAATAGGTTTGGATTAGGATCCACCAGTTCATGTCAGAATTTGGTATTAGAGCTTGACCTTTACACTGTGGCTGTTCTACTAAGTACAACTGCAGAAATTCTAGGAAAGCCAAGTGCACCACTGTGAACCATTACAATTCCCATTGGGCTATATTGTTCGTTTAATCACCTGTATACTAGAGATATTCCTAACACCTTGCAAACATCAAAGTGTTCAAATCCCCATTTACATGAACTGGAATGTTGGACATTTTGCTCCAGTAAAGCTCCTCTCTCTTAGTGTATATTGCCCACTGTAGCATGATATAACAGGGTCTTAGATATGAATAGGATACTATGTGAAATGTAATTCAATACACTAAAGAGATACAGTTCTGGGGTGGACCAAATGAGCTATAGGGGACAAATTAAAAAAAAATTCCAATGATTTACAATGAACTTTTAACCTTAAATGAAAAAGGTGTCCAACACATGCAGAAGAAATTCTTATTATATTTTGTTCATAAATCACCAACTTATTCCTTTGCACTGCACAATAGGGAACAGATATACAGAAATGTAAAACAGTATAGACAGGACATAGACTACAGAAGGTATAGGAGGCCCTGCTCATGAGAGCTGATAGTCTAGAAGAAGGTAGGATGGGACACAGAAGGTGTAAGTGCTACAGTATGTAGGTGCCTCCTACCATGTGAACTGCAGGTCAGTGGACTGAAGATGTGGTCTGGACATGTAGTAAGCAATGAGGTCCTGATGGGGTGGTGAGTGGGACAGTGATGTAGAAGGGAAATGAGGATGAGTAGAGTTTGGTCAGCTGTTGATATGGCCATGTTCACAAGTTTGGGGCAAGTTGCTAATTTGCCATGAATAGGTGTGTTTTCAGGGAAAGTTTGAAGGTTGTGAGAGAGTCTGATGGGCTGGAAGAGGGAATTCCAGAGCTCTGTTGCAGCTCAGGAAAAGTATTGCAGGAGGGAATGGGAGGATGTAATTAGAGATGCAGGGAGAAGAAGATTGCTAGTGGGAGTCCATTTGGAAACAAGAGCATGTAAGAGGAGCAATGTGTGGGGTAGAATCGTTTGGAGACAGAATTCATTATAGACTGCAATTAGGTTAGTCGGGTGAGATGGAGGACAATTAAGAGGGTATTGCAGCAGCTAAGATGGGACATAATGAGTGTTTGCAATACAATTTTAGTAGTCACACGTGTGAGAAAAGTCAGAATTATTTAGCTGTTGCATAGACAGAGGCTGCATGGACTGAAAATTGACTGTGGGGAATTATGGATACGGGCAGAGTCAAAGGTATCCTAAGCAGGGTGTTTTGGAGGTTGGGATGATAGGGGTGTTATTAACTGAGTGGGAACTTTCAAGGGAAAATCTGGTTGGAGAGTGGGGGAATATTATTAGTTCTGCTTTCATTGTGTTGAGGTTTAGATGGCGTGAGGACACCCAGGAAGACACAGAAGAGAGACAGTTAGATACAATGGACACAAGGGAAGAGAAGAGATCTGAGGAGGGAAGATACATTTGGGTGTCTTCAGCATAAAGATGTTGATAGGAGTTTGCAAAGGGACAAGGATTAAATTGAAAAGAGCAAGGGGCCTATGACAGAGCCTTGTGGTACTCCAGCAGACAGTAGCAGTGGTGAAGAAGTGGGGCAAGAAAAGGAAACACTAAAGGAACAGTTGGAAATGTAGGATGTGAACCAAGAGAGGGCAGTGTACCAGAGGCTATTGCAATGGAGGGCTTGAAGAAGGAGTGTGGGCTCAAAAGCAGCTGGGAGATCCAGGAGAATGAGTAAGGAGTAGTGGCCATATTACTTAGCAATACATTAAAATAATGCATTGGAGAGCTCACTAGCACCCATGGGGTTAAAAGTACCATTCAAATAATTGCATCGTTTAATATCTCCCCTGTGGTGCAGTTGGTTTGCTTCAGAATTGCACCTCTTTAGCTTACTGAATGATGCCAACATTGCTCTGTTGATCTCCTATATTATTATTTATAGAAAAGTCTTACCTGACCTTTACCTTTTTGTGCATACACATTGTTTTCCATACAAGAGATGTAGCTCAGTCATGTCTGATTGCTCTGGAGTTTGTTTTACTGCAATGTGCTAGAGAACATTTGGTCAGATCAACACCTACAGAGACTGAAGTCCTGAAATGAAAAGGGTTCATATCATGTAAATATTGTTTACTTCTAGGCAAGTACATTTCCTGATTTGGTACAGGAAACCTTTTTGCAGCCATAAAACCACTTGTACCATTAAAGGAGAATTAATAGCTACTAGTAACACACACACACACACACACACACACACACACGTACACACTTAGCTTAATATCTTGGGGTAAATCCTAATTGCTCTATGAATTTTGCACTTGTGCCTTTGTTCAAGAGGCAAAAATCCTCAAACTATCCTGGATGTCATGTCCAAGGAGGCAGACATGATGGTTACTGGCAGTCTTTTCAGACTGAAACAAGCAAACTGCCTGACCTTAAGATTACCATGGACATGACATCCAAGGCTGAGTGAAGATGTTATCTGCCAAACCAGGGGCAAGGGGCCATTTTTCAACTTCAACTATTTTGTTTCCCATTTTTCTCTCTGATATTGAGCTCCCTGTATCTGGTTTCAGAGAGCTTTCTGTCATGGACTGGGAAAGCAGGTACAATGAGGTGATTGTACAACAAGATTTCTGTGTTAATTCATGGGACACTGGAATTGATTTTTAGATACTTAATCTGCCTGACACCAATTTACTAAGCTATGTACACCAAAATTCCATTCCTTTACACTGCTTGTGCTGAAAGGAGTACAATAGGGCAGTCTAAGGGCATTGATTTCCTCTACAATATAATTAATGCAATGTAATAAACAAGGCATGAAGTAAATAGCATGATTTTAAGTAATTTCTCAGGTCATTCTGTGGGGCTGGTATACGGTGCTTGCTGGCAATCAAGTCCTAACAATAGCAGAGATTGAACTTTGGTTTACTCATACAATATAGTGCAAACCCTGTAGTGCAGTCACTTGTGTTAGATGCAGAACACTAGTAGAGTAAAAGTGATACCTTAATTGATCAAGTGGCTCTAAGATGCAAGCTTTCAAGACAACTAGGTCTCTTTAGTAAAAATAAGAATGAAAGGTAAATACACAATACATGACATAACTATCACGGTGCCCGTGATTTTTTTTCTGTCACTCTCACTTGTGCCGCGCTCCTATTGGTTGAGCCTGTTTGGCCCGCCCCTGGTGACCTTTTTATACCTGACCATTGGCACCTGTCAGGTGCCCTTTCGTGGTGTTCCTGAGCCAGTATTGCTGTGCTGTGTTCCTGTGTTCCTGATTCCGGTATACCGATTTGGCTTGCTTAGACTTTGTTCCTGTGTTCCTGCTCCGTGATTTGACCCGGCCTGGCTGACGTTGCTGCTCGTGACCTGATCTGGCTTGTCTGAGAACCTGCTCCGTGATTCGACCCAGCTTGGCTGACGTTCCTGTGCGTGACCTGATCTGGCTTGTCTTGGAACCCTGCTCCGTGATTCGACATGGCCTGGATGACGTTCCTGCTCCGTGACCTGCACCGGTTTCACCAACCCAGACTACGGTTCAGCTTTCTGCTGTCGCCGAGGCGACATTCTGACTTCCTCCAGTGAACTGTACTCCTGCTACTGCAGCTGTTAACCCGTGCAGAGCTGAACTCCTGCTAACAGAGCCGTTTCCGTGCAGAGCTGTACTCCTCCTACTGAGCCGTTAACCCATGCAGAGCTGTACTCCTCCTATTGAGCCGTTAACCCGTGCAGAGCTTATTCCTGCTTACTGAGCCGTTCCCTGTGCAGAGCTGTGTCCCTGGTTCTGAGCCTCCAGTCTGGTACAGAGCATTGCTACTCTTGCTGAAGCAGTTACATTTCCAGCCACTATTACTGCTGAGCCGGTTCAGTATAGCCTTGTGAGGTGACGGTTCATACCACTCCTTGCAGTATAGTTGGTTTACGTTACCGTGCCCAGTGTAGGCGCTAGGACTTTAGCTGCTGCTGTGCTAGTCTCTGTTATTATGCCCGTGGGGGCTGTTGGCTCAAGCTCTTGCAATCCAGTTGCTTCCATTATCACGCCCATGGGGGCTATTGGCTCAAGCTCTTGCAATCCAGTTGCTTCCGTTATCACGCCCGTGGGGGCTATTGGCACTAGCTCTTGCAATCTGGTTGTCTCCGTTATCACGCCCGTTGGGGCTATTGGTTCAAGCTATTGCAATCCGGTTGCTTCCGTTATTACGCCCGTGGGGGCTACTGGCTCAAGTTTCAGCAGGCTCTGGGTCGCAGGTTCTTTTTGCTGAACAGTTATCTCCGTTTATGAACTTTAGGTGTTGAGTTTACTCCACCATTCACTGCCTATTTCCACCCTGGGCGTGCCAAACACCACAACTGAGACGGACTGATTACTGTGTTAACCCTTGTATCTCTGTTCTCAGTATCTGTTATGTGCCTGAGCTATTAAGTTATTATCTGTATATCGGTCCTATTTTTGCCTCCTTGTATTACTCAGTGCTGCCTACAGAGGGCGATCCTTCCTTTTATTTTTTTTTTGTTTAATAAAACTGTGTTTTATTTCACTAACTGATCTGAGAGTCTTGAAAACCGTGACAATTCCATGAAGAAAAGACCTAGTTGTCTTGAAAGCTTGCATTTTACAGTCACTCAGTTAACCAATAAAGGTTTCACTTTTACTCTACTAGTCTCCTGCTTTTTCTATGGCTAACAAGGTACCATGCTTTACCCTTGTGTTAGATGCTAAAGCCAGAAGAACTGTGCTGGCACATTCATATATTCACCCTAGTGATCCATTGTAAGAAAAGCTATAATGCAAAAAAGACATAGCATATAGAGCACACAGTGATGCACATACATTATTACCTTGTGTTCCTGTCCTGCTTTGATGGTTGAACGACCAGAGAATCAGGGAAATAGAGATCCAGGGTCCTTACAGTCAGAGACATAAAAGTGTTAAAAAACAAACAAAACAAAAATACGCAGGTGAAGATACACAAAAAGTATAGCCAATATGACTTTACATATTATGGTCTTGCTGAATATGTAGCGTCTAAATGAAATTATTATCCCTTTAATTTGTAGGCGGCAGTGAATGGCCAGATATCAATGTTCAAGGTTTCTTAATAAAAATATTATTAAAATCTAACTCAGGATATTGCTCTGAGATTAGAACCTTCCCTTTTCCTACAGAAACTGCAATCTCCTGTATTTGTCAGATCACCACAGTTATGACATATACAGCACATCTCACTTGTTATAATCCTAGGGTTCAAACACCTACACATTCAATGGAAGATTATTTTTAATAACATATTTTAGGTCTTCTGCACCAGTCAGAATGTTTACAAATAAAGAGTAGGAGTGAATAATGTATGAAAGGGTTCCTAAAAGGCTAACCTGTTTACCTACACTGGTCCTGGGTTACTGTTAGCCACCCCAAGTGGCAGCAGTAGGGAGGAGTTACTCAGATTAGGGCAGTGATCTTGACAGGAGTGGCCAGGGGAGCTTTGTTTTTCAAAATTACTGCAGAGTTGATTGGGGTGTTGGTTTTGACAATTTTTGCCAGAGGGCGTGGTTTTGCCTGGAAAAATCATCACAGAGTTTCTTAATTTCCACCTCCCATCCTCCTCATTTCTCCCTACCAACAGTAACTTTACCTCGCTATTTACCACCCTCCCTTTCGCCCATTTTCTCCTCTTTTCCACACTTTTACTATTTTGCCTCCTCCTTCCTTAAGCCACCTTGACTCCCACCTCCCTCCCTTTTGCCTCTTTGCCCCTCCTTTTTTCTGCTTTGCATCTTCATCTTTCCCACCCATCCTTTTGCCTATTTGCCTCTTCAGCTCTCCCTTTTGATGCTTTCACTTTTTCCGCTTTGCCTCTTCACCCCCCACCTTCCCTTTTCGCTGTGGCCAGACGCTAGGTCATGTGTGTGTGTGTTACTGCATGGGCGATGCCATGATACTATTTGCTAGTATGTATATCATATGTGTGTGTATGTGTTCACTGCTCCTTTGAGCAAATTAGGAGTTAAGCTCTGATAGTTTACTCTAGAATTGCTTCACTTTGCATTTATGCATATGTCCCATAGTTTACTTTTCATGGTCATGTTTTGGAATGTAAAATTATCTCATCTTCTCTCCTGGTTAAGAAGAGATGTCCCAGTTGTTTGTGCAGATCCCCACAATAAAGGCATGTGTTTAGAAAAACTGTCTCAAAAATGTTTCAGTCAGACATCCTCAAAGAGAAGTTCTCCAAGAGAGTGCCGTAAAATAGGTTGATTTTGTAACTCTGGGAATTCTGAACAGTTGGGAAAAAGTTAATCAGAGTCCTACAATAAATGAAAGCAATATTAATAGAAAACACTATCTGACTCATACCTCTATCAGCATTACCGTACATACACAAACTTTCTTAGTATTTATAACAAATGGAGCAGCAGGAACAGCTATTAATTCAATACTAGTCTCTTCCAGTAAGTGAGAACCGGTAACACTGTAAATTCAATCCAAAGTGTATTTAGTCTACTTTCTTAACCCCTGGATGACATGTAAATGTTTAGAGACTACAGCAGCTTGTACTGGGATAAAATGTGCAAGATTTCAAATTAAGGTGAAAAGGAGCTCTTTTGAGAGGCAAACGGTCTCAGTGTATGTGTAAAGAGTGAAAGATGGCAACTTGGAGGTAGAAGACAAAATGCTAAGCAGCTCCTGTGTTGAAAGGGATAGTTGAAGCTGGGATTTTGAGATGTGAGCATGTCTATTGTTATTATACTGGGAAAAAGAGATGCTAAACACATTTTACAGCACTTGCTCATAGGTCTAGTGTGTGGCTGTTCTTGTTTCTTTTGATGCTTTTCCATCTATACCAGCTCCATCAACAGGTCAGGTGGTAAGATTAAGAGAATGTGGAACAATCACAATGACTGAGCCACAGATTACCCACCTGTTTGCAAGAAAGGACATCCAGGAAACCTGCACGGTTGGTGTGTGCTAAGAACTAACATTGAGAAGCATTGGTCTATACTGTTAATCATTTGGATGATGTTTTTGCTCCAATACTAAACTTATTTGGGGATTGTTTCTTTCTTCTCATTATTGTAACTGAATATGTTTTCTCTAGTTCAGTATGCATATATTAGCCATTCCAAGGTACAGTTGTTTTGGGCAAATAATAAAGGGGATCTCTAAATCTAATTATGACTAAGGGCCTTATGTTCAAATAAAAAATTTGGAATAATTCTGGGTCAAGCCAACCACACCACAGGGTACAAATACAAATACCCCAAATTTCCACTGATTTAAATGGGGCTTTTAAATCCTTGAATGTTAGGGTCATCTCTGGTGCATTGAGTAGCCCCATTTAAATCAGTGGGATTTTTGTACATTTTTCTCTCTCCTCTCTGGCATGATTGGTTTTCTCCTGAGTTGTTCCATCTCATCTTTATATATAAGGGTTGTAAACCTTGAAATCTATTTTTCCACTGAATCTTACCTCCTTGCATTTGAAATCCATTATTTTTAAAACCCTTCTTTCTGCCAATATATCAGTTTGGTATTATCCAGGTGGAGGCCTACAAACATCCACCTTAAGTGGCCTCGAAAACAGAGATCTATTATTGGGGATATATGGAAAAGTCTGTAAAGAACACCTGCCTCATGGGAAATTCCAAGTTTGCTGTCAGCTGCAGAGGGTTATTAATGCCTAAAATGAATGTGCATATAAGCACCTGGGTGTATTTTTGGTGAGGTTCTTACCTATATGCTTAGATGGTTGTTTTGTGCCTCTACCTGTGTTTATATATTTCTGCAGTTAATGCGAAACTGGTGTACAGGGTTCATCAGGAGAATTATGTGACTTTTGCTTTTAGACAGGCATGTCAAACTCATATACAGTTGAGGGCTGCATACTCAACATTTCACATAGAACCATAATACACTGTCTGACACCCTAGTATTTTTTCACTGTCACTGGTATCCACAGAACAACACATACACTGTCTGCTTTCACTGCCTTGTTCCTCTGTCCACTGGTATTCACAACATGCTCAGCAAGAGAAAATCCATAAAAACGGCTCTTGCTGGCTGTGTATTGCCTTTGGAACAATTCATTTTTTTCTCACATTTAACCTGTTGAATGCAAGAGAGGGGCACAAGACACATTGCAGGGCATTGCTCTGTGCACCTTTCTGGAATTCAAATGGTTAAATGGAAGTTATTTTCATTAACTGAACATGTCACCTTAAAACAAATTTATTTTGTGTTATAAAGAATTAAAATCTGCCTAAAACTTATATTAGCCATTTTCATTACAATAATTAGCCTTTATATTTTGGTGGCACAGTGTAGCACTTTATGCAAATTCCCTGTGCACTTTGTAAATGAGTTATGTTTTTTATTGCTGTCTGTGCTATTAGAAATGCCCCAATTGTGTGAGCTCTGTCTAGATCTGTTCGGAGCGCTGTCTGTGGTAATATTCGCCCCACACATAAGCTAATTAACATAATGGGGGGAGATGCACTTAGGTATGATAAAGAAGTGATAAAGCAGAGATGACTTCTCCAGTGATATCACATCTCCAATTCCTATGTTATTTTAAGGAGCCAATACATTAAGATTTCTCCATCTTTGGAGAGCTTAGTGTATTGGCTCCATAGAATAATATAGGAACTGGAGAAGTTATCTGCACTTTACCATTACTTTATCACCCTTTAGTACATTACGCCCAGTGTGTCATAATGTGCCACCACAATGCATTGCAAATGTCTCCAGCATATTTGAATTGTATTGAGGAATATTTTTTCTGACCAGACACAAATTCATGATTTGATATTGCCTGACTAGATTTTTTATATATACCCTCCTCCTCAGAGGTGTTGCTAACGAAGAAAAGAAATTTTATACCCAACAACATATCTTGTTTACAGCAAAAACCGCTAATTAAATGAAAATACACTCCAGTCTATGTTCGGAAATCTAACAAGCTGCCTTCTGTTTGCTAGATTTACTTTTTATTTTGTTGCTCTTTAGAGATCCTGTCTCTCTGAATTTGTAATATTGTTTAAATTATATCTGCTATTTTCTCCTGATGTGACCTATAAAATTCATTTATGATGTGCTTTTGTAACAGACTGATGAAGACTAGGGGACATATACACAAATGAACGGAGGAGAAATTCTGGAGGGGAAGCCTCGTAGCATGGTGAGAAACCAAATTCTCCCAAACGTTCAATGAATTAAACAAAGCTTTTAACCATCTGAATGCTAAACTGGTCTCCATTGCATTGCTTTGCAATGTACTGGAGACCTCTCTTGCACGCGATGGGTTAAAATCCCCATTTAAATCAATAGGTAGGGTTACTTCTCCCTCATGATGCAGTTTGTTTGCTCCAAAATTGCTCAGGTTTGTGCTTAAGGTGTTAGGCTGCATATTTTGTTTTTTAATTTAACCCTTTGAGTGCCAGAGGGGTACGCAATGCATTGCTTTGCAATGCATTGCGTACCCCTCTGACACTCAAAAGGTTAACCTTAAGGATTCCAGGCAGGTGCCCATTGCATTGATTTGCTATATACTGGATAACCTATTGGCACTTCAAGTGTTAAAGAAGCTATGTTTTTGAATTCAGATACACTGTTGCCCAGGCATGTGGCATAAAGAATTTATACTGCAGAAATCCTTGTTGTCTTAATGGCTAATTCATTTACATGGTTAGTGTGATTCCTCTCGTTTCCCCTTTCCTCCGCAAGGCATTTATTTTGTTATATGCCGCGACTGCATAATGAGCACCTGCTGAGATGGCTTGTGTTAATGCAGTGGTTCTCAAACTTCTTGCTGTCACATAACCCTTTAGTTGTATCTGAAATACCAGTAGAACCATAACAATCCATCCTTTTAACAAAATTGTATGCAACCACAGTTGGGAATGATGGGAGTTGTAGTTTCCAACAGCTGGAGTGCTGAGGATTGCCTATACCTGCTTTAACCCCGTTCATGATAGGGAGGTCTCCAATGCATTGCAAGGGGTTAAAATAAAATAAAACAGTTAACCCAAACTACTGTCGGTGGTTTTAAGTCACAGTTTGGTATTCTATTACCTGTCCTGTGACAAACTACCACTGAAAATTAGCACCCGTTGAAAAGACTGAAAAAGCAGATGAATTTGTGATTCAATTACTTGCAGTGGCTAGTAACACACATTAAGGGACTCTCTATTGTCACGTTAAATTAGTGCCTAGCAAACCTAAGTGTTGATTCCCTAATGTGTGTTAGAAACCACTGATGTTTAATTGAACAGCAGTAAAAAAAATACAAACATGCGCAACTGTTGACCCATAGATGTATTGATATAGGGCCCTAAGTTCCATATCAATAAATCCAAAGTACCAAAAGCATGAGTTACCCCTTTGACTGCCAGAAGGGTGTGCAACGGATTTCAAATGCAATGCATTGTGTATCCCTCTGGCACTCAAAGAGTTAAAAAAATAACCCTTTGAGTGCCAGCAGGGTATGCAAAGCATTGCAGAGCATTGAATACCCCTCTGACAGTCAAAGGATTAATCTCCCTACAGCTAACAGCATCCCATTAACGTTCAATATTTACCTGTAAGTCTGACATCCAGTGGGGTCTCCTGCACCCTGGCCTTCCTATTTAATTCTTCTTCTATATTCTCCTTTCTTCTTTTTCTTCTTGTGTCCTTTTCTTTTTTCTTCATCTGTAAAGTTCTTTCTGCCCCTATAAAATAAGAAGAAGCATTACACTGAATGTCCACTACCGCCGCAGAACAAAAAGACATAAAGCCCCATAGCAGTACCATTTGGGAAGTTGCCCGATCCAAACTAAGGAAAATTTGAGTAGAGACTATCTTTTATAAGGTCAGTCTCTGTTCAAAATGGTTCCCATGCTTCCATTGGCTGGGATGTGTAACTCTTTGAGTGCCAGAAAAGTATCTAACGCATTGCGTTGCAATGCATTAGATATCCCTCTGGCGCTAAAAATGTTACGAAGCACTAGTCTTAGTGAGTTATGATGATATTATAACAAGTAACAACATTTTCTGCGTGAACATAGTATTCCCTCCTTGAGTGATGGCACAAATAGGATCTTTTATTGACATCTGGCAGTAAATGTATGCTAGTTGCTTCCTTATGGCAAGCAATAAATATGTGAGATGTTTTTAGGTTCATATCAGTTTTGCTCATAGATCATTTATACATACACAGGGGCAAGTATGAAATAGCGTGAGTAATAAAACATTAATTGAAATGCTTATACTGTTTGTATTAATTACTTTAAAGTGTTCATTTTGGTTGCATCGGTGTAGTTTCCCATTAAAAAGCACATTTATCTAATATAGTTCCTGTAATACAGAAAGTATGATCATGCAATTTCTGCATTTAATTGAGACTGGTCAAGCAGTGGACGATCAAAGCATTACATTTTTATAGACAAAGAAGCTTATGCAGGAGGAGAAATTAATTACATGACTCCCACATTCTATCTGTTACGTTTTTTAGGGAAAGGATATTTGTGAAATGTATTAAATATTTATTATTGTGTTTTTTCAATTACATAAAAATATAAAGAAAATGTTTAAAGAGAAACTGCATTTAATTGTTTAACTATCTCAACTATTTTCCAGATGGATTATACTCTAGCCCCCTAGCTCTGTTGTGTCTGCAAGAGCTGATTACTGAATCTCTTCTTAGTGTTCTGGGTATTGATTCAGCTTTGGCTAGGCTGTGGTGCTTTGCATCTGTTGCACTAATGGTAATAATGCACCTTCAATGAGGAAAGCAGCACAAGTCCTCGGTAAAATGAGAGGAGCAGGCACAGATTAAAAAAAAAAACATGGGTTTAAAAAATATAAATAAGTATAATGCTCTCGGGCATATGAATGAAACATAAAATGATAAAACTTACAGTATACGAATTGGTTTCTCAAAAATGTACATGAAATCCAGCACTAGCAAAATTGAATTTCCCATAGGCCAACACTGAATTTAGAAGAGGAAATTATTGAATTTCTCTCTAACAAACTGTTGTACTTTCCGCAAATGAGGAAAGTCTCAATCCCCATTTCCACCACCATGTTGTAAAAGATATGCAGATTTTCGCCTGAGTATATCTAACTCACAATGGACATTAGGCACAAAGAAGAAGTGGACTAATTCTGGAGCAGTGATGCCTCCCTGCTTTCACTGCCTTCCTGCCTTGCTTCCACTTTTTTGGGCTTTGGACACCCTATATTTTTCTACTAATTAACTTCTCCTTTTAGCTTCATGCTTCCTGTGCCTCTCTGCCAGTTCTTTGAGCTTTCTACATCTTTGGTTATGTTCTCTCTCAGCTTTCTGGCATTTCCCTTCTCTCTCTTACTGTGTACCTCATTTCAGGCTTGACCACAGCTTGTCCAACTTCACCCTTTTCTTTCAAATTGTGTACTTTGCCTCAGCAGACTGATTATCTGGCATCGATCACAACTTGTCCAACTATGTTTATTCCTCTGCTGTTTCGGAGAAGTCCTTCTGCAGTCCACAGCTCTCCTGGTGTGCCTTTACTTTTTAGATCACTATCTCTTAAAGGAGACAGTCCTTTTTCTAGCTTCTGGCTCCCATTATGTTCTAAGTCTGTCTGCATTATTGGATTCTCAACTTCCCCAGCTCTCCTTGTGGTATACAGTTCTATTAGACAAATCCTGGACCCAACTCTGGATCAGCTGTGGTAAGGTCATCTAACTTTGTGTTGGCAACTTTTGTTTCTGGCCTTAGAGGATAGTTACTGTTCCCAAGTGTAACGGTTTGTTTGACACACAGACACAGTAGGTTAATTGGATAAAACACAATGTTATTGAACAATGATAATAACAATAATCCTCACGGGTCCTGTAATATATATGCAATATAGTACAGACACAAGACACAAGGTTATAATGAGGTAAGCCCACACGGGTCCAATATATGCAGGCAATCCAGAGTTCAATATGCTGACACAGGTCAGGCAGTTCTTGTGTGATTCTCAGTTGGACAACACTGAATGGGTTACTATTAGGACGAGAGTACTGACAGGCCCTAATAGTGCAAGGCCCTTTAAGCAGCTCGATCAAAAGGAGAGAGCACAAAATCGAGTAACGCCCAAAAGTAATGGAGACCAGAACAACTGGTGAACTGCCATAGCAGTAACGGAGACTGAGCAACTTGTGGACTGCCATAGCAGTAATGGAGACTGAGCAACTTGTGACTGCCGTAGCAGTAACGGAGACTGAGCAACTTATGAACTGCCGTAGCCGTAACGGAGACTGAGCAACTTGGGCACTGCTGTAGCAGTAACGGAGACTGAGCAGCTTGGGTACTGCCGTAGCAGTAATGGAGACTGAGCAACTTGGGTACTGCCGTAGCAGTAACAGAGACTGAGCAGCTTGTGGACTGCCGTAGCAGTAACGGAACTGAGTAGCTTTCCCTGAGAGGCACCCGACCGAGGACTACATGGGAGTGAGGACACACAGAAATGTCGCCTGGGCGACACTGAGGCAATGGAGACCAGACTGCAGCGAACTGTCCGCAGACAGCGAGGATCCTGACACCACCCTAACCGGAGACTGGATAAGGCATGCAGGAGAGGAACGCAACCACAGTAGCCCAGCTGGGCTGGAACCACACACAGAGCAGGAACGTCAGACAATCCGAGTCGGCACACCAAGCAGGAACGTCAGCCGGGCTGGGTCAGTACACAGAGCAGGAACTTCATCCAATCCGAGTCGGTACACAGAGCAGGAACGTCAGCCAGGCCGGGTCGGTACACGGAGCAGGAATGTCAGCCAATCCAGGTCGGTACACAGGCAGGAACGAGATGCAGACTAGGCAGACAGTCCGGGTCGGTACACAGGCAGGAACAAGATGCAGAGTTGTCAGGCAGGCCAGGTCGGTACACTGAGATCACACGAATAACAGGAATACGCTCTGGTATTGAAACACCACGAAAGGGCGCTGGAGAAGTGCCAGAACCCAACATTTAAGGACAAATGCTGAGCGGGACAATAACAGTGCAGCCAATAGTGTAGGCAGGAGTGGAAACTGACAGAATGTCGCCAAATAGCACGGGTACCGTGATACCAAGCCACAGTTTCTACCTAAGCTCTTAAGCCTTCCAGAAAGGCATTTGGTTTTTCCCTGAATCCAGGTACAGGCCCTGATACAATCCATCTGCACCATAGGGGACAACTAAAAATTCCCAAAGATTTCAGGCTTTTCACCTCTTGAATCTAACCCACTGTAGTGCTGTGATTTTCCCCAAAACTACTCCACTTTCATGCATAAGGACCAATGTTTGCTATATTTGAGAAGGAAATAAATGTGGTGTTTAGTATTGAACTGTAGGAACAGAATTTATTGCTGGGAAGAAATAGGCTGAACAATCTACTGGTTCTCAGAAAGGTGGAGCCCAAGGTGAGAACTTTGTGTGACTTGTTCCTGTGACAAGTTCTGCCGTTTTTGCTCTGAGTTTCTACAATATTTCACTGTATTTCAGATGTTCCTGTCCTTGTATCACAGCACACACAGTGCATGTCACGATGCATGCGCGCGCATATCACATGCATTCGTTTTTGCAGTGCAAAAGATATTTATGGAAAGGGCATTCCTGTGGGAATCCGCATTGGAGGAAGCATTGTTTTCCACCAATTTTCTTCTTGTGGAAGATCTTTCCACACACCCCTAATGTTTAATTTCACATGATTTTTTTACTCATAAATTAGTATAATTCAATACTATTCTGCACATTTAGAAATGCATTGCACACCCCTGAGAAAGAGAGAGATTTTAATGCAGGTAAATCTCTTTGATACTGTGTAAGTGCTTAGCATTGTGTGAAACTATGTGTGAGCACACAGCATTATAGGAATGTAATAAACTAAAAACCATGACGCTAAAATAACCTTGAGTACTCACTAGCAGGAGGTGTAGATGAGGAACTCTCTAGCATCCAATGGGTTAACCCTTTGCATGCCAGAGGGTTACTCAACAGATCGCAAAGCAATGCGTTGCGTACCCCTCTGGCACGCAGAGGGTTAAAGCATAAATGTCAGTTGCATCCCACATTCATTCCTTCACTACAAAGGTTAAATGCTAACATGGAAACAAAACTGCGTGTAACATTCCTGCACATCGGCTATGCACCAGATTGCGTGGGTAACAGCCAGAAAACACTGAAAGGAAATGCCTTTAATATTTTTTAAATACAGTAATCATGTTTTGTTTGGCAGCATCCACAGCAATCCAAATGAAAATGTCCCATTTTATTTGAAGAATGATTTTCTGATTACTCCATGGGGGAGGATTGAGGGATCTTGTTCACTAAACTGAACATCAAAATAGCCACATAGTTATTTGAAGTATTGGGGGATAAGTTTTGGCAGTGTGCATCAGAATTACACTCTGCTTGGCATATGCATTTGCATAGATTACAAGTGTCTTCAACACGACACTACAAAGTTTTGTGGGAAGAAGAATATGCCACCTACTCAGTTCCATGACATTCAATCTACATGCTGAGCCTTTTGTTGGTATGTGGTAAGATTTCAAATAATGGCAAATATTGGGTAAAGTAGATCTGCCACTACAGAACTTTTATTCTCATGAAATACTTCTATTTAAACTGCCTATACATTGTTTTTTTCAGTCAGTGTAATGATTTGAAATCTTTGTTTTAGTATATATGGACTCTCTATCCCCAACAGAACAGAAGTCTCTGACCTGTGCAGCAAAGTCTCCATAATTAATTGCCCACCTGTTCTGAATTTGCCTTGTTCCTCCATAAGAACATAACATCTTCCACTAAAGGGGTGGAGTCAATTGCTGGGGAAGAGTAATCATGCAAACCCTGTCAAGATGGCTGACCCCGCTGAGGTAAGGGTTTGGATAGTGGACGGTTCCTCTTTAAACACTTGCATTCTTTATTAAAGTGGGTCTATACCTATAGGAATTATGGCTCTTACATAGATATGTGCTCTTCATATAGTGCTAACTCTCCAGTATAAAGAGAGGGTGTCAGCCAAGGCCAGATTTCCCAGTAGGCAGAACAGGCTACTGCCTAGAGTTCCAAATTTTGAGGGTGCTTCAGCTGTACTGGCCTCACCCATATTATGATGTGGGTATGGCCAGAGCAATCTCAATATCCATACACCAGTTTTATACCCCCTTGACAGGCTCTTATTTAACTCCATGGATGCTAGAGAGATCTCCAACACATTGTTTGTTTTTGTTTCCTGCATGTTGTAGTCCAATGGTTTATTCTGTGCCAGGAAACAGTGGATGGAACTGAGGGCAGGCTAATGTGAATAATGGGGGTGGGATCATGGGCGGCGCTAAGGGCACCTACAGTGCCTTGCCTAGGAGTGTCTGGGATGTAAATCCAACCCTGATGTCAGTTTAATTCATGATTCAGTCTGTGCTTGGGAGAGAGAGGAAAAAAAAATGCTGACATTTTGATGCTAGCTATTGTAGAGGCAGATAGGTAAAGAAGAGGAGCTAGATCTGCTTCATTTAGGAATATTGTTTTTTTCTGTGGATAGGTGGAGTGCAGGAAGTGTGGATGACAATGACAGTGTCCAACTCACAGTTAAAAAAAGCAAAAACAAAAAAATACATATTTTTGACTGATAGGTGACAGATAGGCAGGCAATTTTACCTGAACTGAGACTGAGCCAGTGACAGATACTAGTGATGGAGAAATATATCATACATTATTTTCAGACAGGCAATAACAGACAAGATATCATCCCACACTCAGATAAGAAAAAGTCAATTATATATTGGTGCTATTGCTTTGCTTTGTTGTCCTGTGCAACTAATTGCACACTGCAGACTTGTTGAAGCCAACAGCTCTGCTGCATATTTTACAGTACAATTCAATGCTACTATCATTCATTATGTCCAGAGGTGTAACTAGAAGCCACCGTGCCCTGGTGCAAAAGTTGTCATGGGCCCCCCCAACTGCATTGGCCCCCATGTTGGCCATCTCCACTGAACACCTCCACATTGCCCCCGATCTCCACATTGCCCCCAATCTCCACATTCCATCCACATTGCCCCCCATTTCCACTTTGCCCCCATCTCCACATTGCCCCCCTGTCTCCATATGTATCCAAAATTCCACATTGCCCCATTCTCCACATTCCCTCCACATTGCCTTCATATTGCCCCCACAGTGTCCATTTCAGCTTCACAATGCTTGGGTTAAAGGTATAGTAATATCTTAATTACATAAAAAGTCATATTGTACAGCATAAAATAAGAAATCCATCAATGCAATTCCTCTCTCTCAGACCTTTATGGTTTGAGAGACAGGGCCGAATTTATCATAAGGCAGAGTAGGCATCTGCCTACAGGAGCACCCCACAGAGGGGCGCCTGTCATTGGGATCATTTTTTTTTAATTAGACTTGCCGCACTGCATGCAGTGGCGTAACAATAACCCCCCCACACACACCCGGTGAGGTCTGTGTCTTCTTTAGCACAGACATGTAGCTGCTAAGCTCCCTCGTCAGCTCTTTAGTAATGCAGAGTGCTGGGAGATAACATCATCTTCCAGTGCTCTGCATTACTAGTGAGAACACCATGCGGGAGCTCCAGCAGCTACAAGTCTGTGCAGAAGGAGGCGCAGACCTCACCGGGGGGGGGGGGGTTTATTGTCACGTCAGTGTGCGAAGCTAATTAAAAGAAAAAACTATCACAATGACAGGAGCCCTCAGTGGGGCCATGCCGCTGGACCACCAGGGAGGTAGGAAACTGACACGGGGGGGGGGCAATGTGAGGGTAATATGAAGATGATGGGGGCAATATGGAGATGATGGGGGGCAAGTTGGAGCTGATGGGGGCAATATGGAGCTGATGGGGGCAATGTGAGGGCAATATGGAGATGATGGGGCAATATGGAGCTGATGGGGGGCAATGTGAGGGCAATATGTAGATGATGGGTCAATGTGGAGGTGATGGGGGCAATGTGAGGGCAATATGGAGCTGATGGGGGCAACTTGGAGCTAATAGGGGCAATATGGAGCTGATGGGGCAATGTGAGGGCAATATGGAGATGATGGGGCAATATGGAGCTGATGGGGGGCAATGTGATGGCAATATAGAGATGATGGGGCAATGTGGAGATGATGGGGCCAATGTGAGGGCAATATGGAGCTGATGAGGGGCAATGTGAGGGCAATATGGAGCTGATGGGGGCAAGTTGAGGGCAATATGGATATGGGGGGTAATATGGAGATTAGGAGCATTGTGGAGATGTCCAGTGGAGATGGCCAATGGGGGAGCGCTTCAGATTTCTTCGCCTACAGGCTCCTGAGATGTAAATCCGGCCCTGTTGAGAGATAGAGAGTTCTAAATTTATACACATTATATGTACATGGATCTAAATATTTTCATTTTGAAGGGATACTCTCCTTACCAGATGTAACGCGAAGAAAAAAATAATATGTAATAGTAAATATACTTAGCTGCAATAGTCAGCATGAGACAGCACACAGGAAGAAGGTAATGAAACGGTCCATAAAATCAAGTGTTCACAGCTCCAACTACCCAAATGTTTTCAGTCCTGAAACCTTCCACAGGACCTGAGCTTTCAGGGGTGAAAACCCCTATGAATTCAATGGAAATGTGTGGAATGTTTATGTATTCTCTGTGGTACACTTGGTTCGCACCAAAATTTCTCCACTTCTTAAGTACATCAATATCACTGCATTGCTTTATTTAATAAGGAAAATCAATAGACTGGCTAGTTTCTATGTTTCAGTGTACTGCAGTCTAGGGCATATGTACTGTCAATGTAGGGCATCTGTATTGTATTTCCTACACTGCAATTTTATCCTTGTCCAGTAGATGATGCTGTTTCACAATCTCAAAAATCCTGGAGGTAGATTTGTAATCTACAGGAAGCAGAATAAAGCAGACTTTTAATTGCTTAATATATTCTTCCTTTGCCTGGGCTGTTCCAGACAACGCTTAGTCATTGTTCAACTGTAAGCTTTTTTATGTGTTTTTTGTGAACATTGCTATACTCAAAAGGTGCAAAGCAATACCAAATAGGCTGACCACAGCTTTTTCTTCAGAGAGCAGTGTATAGAAGAAATGATTTAGTTGTTGTTTGCGACTGTATAGAACAGTCCCCTTGGGATATTATTTCTCTAAACAGCCAATGTGCTTGCGGAGGAAAATAAGTAATCTGGGTCAGTGTAACAGGCTTCTGCTGGATAAATACTTTTCTGGGACTCCCTTTCAAAATATACTTTATGATGGGAAGCCTTATTCATACATAATTAACCCTTTGAATTCCAGAAGGGTGCCCATTGCCTGGCTTTGCAATGTATTGGACAACCTCCCAGTGCTCAAATGACCTGACTTATAAAAAAACAAAACTGGCGCAATTCTGGGGTAAACCAACTGCACAATAGGGGGGTGGACATTCATTCCCAAAGCTCCCATTTTAAGCAGTGTTTTTTAACCCCTTGAATGCTAGACAGGTATCAGTGCATTGCTTTACAATCCGTTGCATACCCCTCTGACACTCAAAGGGTTAAGGGATTACAATCTCAATTTAAATGAATGGGAATGTTTATTTGTCCTGTGGTGAAGTTGGTTGGCCCCAGAATTCCTCCAGTTTGTTTTGATACATAAGACCCTTAATCCCTTAAGGACCCATGACTTGAAAGGACTGCCACGCTGGTTCCTGCACTTAAGGACTGGTGACGGCCTTGCATGACATAGAATTCTGGGATGGCGGCATGGCCTCACTACGCATTTGACATCCTATAATTAATTGAGCCAAAAAAATAAAATAAAATGCACCATGGTCCTTAACTGTCAACCACGCGCTGGATCGAACAGTCGTTAAGGGGTTAAGCCCATATTTATATACGCAAACTGGAGATGTTGTGGAATAAACCAGCTGCACTATATGGGACAAATTACAATTCCTGTTATAGTAAAATGGGTGTTAACCCCTTTAATACTAGAGAGGTTTCCAACACATTGCAAAGACCTCTCTATCATTCGATTCTGCAAAATAGGGCGCAACAAGCGGGAACAAAATCTAAAAGCAGTGTTTATTCAGAAATCATAAAATACACCCCCGCAATAATTGCACTTACAGGATAAAACTGTATCATACAACATCAAACCACATTTCTTTCTGCAGGCGGCTCACAAGGCGGGCTCTGACATCACGCAACTCCGGGACCTCTTAGAGCAACGAGCCCAACAGAACACGGTACCTCTATTGGAATCAGGTTCCTCCGTTTAAGTCCTCGCTCTTTCTAGTCCTTAATCGTCCCGATGTCAGAGTTCTTCCCGTCAATGTTACAATGTGACTCCACAATACATTGTTGCCAAACACCAAGCCAGCGTCTCATAGATACACCAATACTCCCCACGCGTATCGCCGGTTTACTCCCGGCTTTCTCAAGGGAACTCTGGCTTGGTGTTTGGCAACAATGTATTGTGGAGTCACATTGTAACATTGACGGGAAGAACTCTGACATCGGGACGATTAAGGACTAGAAAGAGCGAGGACTTAAACGGAGGAACCTGATTCCAATAGAGGTACCGTGTTCTGTTGGGCTCGTTGCTCTAAGAGGTCCCGGAGTTGCGTGATGTCAGAGCCCGCCTTGTGAGCCGCCTGCAGAAAGAAATGTGGTTTGATGTTGTATGATACAGTTTTATCCTGTAAGTGCAATTATTGCGGGGGTGTATTTTATGATTTCTGAATAAACACTGCTTTTAGATTTTGTTCCCGCTTGTTGCGCCCTATTTTGCAGAATCGATCTATAACAGTGTGGAGAAGGAGCGCACCAGATGCGGCAGCAATATATTGGGAACTAAAAAACTGAAAGTATCTGGAGTTTGAGAACTCAAGTGTGTGTGACTGTTTTCCATTCCATCCATTTCATCTCTTCATTTATCAACTTGACATCCTCATCTACATCCGTGTGTATGGAAGATCATTGATAGACATTAATCTATTTTATTTTTATCTTTTATTTTTTATTTTTATTTTATTATTTATTATTTTTTAAGATTGGGGTGGTCTGGGGATCCTCCTGTTAGGCGCTGCCCCTTCCTTTGGATATCTGTTCGTGCACCGGTTTGCTGGGCACGTATAGATATTAGCATTGCAGATTTTACCTCTCTATCATTCAAGGGGTTAAAGGTCCAATTTAAATCAATGAGAATTTAAGGCGAATAGAAAACATATAAATTGAAATACTATAAACATGTTTCTAGCAGCAAACCACACACCTGCACAAAATAAAATGTGGAGCAATTCTGAGACCAAGACTGCATCATAAGAAACAAAGAGTGCCATGGATTTTAACCCTTTGAGTGCAAAAACAATGTGTTGCATACCCTTCTGACACTTAAATGGTTATTGCACCAACTGTCAAATCTGTTCGCACCTCAGGGCTGCAGGTTTTAGTCCTGACAAGGTGATCCCAGCCTTTCACCCTTCTGAGATTGTATCTATGTAGTATCTTTATTTATATAGCGCCACACATGTACACAGCTCTTTACAGAAGTTGCAATAGTATAATACACAAATACAGAACTGGGTCAAGATCATTAGTCTAAGGTGAGATCATTGCATTATTTGTGGGGGAAAGTGCAGCAAGGGAATCGTACACTGGGAAAGGGACCCTGCCCCAAGGAGCTTACAGTCTAATTAGAATTCATGATGACATACAGAGACAGTAGGAGGAGGATTATAAGTGCAAGTACAAGGCGTGGAGACAGAAATGTAGCCCTCAATTTTCAATTTGCCCAGTATGGAGTAACAGCTTTAATATCTTTATGAATTGCTACAAGATGGAGTTTTTTGTTAAAATTGTAATCTCAATAAAAGTAGTGTACGACTGGCTTCAACATGAATAATTTGTGATTTAGTGGAATATACGGAATTGTACATTTTAACAGTGCTAGCATGTTTAAATATACTGTACATAGGAATGAGTAATTTGCTTATAGGAAAACAGGTCCATATTTACGAAGCTAAAGAACAGCAATTCTAGAGCAGATCATTGAGGGAGATGTACTAAGGGGCGATAAAGAGATGATAAAGCAGAGATGACTTCTCCAGTGATATCACTTCTCCAATACCTAAGTAATTCTGTGGAGCCTATGCACTAAGATTTCTCCAACTTTATACATCTTAGTGCAGAGACTCTATAGAATAACAGGAATTGGAGAAGTGATATCAGTGGAGAAGTCATCTCTGATTTATCACTTCTTAATCATGCCTTCGTACATATCCCCCATTGTCTTCTATGGTGTGCTTGGATTACCCAAATTTGTTCCTGCCTAGCTCCCTGAATATGGCCCATATGAATAGGTTTCCATATCTAGACAAAATGAAAGATAATAAATTTGATGTTTATGCCATAAGTGTTTTTATTTGTTCCGTGTGATTTGTCCCAGAATATCTTCACTTTACCTTTATACATAAGGCCCATCATCTACAATATCATTAGGCAAATGTTTGATAAAGTTGTTGTTACCTTATGAAGTGGAACTTGTCAATTCAGGGTTAGTAATTGGTAAAGACAAATTAGAAGTCTCTAGCCACCATTGTCTACATATGATATTAGCACTGAAGTGATCAGATCAGAAAGTTCTGTAAGACCCCCAAGGCCTGCAGTTCTATGTGCTGCAATGAATTTTATTATTACATGGACAAACTAGCTGAAATTCCCCTTTTGCAGACTGAGCATTTAAATGCCCAGCCTGCTGCATTTCCCAGAATGCCATTTTTCCTGCATAGCCAGTGTACTGAATAATGATATTTCAATTATAATAAAAATTATATTATGTTAAGAATTTCTAATTATGTTTGCCAAGACACCATATATTCAATTAACAATCTACATTAAAGTGAGAGTAATGTTTGCAACCACTGAAGTCAGCATAAACAAGTGTCTTGTTTTGTTTTAGTGGCTCACTCTAAAATACAGGTGTCCAACACTTGTTCTGAAAACCAAATACGGGCCACCTGATCCATGGGTGTGGTCCACCTCACTTTTTTAGCAAATGTATTTTTTTTTACCTAATCAGTTATCTAGCATAAGGTTTCTCAACATCTTTCACATGAGACCTTGCCTCCTGGTCTACTAAGGATGGAATGCAAATGTGTGCCTCTGGGTTAATTTTCCTCTCTGATTGGCTGCTGTAGCAATTTAGCAGGCAGTTGCCCACATACCCAAATTACTCTGCCATGCCAGGACCACAGTGGCAAGAAGGCAGTGGCTGGCCATGTGGTTGACTAGTGGGGTAGGTTCATATAATTGGCTTTTATTGGATCTTGAGTAGCACCAGTCTTCGTAACCAAAATAAAAAATATGAACCTCTTGATTGCATTATAATACAATGTGTTGGTAATGACTAGCATAAAAGGAGTTAAACATCACATTTGGACTACATGAAAAAGTATCTAAGAGTGTAAGCTATTTGTGCCTAAATAACTGTGCAAGTATAATTTATAAGGCTGTTCATCCTATACCAGCCATATCATTCCTAACCAGACCTAGACCAGCTATTTTGGGGTTATTGACTTTTCAACAATAACCCACAAATGAACCAAGTACACTATCCCACCAACCTAATAGCCTGCGTAGAAGAGCCAGATTAGTCACTAGGCAAAGGCCTGTGACAGGGAGCCCAGCAGAGCTGTCTGCTCCAGCTAGGGGAGCAACTTAGGCAGCACATCTCCACTACAAGCCTGCGCTTTGTCACTACTACTACAGCAGGTGTATTGCGCACATTAGTCTGTGGTATCTTCCCACCAGAGTCCCTGTAAGTCAGAGGGCTGTGATGGTTGAGGAACTGAGAGCTCTGATAAAGGGTGAAGGCGGTGATGATGGAGGACTGAGAGCTCTGATGAAGGGTGAGGGCAGTGATGATGGAGGACTGAGAGCTCTGATGAAGGGTGAGGGCGGTGATGATGGAGGGCAGAGCTCTGATGAAGGGTGAGGGCGGTGATGATGGAGGACTGAGAGCTCTGATGAAGGGTGAGGGCGGTGATGATGGAGGACTGAGAGCTCTGATGAAGGGTGAGGGCTGTAATGATGGAGGGCAGAGCTCTGATGAAGGGTGAGGGCGGTGATGATGGAGGACTGAGAGCTCTGATGAAGGGTGAGGGCTGCAAAAGTGGAGGGGCTAGGAGCATTGATTAAGGATAAGAGCTGTGATTGTGGGTGGATGGAGAGCACTGGGTTGGGGGCTTTTATAGTGATGGGAAATGGTTGTAAGGGAACTGGGCAGTAGGGGCTAAGGGCACTGAAAAGTGGGAGGGGGGCTATGGATGATTCTAATGGTACCCTACAATATCCCCTGGTACAGATAAAAAGCCTTTGGTGAAGAAATGGGTAGGAGACATTAATAGTATCATATAGGGTGTACAAACTTGGTGTCTGGTACAGAGTCATCAAAACTTTGCTAGCTACACCCAAAGATTTTAATATAGTGCGCATTGCTAGCAGATACAGAGTACACTCCCCCGTAATTTTTTGGTGCCTACACTGCCTGGTTTACTTTTGAAATGTCGCACTCAGCACTGTGCTTCTTAAAATGTTGCATTTGTTTGGTCGCATCAATGCGAATGTCGCATTCAGCATGTCGCAATTTAAACAGTTGCAAATTCAACATGTTGCCAGCACAACATGTTGCATTCTATGTGTTGCCTGCGTCAAAATGTCGATCATGTGTTGAGTTAGGCGCACTTAAGGATGCATTAGGATGTAGTAAAGGCGCATTAAGGATGCAATAAGGATGCATTAGGATGTAGTAAAGGCGCATTAAGGATGCAATAAGGATGCATTAGGATGTAGTAAAGGCGCATTAAGGATGCAATAAGGATGCATTAGGATGCAGTAAGGGAGCACAAACCAACCAACCCAAAACCCACAAAACCCAACCCAAAACCCACAAAAACCAACTCAAAACCAACCCAAAACACAGCAAAACCAACCCAAAACATACTAAAAACTAGGGTTGCACCGATACCGATACTGGTATCGATATCAGTGCTGATACCAGCATTTGCGCGAGTACTTTCACTCGCGCAAATGCGGCCGATGCAAGCACCGATACCCTGTGTCAGGGTCGGTGCTGCAGTGAGCGTTGCAGTGGGTTACCATGGCAACGCTCAGATGCTGACTTCTGCCGGGGCTCGAGAGAGAACAGCGAGCACCCAGCAGTGGAGGGTAAGAGAGACAAGATGGGACATTGAGCGGGTGGTGAAGAGAGGGGGGCCAAGAGGGAGAAAGAGGCAAAAGGGACTAAGAAAAAAAAAAAAAAAGGAGGCAAAAGGAGGAAAGATCAGGAGACAAAAGGAGGGGGACCAAGAAGAGGCAAAAAGGAGAGGGGATCAGGAGAGAGCGAGAGAGGCAAAAGAGTGGGATCAAGAGTCAAGGAGGGGGACAAAGGGGGATCAAAGAGAGAGAAAAAGCCAAGGCAAAAGGAAGGAGCTCAAGAGGGGGAGAATGAAGTAAAAGGTGGGAATCAAGAGGGGAAGAAAGAGGCAAAAGGGGACAGTCAAGAGGTGGTGTGTGTGTATGTATATGTGTGCGTGTGTGTGTGTGTATATTTCAAGTACTCACCGATACTTTTTTTTTGCGGTCATTTGCCAGTTTTCCAAGTACCTAAAGCATATATATATATATATATATATATATATATATATATATATATATATATATATATATGTATATATATGCGCTTTAAGTACTTGGTAAACTGGCAAATGGCCTAAAAAAAAAAGTATCGGTAATTGGTATCGGTGAGTACTTGAAAAAAGTATCGGTCCTCATACTCAGTCTTAAAAAAAGTGGTATCGGTGCATCTCTACTAAAAACCAACCCAAAACACACAAAAACCAAGCCGAAACACACTAAAAACCATCCCCAAAACACATTAAAACCAACCCAAAACACACTAAAAGTTTTCATGCAATGCAACATTATTGAGCCCTCTATGCGTCACTACAGTGCCCTCAATGCGTCATTATTGAGCCCTCTATGCATCACTACAGCGTCCTCCTTTTTTGTAATGTGCGCTGTTAATGCACCCTTCTTGCACCCTTAAGCCCTGCAACATGTCAAATGTGAGATTTTAAGATGTGCAACATGTTAAATTTGCGACTGTTTAACAAGCGACATGAGGAATGCACCATTAGCATTGACGCGACCAAACAAATGCGACATTTTAAGACGCGCGATGCGGAGTGCGACATTTCAAAAGGATACCACCTGCCTATTCTTTCTAATGGAAAGTATATAATGGAGGGGATGTTTATACCTCAGTGGCATAACTAAAGGAAGTGCAGATGCTGCAGTTGTGACATGGCCCAGCATCCAAGGGTTCCTGTTGGCGCTGCACTATCCTCATAGTTGGGAACTTACGAAATGAGCTGACCCAGAGATCTTTGAAATACTAACCCATAATGGAGATTTAAGGCGAGAGGTCCCTACTCGAAGAAGATGTGTGGGACACTGGCCTACAGGCCAAAGCAATGCAGTAGTCAAGAGTAATTGAATGGTAAAGTATCCTCCTCCCACCCCTTTTACCTAGTGTAAACTACCTCCCCTCAGATGTGGAATCTGGTCTGAAGACCAGACAGCTCTCAGCAAGGGACAATCTTCTTTCTGTGAGAACAGTGAAAACCCTGCCCCCCTTGACAGGTTTTTCCTTTATGCTAATTGAAGCTGCTTTTATTTTAAAACATTACTATCCATTTAAGGACTTAAAGTGTTAAATCAATTTGAATGTGTATTTGTTCCTTGATGTGCAGTTTGTTGATTTAAGAAGTGAGCGATGTTACATCAGTAAAAGGGGCGGGAGGGGGATACTTTATCATTAAATTACTATTGAACTACAACTCTAACAGTATTGAAATATACTCTCCATGGCCCAAATACTATGAAGATTAATTGGAGCTTCTTTTATTTTGAAACATTACTATCCCTTTAAGTGTGTACAAGCAGCGATGACTCTAAGTTGAAGTATGTTAAAGGGATAGTAATACTTCATTTTAACTTTATTTTATTTTGTAGGCATTAAAAAAATATGAAGAATGATATAAGTCTTATCTCTCAAACCTTTATGGTTTAAGAGATATCTAGTGTTGAGCGAGCATGCTCGGCCGATGCTCGGATCGGCTCGAGCATCGCTCTGCTCGGCACATGGCGGTACTCGTACGAGTACCGCATGTGCTCGCCCGCCATGTTCGGGTCTCCTCCCCGCACGTTTTGCGGCTGCTGCGCAGCCAATAAACGTGCAGGGAGGCTCTGACATCGGTGTAATGCCAGCAGCCATGTTGGCTGCTGGCATTACACTGATTGGCTGGCCAGAACCCGTGGTCGGGTGCTGTATAGCACCTGACCATAGAGTTCGGCTCAGTCTGAGCCAGGGAGAGCTGAGGATAGGAAGGGAAAGGCAGTGTAGGGAGGAAAAAAACAAAAATTGTGAAAAAAAAGAACCAAAAGTCCTTTTTAGGACTACTGTGTGTGGGGGCAGCAGGTTATTTTGTGTGGGGGGAAAAAAACAAAAAAAAAAAAAAAAAAATATTCTGTTTAGTGTGAAAAGTTGCAGATTAGAGCACATTCTGTTTAGTGTGCACAGTTGCAGATTAGAGCACATTCTGTTTAGTGTACAAAGTTGCAGATTAGAGCACATTCTGTTTAGTGTGCAAAGTTGCAGATTAGAGCACATTCTGTTTAGTGTGCAAAGTTGCAGATTAGAGCACATTCTGTTAAGTCTTCAAACTAAAATATCAAAGTCACATATTCCATTCAGTGTGCGTCGCCGCAGTTTAGCAGCACATTCTGTGTACTGTGCAGAGTTGCAGAATAGGAAGAAATACTGTTAAGTCTTCAAACTAAAATATCAAAGTCACATATTCCATTCAGTGTGCTTCGCCGCAGTTTAGCAGCACATTCTGTGTACTGTGCAGAGTTGCAGAATAGGAAGAAATACTGTTAAGTCTTCAAACTAAAATATCAAAGTCACATATTCCATTCAGTGTGCTTCGCCGCAGTTTAGCAGCACATTCTGTGTACTGTGCAGAGTTGCAGAATAGGAAGAAATACTGTTAAGTCTTCAAACTAAAATATCAAAGTCACATATTCCATTCAGTGTGCTTCGCCGCAGTTTAGCAGCACATTCTGTGTAGTGTGCAGAGTTGCAGAATAGTAAGAAATACTGTTAAGTTTTCAAACTCAAATATTAAAGTCACATATTCCATTCAGTGTGTGTCACCGCCGTTTAGCAGCCTATTCTGTGTACTCTGCAGAGTTGCAGAATAGTAAGAAATACTGTTAAGTTTTCAAACTCAAATATTAAAGTCACATATTCCATTCAGTGTGTATCACCGCCGTTTAGCAGCCTATTCTGTGTACTCTGCAGAGTTGCAGAATAGTAAGAAATACTGTTAAGTTTTCAAACTCAAATATTAAAGTCACATATTCCATTCAGTGTGTATCACCGCCGTTTAGCAGCCTATTCTGTGTACTCTGCAGAGTTGCAGAATAGTAAGAAATACTGTTAAGTTTTCAAACTCAAATATTAAAGTCACATATTCCATTCAGTGTGTTTCACCGCCGTTTAGCAGCCTATTCTGTGTACTCTGCACAGTTGCAGAATAGTAAGAAATACTGTTAAGTTTTCAAACTCAAATATCAAAGTCACATATTCCATTCAGTGTGTATCACCGCCGTTTAGCAGCCTATTCTGTGTACTCTGCAGAGTTGCAGAATAGTAAGAAATACTGTTAAGTTTTCAAACTCAAATATTAAAGTCACATATTCCATTCAGTGTGTTTCACCGCCGTTTAGCAGCCTATTCTGTGTACTCTGCACAGTTGCAGAATAGTAAGAAATACTGTTAAGTTTTCAAACTCAAATATTAAAGTCACATATTCCATTCAGTGTGTATCACCGCCGTTTAGCAGCCTATTCTGTGTACTCTGCAGAGTTGCAGAATAGTAAGAAATACTGTTAAGTTTTCAAACTCAAATATTAAAGTCACATATTCCATTCAGTGTGTATCACCGCCGTTTAGCAGCCTATTCTGTGTACTCTGCAGAGTTGCAGAATAGTAAGAAATACTGTTAAGTTTTCAAACTCAAATATTAAAGTCACATATTCCATTCAGTGTGTTTCACCGCCGTTTAGCAGCCTATTCTGTGTACTCTGCAGAGTTGCAGAATAGTAAGAAATACTGTTAAGTTTTCAAACTCAAATATTAAAGTCACATATTCCATTCAGTGTGTTTCACCGCCGCTTAGCAGCCTATTCTGTGTACTCTGCAGAGTTGCAGAATAGTAAGAAATACTGTTAAGTTTTCAAACTCAAATATTAAAGTCACATATTCCATTCAGTGTGTATCACCGCCGTTTAGCAGCCTATTCTGTGTACTCTGCAGAGTTGCAGAATAGTAAGAAATACTGTTAAGTTTTCAAACTCAAATATTAAAGTCACATATTCCATTCAGTGTGTATCACCGCCGTTTAGCAGCCTATTCTGTGTACTCTGCAGAGTTGCAGAATAGTAAGAAATACTGTTAAGTTTTCAAACTCAAATATTAAAGTCACATATTCCATTCAGTGTGTTTCACCGCCGTTTAGCAGCCTATTCTGTGTACTCTGCACAGTTGCAGAATAGTAAGAAATACTGTTAAGTTTTCAAACTCAAATATCAAAGTCACATATTCCATTCAGTGTGTATCACCGCCGTTTAGCAGCCTATTCTGTGTACTCTGCAGAGTTGCAGAATAGTAAGAAATACTGTTAAGTTTTCAAACTCAAATATTAAAGTCACATATTCCATTCAGTGTGTTTCACCGCCGTTTAGCAGCCTATTCTGTGTACTCTGCAGAGTTGCAGAATAGTAAGAAATACTGTTAAGTTTTCAAACTCAAATATTAAAGTCACATATTCCATTCAGTGTGTTTCACCGCCGTTTAGCAGCCTATTCTGTGTACTCTGCAGAGTTGCAGAATAGTAAGAAATACTGTTAAGTTTTCAAACTCAAATATTAAAGTCACATATTCCATTCAGTGTGTATCACCGCCGTTTAGCAGCCTATTCTGTGTACTCTGCAGAGTTGCAGAATAGTAAGAAATACTGTTAAGTTTTCAAACTCAAATATTAAAGTCACATATTCCATTCAGTGTGTATCACCGCCGTTTAGCAGCCTATTCTGTGTACTCTGCAGAGTTGCAGAATAGTAAGAAATACTGTTAAGTTTTCAAACTCAAATATTAAAGTCACATATTCCATTCAGTGTGTTTCACCGCCTTTAGCAGCCTATTCTGTGTACTCTGCACAGTTGCAGAATAGTAAGAAATACTGTTAAGTTTTCAAACTCAAATATTAAAGTCACATATTCTGTGTAAGATGAAGAAGGCGGGTAAAAAGGGACGGGGAAGTGGACGTGATCCTGAAAGTTCAGGGCGCGGGTCAGGACGCGGAGAAACTGTGCCTGGTGCCAGAGCACAAGAAAGAAAGACATCCACCATACCTAGCTTCATGTGTAATTTTACAGGGCGTCGCAGGACATCACTCTCGAGGTCCGACCACTGCGAACAGGTGGTCGGTTGGATGACAGCTGATACTGCTTCCAGTCAGTTAAGCACCACCCTGTCTTCCACCAAGTCCACTCTCAGTAGCCAAGAGTCTGGTCAACATAATCCTCACTCTGATCATCCTTCCTCCCACCATACACGGTCTGGTCAAAGAAGTGATCCCACACTGGGATATAGTGAGGAGCTCGTCTCATCACCAATCCTTCATTTGACCCTCTCTCCAAGCACGCTTGCAGAGGAACATGACATCTTGTGCCCTGATTCACAACCTCTAGAGGCTACCCAATCACAAGAAAATGACAGATGTGAACGGCATTTAAGGTCAAAGGAAGTAGTGGATGATGATGATGATGATGAGACACAGTTGCCATTAAATCAACCACTATTTCCGTCTCAAGACCTTGTTGAGGAGAATGTTATACAGTTGTCAATGACTGAGTATGTGGTGGGATCAAGACTTGAGGAGGATGATCAGAGTGAGGAAGTGGAGGAGGACTTGGTGGACGATGAGGTGACTGACCCCACCTGGGAAGGTGTAGAGCCGAGCGATGACAGCAGTCCTGAGGGTGAGCCATCTGCAGCACCGCAACAGGCTGGAAGAGGCAGTGGTGTGGCTACAGAAAGAAGGCGGACCGCACCAAACCGGCCCGCAAATGTTCCACGGAGCACCCCCTTGCGTAAATCTACCTTGCCAAAGGGTAGGTGTTCCGCGGTATGGCGTTTTTTTAAGGAAAGTGCGGACGACAAAAGAATTGTAGTTTGCAACCTGTGCCACACCAGAATGAGCCGAGGCATGAACACTAGAAACCTCACCACCACCAGCATGATCCGACACATGGCATCCAAGCACCGTAGTAAGTGGGAGGAACGCCTGGATCGCCCATCTGTGTCTGCAGGCCACACCACTGCCTCCTCTTCCCCTGTTTTCGGTGCCGGCCAATCGCCTGTCGAAGGCGCAGGCCCGCATACCTCCCGCCCTGCACCTGTACCATCTGAAGCACCATCAGCGACCACATCCACTTCCCTGTCCCAGCACAGCGTCCAAATGTCGTTACCCCAGGCATTTGAGCGCAAGAGAAAGTACCCAGCCACCCACCCACAGGCCATAGCACTAACCTCACACCTTTCAAAATTACTGGCCATCGAAATGCTGCCATTTAGGCTTGTGGACACTGAGTCCTTCCGCAGCCTGATGGCAGCAGCTGTCCCTCGGTACGCGGTCCCCAGCCGCCACTACTTTTCCCGGTGTGCCATCCCCGCATTACACCACCATGTGTCCCGTAACATCACCCGTGCCCTGACCAACGCAGTTACTGGGAAGGTCCACTTAACGACTGACACATGGACAAGTGCTTGTGGCCAGGGACGCTACATTTCCCTGACGGCACACTGGGTGAATGTCGTGGAGGCTGGGAGCGACTCGGACCCTGGGATGGCACAGGTGCTACCCACGCCGAGGATTGCGGGCCCTACCTCCATCAGAGTTTCCACCAGCACCTACGTTATTGGCTCCTCCTCCTCCGTTTCCACCTCCGAATTCTCTACACGCAGCGCCACTCCCCCATCAGCCAGTAGCTGGAAGCAGTGTAGCACTGCAGTGGGGAAGCGTCAACAGGCCGTGCTGAAGCTGATCTGCCTTGGGGACAAACAGCACACGGCCTCAGAGCTGTTGCAGGGGATTAGTCACCAGACCGAGCAGTGGCTCTCGCCACTCAACCTGCAACCAGGCATGGTTGTGTGTGATAATGGGCGTAACTTGGTGGCGGCTTTGGAGCTCGGCAAGCTCACACACGTACCATGCCTAGCGCATGTATTTAATTTAGTGGTGCAGCGATTTCTAAAAACCTACCCAATGTGCATGATCTCTTGACCAAGGTGCGCCGCGTGTGTGCACATTTCCGTAAGTCATCTACAGCTTCGGCCGGCCTGTTGAAGCTGCAGCAGCGCTTACAATTGCCAGCTCACCGGCTGCTGTGTGACGTGAGCACGCGCTGGAACTCCACCTTCCACATGTTGGCCCGGCTTTGTGAGCAGCAGAGGGCAGTAGTGGAGTACCAGCTGTTACACGGTCGTCGCCTCTCCGTTCAACTTCCTGTAATCAGAAGTGAGGAGTGGGAATGGATGTCAGACCTCTGCGAGGTTTTACGCAATTTTGAGGAATCGACACAGATGGTGAGCGGCGATAACGCTATTATCAGTGTAACCATCCCACTTCTGTGTCTACTGAAACGCTCGCTGCTCACAATTAAAACCGACGCTTTGCATGTGGAAGAGGTGGAAATGGGGGAGGAAGAGCTTACACAAGGTGATAGCCAGAGCACCCTCACTTCGTCTTCTCAGCGACAATTGGAGGAGGCGGAGGAGGAGGAGGAGGAGGAGGAGGAGGAAGACACGGTTGCCTCCGCTACAGAGGGTAGCCATGGAACTTTAGTTCCATCTCTTCAGCGTGGGTGGGCAGAAGAGGAGGAAGAGGATGAGGATATTGATAGTCATCCTCCTGGTGAGGACAGCGAAATCTTGACTGTTGGTACTCTGGCACACATGGCTGACTTTATGTTAGGCTGCCTTTCCCGTGACCCACGCGTTATACGCATTTTAAACAACACGGATTACTGGGTGTTCACCCTTCTGGACCCCCGCTACAAAGAGAATTTCTCATCTCTCATTCCTCCGGTGGAGAGGACAAGCAAAATGGTGCAATACCAGAAGGTTCTTGTCGAAAAATTGCTCCAAAATTTTCCATCTGACAACGCTGGCGGCAGAGTACGTGCTACCTTGGCCAACAGAGAAGGGGAGAAAAGGGGAGCACACAGCAGTTCCGAGAAAGGCAGGGCAACACTCTCCAAGGCGTGGGACACCTTCATGACACCCCGCCAGCACCCTCACCCTGATGCGCAGCCTAGTGTCACAAGGAGGGAAAAGTTTTGGAAGATGGTGAAGGAGTACGTAGCAGACCGTGTCAGCGTCCTCAATGATCCCTCTGTGCCTTACAACTACTGGGTGTCCAAGCTGGACACGTGGTATGAACTGGCACTCTACGCCTTGGAGGTGCTGGCCTGCCCTGCCGCCAGCGTTCTGTCTGAGCGGGTATTTAGTGCTGCTGGTGGCATCATAACAGATAAGCGTATCCGCCTTTCCACCGACAATGCTGATAGGTTGACACTTATAAAAATGAACAAGGCCTGGATTTCCCCTGACTTCTCCACTCCACTGGAGGAAAGCCCCGGGGGAACATAAACTCACTTTATATATGTTATTTACAATGATGGGAATACTCTGTATTCCCATTCACCCCTTCCACCCAAAAAACGGGTATATGGTTGACTCTTAATCTTCTCATCCTCCTCCTCCTCTTCCATATGCCCTGTGATATAATTTTTATATAGGGCCAGCTCACCAGCGGGCCCTGTGCTATAATTTTTATATAGGGCCAGCTCACCAGCGGGCCCTGTGATATAATTTTTATATAGGGCCAGCTCACCAGCGGGCCCTGTTTGACAATTTTTATATAGGTCAGCTCACCAGCGGGCCTTCTCATATAATGTTTTATTGGGTCAGCTCTCTAGCGGGCCCTCTCATATAATGTTTTATAGCGTCAGCTCACTAGCGGGCCTTCGCATATAATGTTTAGGATGGTCAGCTCTGTAGCAGACCCTCACCCATAATGTTTTAGATGGTCAGCTCAGCGCACGTTTCCCTCTTAATCATGGCCTCAGTTCTGAAAATCAAGTAAATTTTTGGGAGAATTTGCCTCTGCGCACGTTTCCCTCTTAATCATGGCTTCAGTTCTGAAAATCAAGGAAATTTTTGGGAGAATTTGCCTCTGCGCACGTTTCCCTCTTAATCATGGCCTCAGTTCTGAAAATCAAGGAAATTTTTGGGAGAATTTGCCTCTGCGCACGTTTCCCTCTTAATCATGGCCTCACTTCCGAAAATCAAGGAAATTTTTGGGATAATTTGCAGATGATATACAAGTAAATATACAGCAAATATTGTTTGGTAACAATTTTTCGCCTAAAGTCGTTTTTATTTTCCTTTTTGTGTGTTTTATGGTCAGTCTGTAAAAATGGCGTACTACGGGCGAAAGATCGTTCCCAGCAGCGATGTTGGAGTCCAAGATGCATCCAGACATCCTCCCTATGCTGTCCCTGAACCATTTCTGTGGTGTTTCCATCCTTTTCTTCCCTTTTCCTATGGACCAGGCACCCTCCCCTCATCAGAGCAGGGGGTGCCTGGTGTAATGCTCGAGTCCTCCCATTGACTTCAATGGGGCTCGGGTGCTCGGCCGAGCACTTGAGCCTCAGGGGGTGCTCGGTCAGAGCACCCGAACACCCGAGCATTGGGGTGCTCGCTCATCACTAGAGATATCCACAAGCAAAGTTTCCCCCTCCCGCCCCTTTTACCCAGTGTAAGCCATCTCTTCTCAGATGGGGATCTGATTGTAAGAACAGACAGATAACAGCAGGGGACAATCTTCTTACAATGAAAACAATGAAAGCCCTGCCCCCCTTGACAAGCTTTTCAGTTTTTTCCCTTATCTTAATTGAAGATTGTCCCTCTCTGCAATCCACATGGGCACCTCCCTTCTGCTCTGGCTGAAAAGTGTTACATCAGTAAAAGGGGTGGGAGGGGGACATTTTGTCATTGAATTACTCTTGAACTACAACTCTGACAGAATTGAAATAACACTCTCCAAAGTCCAAATAATATGATGATTAATTAGGCTGCTTTTATTATGAAACATTACTATCCCTTTAAGGCTACTTTGAAGACTGATTGGAGAACCTCTGGGTTAGAGCAAGTAGGGACCTCTCACCTTATTTATTTTGAAATTACATTACTATCCCTTTAAGACAATCAGGCCTTCTCCCTCTGTCTTTCTGGTGACACCAATTTAATGATTAAAAAAAAAAAGCTTTCACTGAAGTAACTGAATGCCACTTTCCAAGTGATTGTATAACTTGCACTAGTTCCCCCTGGGCTGCCACCAGTAATGCTGCACCAATCCTAACTGAATATGTCTTTTGCAGACCAGACATCTTTTGAGTACAAACATAAACTGAGAGAGTGTCTAAATCAACCCATCCATATACCACAAAAAGGTGCCCCCGCTAGGTGGCCTCACTTTCTTGTATTCTTCCATCACCTGCATTGGACACAATGGCATCTGCCCTGTGGTCAATCTAACTCACTGGTCAGACTTATGAATAAGGCACCACATAACAGTTGGTGACTACTGCATTGCTTTGGCCTGTAGGCCAGTGTCCCACACATCTTCTGCTGCAGCAAGTAACTCTCTACCTGGAACACACCCTTATCATTCATAACAATCTCAGCCTTAAATAGCAGGACCTTAAATACACTGCTCCAAAAAATAAAGGGAACACTAAGATTACACATCCTAGATCTGAATGAATGAACTGACAACAAAATCACACAAAAATTCTCAATGGAAATCAAATTTATCAACCCATGGAGGTCTGGATATGGAGTCACACTCAAAATCAAAATGGAAAACCACACTACAGGCTGATGCAACTTTGATGTAATGTCCTTAAAACAAGTCAAAATGAGGCTCAGTCGTGTGTGTGGCCTCCACGTGCCCGTATGACCTCCCTACAATGCCTGGGCATGCTCCTGATGAGGTTGCAGATGGTCTCCTGAGGGATGTCCTCCCAGACCTGGACTAAAGCATCCGCCAACTCCTGGACAGTCTGTGGTGCAAGGTGGCGTTGGTGGATGGAGCGAGACATGATGTCCCAGATGTGCTCAATCGGATTCAGGTCTGGGGAACGGGCGGGCCAGTCCATAGCATCAATGCCTTCCTCTTGCAGGAACTGCTAACACATTCCAGCCACATGAGGTCTAGCATTGTCTTGCATTAGGAGGAACCCAGGGCCAACCGCACCAGCATATGGTCTCACAAGGGGTCTGAGGATCTCATCTCTGTACCTAATGGCAGTCAGGCTACCTCTGGCAAGCACATGGAGGGCTGTGCGGCCCCCCAAAGAAATGCCATCCCAAACCATTACTGACCCACCACCAAACCGGTCATGCTGGAGGATGTTGCAGGCAGCAGAACGTTCTCCACGGCGTCTCCAGACTCTGTCACGTCTGTCATATGTGCTTATTGTGAACCTGCTTTCATCTATGAAGAGCACAGGGCGCCAGTGGCGTATTTGCCAATCTTGGTGTTCTCTGGCAAATGCCAAACATCCTGCACGGTGTTGGGCTGTAAGCACAACCCCCACCTGTGGACGTCAGGCCCTCATACCACCCTCATGGAGTCTGTTTCTGACAGTTTGAGTGGACACATGCACATTTGTGGCCTGCTGGACGTCATTTTGCAGGGCTCTGGCAGTGCTCCTCCTGCTCCTCCTTGCACAAAGGCGGAGATAGCGGTCCTGCTGCTGGGTTGTTGCCCTCCTACGGCCTCCTCCACGTCTCCTGATGTACTGGCCTGTCTCCTGGTAGCGCCTCCATGCTCTGGACACTACGCTGACAGACACAGCAAACCTTCTTGCCACAGCTTGCATTGATGTGCCATCCTGGATGAGCTGCACTACCTGAGCCACTTGTGTGGGTTGTAGAATCCGTCTCGTGCTACCACTAAAGTGAAAGCACAGCCAGCATTCAAAAGTGACCAAAACATCAGCCAGGAAGCATAGGAACTGAGAAGTGGTCTGTGGTCACCACCTGCAGTACCACTCCTTTATTGGGGGTGTCTTGCTAATTGCCTATAATTTCCACCTGTTGTCTGTTCCATTTGCACAACAGCATGTGAAATTGATTGTCAATCAGTGTTGCTTCCTGAGTGGACAGTGTGATTTCACAGAAGTGTGATTGACTTCGAGTTACATTGTGTTGTTTAAGTGTTCCCTTTATTTTTTGGAGCAGTTTATATCACTACAAACACTTTGAAGAGTCTGAAATATCCTAGCAAGGCACTCCTCTTCTATGGGCCTCTGCACATTGTTGTGGATGGTTTCCTGCCTACCCTAAACTGTCATAATCTTCCTGACTGGACAACATACTGCCATGTCTACCAGCTATTACTGTGCACATGCCACTTGCCCTGAAAATATGCAACAAAATCCATGCCTGCAGCCACGTCTGTATATATCTGTAATGCCTGATTATCTCATTGAAATCTTACAAACACCCCCCCCCCCCAAACCTTAAGGTCATCATTAAGGGAGGATGTCAGTCAGATTTTATGAAAATGACGGGTACCACTAAGTGAAATTTGTGATGTCTCCATTTCGTTGCCACTGCAGCCCCGGCTTTCTGCATCTTATCTGCTGGAACCCTGAATGGCCTGCTCTCAATGTCAATCTCAATTCCCAGAAAAACAATAATGTTTGTCAGTTTAATCCCTCATAATTGGACCCCCATGTTCCTCAATAACGTCCTGTGTGTGCCACAACAACCTCCCACATACGTTGGAACCAGATGTGCCAACAAACAAAAAAAACATAGCAATGTTGGACCAAGGATGCACACCTTGTTTGCTCCTTCATCATCCAATTATAAAAGGAAATAAATGACTCAAAATGCACATGAAATAGCATATCCCTCTAATAGACATCTGTTAACATAATAGTTGCTGGCCCACCAAAATCCATGTACTTGTAGCCATCAGGATGCAGAGGAAGAATACAAAATGCTTCCGTAATAGCAAGTTTATCATTGGTCTACTATGACTCTTGCACTATTTTCAATGCCTTGCCAAATGTCTGGTACCAGACACCTTATACCTCCTGAAGCAATGTGTCATGCATCGGGCTCCCCCCCCAACAAACACACACACAGGAAAAGATAAATGTTGTATGAGTCTAAACTTATTCAAGGTAACTTATGGCTCTGTTTTTAATCCTGAAACTCCTCCCCCTTTTTCTCACCTTAGGAAAGGGTTGATCCTCCTCTTCCTGCCGTGCGCAGAGAGCAGCCCTCCTTCCTTTGTTTACATGAAAAGTGTGACAAAGTGCAAAAGGATCATCCACTGTGTATTAGTTTTGGATGGATGCGCACCTTTAGCCATCTGTTTGTGCTGTTAAATTTCAAAATCCTGTTTTTTAGCTATAAAACCTTCATATTATATAGACTGAGAGTAAAATATACCTGGAAATACATAAAATGCTCTAGTCGTTTCATTCTTTATAAAGCCTGTAGTTTATGAACAGCACTAAAAAATGGTTTCTCCTTAATATTTCTATCGTTGCACCTTACACCTTATGCAAAAAAAAGTATGGGGTGCTGTTTGATACCCCATAGAAAAGAGGATCGATTCTAGGACAAACCAACTTCACCATAAGGGACAAATAAATATTCCCGTTTAAATGGGGCTTTTAACCCTTTGAATGTTAACTCTTTGTGTGCCATAGGGGAACGCAATGCATTGCTTTGCATTGCGTACCCCTCTGGCACTCAAAGGGTTAATGCTGTCTCAAAAGCATTGTGAAGCAGTGTTAGAGACCTCTCTAGCACTGAAGTGGTTAAATCCCCATTGAAGTGAATGGTAGATTTGGGAATTCTTCCCTACGATGTAGATGATTTGCCCTAGAATTGACCCACTTCGCCTCTGCAAATAAAGCTGTACATAGCAGTTGCATTGACATCCCTTTCTTGCTTACAGTTTTGCTGCCGGGAAAAAGGGACTTAAAGACCGGCACGCGGAAACGCGGAAGTCACTAAAGGACCACTGAGCATTTTTTTTTTTTTTTTTACGATCGGACTCAGGGCTCCCCGAACGGCGTGCAGCCACACGGGGAGCCCTGAAATCCATGACGGTTATAGTACATCATGGGTCGTTCAGGCACTTTTTACCCGTGACGTACCATGACCGTCAAGGATTGTTAAAGGGTTAAATACTAAGGACTTTATTTTGTTATTTTTCTTTTGTTTTTTTTAGAAGAAGAATCTTCAGATTCTAATTAATGGAATGCTGGAAAGGGAACAGAACATTTTTGGACATTTGGCAGCTTCACACGCGCTACAAATTCTGGAATAGTATCAGTGCAATTGTGACCCCTATAGACAATGAGCTGGGTAAAATGATTTGGAACAATTTAAAAAAAGAGTAAAGCAAAAGTGTGTGCTGAGAAGAAAATACAACAGCCATTTTCTTGGCTGTCTGTAGAAAACTAGATATTTTTACTGTATTAGCAAATACACAAATGGGGCTCCCATGATATCTCTAATATTATCAGCAGATTATATATATATATATATATATATATATATATATATATATATATATATATATATATAGTTTTGCTTTAATTGGTGGTCTACACATTAGAAAGTTCTATTACCATTCAGTTGTTAAGCTGCATATCTTATGCTCACTCAGTAATTTGACATCTGAGGATGATGGATTTGTAGTCTGATAACATTTTGAGAGCCATTACCCAGCCCATATTTAACCCCTTAGTGACCGGCCTTGCGCTCACGCGACCGGCACATAACGCCCGCCGAACATTTTTTTTATTTTTTAAAAAGAATCTGGAGTCCCCGAACGGCGTGCAGCCACGATGGGAACCCGGATTTCCGAGACGTACATGTATGTCCTCTGTCCACAAGGGACATCCACTCGGGACATACATGTACGTCCTCAGGCAGTAAGGGGTTAAACAGGCACAGCTGAACTAAGGGACTGAATATTTGATATCATGGACAGGGATGATTCACAGTACTTTCAATTCATACTCTTAATTGTGTTTCAGGAAACCACAGGTCTTATGTAGAAAGAAAAGGATGTGCAATTCTGGGGAGAACCAGCTACACCATGGGGGGGTGCTGGATAAAATTTGTCCAGATTCCCATTGATTTAAATGGAGATTTTAACTCTTTGAGTGCCAGAGGGGTAGCAAACACATTGCAGATCTGGCACTCAAAGGAACAACCCTTGAATACTAGAGAGGACTCTAACACGTAGCCCCACAATGTGTTGGAGTCCTTACTAGCAATCAGGGGGTTCAAAGCCCCATTTACATCATTGGAAATTTTCATTTCCCCAATATGGCGCACTATGTCCTCACCAGAATTGCTCTAAGGGTTGCAATTGCTGAGGCTAATGCACTAATTACTGAATATGGTTCTCAGCCAGTGGGGGTTTATCATTAGTAATGACAAACAGGAGGTTCTGAGGTTGGCATCTTCTCAGATTTGGTATGATTTGCATGCATTTTCCCATGAAAGACAATCCTGCAAATATACATTAGAACTAATTATAAATATATGAAAGCCTTGCTCTCAGTGCCTAGAGAAGCCAACTGCACCCAAAGAAGGTTGCAATATACATGGGGTTAGCTGGTATTACCATGCAGAGGGGACTTGCCTGTTCTTTTGGACAGAATTTATCTGATATGCAAGTGGAAATGTATCCTTTGTAATTTGCCTGCTCTTCTTTGTTCTAAGTGAGCCTCTCACATAATTTTGTTTTAAAAACCCTTGGGATGTTTCTCTAAGGGTGAAGTGTTTTCCAGATATGGACCTCTTGCTCTTAGTGACTAATGAAACCAGCGGCAACTCACTGAGGAGACCCAAACAAAGACAAAAATATGCCTTGAGTTAGCTGGTATAACTGTGCAAAGAGGACTTTCTTGACATTTTGGACAGGATTATTGTACTATGTACATGGACATTTTTTTCCTGTGATGGCACTAAGGTGCTAAAACGTGATGCTTCTGAGTGTTTACTAGCCCTTGAAAAAGCAATTTTTCCTTTTTTTCTCAGTGACCCTCTTACGTATTTTGGTTTTGTCCTGATATCCCTTATGGTGTATCCTTAAGGTGAAGGTTAACTCTGATGTGGACCCCCTTGCTCTCAGTGCCTAGGATAGTCAGCTGAACCTCACTGATGAGGTCCAAATAAGGCCAACATGTATGTCTGATGTTTGCTGGTTTTCCACTGCAGAGGATACTTACGTGTCATTTTGGAACAGAACTGCCCTTTTGAGTGGAATTAGTCTGATTTGCACATGGGAGTTTCTCCTCAGTAATGGCCCTAGACAGCTAAAATGTGATTCCTCTGAGTAGTGACTAGCCATAGAACAAACAATATATGCTTTTGTTCATATCTAGTGAGCCTTTGACATATTTTGGCTTTGGTTTGAAAAAACTGAAAGGGTATTCCAAGAGCGGACTTCTTTCTCTCAGTTTTATAAAGCCAGTGGCACCTCACAGATGAGGCCCAAACAAGGCCAAAACATATGTTTGGGGTAGCTGGTGTTCCTATGCAGAGGGAGCTTGCCTGTAATTTTGGAACTAGACTGCCATTTTGGCAGGGATTAGTATGGGATTAATCAGATATGCACATGGGAATTTTTCCTCTGTAATGGCACTATAATGTTAAATGTAATGGTTCTGAGTGGTGACTAGCCTTGCAGGAAGTGATCTCTGCTTTTGTTCATTCTCAGGTGGCCTATCACATATTTTTGCTTTATATATCAGAACTACAAACATTGTAACAGATGTAAAATAAATGTTTTCTATATTATTCCTATGTACACATTTCCAGATGCTCAATCCAAAGAGCATGTCATTATTTATGCTGTTGTGTCTAAGTGGCCCATTGCACTGAAGATTCTGCTCTCAGCAAAGATATCGCTTATACATTTTGCAAAAATTAGAAATTCCAATCCAGAAAAAAAGTCATTCAGTTATATACTCATAAAAATTTAACTGGAACTTTTGATGCTGTATAACTGAGATAGATAAGTTAAAGGGGAATAGTACCCCAGCAAAAAGTGAGTCTTAAAGGAAAATTAGCAGTTACTATAATAAACCCCACAAAAAAGGCATTTAATAGTCCTAAATCACTGTCATGAGTCAATTCTATTTCTCTGATTGTAATCTGAAATCCAACAAGCAGTAAATTACAACAGTTATAAAACACAAAAAATAAATGCTATATATGACCGTTCGATGTTTGAAGGACTTCTAGCTATAGTACTTAAGGCCTTCTTTTAAACCAAACAATAGCCACTTTTTCATAGGTTAATATTCTCCTTTAATTTAAGAAGACCAACACATCTAACAGATAGGGGTGGGTGAAAGTTGTCGCCGTGTTCCAGTGGAAAATTTCCTGAAAACCATGTTGTTATCTGCTTTTTCGTGGGAAAATCAGCTTTAAAACTAACGGTTAAAATTTTCGCATCTTTTGCCCATTGGCCAAAAGTTTTCACCATTTTTTCAACAGCTAGAAAGTTTCTGCCCATTGATTTATGTTGTTTTCGCACTTCCACTATAAAAACGTGATGTTTTCACTGAAGTTGGACACAATAGAAGCAGCTACAGAGCGAGATAGACATGCTGTGCTGTTCTCTTGTGATATTTTGCAAAAAGTGAGGCAGGAAAGGCTCAAAGTGACTCCAATCACTATGAGCAGGATAAAAAATAATCAATGGAGGAGCTGGAAGGACCATTATGTGTCCACTGAGTCTGAGGTGGAAAGGACCACTACTGTACCAATGCTGTCCAGTCCCCCAAAATCACCCCAAGGGATCTTGGGGAATTTAATGGGAAGGGAACGAGAAAAAGGAGTGGGAAGGAAGGGAGAAAAGAGAATGGGAAGGGAGGGAGAAAAGGATAGTACTAGTGAGAGCAGGACAGGTCAGCTGCCTGAACCTGCTGCAAGACGTGCTGCCCTTGCTTCCAGTGCCACTATTGCTGTACCTGCAGCCACTAGTGTTGTACATGTTGTCAGATGTGCTGCCACTAGTGTTGAACCTGCTGCCAGTGCTGAACCTTCTGCCAGTGCTAAACCTGCTGCCAGTGCTGAACCTGCTGCCACCAATACTTTGCCTGCTGCTAATGTTTCTTGTAATACTCAGGGGGGAAGGAGAAAATTATGCCATGTGTGACAGCAGGGGACCCTCTGTCACATCGCTCATCACCTCCTCCAAGCAGCAGTGAGATATGTGGAACAGAGCAGCATCATGTAGGGACTAGTGGTGGTGGTGGTGTTGGAGAAGCTGGTATGGAAGAGACATTGATGGCCTTTTTAGCAGAAACTGAGAAGGAATGGGAGACAGGGATGAGGATGGGCATCACCAATACTCCTCCTGATCCTAGTTGCAGTGCTAAATCTGAGGCAATAGCAACAACAGCATCAACATTATCTGCTGCCACAGAAAGTGAAGGGGAATGTGGAGGACAAGAAGAAAGAGGCCATTCTTCTCCACCTGTTCCCTATCCCTCCCCCCAGAAGTCATGGGTGTGGGACTATTATTCTCTTCTGGCAGGGACAGTGCAGTCATCATCAACAATGGTACAGTGCAAAATTTGTGACAAGTTAGTGAGAAGGGGAAAGGAGGGAACACACTTTGGCACAACCGCCCTGATAACACACATGAAACACAGACACCATGACATTTACTCCAAACATGTTAAAGCCAAACACCCATTACAGAAATCTAGCACCGCTGTTACTGTACCCCCTGACTCTCCAGAAAGGTGGATATCAAAGAGGAGGAAGACTAAAGAAACCCAGACAGACACTGGAAATTCCATGACGAGCAAAACAACTAGCTCGCCATCAACATCACCTTCTTCCTCTAGGGTAAAAAGTACATCTCCTGCCAATCCACCTCACTCATTGTTACCTCCCCCGCCAAATGATAGCCACTCTGTTAATGTTAGGATATGGCAGTTCATCTCTACCCATTGCACACTGTGTGGTGCACTGACCACACATGCCAGCGTGGTGGAGGAGAATCAATACCAGGTCATGAGGTGGCATCTGAGGAGATTCCATCCCACAGAATATGCTAAGATTCTGGCAGGGAGGGTTCTTCATTACTATTAAACTGACGGCAAGCTGTCATGTGTCCTTAGCGGGGTCTGGACAAGGGGTACAGTGACAGCGGCAGTACTTGGTTTCAGGTGTCATGGTGTTTGGATACAGTTGTGCCCCCAGATGTTATTTACCACGCACACACACTGTGCACATTGCAGTTGCTGATGGAAGCTACAGTTCCTGTTCTCAAGGGAAAAATATATATTCTAATAACAACACACCCATGATGATTTTGGAGGAGGGGCAGGTGGAGAAGATTTAATGGTCAGCTTGTTCTTTTCTCCACATATACTGGGGGCTACTTATTCTTCTGCTACTGCCTCAGGCTCATCACTGAAGCCATTCTTGGCAATTGGAACCTTCATCATCCATCTTCCATGTTACTGCTCTTGTTGATCCCATTCCCTATCAGCTGCCTAATCATCCTGCTGCTTAAACAACTCAGCAGCAGCAGTACGAACAGCATTTGCAACTCAGGAGGACATTTGACAGTGGCCACTGGCCAACATGACCTGCTGGCATTAGGCCGGTAGGGCATTTTTATTTTTTTGTCAGGGCTTGTGTTTTGAAAAAAAAATAAAAGAAAAAAAACTAGTCCTACAAAAAATAAACAATTTTTGGGGGGTTTGTTTCTAACAAGCCTAAGTCCTACAAATCAATGTTTCCTTAGGGCTTGTGCCAAACAAGCTTAAGTCCTACAAAACAATGTTTCCTTAGGGCTTGTGCCAAACAAGGTCGCTGTCACTTTAAATACAAATGTCTTATTTTAATTTATTGACTTATTTTTTTATTAACCGTCCCCCCAATAGCAGTCAAGAAAGACCCCCAAAACAAATTCCATGTTCAAATGATTAATTCATTCACCAACACAGGCACCCTCCTCAGACCCCTTTATACCATGTCTTTTGGTTTTTATTTTCCTTAGGATTTCTTTTTTATTAAGTGCCCCCCAATCCCAGTAAACAACCCCCTAAAACATTCCCTGTTCAACTGATTCTTTCCCCAGATCCCACCAACACAGGTACCCTCATGCCCCTTTTATACAATGCGTTTGGGAAATAAAATATTATTTGTAATGTGTTGTGTGTAACTTCTATTTCCTATTGATTTCAATGGGTGAAAAATGCGAAAAATCGGCACTTTTCTGAGGAAATTTTTCTCCAAGCAGAAAGTGTCATTTTATGCTGATTTCAGTTTGAGGTGGAAAGTTTTGCCCATCCTACTAACAGATTGATTTCTTAATACAATTTTAGGACATAACAATGGCTGAAATCTGCCAAAGAGCCATACAGTTACCTCAGTTGTGTCACTGACTGACACAGAATAAATCCAAGAGGTGTGAATAAAATTAAGGTTACTAAAGGCTCTGGACCAGATGACACACATCCAGGGGTATGTATGGAGCTTAGTTTGGTGATTGTAAGAAAGTAGAAATTTTCAAGCAGATTTCATGGTTTTAATTTTAACTTTAAAAGTAGGAATCCTCCTTGAAGGTTTGCTAAGTGATAGTGTCCAGGATTATGTTTTGAAAAACAAGCTTCATGTAAGCCAATGAGGCTGATGTTCTAAGAAGAGCTATAGCAAATATGGAACAAACTAAATCATAAGGGAAAAATATAGATTCACAGAAATACAGTTAATTAAATGAGGCTTTTAACACCTTGAATGCTAGAGGGGTCTACAAAGCACTGCATGCCTTGCAAAGTGGGCCCTGCAATGAAAAGCTGACATCCTTATTGTGACCTGGCATATACTTCGGTGTAACAAGAACCCCTCTTATGCATCTTTTCTCTAGTGTAAATGAACCACATTTGACTAGATGTTCTTCACACTTCAGTTCCTCCATTCCCTTGGTTAACTGTGCTGCTCTTCTCTACACTACAGATTAGTAAAAAGTACTGTTTTTTTGTGAGAATGTGCATGGAAAAAATCATGATTTGCCACTTCTTCTGAGTAAATTTCCACACATAGAAAATCTGTAAATTGTAAAATGGCTGCAATAAGTCCCACTGCTTGGGGTCAGACTCAGTATGTGTGATTCTGTGGCTACCAGTTGGACAAATCTTAGGGAATCAGTATGTGTGGCTCTATGGCTACAGATTAGACAAGGATGGGGTGTCTGCTTTAAGCTGCTTTCCCTCTCTCTTCCAGCACCCTGACAATGTGGTAAACTGACTATCTTTTATACTGAGTTAATATATGTTAATAAATGGGGGAATCCCTACATGTAGGAGGTAATTAAATTATTATAATTTATTTCAGTGAGCAGAAAAAAGAGGGAAAAACTACACTTTCATGGAAATTATTCCCCAGGGTGGGAAGTGCAGTTTTTCACATTTTCTTTTTGATGCAGATGTTTTCTCCCATCCATACCCTGCATTCTCTGCAATTCTAGAATATAATTTTTAGGAACAGGTACCCAAACCTTCACTGCATATATTAGGGGAGATCGTATCAATGACTTGTGCAGCTGAAAACTGAAACTTTCCTCACTTACATTCAATACCCCTTTTATGCAGCATAGTATTTTGTTTGCTTTTTACTGCTGTTTGACACTGATCGCTATTACTAAGTCTGCAGTTTCACATATTCAAAACTCTTTCTCAACCAGTGAGTTTCCTATAATGCCCCCATTAATTCTCTAAGCCGTATGCCTATTTGTACTTCTAAAATGCATAACTTTTCATTTTCCTACATTAAAGCTCATACTTATTTCTAGGTTGTTTATAAACATGTCAAAAAGCATGGGGCCAAGTACTGAACCCTGAGGTACTTCAATCAACTATAGCTGAGAATATTCCTTTTACGACTCACTGTTCCATAGCTTTCAACCAATTTTGTACCCAATTACATAGGTTAGCCCATAGATATAATTTCCTTATTCAATAGGTGGATCTGTGTGGCTCAATATCAAATGCATTTGCAAAGTCTTCATATAGTCCACCAACTACTTGACCATTAGCACATTTCCTACTTCTTAATAGAAGTTCAGTAGATTTAATTGACAAGATTTGTCCTTCATAAGACTGTGTTGATTTCTGCCAATGATTTTGTCTTTCACAATAAATTACCAAATGTAACCCTTTATTATCCTTACATTAAAATTTTCCACTACCAGGTCAAAATCCCAGTTCTATAATTCTGTTTTAGTTCCCTTGTTGAACAAAGTCACCACAATCTTGCGGGACTGAGCCTGTGGAGCTCAAGTCTTTGAAGATTAAAAACAATGGTCTTTATAACACTGCACTAAGTTCCTGAACCATTACCATCAGGACCAGGAGCTTTATCTGTCTTATTTTTGTCCTGTGTTCCTTGACCTCTTCCTGTGTTAATGTATGGTGGATCTTTTTATTTGTTGAGTTTCTCCTACAATTGTTTTTTCCTTGGTAGATACTGATAAAAACATATTTGTTCTGAAAAATAGTCTTTTTGTATTATTCACTAATCAAGTCACCCATCTCATTTTTGAAATGGCCATTGCTCTTCTAATTAGGATTTTTGTTATTTGTTTATTTGAAAACCTTTTTTGACTGTTCTTCATTGTAATTCAAGTTTCATTTTATATTTTTGGATAACCTAATTGCTTTTTTGCAATCTTTGTTGCTTTCCCTGTATTACAAGAAAGAATACTCTGTTCCTTCAGACTTAAATAATCTAAATGTAATTTTTTCCTTTCCATTCCCATCTTTCCATTTTCATTTAACCACATTGGCTGTAGTCTACTTTTTATAACATGTTTTCCCAAGTGTATACTCAATTTGAATTATGACAATTTTTCCTCAGAATTCCTCATATATTAGTCTTTATAAAATATAGAGTAATTTAAACAGTTGTGATCACTGTTTCCCAAATGTTCTCCTACTTCAATATTGAATATATGTCTAAGTTATTTGTCATCACTAGTTCCAATAAATTATTTCTCGTTAGTACTCCCACCATCTGTGACATGTAGTATCCCTAAGCATGCTCACAGACCTGCTACCTTTAGCTGTTGGACATGTCTCATTGCTCCAGTTTAAATATGCATAGTTAAAATCACCCATTATGGGACAGAGTTTGTCTGGCATGCAATATGGCTGCTAGAGTATGATACTGGGGATTTAAAACTGTTAAAGTTTACTTTTTATACCTATATGTAGTTCTTGCAACATTTGAAATGCAGTGATTGGATTTTATAAATGACAGATGGTGGGGTGGAATAGTTAAGGGAGGAAGAAGAGGAAAAGAGCACTATCATTATCTGCCAGGTGGGCCTACTCAGTGATTTATGCCCACACACTCTTCAACTTCGCAAGGTGTTGAAGCTGCTCACTGACCACCTCAGGAACCTTCACATGAAATACAGATGGGCATTCCCATTTAAGCTGTCTGCCTCTGATAATGGAGTTACTGCTTGAATAACCTGGTGGACACAGAGTATCTCTGTAAGTCTTTGAGAATTTCCATGCCTTCACTACCACTAGTTCAGTCCACTCCAGCTATCCCATAGACCCTGCAGAAGCTGGGGGCAGATGACTGGATTATAGTGTCAGACCCTAAACCAAAATGGCAGAGCAAGCCTCCAGTCTAGACTTGACCTGAAGGTTGTAGACTAGCGATATGAGATTGAGCTCCTGTTTGACTCACTGGTCTGTATTCAAAGGTCCACCATATTAGACCTTTTAGCTTGATACCTACAATCTATGGACTTTTATCATTATCTTATTTCTTTCCCTTTCCCCTTCCTTGCCCCATTTTTTTAAATCCAACTGGTAACTATTGCAGTCTCATGACTCATATTGGGTTATTATGCTGTTGTGGCTCTATTGTAGTTATACCTTGATCAGGTGGGGAAACTTTTATGATAGACATGTCTCATTAACTAATTAATTACCCCTCTAGTCATCTGGATCTAGATACTGACAATTCACAGTACAAGCAAGCCGATTTTCCCTATGGTATTAATTGTTCTCATGACCTCACTTACCCTTTCAAGAAGAGACAGCTAGTGGCAAGTACTGATGTAGTAAGCTTATGTTTACCCCTTTTAGGAGTGTTTTTTTACCACTACTCCCCCCATGCCTGGTAGCACATTCCATGTTATATTAATATAATGTTTGTGGTTGCATGTTATGTTGTATGTGTTGCACAGTTTCTAGACTTATCTATGCTAAGAGTCAACTCTCTTTTTACATTTCCTTCTCTTTCCTTCCACTCTCTTTTTCCTCTGCTCTTCTCTCTTCTCAGTGCTTCATTCATTATCTCAGTATTGGCTACTATGCATTTGAACATTATCTCTTATAATGCTAAAGGGCTGAATATCCCTGAGTAATGGGCTATAGTGCTTATTTTACAAGATAGGGAACAGACTTGCTCCTTGTCCAGGAAACCCATTTTGCTTCCCCATCCCTAAATTTCTATTCATCAAAACTCCGTTCTTACTTTGCCCCTGCACTTTGGATATTCAGGCTTCATCTTTCTTAAAGGTTTGATTCACAACTTCCTTTCACCATTGTTAATGTTTATGCCCTAACACTAACCAATTTTTTTGACTTCACTTGAACCCTTTAAGTCTGGTGGACTTGCTCTGGGGGTGACTTTAATGCAGCCTTGAACCCCTCTTTAGACTGTTCCTTGGGGAAATCTCACTTTAAGCTGTCACATTTCAGAAGACTGAGTAAGCATTTGATGGGTCTTCAGTTAATGGATTCTTGCAAGGCTATGCATGGGAGATAGGGATTATAGTTTTTTTTCATCTCTGCTCAACTCTTATAGTAGAATAGATTACCTTTTTATAGAACAGTCTCTTTATCTTATTTTACATAGTAACATAGTTGATGAGGCTGAAAATATACATGCTTCCATCAAGTCCAGCCCATGCCAAATCGTCCTTGTTGATCCAGAGGAAGGCAAAAAAAAAATGTTGAAGCCATTTCCCATTAAGCCAAAGTGGCTAAATACAATCCTTCTTGACTCCAAATGGCAGTCAGAAAGTTTCCTGAATCAGTAACCTATCTGCTTTGAAGCAAATTGTCCATTCTCAATATTGCTCTGTGCTGGATAGGTATCCATTACTTTTCTGAAAGCAGATACAGTATCTTCAAGTACAGCATCCCGAGACAAAGAATTCCATAGCTTTACTGCCCTTACTGTGAAAAAGCCCTGCCTATGTTTTAGTCAAACGTGCCTTTCCTCTAGTCTTAATGGATGATCTCTCATTCTTAGCTCAGCTCTTTGAGTAAATAATTAATTGGAGAGTTCTTTGTATTGACCCTGAATATATTTATAAATGGTAATCATATCACCCTGTAGACATCTATTCTCTAATGTAAACAAACTCAGTTTGGCTACTCTCTTTATAACGCAGATCCTCCAATCCCTTTATCAGTTTTGTTGCATCCCTTTATCAGTTTTGTTGCATGTTTCTTCACTTTTTCCAGCTCGATAATGTATTTTTTAAGAACTGGTGCCCAAAATTGTACTCCACATTCTAGGTGAAGCCTTACCAAGGATTTATATAGAGGTAGAATTACTTTTGTATCCTATGCATCTATTTGCACTTGCAGCAGCAGAGTGACTCTGCACACTGCTGTGATGTCTATCGTCTATCAGTACTCCTAAATCTTTCTCTAATGAGGATTCCCCAAGTTGTTTCCAATTTTGTGTATATGTAGCATGTTTGTCTCTACAGCCCAAATACATAACCAAACATTTATCTCCATTAAATGTCATCTTCCACTTTTCTGCGCATCCACTCAGTTTACCTAAGTCCATCTGCAGAAAAAACCCCCAGCTTTGTATTAATTTCCTTACACAGCTTAGTGTCGTCAACAAAGATTGAGACACTACTTTCAATTTCCACTTCTAGATCATTAATAACAAAATAAAAAGCATTAGGCCCAGGACTGAACCCACTTCAATCGAATTCCATTGAGCTAGCTACATGGTCTGATCATTCTACTGTCATTATGCAGTTTCAAATCTACAATGGGGGAGGTCTTCTTCACACTTGGTGTTAAATGAGCATCTTCTTGACGACCCCTCAGTGGTTGAGTCACTTTTCTCAACTCACTCAACTCTTCTGTGGCTTCGCCCTTGCACTGGGTAGCATACAAGTATGTTATAAGAGGTCACCTCACACAAACAGAAACAGTTCTTTTCCCATATGAATACCTTAGTGGACTTGATTAAATCTTTGGAGGTTAAACATAAGGTGTCCTTGTCTGTGACAGATCTTAACCAGTTAAAAAAGGACAGAGCTGATTTAATGCTTGTTTGGGGCAGAATATTGTAAAATCCTTTGTGGAGTGGATATCAAGATGATATATTTCAGGTAACAGATGTGGAAGGACTCTGGCTCTCATTAAGCACTAACATAACACACATACTGTTTCTAGCATTATAACTAACCAGATACCTGTGGAGCATCAGTTTCTGAGATAGCTAACACTTTCAGCAAGTTCTATTCTGACTTATATACACTGTTGATGCTAGTTCCTCTTCTGACTAGATGATTTCTCTGTAGAGCTGTCATTCCTTCTGTGCACCATGTAGTCAGAGATAGCTTGGAGGTTCCCTATTACTGAAGATAAGCTTATATCAGCTATCAAATCTAAGGGAAAAGCCCCAGAATGGATGGCTTTCCCATTAGACATTATAATACCTTCCAGTCCAACTTAGTTAATTTTTCCCATGAAGTACACATTACTGTGATTCTTTAGGCAGGGAAGGATGCATTTTGTTGTAGCAGTGTTGCAATGTTAACACTAAAATTTTGTCAGATTGGTAGCTACAAGATTGTTCCTCTATTTGGCTTCCCTAATCCACCTAGACCAGGCCGATTTTGTGTCTGGCATGGAGGCCATACATAATAATATTTTAACAATATCCCTTATATATTCAGCTTCTAAGAAAGATATTCCAACGATTTTGGGTATTGATCAACATTATCCTTTTTGACTCCTTCCCTATCTGTATTGGCACAAGAATCCCTTATCCCCCTTTGCTCTTTATCCTGGATTTGGAACCCCTCTTGAACTCCTTTAAGGGTGATCCATAGTCTTCCTATCCCCGGAGGTATCTCAAGTTATGCAGATGATGGACTGATTTTATGGTACAGCTTAATATCTTTATCCCCTCATTACTATAAACTTTGGATCTGTATTCCTCGCTCTTATGCCAAGAACAACTATGCTAAATCTGAGATCCTTAACCTGAATATTCCCTCATCAGACTCAATTAATTATCTGAGGGTGCATCTGCTGTCCAACCTGTGTCTATTGTTTTCCTAACATTTTCCTCCACTGCTTGACAATTTAACAAGGGATCTTGTTGAGTAGAACTCCTTGACATTATCCTGGTTTGACAGAGTGAGAGTTATCAAATTGTGCTGTTACCTAAAGTTTTCTCTACTTCTTTCAAACTATTCCAGTCATGTTCCTGGGTTCTTTCCTAGGGAGACTATAAGATGTAACTGATGATTTTGGGTGAGCCCATAAAAAACCTTGACTGAGATTTTAATGTTTATGTAATGCTTTCAAAAAGCCATGCCTTAAGCATTGGACCTGGTCTGTTATGGTGTGGTCTGGTACTTTCGACCCCTGCAACTTCTTTTGACGGATCAGAGTAGGTTCCCTTTGGGTTGTATGGCCAAGTGTAATCCTCTGCCATCTGCTGAGACTTTGACACTCTAATAATCTTTTATTCTCTCTGGCTCCTCTGCCGTCTCCACTGACATTGATTGTTGGACACCCTGAATTCTCTTCCGGACTGTGCCCCCAAACATTTGAAATCTGGTTTGACAGAGACTATGGTTATTGCTCCCTTTGACAGTTTTGCCCTGAACTTAGATTTGATGAAAGATCAATGGTGGATCTATAGCCAAATTAGAGTTTCAGACCTAATTTGGTCAGGGTACAGGCCCAGGGCATTGTTGGAGTTAAAATCCCATTGTTCTGGTTCCATACTTGCCCTCCAGACCTTATCTTACTGTTATAACGTATTGATCAAGCTGCCTCCAGAGGTTAAGAAGTACTTCCTGCTACACTGGGAGGCTGATATTAACATCCTTTTCTCCTATGAGCAGTGGCACATTATATTTTGGCTGAATCTTAAATATACCAGGGATGCCACTTCAAGGGAGTCCAACTACAAAATATATACCTGCTGGTATGCAACCCCTTAAGTTCTTTCTACAATTTATTCAGGTTGTTCAGAATTGTGCTGGTTTTGCCTTTCCCACACAGGATCTATTGATCATCTCTGGTGATTCTACCTTCTGGGACCAGGTTCTAAGAGCTCATCTCTGGTTATTTTACCTTCTGGGACCAGGTTCTAAGATTTTTCATACTTTCATCATCCTAGTTCCGAAAAACCTATGCTTATGCCTGTTCCAAAAGATCCCTAAAGTCACCCTCAGGGACTTCAAACTATATTTAATGCTGCTAAGTCTATTGACCCTCTTAACTTGAGGTCTCCTAGTCCTCCTATCTGCCCCAAGGCAATCCAGGTGGTGAGGTTAGAGAGATTCCATGCCTCACTTTCTGTCTTTCACAATTGTTGGAACTCATAGCTCTTAAATAACCCTGACCCTTTGAACGACTCTACTGGTTCTGTCCTGAATGTTGTTTGTTCCTTGTGATCTCTTCACTCTTCTTTAGGTATATTTGTTGGCTCCCCCTCAATGTTCCACTTTTCTTCATAGCCCACTTTATGCCTTGTACCTGCCTGGCCCCTTAGGGTAGCTGGAATTTCATTCCCCTCTCCACTCATTGTTCTCTTTTCCTTTCTTCTCTAGTTTTCTATTACTTCTTTCTACTATCTTCTTATTTCCCTTCTGTGCTGCTCTTTTTCTCAGCACTGTGATTTTGCTCTTATATTAGATATACTTACCTTTCCAGATTGAATATATTTTTTGTCCTGTATGTTTATGTTTGGACTTCTTTATCTGTTGCTTTAGAGTTGTTTTCACTTTGGATATACATTTTGTGCATTTCTTCTCTGGCTGTATGTCCTTTTCTCTCAATGAACATTATTTCAACATTTAAAAAAATACCACATCAAAAGTCATGTAACTTTTTTATTTTCATTAATAATTAGGCCTCATTGACACTGTTTGGCGGCTTGTAGTATATACACCCACTAACACCATTTGTACTTTTATACCACTGTTAACTTCAGTTTCTACCCACAAGAATTTCCAGATCTTGCATTTTTTCTACTATACTTCTTGCATTCACCATAGTCAACATACAATTAGTTTTTGGTCACTTTGTATGTTTTCACCTATATGCCTTTTTTCTAAATGGGACTTTTGCAATATTCTCTACATTTACTGCTGCCCCCTTCTCTACCCCAATGATGCCTTACTTGTACCAGGATTGCTTCCCAATTTGTTAAAGCTATACCCAGAGCAGGATGTTTCTTATTCTGTTGTAGAGAGAGATTTAGATATATTGCGGCAATGGGAAAATGAATGAGCTTGAAATGGGATTTGGCATACTGTAAGTAAATGTAATATTTTGCATAGGAGGTGCAGAAACAAGCATTCTACTTTTACAATAAATGGTAGTTTACTAAGGGAATCTTTCTTGGAATAGGATTTGGGAATACAATACATTTCAATACAGAGTACAATGTCAGTGTGCAGCTGCAGGAACAAATCAGATGTGTACAAATACGCATTAGGAAAGAATAATTGCATCAGTTTCTAAGGGCCATATGTTCAAAAGAAAAGTGGAGGAAATATGGGCCAAACCAACTGTAATATAGGGTACAAATTAAAATTTCCATTGCTTCAAATGGGTATTTTAACTCTTTGAATGCTAGAGAGGTCTCTGCGTTGGAGACCTATCTAGTACTCAAAGGGTTAAAATACCCATTTGAATTGATCAGAATTTTTGGGACTTAAAGTACAATTGGTTTGCCCCACAATTTCTCCAGTGTTCTTTTGAACATGCCCTCCAATGAAATACGAAGTATAATTTGTTAGCACTAGTAGTATGAAGAACACTTTATGGACATATCAGGGAACCAGTGGCGTAACAATAGGGGTCGCAGGGGTCGCACCTGCGACTGGGCCCTTCACTCTCAGGGGCCCAGCCGCCCCCTGCGACCCCCTCGCCACCCGCCCGCAGCACAGCTGATGTCCCGGTGGCCAGCGATCTAGTAATGCAGAGCGCTGGGAGATGTGTACCAACCATCCAGAGGTTTGTTCCTCATTCGGCATGTCACACACACCACTAGACCACCAGGAGATAGGAGGACGGGGGTCAGTAAGGGCAATGTGGCGATGGGGGCATTGTGGAGATTGGGGGGAAATGTGGAGAATGAGGGGCATTGTGGAGATTGGGGGGAAATGTGGAGAATGAGGGGCATTGTGATGGGGGCATTGTGGAGATTGGGGGAAAATGTGGAGAATGAGGGGCATTGTAATGGGGGCATTGTTGAAGGGGCAATGTGGAGGTGGCCAATGTGGTTCAGGGGGGCCAATGTGGTCGGAGGGGGGCCCGTGGCAATTCTTGCACCAGGGCCCCGTGGCTTCTAGTTATGCCTCTGCAGGTAACTGTCCGGATCTGCCCCAGAGACTCCTGTTTTCAGACTGAATTATCGGTCCTCCGGGGACACAGGCTGATTCTCTGGTGGTGAGTTTCTTCTCCTTCCCACCCTGTTCCTCCCACTTCCCACCAACTTCTCATCCTTTCGACCCTTTTCTGCCACTTCCTGCCCAATGTATGACACAAATATGTGTAAGGCACGCCCACCCAGCTAAGACCCAACCCCTCTGTGACGCACATCAAGTCATTGACATCCCCTTGTCGGCAGCACATGAGCCTTCTCCAGGGGCTCAAGATGAGGAAGTTCCCAGGTATGCTTCTGGAACTAGAAAAGGTATAGGAATATGAAACAAGTGGAAAATTTGTTATTGTACCCTAGAAAATAAGCACGCATGAGGTAATGGTTGCTGCATATTAACTGGTAAATACGTTTTTCTCCTCAAAGTCATAGAGCCTAAGAAGAAATGGCATAATTTTGGATCACACCAACTATACCATAGTGGACCAATACAAACTCTCATTGATCTGAATGGATATTTTAACCCCTTAAAAGATGTCTAACGGGTTGCTAAGCAATACACTGGAAGACACTTTAGAATTCAAGTAGTAAAATTCCATTTTGAATCAATGGGAATTAGTATCTTGTGGTGTAATTGGTTTATCCTGTAATTGCTCCACTTCATTTTACTACTTCAGCCTCAGTGTGGCAGAATAGTCAACCTTTCATATATATATATATATATATATATATATATATATATATATATGTGTGTGTGTGTGTATGTGTGTGTGTGTGTGTGTGTGAGTGAGAGACAGAGCGAGAGAGTGCTACTTCCCATTCCTAATTATTATAGCCTACCAGAAGTACTAAATTACATGCAAGACTACCCAGTAAGGAAATCTGGTCCAGCCCTCCTATATTATTCCTTCACCCCAGCCTATAGAATGAGCCATTTGCTGTGGCACCAATTACTTTTATAATCTGCTGTTGGATAAAGGCCCCATTAACTCTGTTACGCTGGAGGGAACTCCAACAAAATTGTTCTGCGTTGCAGGTGCCCGGAGCACTGAAAGAATAACATAGCAATAATTGTCTGTCTCAGACAATAAAAAACAGCCCTATGCTTTAAACTTCAATCAGTTCTACTATCAGAATGTGTAGTACTTCACACTATACAGATAAATGATAAAACACTGTATTATCAGCAAGCAGCTTAAATAGAGTGCTAAATAGTATCAGTACAATGTTGTCTTAATAAAGTGGAGAATATATCACTGCAGATTACCTAGAGCAATGACAGGCAACCACATTCCCTCTGTAAGTCGCATATATGTCCCTCAAGTCCACTAAAGGGCCAGGTATTATCCATAAATATTTTAAACAGTATTGGAAAAGTAGATTAACCCCTCAGATGCTACAGATAAAAAAAAAGAAGAAGGGTTCTTTTTGGAGTGAAAATAGGGAGGTTTGGTGAGGGGGCTGGAGAGCCACAGGAAAAGACTCTGAGAACTGCATGAGGCTCTAGTGTTGACTATTAGAATGAGGTTTGGTTTGTGCAATTAATTTTCTCAAAGTGTCCTCCACTTGGGTGTGAGGTCAGGAGCTCCAATTTTCAACATAATTTATGTTCTTACATGTAGGTAAAAGAATTTGGTCTTGGTCTAAATCATTTGTTCAAGTTACACAAAAAGGTATTAATTGGTCAAGAAATAACCTAAAATGTAATGGTAATTCCCCTCCCGCCAGCCACATCACCAAAAACAAAAGTGTCCCTCCTTAGCCATATGAAATGTTGGGAAGTGTGCACCACCCCTACTCCAGTAGGAAGGTGAAACACCATGTAAAGCAGGAAGCTTCTCTTCAGCACTCTGTGGTTGCCTTGCCTGCCAATGCATCCAGTCATTGGGAAGGGGACGAGGGAGCACGGCTTGGCTCCTGCACTATTAAAGGTAGTTTTATGCTTCTGGTACCCCATACAGTATGTCAACTCATACCAATGAGGTGCCATTTTTCTCATACGAGCAGTAGCTAGTGAATACAGTTGGAAATTCCATAGTTTTCAAAGATTTCAGTACATTTGAAGGGCTGGAAATAGAAAGAACGCCATTTTTTTCCTTTTACGCCACCTTTTTGAAACATTTGTGCATTGCGGGCTAAGGGTAGGAAGGCAAATAGCCCCTCATGTAGTGCAGTGGGATATCTACTTTCAAGAAAAATATAGTTTCATATAGTTATTTCAACTGTTTTAGGGTAGTTTTACCATTGGAATGGGCATTTTAGTTTATAAAGTTGAACATACCATTTTGCGCTCCTGGTAAACAGGAGTAAACAGGAGTCTGCACAGGCCATGCATGTACACAGAGCTGCACTGATTGGCTCCAAGGTGATGTCAATGCATAGTGCTTAGGGTCCTACAAGGCCACATCATAATAGTTCCACGGTGATACTGGAGACCCACTTGAGGACATGTGATGTCTGTGTGGTGAAATCTGTTTCTAGTCCTTCCACCCTACCATTGTGTGTCATTTTCAATAATGTATGTGGGCATATACCTTGTTTAAAGTTTAGCAAGAAAATCTGCATAAAGCTTCTGTTTTGGTCAGTAATACACAGTGTTAGCAAATCCATTAGTAAATCCACTAGACTGACGAAATCTCAGCTTTAACCAGGGACACATACTCATATTTATGGACTGCGCTCATATCAAAGCAACTCTGCTTGTGCATTTACCAAGTGTGCCCCAGGTTAAAAGTCAGGTCTGGTCATCCTATCATACACTTGCATCATATACTGGTTCCTCCTGCAGAAGGTAAGGAATAGGAAGAAGGGGAGGGGTAAAACATTTCCAGTACTCATATCAGCAGGTGAGCGAACTACAGCTAACCAGATGATGTTAGACTACAAATGTCATCATTATAAGACAGCTACTGGCTCACTGGGAGTTATATGTGTTGTAGTCTAAAGAAACAAACATACAGCTCAGTGCTCTAATTTCACACTACCCAACAATGTAACCATAAATGTATATATATATATACAATTCTCCATAGTCCATTATGGCGTGTAATATAAATAAATTCTGGTTCTCTCGTGGGATGCAGCTTCTACTGTAGTGTCCCCAGCTCCACCTCCATAGGAAATTCTAATGCAAAAAAAGAAGCGCAATGGTCCTTTAGAGTAGTAACTGATAGTCTTGTCAATAATTCCTATCTAGAGTGCTTGTACTCACAGAATGAATGATAAAACTAGATCCCATTCATAAATATAGCTGCTAAATTCACATAAGGGTTTCCCAGGAATCTGATCTCTGACTTCAGAAGTCGTACTCCCGGAATTCATGCCCCATTGTCTCTCCCGATCAGATGATCATCATCGAGATAGCTTAAAAATATAAGAAGGGACACTCTGGGCAAAAAGCCCTCTAAGGGTAACATAGTATGGACTCTCTCGAGCGTGTGGCATCTGTGGTACAAAAGGACTACCCAGATCCTTATCTCGCTTAAAGTTGTGACACATCTTGGATTTGGTAAGCGGGGTATGTACAGAGCGGGTTTGTTAATCTGTAGTTCATACTGTGTTACCCTTAGAGGGCTTTTTGCCCTGCGTGTCCCTTCTTATATTTTTTAAGCTATCTCGATGATAATCATCTGATCGGGAGAGGTCACTGAGACAACGGTGTATGAATTCCAGGGGTACGACTTCTGAAGTCAGAGATCGGATTCCTGGGAAACCCTTATGTGAATTTGGCAGCTATATTTATGATTGGGATCTAATTCTATCATTCATTCTATGTGTTGTAGTCTAACAGGAGCTGGTGAGCCACATAATTAAGCAGAGAGAGAGAGAGAGTGTAAGCAGAGCACAGAGCTCCACACAGTACGATGTGTATTTTGTGCAAACTTCTGGCTTGGCTCCTGTCATCTGTATCATCACTAATAGGGAAGTTGTACCCTTGTGTCTTTGTATTTATGGGCGCAGGAGAAGGTGGTGTTGGGGTGCTGGGAATCCCACTTACTGCAAAATCATCCTTTTATATCTATGCGACTGCCCGTGATTCTCCATTGGGAAGATGAAACAGCATGTGGCGCAGGAAGCTTCCCTCAAGCACCCTATGGTTGTCTACTAGTGATGAGCGAGCATGCTCGGCCAAAGCTCGGTTCGGCTCGAGCATCACTCTGCTCGGCACATGGCGGTACTCGTACGAGTACCGCATGTGCTCGCCCGCCATGTTCGGGTCTCCTCCCCGCACGTTTCGCAGCTGCAGCGCAGCCAATAAACGTGCGGGGAGGCTCTGACATCAGTGTAATGCCAGCAGCCATGTTGGCTGCTGGCATTACACTGATTGGCTGGCCAGAACCCGTGATCGGGTGCTGTATAGCACCTGACCAGCGAGTTCGGCTCAGTCTTAGCCAGGGAGAGATGAGGATAGGAAGGGAAAGTCAGTGTAGGGAGAAGAAAAGTGTTTTTGAACTCTTTAAAGACCCAAAAGTCCTTTTTAGGACTGTTGTGTGTGGGGGCAGCAGTTATATTTTGTTTGGGGGGGCACAAATTTAAAAAATAAACGTCACATATTCCGTTCACTGTGCCTAGCCGCAGATTAGCAGCACATTCTGTTTAGTGTGCAAAGTTGCAGATTAGCAGCACATTCTGTTTAGTGTGCAAAGTTTAAAAAATAAACGTCACATATTCCGTTCACTGTGCCTAGCCGCAGATTAGCAGCACATTCTGTTTAGTGTGCAAAGTTGCAGATTAGCAGCACATTCTGTTTAGTGTGCAAAGTTTAAAAAATAAACGTCACATATTCCGTTCACTGTGCCTAGCCGCAGATTAGCAGCACATTATGTTTAGTGTGCAAAGTTGCAGATTAGCAGCACATTCTGTTTAGTGTGCAAAGTTGCAGATTAGCAGCACATTCTTTTTAGTGTGCAAAGTTGCAGATTAGCAGCACATTCTGTTTAGTGTGCAAAGTTGCAGATTAGCAGCACATTCTTTTTAGTGTGCAAAGTTGCAGATTAGCAGCACATTCTGTTTCGTGTGCAAAGTTGCAGATTAGCAGCACATTCTTTTTAGTGTGCAAAGTTGCAGATTAGCAGCACATTCTGTTTAGTGTGCAAAGTGTAAAAAATAAAAGTCACTTATTCCGTTCACTGTGCCTAGCCGCAGATAAGCAGCACATTCTGTTTAGTGTGCAAAGTTGCAGATTAGCAGCACATTCTGTTTAGTGTGCAAAGTGTAAAAAATAAAAGTCACATATTCCATTCACTGTGCCTAGCCGCAGATAAGCAGCACATTCTGTTTAGTGTGCAAAGTTGCAGATTAGCAGCACATTCTGTTTAGTGTGGAAAGTTGCAGATTAGCAGCACATTCTGTTTAGTGTTCAAAGTGTAAAAAACAAAAGTCACATATTCCATTCACTGTGCCTAGCCGCAGATAAGCAGCACATTCTGTTTAGTGTGCAAAGTTGCAGATTAGCAGCACATTCTGTTTAGTGTGCAAAGTGTAAAAAATAAAAGTCACATATTCCATTCACTGTGCCTAGCTGCAGATAAGCAGCACATTCTGTTTAGTGTGCAAAGTTGCAGATTAGCAGCACATTCTGTTTAGTGTGCAAAGTGTAAAAAATAAAAGTCACATATTCCATTTACTGTGCCTAGCCGCAGATAAGCAGCACATTCTGTTTAGTGTGCAAAGTTGCAGATTAGCAGCACATTCTTTTTAGTGTGCAAAGTTGCAGATTAGCAGCACATTCTGTTTAATATGCAAAGTGTAAAAAATAAAAGTCACTTATTCCGTTCACTGTGCCTAGCCGCAGATAAGCAGCACATTCTGTTTAGTGTGCAAAGTTGCAGATTAGCAGCACGTTCTGTTTAGTGTGCAAAGTGTAAAAAATAAAAGTCACATATTCCATTCACTGTGCCTAGCCGCAGATAAGCAGCACATTCTGTTTAGTGTGCAAAGTTGCAGATTAGCAGCACATATTCCGTGTAATATGAAGAAGGCGGGTAAAAAGGGACGGGGAAGTGGACGTGATCCTGATAGTTCAGGGCGCGGGTCAGGACGCGTAGAAACTGTGCCTGGTGCCAGAGCACAAGAAAGAAAGACATCCACCATACCTAGCTTCATGTCTCAGTTTACAGGGCGTCGCAGGACATCACTCTCGAGGTCAGACCACTGCGAACAGGTGGTCGGTTGGATTTCAGGTGATACTGCTTCCAGTCGGTTAAGCACCACCCTGTCTTCCACCAAGTCCACTCTCAGTAGCCAAGAGTCTGGTCAACATAATCCTCACCCTGATCATCCTTCCTCCCACCATAGAGGGTCTGGTCAAAGAAGTGATCCCACACTGGGATATAGTGAGGAGCTCGTCTCATCACCAATCCTTCATTTGAACCTCTCTCCAAGCACGCTTGCAGAGGAACATGAAATCTTGTGCCCTGATTCACAACCTCTAGAGGGTACCCAATCACAAGAAGATGACAGAGGGGAACGGCATTTAAGGTCAAAGGAAGTGGATGATGATGATGATGAGACACAGTTGCCATCAAATCAACCACTATTACTGTCTCAAGACCTTGATGAGGAGGATGATATACAGTTGTCAATGACTGAGTATGTGGTGGGATCAAGAAATGAGGAGGATGATCAGAGTGAGGAAGTGGAGGAGGACTTGGTGGACGATGAGGTGACTGACCCCACCTGGGAAGGTGGAGAGCCGAGCGATGACAGCAGTCCTGAGGGTGAGCCATCTGCAGCACCGCAACAGGCTGGAAGAGGCAGTGGTGTGGCTACAGAAAGAAGGCGGACCGCACCAAACCGGCCCGCAAATGTTCCACGGAGCACCCCCTTGCGTAAATCTCCCTTGCCAAGGGCTAGGTGTTCCGCGGTATGGCGTTTTTTTAAGGAAAGTGCGGACGACAAAAAAATTGTAGTTTGCAACCTGTGCCACACCAGAATGAGCCGAGGCATGAACACTAGAAACCTCACCACCACCAGCATGATCCGACACATGGCATCCAAGCACCGTAATAAGTGGGAGGAACGCCCGGATCGCCAATCTGTGTCTGCAGGCCACACCACTGCCTCCTCTTCCCCTGTTTTCGGTGCCGGCCAATCGCCTGTCGAAGGCGCAGGCCTGCATACCTCCCGCCCTGCACCTGTACCATCTGAAGCACCATCAGCGACCACATCCACTTCCCTGTCCCAGCGCAGCGTCCAAATGTCGTTACCCCAGGCATTTGAGCGCAAGCGAAAATACCCAGCCACCCACCCACAGGCCATAGCACTAACCTCACACCTTTCCAAATTACTGGCCATCGAAATGCTGCCATTTAGGCTTGTGGAGACTGAGTCCTTCCGCAGCCTGATGGCAGCAGCTGTCCCTCGGTACGCAGTCCCCAGCCGCCACTACTTTTCCCGGTGTGCCGTCCCTGCCTTACACCACCATGTGTCCCGTAACATCACCCGTGCCCTGACCAACGCAGTTACTGGGAAGGTCCACTTAACGACTGACACATGGACAAGTGCTTGTGGCCAGGGACGCTACATTTCCCTGACGGCACACTGGGTGAATGTCGTGGAGGCTGGGAGCGACTCGGACCCTGGGATGGCACAGGTGCTACCCACACCGAGGATTGCGGGCCCTACCTCCATCAGGGTTTCCGCCAGCACCTACGTTATTGGCTCCTCCTCCTCCGTTTCCACCTCCGAATTCTCTGCGCGCAGCGCCACTCACCCATCAGCCGGTAGCTGGAAGCAGTGTAGCACTGCAGTGGGGAAGCGTCAACAGGCCGTGCTGAAGCTGATCTGCCTTGGGGACAAACAGCACACGGCCTCAGAGCTGTTGCAGGGGATTAGTCACCAGACCGAGCAGTGGCTCTCGCCACTCAACCTGCAACCAGGCATGGTTGTGTGTGATAATGGGCGTAACTTGGTGGCGGCTTTGGAGCTCGGCAAGCTCACACACGTACCATGCCTAGCGCATGTATTTAATTTAGTGGTTCAGCGATTTCTAAAAACCTACCCCAATTTGCATGATCTCTTGACCAAGGTGCGCCGCGTGTGTGCACATTTCCGTAAGTCATCAACAGCTTCAGCCGGCCTGTTGAAGCTGCAGCAGCGCTTACAATTGCCAGCTCACCGGCTGCTGTGTGACGTGAGCATGCGCTGGAACTCCACCTTCCACATGTTGGCCCGGCTTTGTGAGCAGCAGAGGGCAGTAGTGGAGTACCAGCTGTTACACGGTCGTCGCCTCTCCGTTCAACTTCCTCTAATCAGAAGTGAGGAGTGGGAATGGATGTCAGACCTCTGTGAGGTTTTACGCAATTTTGAGGAATCGACACAGATGGTGAGCGGCGATAACGCTATTATCAGTGTAACCATCCCACTTCTGTGTCTACTGAAACGCTCGCTGCTCACAATTAAAACCGACGCTTTGCATGTGGAAGAGGTGGAAATGCGGGAGGAAGAGCTTACACAAGGTGATAGCCAGAGCACCCTCACTTCGTCTTCTCAGCGACAATTGGAGGAGGCGGAGGAGGAGGAGGAGGAAGACACGGTTGCCTCCGCTACAGAGGGTAGCCATGGAACTTTAGTTCCATCTCTTCAGCGTGGGTGGGCAGAAGAGGAGGAAGAGGATGAGGAGATTGAGAGTCATCCTCCTGGTGAGGACAGCGAAATGTTGCCTGTTGGTACTCTGGCACACATGGCTGACTTTATGTTAGACTGCCTTTCCCGTGACCCACGCGTTATACGCATTTTAGACAACATGGATTACTGGGTGTTCACCCTTCTGGACCACCGCTACAAAGAGAATTTCTCATCTCTCATTCCTCCGGTGGAGAGGACAAGCAAAATGGTGCAATACCAGAAGGTTCTTGTTGAAAAATTGCTCCAAAATTTTCCATCTGACAACGCTGGCTACAGAGTACGTGCTACCTTGGCCAACCGAGAAGGGGAGAAAAGGGGAGCACACAGCAGTTCCGACAAAGGCAGGGCAACACTCTCCAAGGCGTGGGACACCTTCATGACACCCCGCCAGCACCCTCACCCTGATGCGCAGCCTAGTGTCACAAGGAGGGAAAAGTTTTGGAAGATGGTGAAGGAGTACATAGCAGACCGTGTCAGCGTCCTCAATGATCCCTCTGTGCCTTACAACTACTGGGTGTCCAAGCTGGACACATGGTATGAACTGGCACTCTACGCCTTGGAGGTGCTGGCCTGCCCTGCCGCCAGCGTTCTGTCTGAGCGGGTATTTAGTGCTGCTGGTGGCATCATAACAGATAAGCGTATCCTCCTTTCCACCGAAAATGCTAATAGGTTGACACTTATAAAAATGAACAAGGCCTGGATTTCCCCTGACTTCTCCACTCCACTGGAGGAAAGCCCCGGGTGAACATAAAGTCACTTTAGATATGTTATTTACAATGATGGGAATACTCTGTATTCCCATTCACCCCTTCCACCCAAAAAACGGGTATATGGTTGACTCTTAATCTTCTCATCCTCCTCCTCCTCTTCCATATACCCAGTGATATAATTTTTATATAGGGCCAGCTCACCAGCGGGCCCTGTGATATAATTTTTATATAGGGCCAGCTCACCAGCGGGCCCTGTTTGACAATTTTTGTATAGGTCAGCTCACCAGCGGGCCTTCTCATATAATGTTTTATTGGGTCAGCTCTCTAGCGGGCCCTCTCATATAATGTTTTATAGCGTCAGCTCACTAGCGGGCCTTCGCATATAATGTTTAGGATGGTCAGCTCCGCAGCAGACCCTCACCCATAATGTTTTAGATGGTCGGCTCAGCGCACGTTTCCCTCTTAATCATGGCCCCAGTTCCGAAAAATCGATGACATTTTTTGCAGAATTTGCCTCTGCGCACGTTTCCCTCTTAATCATGGCCCCAGTTCCGAAAAATCTATGAAATTTTTTGCAGAATTTGCCTCTGCGCACGTTTCCCTCTTAATCATGGCCCCAGTTCCGAAAAATCTATGAAATTTTTTGCAGAATTTGCCTCTGCGCACGTTTCCCTCTTAATCATGGCCCCAGTTCCGAAAAATCGAGGAAATTTTTTGCAGAATTTGCCTCTGCGCACGTTTCCCTCTTAATCATGGCCCCAGTTCCGAAAAATCGATGACATTTTTTGCAGAATTTGCAGATGATATACAAGTAAATATACAGCAAATACTGTTTGGTAACAATTTTTCGCCTAAAGTCGTTTTTATCTTCCTTTTTGTGTGTTTTACGGTCAGTCTGTAAAAATGGCGTACTACGGGCGAAACATCGTTCCCAACAGCGACATTGGAGTCCAAGATGCATCCAGACATCCTCCCTATGCTGTCCCTGAACCATTTCTATGGTGTTTCCATCATTTTCTGCCCTTTTCCTATGGACCAGGCACCCTCCCCTCATCAGAGCAGGGGGTGCCTGGTGTAATGCTCGAGTCCTCCCATTGACTTCAATGGGGCTCGGGTGCTCGGCCGAGCACTCGAGCCTCCGGGGGTGCTCGGCCAGAGCACCCGAACACCCGAGCATTGGGGTGCTCGATCAGCACTATTGTCTACCTATGCATCCAGTCATGGGGGGGCATGGCTTTTCTCCTTCACTGTTAAAAGTGCAGTCCAGTCAGGGGACATTCATCCCCAAGTGACACATTTTATTTCTTTGCACACATGAAGTACCCAATAGGAGCACAACACAATATATAAACTGGCATGCTCAGTAGCTCTTAGTGGGGATATTATTCATTATCAATCCATTTTTTTCACTCCCTGCTAGGTATTAAGGGAACATACATAGATTTGTCTGAACACAGTAAAAAATGTCACCACTAAGGGCTGCTGAGCATGCCTGTTTATGTAATGTGCTGTGATTTGATTGGCCACCTCATGTGAGAAAATGGGGATGAAACTGAGTCATCTCCTGGATGAAATAGACTTGTTCTCTCTTAGCCAGAACCTCCAGAGGGGAAGGGATAGGTTTTATTTTTAAACAGGGAGAATGAAAGAGGTTGTAAGGAATAGAAGTGGGAATGGACCACTCTGTCCCCTATGGTAGAGCTGTCCCTGTCATCAGTCCTGTCAAACCCTTTTATGGTAAAGAGCATTATAATAAATCAGGATAATTATATAATAGAATCAGTAAATAAAATTTTGGTTTCACAGACAGGATATTCTCCTCGTCAGTATGTGTAGTCGAGGCCTAGATATCTCAAAAGTGACAAGCTGGATTCTTATTTCTCCACTAAATGTGAGGAGATCAAGGATAGTGATGGAGGGTATCTTATCAAAATGTCACCCTCAATGTAGCCCAGGGCAACAGGAGACCAAACCAAAATTGGGTAAGATGAGAATGGCAGAATTGCCAAAGCATTCGAACCAGACTACCGAACACAAGAAAGAGAACAGAGGACGAGGAAGAAGAGCAGAAAGGAAGACCAACAAAGCACAAATACCAAGTACAAACTATACCGAATCTCCCCAAAAAGACATCTTCAACTTATATGACTACCAAATGAGTACACATGAGATGAACCTCCTGTCCAAGGGCCTAAAATTTGCCCCCAACAGCGGACCTGACCATTTTGAACTTTTCTTAGATTTTTACAAATTCATAAGAAGACTGACATTGAAACGCCACTTCTGTATGAGGAAAGAGACCGATACGCAAACAATAACGGGTAGTTTGAGCAAAGCGGATAAAAAAAACTCAGAAACCTTGGAAGATCTTCTGCAAAGAACCCCAGATGAAGAAATACATCTCAGCGAGGAAACAAATTAACCACCTATTGTCCATTCAGGCTTCAAACCAACATCTAAGTTTTATCCACACAATTCCAAGGGGTCCTGTCTTGAAGTTTTCTTGGAACTAGCTCTTAAACAGTTAATTAATTTTTAAAGTCTCCATGGAACTTCAATTACATCTTAAAAAAGAAAAAGAAAGCTTACAGAGACTCATGAACAACTGAAGCTAATTATAAGAGAAGCTGATAAAGGGGGCAGAATAGTCATCCAGTCAGGAAATTAATATATTACAGAAGTTCATTGACTCTTGGGGAATACCAGGTTTTACTGCAAACTTATCTCCAACCTGTTAGAAGACCTTCACAAAGAATAAAGAGAACTACTCAAGTATGCACAAAACATGTGCATATTAAATCAACAATATTTTCTCTTCCTTAATGTACAGTTTCCTAAAATATCCGTATACTACCACTTTTCAAAAATTCACAAGAATCTTCAAAACCCTCCAGGACTCTCAGTTATCTCTGGCATCCAATCATTTACCAGCAATCTTCTTAGTTTATTGATCACTACCTACAAAAATATGTACACAACCTCAGATCCTACACAAGAGATTCAACACATATTATTGACAAACTTTTCAGTATTCAGTGGCAAGGGGACTTTATCTGGCTGGCATATAATGTCAGCTCTCCATACACCTGCATTGATCATAGCTTGGGGATTAAAGCAGTGGAATATTACCTAACCCAAGATTCTTCTATACCAGAAATACAAAGAGACTTCATTATGAAAGCCATAATATTCATCCTCAAACATAATAAGTTTATGTTTCAACAAACCCATTACCTGCAAGTCTGTGGTACGACTAATGGGAACTAGGTTCACCCCAAGCTACACAAATCTATTTATGGGCTAGTGGGAGGAACATCATTTATAGCACCAGTATGGGGCGAATGTTATCCTATATTCCAACTATATAGATGATATATCATCTGGCATGGTAAGGAAGAAGAGCTACTTACTTTTCAACAAGATATCAATAAGAACAGTTTAGGAATTAAATTCATCTTCCAACATAAGCGTGAGTCAGTGGTCTTCCTGGTCTTAGTCTTGTGTACTAATTCTGAACAACAAATCATTACCAAGACTCACTATAAAGAGGTCAATGGCAACAGTTACATTCAAGCCACCAGTGTACACCACCCGAACTGTTTCAGCAGTGTACCATTAATCTAGTTCTACCGCATTTGTTGCAATTGCATGGAAGACCATACCTTTCTGGAACAAGTACAGGATTTTAAAAATAAACTTTTGGGCAAAGGTTACAAAGAAGAAAAAATCAACAAGGCCCTAAACAAAGTGAAAAATACACCACAGGAAGATCTCTTACACACTGCCACTGAAGAATGTTCCCAACAAGGACCCAGTGAAAAGAGGAAAAAAGAAAAAGAACCAAGGTGACAAAATCCCCACAGTGCTCTTTATCACTAGGTACAACAGCACACGTAAACAAATTGAACAGATCCTGCAGAAAGATTGGACAATCCTGATGGGTGATAAACACGTCCAATCCTCCTCAAAAGACCTGAAATCATATACTGGAAATTGAAGAACCTAAAGGACGCACTAGCTCCTAGTGACATAGAGAGAAGATGAAAAAAGAAGGACAGATTTAGAAGTGTTCTGGATGGAACTCTAATTCAGGGACTTTTTAGGTGTGGTCATAGACCCTGCATTGCATGTGGAAATATTCAACATAGAACAAAAAAATTTACATGTCCTACAACAGGGGAAATCTTTCCCATCAAACGTCTCTACAACTGTAGATGTATGTATGTAAATGTATGTGATCTATCTTTTAGAATGTCCCTGCCATCTTCAATACATTGGAAAAGTCATTAGGCGGCTAAAGAACGATTCTTGGAACTTCACAGCCATATCAGTAAAGGAAATCCTAAACACAGTGTCAGAAACACCATCTGATATCCTCCTATATGTTATAGATCAAATTCTGCCAAAACTCGTGGGGGAGATCGTTTTACAAAACTCGCTTAACGCGAGTCTTTTTGGATGAAGAATTGGACCTATGATGTGTCTGATGCAACCAGAACAGGAATCTCTACCTAGATTGTTGACACTACTAGCATTTTTTCCTTTGTTTCAATGTACAAGTACAAGTGCCCGGTGCACTGGTTTCTTATCAGTGTGCTGTGGCTGTTTAATTAATACATCTGATGTGATGTCAATAATTGCACACTAAATATTTATATCTCTGTTTTGAACCACCACATATATCCGGCGCAGGTGGGAGTGAACAGAAAACTTTGGACAACAGATCAGGGGTCCTTGGAGAAAGATACTATTGTTAATTTCTGCATTATAGAGACACATCCATTTTAACTCTGTCAACACAATGGACCTCAAAGGCTACTATTTTTGTCCCTGGATACCTGTAAATACCAGCAGGCATCCCTTGGGATGCCACACTTAAGACTCTTACTTGAACTGGCTTACCCACTTTTCATTTGTGATGTTTCCTAATCAGCAATTTCCATAAATACTATACTTATATAGGAAATGTTAATATTCAATTGATGTTCTGACTGGCAAAGCTTCTTAGGTATTGCCAACCTTTAAAATGTTACCACAGCTCTCCTAATTCCCCTTTTTCATGTGCACCTATGTATATGTACTACTTCTATTCCATCATGGCTCTAATAAGAGCTTCATTAGTAATATCCAATTCATTAGCTATAGGGATGGGCGAAACTTTTCACCTCAAACTGAAATCAGAGAAAAATGGCACTTTCTGCATGGCGAAAAATTTCCAGTGAAAAGTGCAGATTTTCCACTTTTTCCACACTTTTTTCACCTAGCTCATTCCATTGAAATCAATGGGAACATTGTAGTTACATACAACACATAGCAAATATTATTTTTTTCCCAAAGGCATAGTATAAAAGGGGCATGAGGGTGCCTGTGTTGGTGGGATGTGGGGATTAGTGATGATCGAGCACCCCAATGCTCGGGTGTTCGGGTGCTCTGACCGAGCGCCCCCGGAGGCTCGAGTGCTCGGCCGAGCACCCGAGCCCCATTGAAGTCAATGGGAGGACTCGAGCATTACACCAGGCACCCCCTGCTCTGATGAGGGGAGGGTGCCTGGTCCATAGGAAAAGGGCAGAAAATGATGGAAACACCACAGAAATGGTTCAGGGACAGCATAGGGAGGATGTCTGGATGCATCTTGGACTCCAACGTCGCTGCTGGGAACGATGTTTCGCCCGTAGTACGCCATTTTTACAGACTGACCGTAAAACACACAAAAAGGAAGATAAAAACGACTTTAGGCGAAAAATTGTTACCAAACAGTATTTGCTGTATATTTACTTGTATATCATCTACAAATTCTGCAAAAAAATTTCATCGATTTTTTGGAACTGGGGCCATGATTAAGAGGGAAACGTGCGCAGAGGCAAATTCTCCCAAAAATTTCCTCGATTTTTCTGAACTGGGGCCATGATTAAGAGGGAAACGTGCGCAGAGGCAAATTCTCCCAAAAATTTCCTCGATTTTTCTGAACTGAGGCCATGATTAAGAGGGAAACGTGCGCAGAGGCAAATTCTCCCAAAAATTTCCTCGATTTTTCTGAACTGGGGCCATGATTAAGAGGGAAACGTGCGCTGAGCCGACCATCTAAAACATTATGGGTGAGGGTCTGCTGCGGAGCTGACCATCTTAAACATTATATGCGAAGGCCCGCTAGTGAGCTGACGCTATAAAACATTATATGAGAGGGCCCGCTAGAGAGCTGACCCAATAAAACATTATATGAGAAGGCCCGCTGGTGAGCTGACCTATACAAAAATTGTCAAACTGCGCCCGCTGGTGAGCTGGCCCTATATAAAAATGATATCACTGGGCCCGCTGGTGAGCTGGCCCTATATAAAAATTATATCACTGGGCATATGGAAGAGAGTCAAACATATACCCGTTTTTTGGTGGAAGGGGTGAATGGGAATACAGAGTATTCCCATCATTGTAAATAACATATATAAAGTGACTTTATGTTCCCCCGGGGCTTTCCTCCAGTGGAGTGGAGAAGTCAGGGGAAATCCAGGCCTTGTTCATTTTTATAAGTGTCAACCTATCAGCATTTTCGGTGGAAAGGCGGATACGCTTATCTGTTATGATGCCACCAGCAGCACTAAATACCCGCTCAGACAGAACGCTGGCGGCAGGGCAGGCCAGCACCTCCAAGGCGTAGAGTGCCAGTTCATACCACGTGTCCAGCTTGGACACCCAGTAGTTGTAAGGCACAGAGGGATCATTGAGGACGCTGACACGGTCTGCTACGTACTCCTTCACCATCTTCCAAAACTTTTCCCTCCTTGTGACACTAGGCTGCGCATCAGGGTGAGGGTGCTGGCGGGGTGTCATGAAGGTGTCCCACGCCTTGGAGAGTGTTGCCCTGCCTTTGTCGGAACTGCTGTGTGCTCCCCTTTTCTCCCCTTCTCGGTTGGCCAAGGTAGCACGTACTCTGCCGCCAGCGTTGTCAGATGGAAAATTTTGGAGCAATTTTTCGACAAGAACCTTCTGGTATTGCACCATTTTGCTTGTCCTCTCCACCGGAGGAATGAGAGATGAGAAATTCTCTTTGTAGCGGGGGTCCAGAAGGGTGAACACCCAGTAATCCGTGTTGTCTAAAATGCGTATAACGCGTGGGTCACGGGAAAGGCAGCCTAACATAAAGTCAGCCATGTGTGCCAGAGTACCAACAGGCAAGATTTCGCTGTCCTCACCAGGAGGATGACTCTCAATCTCCTAATCCTCTTCCTCCTCTTCTGCCCACCCACGCTGAAGAGATGGAACTAAAGTTCCATGGCTACCCTCTGTATCGGAGGCAACCGTGTCTTCCTCCTCCTCCTCCTCCGCCTCCTCCAATTGTCGCTGAGAAGACGAAGTGAGGGTGCTCTGGCTATCACCTTGTGTAAGCTCTTCCTCCCGCATTTCCACCTCTTCCACATGCAAAGCGTCGGTTTTAATTGTGAGCAGCGAGCGTTTCAGTAGACACAGAAGTGGGATGGTTACACTGATAATAGCGTTATCGCCGCTCACCATCTGTGTCGATTCCTCAAAATTGCGTAAAACCTCGCAGAGGTCTGACATCCATTCCCACTCCTCACTTCTGATTAGAGGAAGTTGAACGGAGAGGCGACGACCGTGTAACAGCTGGTACTCCACTACTGCCCTCTGCTGCTCACAAAGCCGGGCCAACATGTGGAAGGTGGAGTTCCAGCGCGTGCTCACACAGCAGCCGGTGAGCTGGCAATTGTAAGCGCTGCTGCAGCTTCAACAGGCCGGCTGAAGCTGTAGATGACTTACGGAAATGTGCACACACGCGGCGCACCTTGGTCAAGAGATCATGCAAATTGGGGTAGGTTTTTAGAAATCGCTGAACCACTAAATTAAATACATGCGCTAGGCATGGTACGTGTGTGAGCTTGCCGAGCTCCAAAGCCGCCACCAAGTTACGCCCATTATCACACACAACCATGCCTGGTTGCAGGTTGAGTGGCGAAAGCCACTGCTCGGTCTGGTGACTAATCCCCTGCAACAGCTCTGAGGCCGTGTGCTGTTTGTCCCCAAGGCAGATCAGCTTCAGCACGGCCTGTTGACGCTTCCCCACTGCAGTGCTACACTGCTTCCAGCTACCGGCTGATGGGTGAGTGGCGCTGCGCGCAGAGAATTCGGAGGTGGAAACGGAGGAGGAGGAGCCAATAACGTAGGTGCTGGCGGAAACCCTGATGGAGGTAGGGCCCGCAATCCTCGGCGTGGGTAGCACCTGTGCCATCCCAGGGTCCGAGTCGCTCCCAGCCTCCACGACATTCACCCAGTGTGCCGTCAGGGAAATGTAGCGTCCCTGGCCACAAGCACTTGTCCATGTGTCAGTCGTTAAGTGGACCTTCCCAGTAACTGCGTTGGTCAGGGCACGGGTGATGTTACGGGACACATGGTGGTGTAAGGCGGGGACGGCACACCGGGAAAAGTAGTGGCGGCTGGGGACTGCGTACCGAGGGACAGCTGCTGCCATCAGGCTGCGGAAGGACTCAGTCTCCACAAGCCTAAATGGCAGCATTTCGATGGCCAGTAATTTGGAAAGGTGTGAGGTTAGTGCTATGGCCTGTGGGTGGGTGGCTGGGTATTTTCGCTTGCGCTCAAATGCCTGGGGTAACGACATTTGGACGCTGTCCTGGGACAGGGAAGTGGATGTGGTCGCTGATGGTGCTTCAGATGGTACAGGTGCAGGGCGGGAGGTATGCGGGCCTGCGCCTTCGACAGGCGATTGGCCGGCACCGAAAACAGGGGAAGAGGAAGCAGTGGTGTGGCCTGCAGACACAGATTGGCGATCCGGGCGTTACTCCCACTTATTACGGTGCTTGGATGCCATGTGTCGGATCATGCTGGTGGTGGTGAGGTTTCTAGTGTTCATGCCTCGGCTCATTCTGGTGTGGCACAGGTTGCAAACTACAATTCTTTTGTCGTCCGCACTTTCCTTAAAAAAACGCCATACCGCGGAACACCTACCCCTTGGCAAGGGAGATTTACGCAAGGGGGTGCTCCGTGGAACATTTGCGGGCCGGTTTGGTGCGGTCCGCCTTCTTTCTGTAGCCACACCACTGCCTCTTCCAGCCTCTTGCGGTGCTGCAGATGGCTCACCCTCAGGACTGCTGTCATCGCTCGGCTCTACACCTTCCCAGGTGGGGTCAGTCACCTCATCGTCCACCAAGTCCTCCTCCACTTCCTCACTCTGATCATCCTCCTCATGTCTTGATCCCACCACATACTCAGTCATTGACAACTGTATATCATCCTCCTCATCAAGGTCTTGAGACAGTAATAGTGGTTGATTTAATGGCAACTGTGTCTCATCATCATCATCATCCACTTCCTTTGACCTTAAATGCCGTTCCCCTCTGTCATCTTCTTGTGATTGGGTACCCTCTAGAGGTTGTGAATCAGGGCACAAGATGTCATTTTCCTCTGCAAGCGTGCTTGGAGAGAGGTTCAAATTAAGGATTGGTGATGAGACGAGCTCCTCACTATATCCCAGTGTGGGATCACTTCTTTGACCAGATCCTCTATTGTGGGAGGAAGGATGATCAGGGTGAGGATTATGTTGACCAGACTCTTGGCTACTGAGAGTAGACTTGGTGGAAGACAGGGTGGTGCTTAACCGACTGGAAGCAGTATCAGCTGAAATCCAACCGACCACCTGTTCGCAGTGGTCTGACCTCGAGAGTGATGTCCTGCAACGCCCTGTAAACTGAGACATGAAGCTAGGTATGGTGGATGTCTTTCTGTCTTGTGCTCTGGCACCAGGCACAGTTTCTACGCGTCCTGACCCGCGCCCTGAACTATCAGGATCACGTCCACTTCCCCGTCCCTTTTTACCCGCCTTCTTCATATTACACGGAATATGTGCTGCTAATCTGCAACTTTGCACAGTAAACAGAATGTTCTCCTAATATGCAACTTTGCACACTAAACAGAATGTGCTTCTTATCTGCGGCTACGCACAGTGAATGGAATATGTGACTTTGATATTTTACACTTTGCACAGTAAACAGAATGTTCTCCTAATACGCAACTTTGCACACTAAACAGAATGTGCTTCTTATCTGCGGTTAGACACAGTGAATGGAATATGTGACTTTGATATTTTACACTTTGCACAGTTAACAGAATGTTCTCCTAATATGCAACTTTGCACACTAAACAGAATGTGCTGCTTATCTGCGGTTAGACACAGTGAATGGAATATGTGACTTTGATATTTTACACTTTGCACAGTTAACAGAATGTTCTCCTAATATGCAACTTTGCACACTAAACAGAATGTGCTTCTTATCTGCGGCTAGGCACAGTGAATGGAATATGTGACTTTGATATTTTACACTTTGCACAGTTAACAGAATGTTCTCCTAATATGCAACTTTGCACACTAAACAGAATGTGCTTCTTATCTGCGGCTAGGCACAGTGAATGGAATATGTGACTTTGATATTTTACACTTTGCACAGTTAACAGAATGTTCTCCTAATATGCAACTTTGCACACTAAACAGAATGTGCTTCTTATCTGCGGCTACGCACAGTGAATGGAATATGTGACTTTGATATTTTACACTTTGCACAGTAAACAGAATGTTCTCCTAATACGCAACTTTGCACACTAAACAGAATGTGCTTCTTATCTGCGGTTAGACACAGTGAATGGAATATGTGACTTTGATATTTTACAGTTTGCACAGTTAACAGAATGTTCTCCTAATACGCAACTTTGCACACTAAACAGAATGTGCTGCTTATCTGTGGTTAGACACAGTGAATGGAATATGTGACTTTGATATTTTACACTTTGCACAGTTAACAGAATGTTCTCCTAATATGCAACTTTGCACACTAAACAGAATGTGCTTCTTATCTGCGGCTAGGCACAGTGAATGGAATATGTGACTTTGATATTTTACATTTGCACAGTTAACAGAATGTTCTCCTAATATGCAACTTTGCACACTAAACAGAATGTGCTTCTTATCTGCGACTAGGCACAGTGAATGGAATATGTGACTTTGATATTTTACACTTTGCACAGTTAACAGAATGTTCTCCTAATATGCAACTTTGCACACTAAACAGAATGTGCTTCTTATCTGCGGCTACGCACAGTGAATGGAATATGTGACTTTGATATTTTACACTTTGCACAGTAAACAGAATGTTCTCCTAATACGCAACTGTGCACACTAAACAGAATGTGCTTCTTATCTGCGGTTAGACACAGTGAATGGAATATGTGACTTTGATATTTTACAGTTTGCACAGTTAACAGAGTGTTCTCCTAATACGCAACTTTGCACACTAAACAGAATGTGCTGCTTATCTGCGGTTAGACACAGTGAATGGAATATGTGACTTTGATATTTTACACTTTGCACAGTTAACAGAATGTTCTCCTAATATGCAACTTTGCACACTAAACAGAATGTTCTGCTAATCTGAAACTTTGCACACTAAAAAGAATGTGCTGCTAATCTGCAACTTTGCACACTGAACAGAATGTGCTCTAATCTGCAACTTTGCACACTAAAAAGAATGTGCTGCTAATCTGCAACTTTGCACACTGAACAGAATGTGCTCTAATCTGCAACTTTGCACACTAAACAGAATGTGCTGCTAATCTGCGGCTAGGCACAGTGAACGGAATATGTGAAGTTTTTTTTTTATATCTCTGCCCCCCCAAACAAAATAAACTGCTGCCCCCACACACAGTAGTCCTAAAAAGGACTTTTGGGTCTTTTTTTTTTTTTAAATCGCTTTTCTTCTCCCTACACTGACTTTCCCTTCCTATCCTCATCTCTCCTTGGCTAAGACTGAGCCGAACTCGCTGGTCAGGTGCTATACAGCACCCGATCACGGGTTCTGGCCAGCCAATCAGTGTAATGCCAGCAGCCAACATGGCTGCTGGCATTACACTGATGTCAGAGCCTCCCTGCACGTTTATTGGCTGCGCAGCAGCCGCGAAACGTGCGGGGAGGAGACCCGAACATGGCGGGCGAGCACATGCGGTACTCGTACGAGTACCGCCATGTGCCGAGCAGAGCGATGCTCGAGCCGAACCGAGTTTCGGCCGAGCATGCTCGCTCATCACTAGTGGGGATAGAATCAGTTGAACAGGGAATAATGTTTTTGGGGGGGTTGTTTATTGGCATTAGGGGGAAGTTAAAAAATAAATCCTAAATATTAAAAAACCCCATTAAACATGGTATAAAGGGATCTGAGGAGGGTGCCTGTGTTGGTGAATGAATGAATCAGTTGAACAGGGAATTTGTTTTGGGGGGGTTTCTTGACTGGTATTGGTGGGGACAGTTAATAAAAAAATAAATGAAGAAAATAAAATAAGAAATTTGTATGTAAAGTGGTAGAGACAAGAACCCCCTAACATAAGCTGCCACTGAGGTGGATTGATACTTGATAGAGGATGATTTGTTAGATTTGTTGTTAGAGGCCCAAGCCCTGAGGAAACATTGATTTGTAGGACTTAGACTTATTAGAGGCACAAGCCCCGAAGAAACATTGATTTGTAGGACTTAGGCGTGTTAGAAACAAACATACAAAAATTTTTATTTTTTTGTAGGACTATGTTTTTTTTCTTTTCTTTTTTTTTCCAAAGCACAAGCCCTGAGGAAAAAAATGCCCGTCATGTTAGCCAGTGGCCACTGGCCATTGTCAAATGTCCTCCTCCTTAGTTTGAGTCTATAATTTGCAGAATTTGCAACTGCTGCTGCTGCTGCTGAGATGTTTAAGTAGCAGGATGATTAGGCAGCTGAAAGGGAATGTGATGGGTGATGGGTGATGGATGATGAAGGTTCCACTTGCCACGACTATCTCCAGTGGTGCGTCTGAGGCAGTAGCAGCACAATAAGAAACCCCCAGAGAAAAGAGGTTGGCCAATAATTCTTCTCCACCTGCCCCTCCTCCAAAATCATGGATGTGTTGTTATTAGAATAGAAATGTGTCCCTTGAGAGCAGAAACTGTGCCTCTCATCAACAACAGCAATGTGCACAGTGTGCGTGGTAAATAACATGTGGGGGCACAACTGTATCCAAACACCATGACACCAGAACCCAAGTACTGCCGCTGTCACTATACCATTTGTCCAGACCCCGCTAAGGACATATGACAACTTGCTGACAGTCTAATAGTAATGATGAACCCTCTTTGCCAGCATCCTAGCATATTCTGCAGGATGGAATCTCCTCAGATGCCTCTTGATGACCTGGTATCTATTCTCCTCCACCACACTGGCATGTGTGGTCAGTGCACCACACAGTTTGCAATTGGTAGAGATGAACTGCTATATCCTAACATCAACAGAGTGGCTATCATTTGGCAGGGGAGGTAACAATGAAAGAGGTGGACTGGCAGAAGATGTAGTTGTTACCCTAGAGGAAGAAGGTGATGGTGATGGCGAGCTAGCTGTTTTGCTCATCAAGGATATTCCAGTGAATGTCTGGGTTTCTCAATTCTTCCTCCTCTTTGATCTCCTCCTCACCTCTTGTTACCTTTCTGGAGAGTCAGGGCATACAGTAACAGCGGTGCTAAATTTCTGTAACGGGTGTTTGGCTTTAACATGTCTGACATAAATGTCATGGTGTCTGTGTTTCATGTGTGTTATCAGGGAGGTTGTGTCAAGGTGTGTTCCCTCCTTTCCCCTTCTCACTGACTTGTCATAAATTGCGAAAAAGCGAACAACAACAAGGTTTTCACGGAATTTCTCACGGGAACATGGCGAGAGATTTCGCCCACCCCTAATTAGCTACACCTCATATGGCTTTTGGATAACGAGTTTATCTGAACTTATTTTGTATTGTTGCAGATGTCACTTCATTCAATTATTGTTTAATAGAACCCTCCCTCATACAGTGGAAAGTTTATGCTCTTACATTTAATAGCTCACTAATAGTATGTTTCCACTCCCCTGAATGGAAGCCATAGACACTCTGGTCGTAATTTTCAAATGACACTTTGTCTCTACGACCTTGATTCATGTGACACTAATACATCTTGACTGATTACATTGTAAGCTTTAGAGAGAGAGCAGGGATTTAAACTAGCTCCTTTTAGACATATATCCACCTTCGGACAAATCAAATAGAAACATAGTGATGTGAACACAAACATATGCTTTTTCAAGACATGTTTTATGTATACATGGATTTTTGTCCCCTTTAATACTGTGTTGCGATTTTATATTTTGATACCTTGTTTAGTGGGATGGTGTATAAACACTATTTCCCACCCATTTTTTTTCTGATTGGTGGAATAAGCTATAAATTAGGACTAGAGTTGTGGGCATTTCTATCTCCAGAAGAAGGTGCCAGTTTGAGCGCCGAAACACATTGAGACACGTGTTAGGCCAGAACGCCAAAACAGTCCGAGAGGACTGCTATACGGAGGCATCGTGCGGAGAGTTTCCAATGGAGGTATCCTGGACTATCGAAACAGCACCAGAGGAAATCCCAGACATCGACAGAGTTCCTGGTGTCGTTGAGGACCATTAAGGTAGCTGCAAGGTTGAGCACTTTTGTCCAGACGAGCATAATACTTTTGGACCTCTAGTAAGCATACACACAAACTGATTATGGACTGTGCATGATATATAAATTATAGTAAGCACACATCTACATTATCTGACATTGAGTATTGTTTCACTACAAAGTATCCACCCAGAACAGAGTGCATTAGATACTTTCATCATTTGTATCAATCCTTTTCCTCTGTCACTCCTCTATCCACAAGTGCATTACCACTCTGGACATATGAGTCCAGTATTGATCATGGGGACATAGTACCTCTCTACATCTATGATCTCTTTAATATGAACATTATTTTTTTCTTTTCTGATTTTCTCTTTAGATTTTGTGTTATAACATTGGATTTTAGCTATTGCATATTTATAATAAATTATATTATTATTTGTTTATTTTTTTCATTTATTTCTTACAGACTCATGCTATTGCTTCCCAATATTTACTTGATACTGATACTATTGTTTATGCTGGCTTTAGTTTGCCATCTGCTACTTATTTGTTGATTTACATAATACTGCACTTAGAGGGAATTATTGCTCTGTTCTCTCCAATCCTCTTCTTCTCTACTTGTTTTGCGTGATGATGACCCATCAGTGGAAACAACGCTCATGCAATTTTGTTCAGGACATGCAGCAGGAAAAGAGGGGACACGAACACTCAAAGATCCACTTTTTTTAGGGATAGACATTTTCTTTTCTGCCAATACAATTTATTCTGTTATATATACATAAGACTTGAAAATAGACTAATATTTGTTGCACCAATCTTAGTCATTTGGTGACACAGTGAGGTCTTATTTAACCTCAGGCCTTATCTGCCAATTAGGCTGTAGAGGTGTGCGATTCATCAATGTCTCGCCAAAATTACCCTTCCTCTCCATCCCACCAACAGAGTTTTTCTATTCCAAACAAGCGCTGTATCAACCTAGTCCAACTACTGCAAATATATTGGTATGTGGCTATACCCTAAGCTCACATTTGTTCTTCATATTGATAAATTAATATACATGCTTTATTCTAAAGTAGTTTAGAAACTAAGTTCCCTGGTAGGAAAACATATTGTGCAGCAGATGTTAATGCCAGTGATCAACTAAGAAGATGTAGTGTATACTCCTGCACCATAAGTCTTCTTTGTAAACTGAAAACTCATATAATTCATTATGCTACGTAGTTCTCCAGTGTTCACACTACCCATTATTGTGAAATCATAAAATAACTCAGCTGATTATTACTTAGTTTATATCTATTTCTCAGGAAAGCTACCACACTGCTTGAGCAGTATGCTTACTCCAGATCTCCACACCACCTTTTATCTCAGCTCCATTGTCAGCAGTTCACTCACTATTCCACATAACAACAAAGAAGTGGGTTAATCTGTCTTCATCAAAATAACTGTTTGTTTAATTTTAAAAACATGCACATGTATTTAAATGCTAATGCACAATTTTTGTTTTTGTGTATTGTATCCAGGACATACTTCTAGGGATAGTAATGTCCCATAAAAAAAGTCTTGTTTTGTAGTGTTATTAGTGAAATAAACCAACTTCACAGTAGGGGACAATTTTTTAAAAATGTTTTACCATGTCTTTCATTTTGAAAGGGACACTAAAGTCCCATAAAAAATGTGTTGTTTTGTAGCGTTAAAAATATATATATACATGGTTTGAGAGATATTCGCATGTAAAGTGTTCCTTCTCCTGATGTCATCTGTAAAGCTGACAGCAGGAGATCCGTGTTGGCCGACACTAGGAGGCTCTTCAGCAGAGCCGCAATAACTATATTGGAAAATAATTACTTCCTTGGAACAGTCTACAAAGTGTGTTTGCAAACCAGGCACCCTTTGTAGACTTTTCCAGTTCCAGTGAAGTAATTATTTTCCAGTGTCGCGATTTCGGCTCTGCTGGTCCCAGGACCGGAATATCCTGCTGTTTGCAGAGCACTGACGTCAGGAGTAGGGGAGGGAGGGGGGAACTTTACATGTCGATATCTCTGAAACCATAAAGGTTTGAGAGAGAAGATTTGTGCCATATAATTTATTTTTTTTAAATGCTAAATAACAAGAATTTTTTTTTATGGGACATTAGTGTTCCTTTCAAAATGAGAGACTTGGTAAAACATTTTGTCCCCTACTGTGAAGTTGGTTTGCCCCAAAATTTCACCTCTTTAGCCTCCTAAACAAGAACTGATATGCATTGAAAGTGAAATGCTTTTGCAAACTGTTTAAAGGGATAGTAATGTTTCACAAAAACAGCAGCTCCAATTAATCTTCATAGCAATTGAGCCATAGAGAGTGTTATTTCAATACTGTCAGAGGTGTAGTTCAAGAGTAATTGAATGATAAAGTTTCCCCCTCCTGCCCCTTTTACCTAGTGTAAACCCCCACTCCTCAGATGTGGAATCCAGTCATAAACCAGACAGCTCACATCAAGGGTCAATATTCTACTGTGAGAACAAAGAAAACCCTGCCCCCCTTGACAGGTTGTTCAACTTTTCCCCTTATCTTATTTGAAGATTGTCCCTCTCTGCAATCTACCTGGACACTCCCTGCTGCTCTAAGCTGAGCAGTGTTACATCAGTAGAAGGGGCGGGAGGGGGAAACTTTATCATTCAATTACTCTTGAACTACAACTGTGACAGAATTGAAATATCACTCTCCAAGGCCCAAATATTATGATGATTAATTAGAGCTGCTTTTATTATGAAACATTACTATCCCTTTAAAGACTATTGAGGTACACTTAGAACCATTGTCTGACACCATGTTTGGATTTCCATTTCATGCAAACATGACTATCAGCTCTTCAGTTACAGTTAAAATAATAGTATTATTTAATTCTTCTAGTTGAAAGAAACAGCTGTAACAGTCCATAGTGAATATCTGGTTTATACTGGGTTTTATAAGAAGTTGATGGCACCTTTTCCATGACTGAGCTGGTGTTTCATGTGGAATCATTGTTCTTTTTTTAAGATAGAGGCAGATACTAAAGATATATTGAACAATCAATCACCATCTCCTACATGCCAAAAAACACACCTGTTGATCCAAAAGAAGGCAAAAAAAAGCCCTCTGAAGCCATTTCCAATTTTACACCCCAAGTGGGTAAAAAAATTCCTTCCTGACTACAAATGGTAGTTACAGTTAAGGAATGAAACTGTAGACATGTCTAGGCTTACAGATGTAAATGCTATAAATGAATGATCAGAGGCGTAACTAGAAGCCACCGGGCCCTGGTGCAAGAATTGCCATGCCCCCCCCCCCAACCACATTGGCCCCCTCAACCACATTGGCCATCACCACCACATTGCGCCTTCCACAATGCCCCTCATTCTCCACATTGCCCCTTCAACAATGCCCCTCATTCTCCACAATGCCCCCTACTGACCCCTCCCCTCCTACCTCGAGTCCCTGGTGGTCTAGCGATGTGTGACTTCGGCACAGACAGACCTCTGACTGGTCTGGAACTCCCGTGCGGTTATTAGTAATGCAGAGCGCTGGCCTCCGGGAGATCAGCTGTGCTGCCTTGTATTATACGTTGCTGCGGGCGCGTGGCCAGCGGGTCGCAGGGGGCGGCCGGGCCCCTGAGAGTGACGGGTCCGGTCGCAGGTGCGACCCCTGCGACCCCTATTGTTACGCCACTGTGAATGATAGAGAAGAGAGAGCCCCTGGATATATGGTGTAAAAGGGAGTTTCAAGCTTTCTCTTCTCTTACATTGTGTTACGAGTTTGATAGAACCATCTGTCTTTGAGTTATCTAGCATCAGTTTCATAAGAGGTGGCCCTATATGGGACAGTGTGGGCTTTGCTAGAAATTACACAAAACTGAATTTCTGACTCCACCTAACAACAAATGTCCCTCCAACTTTGAAACAATAATGCTACACACAACAGTGAATGTACGATGTTGATTCCATGTTAAATCAGGTTCTGAAATCATCGTCAAGTCCCTTTGCTTGCCTAATACCAATTTACTGAGCTACATATGCCATAAAGACTACCATTAATACTACTTACATTAATGGGAGGACTAGATGGCACTTTGTGAGTATTTCAGGATACTTCCCAAGTCAGCACCAAAGCCTATTCCATGTTTAAGCATGGCATAGACACTTGAGTTGCTGTCACTATCAGTTTTCCAGCACCGGCTATTAGTAAGGTACAAAGGGTTTATTGACATTAAAGTCTGATGCTGAGGGAGTGTGTGCACCGTTATGCCCTACAGTTATCATATGCAGTAGTGCATACCCTTAGATGTATATGCTGGTATTAAAGACTATTGACATGCACCAGTGGCACTAGCACATGTGTACTCATTCTCCAGACTCACTAGTTACTGCAATGTCTAGTGTTCTTCACGGTATATTACAGAATGTTCTGGATAACAATGTGGGAATAAACCTTTTATTAACAGCCAGCATCATTTTCTGCCCGGATCATTTAGAAACTGCTTGTGCGCCTATTATTTCAATGATGTTAGACCACCCTTGTGTTTTACAGCTGCAGAAGCATGCGATAATAGGTCTTCTGCATAGTGAAAGGGTTAACCATTAAGTCACCGCTGTCTTTGTCTTGATTAACATCTTCCCTTGTTGTCTCCTTTCCCTGCACCTGGCAGGCTACCAAAAAGATCTTGCAGACCATGTGGAGACAAGCAAGGTTAGGTTCTGAAAATGAATCATTACACAAGTGAAACTCCCTTTGGTGAAAAGGCAAACTGTGTGTGTGTGTGTGCTGGATGCACAATGCACTTTGCAGGGGATATTGTAAATCGATAATGTTGTACAGCATGTTAGGGTCATCAGCATTACTGAGATGCATGTTTTAGGTTCTAACAAATGACATAATACATTTAAGGCCTTATGCAGAAACCAGAAGGGGATCAATTCTGGAATCAAATCACATGAACAATGGTCATGGTGGTGGGGTGGTGGGGGTGTGGAAAAAATTAAGTTTCATTTAAATGCGGCATTTAACCCCTTGAATGTTAGAGATGTCTCCAACGCATTGCTTTGCATTGCAATGGAGACCTCTCTAGTATCCACGGAGTTAAAATCCCCTTTTAAATCAGTGGGAAATTGAAGGGATTTTTGTTTTCCTCTATGATGTAGTTGGTATGCTCCAGATCTGCTCAGCTTTACTTTTTTGCAGAAGAGCTACAACCACAAAAAGCGTTACTAGCAATGAACATACCTGGGAACTTTTGAAATGGAATCACCCTGAGATCTTTGAAATATTAACCCTTGATGCTCCAGAGAAAGTAGATTGTTGGTGCTGTGTCAATGTTTGCTGTTACCCAGAGAATATCCACCCACTCCTCAAGGAACCTTTAACATGCTACAGTTCTGAGATATCACTTCTTATACACTCACCAGACAAACAGGACTTCTCCCTCTGATTTTCTGGTACAAATGTCACTAAACTGGACATTAAGTAAGCAGAAATTGATGTAAATCAGAGAGCAGGAAACACTGGACTTTCTTACCCTGAGAATTAGGCCTTTCACCCTGAGACCTTGAGATTTGGTTCAAAACCCTGAGTCTCAGGGCCAAACCCTGTGAGTTCCCAGGTATTCTAATGAATAAATATGTTTATTTATATAGTGCCACAAGGGAAGCTTTACAATTTAATGTGTAAGAATAACCCTCTATCTTTACATAACCCCATCACTGTTACATTTTGCAGCACCTACGGGATTAACATCTTTTAACTCTCTTGGATGTCCAAAAGCATTGTGCTGAAAATATCACTATCAGCCAAATGAGTACAAGCAACACGTATACTAAATAAAATGCTACTGAGAATCATTGTAGACCATATGCACAAAGTAACAGTGGAGTGATTCTAGGTACACCAGCTGCACCATATGGAATAAATAACATTTGTCAAAATGCCTTCTGATTTAGGCCTCGATTCAAATCATCCTGTCTGCAATAAACAATTCTGCCTGCACTTTTTCAAGCACAGTAAGCAATTCAGTTACCTGTGCTATGAAGAAATATCAGCAGAAAAATGCATCTTGGTCCCTAAATTTAGCACCCCTTTTGAACCCATTAAGGTCTTGATTAAAAAAATATGTTAAAACAGCCAGCAGGGCAAAAATGGCTAATGGCCTATTGACCAGATGTGTCAAGGAGCCATTCAATTGCCCTACCAACTAAAACCACAACTAATGTTCGGTCACAGAAACTGGCTTGTGGGCAAACATCTGTCATGTTTTTAGTTCCCAAAACTCACGCTAAATAGCATGAGCAATGGAACATCAATGGAAAATGGCTAACGCTCAGTGCCTGACACACTGTCACGCACTGAGCGTGAGCTCAACACACAGTCACCCTCCCAAATACTAACCCTACACTACCCCTAACAGTGAAATGCAACAATGCTAGCCCTAACACTATCCTAACACCCAGACCTGTATAACACCTGTCATCCACTGTCCGCCTTCTTCCGTCATCTTCTGTTTTCCTTCTTCTTCTTTCTCTTCATCTCTTTTCTTCTTCTCTTCCACCTTCTTCTCTGCTGTCTTCTTCTGTGTTGAAAAGCTGTCCTTGTAAAAAATAAATAAATAAATAAATAAAGTCAACATTAAATTTGTGTTAAAAATAAGGTTCCAAGTAATAGATTTGCTAACCCTTTGAGTGCCAGATGGATACGCAATGCATTGCAGAGCAATTTTAGTTTATTTTTTTTAACTACTAGCTTTTCCAAAAACCATTGTGTTAGTTTTTACAGTGAAGGATAATCCTGTGTTTACTTCAGAATTAAGGCCGGCAATAAAAGAATAAAATGCACTGCAGCAGGTGCAGCACTAAACACACCTCAGTGTATGCTTGTCACTCTTGTTCTTATGAATGTTTGAATGAGTTCCTGTAAAAAACACAGTAAGTTATACCCATTTGAATATGTGTCTTGTCATGAATGTATTAAATCTCTTCAGAGTATCTATATCCCTCTGGAGATGGGGTCTCCAGTACAATACACAATACTCTAGGTGCGGTCTAGGCAGATATCTGTAAAGTACCCTTAATGTGTAATACTTTATTCTGTCTTTGGATTTTTATATCCCAAGTCTATTATTTTACATTTACCCACATTAAACCGCAGCTGCTATACTTTTGTCCTTTCTTCTAACTTACCTAAATCATTTTGCCATTTGGCTTATTCCACCATGAATGTCTACACTGTTCCAGATATTTGTATCATCTTCAAAAAGGGGTACCTTACCTTGAAGACCTTTTGCAATATCACTATTATAAATATTAGAAAGAATGGGTCCCACTACAGATCCCTGCAGTACCCCACTAGTAACACAACCTTCCTCTGACTATTCTCCATTAAGTACAACCATCAACCATTGCCTTATCCATTTAATTATTTTTACATCCAGTCCCAAACACTTCAATTTATTAATGAGTCTTCAGTGAGGGGCTGTGTCAAATGCCTTACTGAATTCTTGATATGCTATGTCTAGTACTCCCCTCTGTTCTACTATTTTAGTTGCCCACTCAAAAAAAAAATTGAGTTTCATTTATCACTCAGTAGTGTCTCAGCCAACTCAGGAAAGAAGGATAATCTACCTGACTGTATGTTGCTTTTTTAATTCCCTTCACACCCAAGCTCAGAGAACAACTGGTAAAGGCTACCACCAACACACCTATCAAGCAACTCCTCCTCCCTCTCTTTGCCTGTCTGCCTACTCTGGTAGCTAGTGTCAGACATTCAGCTGCTTTTTCTCTCTTGGTAGCACAGACCGACAACACCCCTTTAATACTAGCACAGCAGGAATATATCTGGGAAACTCTCCACTTGGGAGGGAAATACATTTATATCATTGATTTCAACAAAATGTAAAAGGCATAAAAGAGTGGTAAATTGGCACTTTTAGCAGGAATTTTTGTGCATAGGAAGAAGTGCTGTTTTTGCATGTTTCTCTTTTGAGGTGAAAAATTTCACCTGGCTCCTAGTTTTCTCTCTCTTTCCTTTCTCTATAATCACAATTTACAGTCAATTTAGATATTAGGAATTCCCTTTGCCGCTATTACCCTGCTGAGAATAGCTGTACATTTTAAATAATTTGAATTGGTTAATAGAGAAATAGTGGTTCACAGGTCTCTAAATAGTAATATCTGCCAAGGTGAATGAACAGGAAGAGGCAGATTGGAGATTACTCTTAAGAAATTCCACCCATATTTCAGGATAAAAATCTAATTATGAACATATGGATTTCTGACCTGTTCAATGGGTCAAACTATTCTATTTAACCATTTGAGTGCATGGGGATGCCCACTACATTGCTTTGCAATGCAATGAACACCCCTCTTGCACTCAAAGGGTTACAGGGATTGTAATATATTATGAGTCCTATGTTGAAAGGAAAGTGCAGTCATTTAAAGACAAATCACCTGCAACAGAGGGGACAAATAAACATTTACATTCATTTAATCCTTAGACTACCAGAGGGGTATGCAATGCATTGCTTACCTCCCCAGGAACTGAAAGATTTAATGGGAACTTTCAACCTCTTGAATGCTAGACTCACAATGCATTGCTTCCCCCTCTGGCACTCAAAGGGTTAAAGGGAGCTTTCAGCCTCTTGAATGCTAGCTTCAAAATACATTGCAGACCTTTTCAGCATTTAAATCAATGGGAATCTGTATTTATGTCCCATGATTCAGTTGGTTTGGCTCATAATTTCTCCCCTTTTCTTTTGAATGTAGGTCCCTCTGAAAAGTGTATAATTTGTGGAAATACAGTAAAAAAAAGTTTCTCTGCAGAGGAATGCTTCATTCAAAAGACATTACAGCTTAAACTAGAATTTTGTAAGTGGGGTTCAGTGTAATTCACTCCATGGCCATTCCATTTTAGGGTGTCACTATTGGCATTGTAGTTTATGGTCTGCTATTTGATTATCATTTTTATTTGTGCAGAGTTGCAATTTAATGATGCTTATATGAAATTGGCATGGGGGATGTTTGCAGGGGTTATTTTTTCCCTGTAAGATTACAATGTCCACACATAGGGCCTTCTTCACAAAAGATCAGAGATACAGTTCTGGAAGAAACCACCAACACCACGTGAGATAAATAATAATTACCATTGATTTAATTGGTGCTTTCAACCCCTTGAATGATAGAGGTCATCAGTGCATTGTATCACAATGTGTGGAACCCAGGCTTTAAAAGCTGTATTTTAACCAATGGGAATTTGGAGAAATGTTATTTGTTCCATGTCTAACACTTGGTTTGCTCTAGAATAACAGCTTAAGTGTAAAAAGAGGACTAATTACAGAGCAAACCATCTGTACCACAGGGAAAACATTTAAAAAAATCCCCAAATGCTTGCTGCTTAAAGGGGATCTATTAGCTCTATACAAGTTTGTCTAAAATGGAAGTTTATATAGCGACTAGCTGGTATACAGTTGTATTTTTTTTAATGCTTTGTTTAGCCAAAATTAAGCATGTAAAGACTATCACATGTCTTCCTTCCAGACAGACTGCGGGTACAGCTCTGCACCGCAGTCTGTCACTCTTCCTCAGGTCCCCTCCCTCGATCCAGCCTCCTCCAATGACGGTGGATTTCTGCATGTAAGCTGGAGCGTTCTCTGGCCAATGAGAAAAAAGACTTTGTTTCTAAGCTCTGTGGAGCAGGGACTCACTACTGTGTACTGTGTTACATACAAATTGGTATATATATATATATATATATATATATATATATATATATATATTTAAACAAATATTATATACCTTTAATTTTCACAAAAAAAAGTATTAATTATTTCCATATTCTACACACTTATCAGTGAAGTGTCATAAAAAAATGTATCTTGTCACTCCCTGAACATGCTTTCATATCAGCTGCCTCACAATACCATTGGTAGTAGTCCTCTATATAGTTTGCTTTGCTCTAGGAAAATTCCCCCAAGTAACTACCCCTTCCAGTAGTAATTTTCATACCTGGACCTCTCCGCATCTGCCCTGGAAACTCTGTTTTTTTTGTTATTGTTTTTTTTGCAGTTGATTACTTGGTCTCTGGGGACAGACAATGGTTCTCCAGTGGTTGGGAGTTTCATAAGCTATCTGCCCACTTCTGCTCCTTCCCATCCTGTTCCATCTACTTCCCAACCACTTTTGCTACATGTACGGTAAGCCCTGCACCCACTCACGAGTAAACCCCTCCCATTTTTTTTACGCAACTCATGTAATTCATACCCTCCAGTGCCACCTCAGGATTCCTCTCCTGGGACTCCAGAAGTCAAAATTCCCAGGTATGATCATTTTTGCTACATGGTTGGGCATGGTTGCAGGCATGTTAACATAGAAACATAGAAACAGAATTTGACAGCAGATAAGAACCATTCAGCCCTTCTAGTCTGTTTGGTCAGATCAAGGAACAAGAGTCAAGGAAACAGGAGATAGACCACCAGCCTGGGGCATTATTTCCACTGCATGCAAAGATTCCTAGAGGCTAGGAGAGCCTCAACAAAGTGTGAAAACCTGTTTGATGGAAAAGGTGGAAGACTATTAACCAAGAATTGTGAGTAACTCAGAGACTGTTTGTGCTATCCATGTCTTCTGTACTTCCAGCAGTGGTCTGTGAATTGGTCATACAGACAAGCAGAAACACTTTCAAAGGAATATGAGTTGCCTTTTTTTATAGGATAAAGTCATTTGGAAGAATGCCTCACATGGATATTGAGCATCTATATAGGTTGAATTGCAGCATGGAGAATACTATTATGCAGCCATTTACATTATCAGCTGGATCATTGTGATGCATATGAAAACATGAAATCATCGTACAACACATGGGCATCAGCCAGTCATATCTGACCAATGTCTGGTACTCCTGCTCACTCTGTCTCTCACACCTTTCTATTGTATGGTTATCGTTGTGACCTTAATGGAAAATGCAGGGAGAACTTTTAAGAAACTGTATAGGGTTGTTTGTCACCATGGTAAAATCATTCAGATGCATGTACCTTTAGGCTTTATTAGTAATTTTGGAATTAAAAAGATAAAGGAGCAGTAAACTTTTTTTTTTTTTACAAAAAAATACACTATAGGGCTTTCCTTTTTAAGTAAAATTGCAAGTGCTGGGAGAACTTTCATACAAATGTTATTATAAATAAACTTGTCTTTTTTTACATGAAACTATATTTTTTATTGGAGTCACCAGGTGGTGCTATTCCTATGGCTTACTATAGAAACCTGTAGTCTATGACTCAAGCTCTCTTGCATGTACTGCATTATAACAACAAAATGCCTTTTGGACACACAGATGCTAACAAGTTGATATAAATAAAAAAAGTTATAATTTTGGGCTGTAACAACTTTTGAATAAAAACATTTCAGCAGTAGGAGGTCCCTTGTTTTACTCAGGATTATAATCCCTATAATATGTTTTTCCCATAAAAAAGGCTTACTAGTCTTCTAAGTGTTGAAATTCAATTGAATGCGACATATAGTAAATGTTAAGTAGAGATCGTCAACCTATGACTATACTTGTTGTTGGGCTACAAGTTCTATCATTCACAGTCAGCCAATAACAGTAGTCCACTGTCTGCTGGAGAGACACAGGTTGTACTCTTCTTTAATAAATGCTACAGATTAATTCTAAATTAATTATTTTAGCGGCAGAGGGGCATCTCCGCTGGTACTCAAAAGGTTAAACAAACCTAATGGATTTTAGGGTATACTTTCTGACTGAGTATTTGAGTGTCAGGATTGTCAAATCCATCAGAAACGATGCCCCCCCCCCCCAACATTCAAAGGATTAACCCTAAAACCTACAGAGTGTCAGAAGAGGACACAACTTTGCAATGTGCTGCATAGTGCTCTGGCACTTGGGATAATGACATGGTGTACAAAGCATTGTGTGCACTGCAGTGTAGTGTTCACTCTCCCCATCATTAAAGGGTTAACTGAATTAGAATTCTTTCTAAGCTGTTATTTTCCCATTGTCAGTTTGCTGTAGATAAACTAAATGGGCATGTTGGAATACACTTCTGCAACACTCCTTTTTATGGATGGCCTTAACACAAACTTAAATGCAATCTGGGATTTCTAATTTATTTTTGCTTTTAGAAAATTCTGTAGATATCCCGAATTATTCCTGGCTTGAAATCCTCATTCACACCCCCTGATGTGATTCTTCCTACTTAACATCATCAGCGGAGAGGAGGGTTGCAAGCATCTGTTGCCTTCAATTTGAATTCTGCCATTAAAACCATCAGGAGCAATAACACATTACCATTTTTCTGTAAAGAGAGAACAGATGTGGTGACATAATGCCGCCATGTTGCACTCCTTTTCTCCAACGCTGAACTGTTCTGCTGAGTACATTTTAATGTTTGATCTGCAGCTTATTTCTTATGACAAATACGGTTTAGCATATTGACCAATTGTGCAGAAAAGTCTGTGTGCAAAGGCAGTGATCCGAAGATTCAGAGACTTGCTCGCAAACAATATCAATCAGGATTATGGTTTATAAAAACTGCATTCACTCCTTTCCCCGTACCTGGTTAAGATGTTGCATATCTATAGAAATGTAATTAAAAATCCCACTATACAATTATCACCTTCATTTTAGAATGAGGACTACACCAGTTGATCTTAAAGTGATAGTAATGTTTCATAAAAACAGCAGCTTCAATTAATCTTCATAGTATTTGGGCCATGGAGAGTGTTATTTCAATACTGTCTGAGTTGTAGTTCAAGAGTAATTGAATGATAAAGTATCCCCCTCCCGCCCTTTTTACCTAGCCTAAGCTGTCTTCTCTCAGATGCAGAATCTGGTCCTGGAACCGGACAGCTTACAGCAAGGGACAATCTTCTTACTGTGAGAACAATGAAAACCCTGGCCCCCTTGACAGGTTTTTCCTTATGCTCACTGAAGATTGTTCCTCTCTGCGATCCAAACGGACAGTCTTGCTTCTCTGAGGTGAGCAGTGCTACATCAGTAAAAGGGGCGGGAGGGGGATACTTTATCATTCAATTACTCTTGAACTACAACTCTGACAGTATTGAAATAACACGTTCCAAAGTCCAAATACTATGAAGATTAATTGTAGCTGCTTTTATTGTGAAACATTACTATTCCTTTAACCTCTTGGCTACTAGAGACATTGCCAATTCATTCTCTCTCTAGCATCCAAAGGATTAAATAACCATGAGTACTGAAATGTTATGATGTAAATAGTAGTTTAACACTTTGAATGCTAGATACATTTCCAATGCATTGAGTCTTTCAGATTCATATGTAAAAATGCTTGCCATAATAGAAATTAAAGGGGAACTTATATGATGCAGTCTCCTGTACTTCAGTTTATGTTACATTTAGATATAGAAACAATTCCTTAACTTATTTGCAGTTGGTATTTAATATGATCCTTGTATTTTGGCATGGGTGTTTCTTTAATTTGGGCTAGATAGCTGAGAACCATTCTCATTAGACATCCAGGTATCACATTTAAGTAACTTAAACTAGGGCTTCAAGAAAGAAAGAAAAAACAATGGAGGGGGGGGGGTAAATGAGGAGGGAAGGGAGGGGGCAGCAGACTTGTTAGAGCATTACCATATCATTAAAAAGAAAGTTCCCAGAATTAGTAGGCTATATATACACCAGGGTGGGACATTGTGTAGAGCTTGGTGTACTATTTATGTTTATTGTAACCCTTTGAATGCCACAGGGGTGAGCAATGCACATCCCAATGGCATTCAATGCTGTCCATGGTGCTGAAACCCTTATCTGTATTCCCCTACTGGCTGGGTAGGGAAAAGCACAGAGAATGCTGTTCAGACTGTCATATCTCTCCTTGCTGTTACTCCATAGGAGAGTACAGGGGAGATCTCATCTATGACAGCCTGAGTTAGTGAAGTGGAGACTGTGAACTCCGACAGCAGAGGCTGCTATCGGAGTTTACTGAATGAGTCGAAGTGACACATTATAATATCACCACACCCCCTTGCATACTAATGTATGGAAATAAGCAATCGTCGATTCGAAGAATACAAATTCGTAGACATGGTGAAGGCATGTCGGATTGGTGTCGATGTGGGTATTTTTTTGTAGGAGTTCTGGTGAAGTGATGTCGTAGACACTTTGGGAATGTGCACGTGATCACTAGTAGGAAAAATTAGGTAAGACACATATAGATTTCCTATCTAAGGAGCGATATTATTACCATTTACAAATGTATTCAAAGTCAAACAAAGAACTATCCAACTAATTATTTACACAAAGAGCTGAACTAAGAATAAGAGACAATACATTAAGACTAGATGAAAGGTGCTTTTAACTAAGACAAAGGCAGGAATTTTTTACAGTAAGGGTGGTAAAGCAATGGAATTGTTTGCTACGGGATGTTGTCCTTGAAGATACTGTAAGTGCTTTCAAAAAAAGCAATAGATACCTATCTAGCCCAGAACAATATTGAGAATTATGACAGATGACTTCAAAGCAGATGGGATGATGATCCAGGAAACTGACTGCCATTTGGAGCAAGGAAGGAATTTTTTACCCACTTGGGGCTAAATTGGAAATGGCTACAATGTTTTTTTTTTGCCTTCCTCTGGATTAACAGGGGTGATTTGGTATGGGCTGGACGTGATGGGCGCATGTCTTTTTTTTCAGACTCGTCAACTGTTGCTATGTTAATTCATATAAGTATGTAAACAGAGTGACAGGGGTAAAATCTATGATTAAGGACAAGGAGGACTCCCAAAATATGTAAGATTAAGTTATCATTCTAGTTTGCCTGCTTGTTGTGCAGTCCTTGTCCTTACTTATCTAGTAGCAGATGAGTCAGTACAAATGCCCCAGGAACTACCATGGGTGAGAGCAGCATGATAATCAAGCAGTTGCACATTCAATATTGTAAATCTTATATTGCTAGTTGCCACGTCACAATGTAATTGTTTGCCTGTCTTGGCTATTTACAGATTCAGCCAGAAGATCCTGTTAATGTCCCAGGCATTACTTCTCTACCAGATGTAACCTCTTATGAGCAGAGCACTTTCAACCATATGTATGTTTGTACAAGTGTGTCATGTCCTTGTAATGAATATTACCTATTTGAACAGCACTGCGGAATATGTTAGCACTTTATAAATGATTTCACAGCATTTAAAAAAAAAAAACATTTAGGAGCCTTATTCTCAGAGGAGACGTAGTCACCTCTTACCTTCAGTCCCTCTTTCCATGGTAGCTCATGGATTTGAAAGTCTTCCTTACACTACATCATGGGTAGTTAATCTGTGGACTTCAGCTGTTGAGTACTACAACTCCCATCATGCATACTATACAATAAAGCGGGGTATCCATGTTTTTCAGTTGCGGGCCACATGATCAGTAACCCGTAAGTGTGAGGGATGCATTCTTTTTTTTTTGATGATGAATTGTAGCCTGTCTGCTTGTAACCATTTGAGTGCCAGAGGAGTAAGGAAAACATTGCATATTGATCAAGACAATGACAATATGGATATTTAACCAATATCTGTTCTTGAACTGTACAATACTACCAAACACTGCACTAGGGATTATGTCTTACTGACGTACTAGTCCATGGGTGCTAGGAAATAGGTAGAACATAGTTAGACAGGCTACACGGGCTGCACGTTGGACGCCCCTGCAATAAAGCCTTAGGTTTTCTGTTTGCATCCTGTTTTTAAGTGCCTTTTTGCCTTCTAACTGTTGCGTATTAAGAGGATTAGAAAAGGGACCTCTGGTATTGGGATGCTTGAAGCCCATGTGACTCAAAGTTCAGTTTAACCCTTTATGTACCGCGACTGGCACTTGAGGACTATGGGGCATTTTTTTTTTTTTTTAGTTCTGGTTCAGGACTGCACGCCGCTCAGGGAGCCCTGAACTCCATGACGTGCCAGGACCGTCACCGGTCCTTAAATGCCAGCCAGCCATGATGATTCTGGCACAGCAGTGGCTGTTAAGGGGTTAAACTGATCTACATTTAGTAGTACCACAAACTTGCACTTTTGTTGCACATCTGAACTACATTGTAGTGATCTGGGTGGGAGGAAGAACACAGGAAATAGGGCAGTATGCACAAAGAAAACACAAGCTATTCTGAAGCAAACCAGCTATACCGCAAGAGACAAATAAAAATGTCCTGAATTCCTATTGATCATTATAGAGATTTTAAATGGATAGTAATGTTTGAAATAAACTAGAACGCCAAGTCTTCTTTATAATAAATATAACACAATGCTATGTTTTTAGCGGCTTACTTTTCTGTATTTCATAAGATATTAAATGTAGAAGGATCGCCCTCCCGTCCCTTCTGGCCATGTCATGCTGAATTTGCAGTCTGGTCCCGGGATACAGCGAGGGACAAACTTCAGTGAGTAAGTATAAGGAAAAACCCTGCCCCCTTGACGAAAGAAGGTAGGATTTCCCTTTACTTACTGAAGATTGTCCCTCGCTGCATCCACCCGGACCAGACTGCAGATTCAGCAGTGACGTGGAAGAAAGGGGCGGGAGGGGGATCTTTCTACATGTAATATCTTATGAACTACAGAAAAGTAAGATGCTAAAAATAGAGCATTGTGTTACATTAATTATAAAGAAGACTTGGCAATCTAGTTTATTGCTAACATTACTATCCCTTTAATCATTTGAATGCCAGAGAGGTCTCCCAATCCCTCTATCACTCAAGGGATTGCAAGCCCCATTGCAATCAATGGGAATTCTTATTTGTCCTCTAGGATGCAGCTGGTTTGCTCCAGAATTGCTCCATGTGCTGTGTGCGTACTGCCTATAGTATGTTACATCACTAAGTGATGTTATAAACCGCAGATGGCATCTGCAAACACATTATCAGTGTCCGCACAGTGATGCTTCATTTGTAATCTTATTTTCCCATGAAATATGTCTACCAGCTTTTTTTTTTTTTAGCTTGAATTGAGTTCATTGTGAATTTACTACACTCCGCGAATGTGAGGTGCCTTCAAGGGCAGCAGTACAGGATAAATCTTTGCCTGGAATGGCTCACTGTTACAGTTTTCACTTTCATGGAGAGCAAAAGCTTCAAGAGCCTTTTAAAAGCTGCTGATATGTGCGATAAGTGTAGATGTGCCAGTCACTTGGCAATACAAATAAAGCATTGCTGCAAATTCTCAGGTCAAATTTATGTATACGTACTATAAACTTTATTGCTTTCTGTCTGCATTTTGATTTTCTTTTTTTTATTATCATTTATAATTTTCTTTGTTGCATTTGATACCTTGCCTGTATTCAAGAGGTTGAATTAACCAGTGCCCCCAACATTTTTTCATTAGGTTCTCATTTTGTGTCTTACCATTGTACATTGCCAGGCTTAAGGCTATAGTTTTGACTGACTGACTGACTGATACTGTGTCTCTGGGAATTGATCCTCTTTCTCTATTTCTTATTGGCTCTTTTAATAAGATGTTGGGTAGATGCATTAATGGTCATGATATGGGTAAATGTGGTGAGCACAACAACTTAGTGATGGAGACACATTGCCATATGCAGTAAGAATTAGAGATGCAAGAGGAGAACCCCCTCATTAGAACAAAGGGTTGTCGAACTGCTGTCGATGTGTAAGGAATGCCCTCCATTATACATCACCGGCAATTTGACAAACCTGAAGTCTGAGTGCATTCTCTCTGCTTGCCCACTGGAAGCGTAGAGGGTGTACTCAGACTGCAGCACCACAAACAGCACCACAAACTCTTTCAGTGCATTGCATATCCCTATGATACTGAAAAGGGTTAAAAGCTGAAACAGTGTGTTGCATAACCATCTGTCTTACAGATTCCCCTATCTAGCCTCTCAGCTTCAGCTTTTAACACAATTTTTTTAACCTCTTTTGGTGCCACAGGGGGGTACGTAATGCTATGTAACACTAAGGCACTGAAAGGGTTAAGGGAGGGCAGCTACTGTCTCTGCTATTTAACAGAGAAAGCAAACTGCCCTGTGGCTCCATAGAGATTTACAGGAGATCCTAACTGACAACCTCAGGTAGGGGATGTTGGGACTGAGAAATCTGACAGCAGAGGCAGCTATTTGAGCTTAGTTTATGTGGTAATGTGTCACATTACCATATAAACACACCCAAATGAATATGTCAGTGCCTCATTAACCTGCATTTTCATATCAATGTCATATGGAAAGGATCCAGTGTCAGTGTGTTAAGTGCAAAATTGTAAACCTGTCAAAGGCATGGCGGATTCATGGCGATAACAGTGGATTGGTGGTGGATTGACGGGGATATGATGGCGAGGATATCTTAGTGCATATTGGTAATGTGTCTTAGACACATATATTCAACACAACATTACCATCTTAAGAACTTATCGAACCTTAGTGCATTTCCTCATGGAGTATTACTGGTACAAAACAACTGTACCACAGAGGGCAAATAAAACTTCCTCAAATTTCCAGTTATATAAATGGAACTTTTAATCCCCTGAATGTTAGTGAGATCTACTATGCATTTAAAACTATTTTAACCCAGTAATAATATTATTTTTATACTCTGGTTTCCAAACCCTGTTGTCAGGATGTGCCTGTTAGGACTGTGCTACCATGAAGGCTGACAAGCGAAACTTGAGGGTGGTTCTAGTGAGCTTTGTCAGTAATAGATGCAGTTTTACTGTGGCCACAGTCAGATTAGAGATGCCAACTGCAATGTTGGATAGCCAGAACCGGTTGAGCCAGAACAGCGTCAGGATAACTGCACCTATACATTGATTGGTAGCTAGGCCCTGTAAACACAGACTGAATGTTGTATAGGAAATAAACCCACAATGCAGATGAAAGAGGCAGGATAGCTTTTGGTCTGGTACACTGGTGCACAGGATCAGAGTAGTAGTCAGGGATAGCTGTTTGTCTGGTACACAGGATCACTGGTGTAGTCAAGGATATCCAGTGTTCTGGTAAACAGATTCACAGGACAAGAGGCGTAGTCAAGGATATCAGGTGGTCTGCTAAACAGATTCATAGGATTAGAGGTGTAGTCAAGGATAGCTGGTAGCGTTTTTTACAGGAAAACTGGAACTCTGATAAGAAGGAGATGTACCAACCAGCATTCATCCATGAGCAAAGACAAGTCTCATTTGGCTGGTTTAAATACCTGCTGATCATGCAGAAGCTGACATATCTAGCCAGAAGAGATGGAAGGTTCCAGAAGGTCATGTGAATGCAGGTGATGCAGGAACCAGGCTGCCACAGAATCATACTGAACTAGTTCCCTCAATTGGCTCAATCTGGAAAGTGCAGAATTTCACTGGGTGAATAGCAGTAGATGGAGGGAAAGATGTGACAGAATAATCCCTTATTCAACTGTAAGGTTTTATTGAAAAATAAAATACTATAATTGTAATGTCTGGGGTCCAAATTGTCAGAATTTGTCTTCAACTATTGTACAAATTTGATTAGTGTCCCAATATCACCCCTAAACAGCCAAAAAAAAACCAAACAAAAAGTCTGTTTTGAAAATGAGTTCATAAAGGTATTTTAATAGGTGGGTGTGGTATTGGTACCCACTTCATACCTGCCCCCTGCATGGTATGTAATAGTGGACCTGAGTCAAAAATAATTATAATACATTATAAATACTAGTAAATCCTGTACTAAATCCAGCTACTGTGTATGAACAGGACTTCCCTTCCTGCCTCTATTCCTGCTTCAAGGGATACAGAGGTATAGAAACTAGCAACATCTCACCTGGATAATACCAACAACTCTTCATTAACACTGACCATTTTTAATTTAAGAAAAGCTGTATTTTCTATATAAGATTACCTGTGTACAACCAAATCCCTCAAAACTTTGCCCAAAATATGGCTATTGGTGTAAATACCAGAGTCAGTGCCTGTCAGTGTCCATTGGTCTGGAGGCCAGACAGTGTCTTTATGGAGAAACAGTCTGATGGGCACTGATTGAGCCCTGAATTACATTGCACTTGATAGGTATTATTACTGATTTATTTTAACAGAGTCCCATTGAAGTCTACAGAGACATTTTAGATAAACCCCTTAATAAAGTTAACTGCAATGTAATCCAGGCCTGAATCAGAAATGTTTAATTATACAAGCAATAAAACCAGTGTTCTAGCTCTCTTTTAGACATGTTCATGTTTATGTTGGACATATTGAAGGGGGTTGTTGTGCCCCTTATGGACATATGCATCTGTGTCTTCCAACTGTGACATAATTGCACTCGCACATTATTTCTTGTCAACGATGACCAATGCCATATCCAATAACCATTGTCTCTCTTATACCCCGGCTTAATGACATGATATTAATTTTCACTTAAGGCTCCCTATATGTTAGATTAGATTTCTGTTTATTATGGTGTTTCTCTCATATTCCCTCCTCCTCCATTGCTAACATTTGCTCCATGGGGAAGCCTGGAGTTCCACTGAAACCAATCTGATAACCTCTACTTTGCGCAAAGCAAATATGCTGTTTCACTAAACGATCACTATGCCTCATGTGTTTCCAAACAATTGTTTACAACTTAGAATTTTCCAGATCTCAGATGTTTCTACAAGTTATACTACAGCATATTACATCAGAACAAGCTGATGCAGCCTCTGATTGCTGATTGTAAAAACTTTTGACTTTCAACTGTTCAAGGAATTAATGGAGCAATGCAGGAAAAGTGCGCTATCTCCATTTCCCGTGTGAAAACCGCTAGGAAATAGGTTTGCACATGATTTTGTTGAATTGAGCATGAAAATTCAAGATTAGCGAATTGCTGCGTATATTTATTTTTTTGTGGGTGTGGCTAAGATAACCTAATCTGTGTGAGTGGAATAGCAAATGCGCCTAATGCAAGAACTGCTTTTGTGAATGAATTTATACATCTGTGTAGTGTTGTCGTAAAATGGAATTTTTTATGCGCAATTCAAGAAGTATTCAGTATTCAGCTTCCTGGATTAGAACATGCGCAAAATCTATCTGAGCACAAAAATGCCTTTATCCGATGCAAACGTTTCTTGCATCACGCAATAAATATCTAATTTAACCCTTTATGTTCCAGAGAGGTATCTAATGCATTGCAGCTCTTTCTGGCACTCAAAGGGTTAAACCATAAGGGATTATATTTGTTCCCTATGCAGTTGGTTGCTTCAGAATTGCTCCACTTTTGATTTGTGCATACAACCTATAATGATAATTTTCTTTGAATGTACTGGTGGAGCCTCAGTAAAGTATGTATATCCTACACACCAAACCACATGAACACATGATGCACATTTCCACACAATACAAAACAGCTTATACATAGACATACAGCACACACACATACAGTGCAAACAAGCATATTACACATCATTGATAAACTTGAGCACCTAAAATATACTTACAGTACAGACATGCACACTACACATGCATTTACACACTAACATCACAAGACACTCAAACTGGGTCGTAATTCTGGACCAAACGAACTGCACCATAGGGGACAAGATTCCCACTGATTTATATGGGACTTTTAATGCCAGAGAAGTTTAGCAATTAAGAACTTAATGCCTTAAGGTCCAAGGGTCAAAGTGCCTAAAGGGCCCATGAGTACATGTACATCATGGATTTTAGGGCTCCCCATGTGGCTGCACGCCGTTCGGGGAGCTCTGAAGCAGATACTAAAAAAAAAAAATGTTCCATGATCCTTAAGTGCTGGCTGCTCGTGTGTGTGCTGGTCCTTAAGGGGTTAAAAGTCCCATTTAAATAAATGTGGCTTTTTATTTTTCCCCTATAGGTCAGAATTACTCATTGGGTGTAGATGCACTAAGGAGCAATAAAGAGGTGATAAAGTGGAGATGACTTCTCCAGTGATATCAGTTCTCCAGTTCCTATGTTATTCTGTGGAGCCTATACACTAAGATTTCTCCAACTTTGGAGACCTATCATCTTAGTGCATAGTATCTATAGAAAACATAGCAACTGGAGAAGTGATATCACTGGAAAAGTCATTTCTGCTGTATCACCTCTTTATCACTCCTTAGTGCATAACTCCTATTTTCTTTTGAAAATGCATCCCTAAGAGTGAAGACCATGCGTATTATCTATCATGCACACCACATAATACATGCACAAAGTCACATAACACATGTTTACAATGCAGAATTATCATTATCAAACAATGCCTAGGAACCATATACTATACATAGCATACAACTCCAGTTTATACATCAAACTAATACATGGGCACAAAATGCACATTTACAAGGTAGACTTTCATACTACATGAAGCAGTACCAGACATCTGTTATTAATACATGAGATTAGTAGAGTAAAAATGATACCTTAATTGGCTGAGTGAGCCATTCAGCCAAATAAAGGTATAATTTTTACTCTACAAGTCTCCTGCTTTTTTATGACCAACATGTTTCCGCACTTTAACATTATTAATATAAGTAGCAAATTTGTACCTAAAACGTGCTCTTCCTAGCAACCAGGTAAATAGATCTTACAAAAAATACACATTTACTGTTTGCAAATATCTTGAATTAGCAATTATTCTGCAGATTAGGGGAAGCAATTTTTTCCATATACTCTTCCATTTCCTGTTGTGCAGTCTCCAGCTCAGGATGTGGGAAGAGGAAAGAAAAATTGGATTCTCCATCCACATAACTTCTTACTGTGTTCTTCCTGGCAAAACATTCTCCAAATAAATCAATAAATTAACCCTTTGAGTTCCAGAGGGTTTCACAACACATTGCTTTGCGAACCCCTCTGGCACTCAAAGAGTTAAATTAAGCAAACAAAATACTTGTGATGCTATATCTTACGTCCCAAGTTCTAGCTATACATTTTACACATATACATTTGCCAGTATTGCCAGCTATTTGCTCATCTAAGAGTACATTTTAGCACTGCATTGGGGCGAGCATCCAAGGGGTTAACTGAATTTTGTACATTCCTCTCCTGTTTTTTCCACAGATGACCCTGATTTCACCATGATGCAGTAAAATAACCTCCAGCATGGTGTGTCTGTACTAATATGAGTCACATCCTTTCTGTTCATTTGTAGTGCTAACGCTTCCCTCCTTTGAAGTAGCCCACTGTAAATTGATATCCAATGTTACCTCCAGTCATCCTTTATGCTACTCGCTGGTTTTTCACATCACACAGTTCACGCTTTAGACCTTTCTGTGGGAGATTTGTCTTTGCTTATCTAATCTTAATCTGCAATAAATAAAGAAAATATTACCCAACAACCCTCTTGGAATTGCATTTTTTTTTCCAGTGTTTGTAACAAAGTTCTACATCTGGCATACTTTGTATGTGACTGTTTCAAAGATGAGCTCATCTGATTTTATTTGTAAAGGAATAGCATTATAGAATCTAATAAATGACCATGTCCTACCACTCTTCCGGCTATCCTTTTTACTACCAACATAACACATTGCAGGGTAAAGAAAATGGAGCAAAATAAAAAAACAATAATTATTTTAAGATCAATGTTAAACAAACAAAAATAATTATTAAACACCCAGAGATGGGAACATTTTGAGTATTCCAAAAACTCTTGGCAAAACAAACAAAGCTAACATTTTAATTGACAGCACTGAGGTTGATGTACTGAAAAGACCTGGATCAATTCCTGTGCAAACCATGAGGGACAATTAAAATTTCCCATTGATTTAAATGGGGATTTTAACTACTTGAATACTAGGTAGAGCTGTAGCGCATTGCGTTGGAGACCTATTTAGCATTTAAGGGATGAAACACCTCATTTAAAATAATGGGAATGCTGGGAATTTTTATTTGTTTCCTATGGCACAGCTAGTAAATCGGATCAGGAGAACCAGAGTTATTGGAGTTTAAATTTAAAATTCAAGATAATGTTATTGCCTTATCATAATTGGTGCAGATGCTCAGTAGAAAGCATGATAATATTGGTAGGGTTATTTGGGTTATGGTAGCCTTCCATCTACTGATGATTGGTGAATTGGCCTCTGGTATGTTAAAGAGCTCATCCCGCTAACATTAGCTTAGGATGGGATGTAAGTACATTAACGTGGAATGGAAAGTAAACACATCAGGGAGTGTGTAATGTATCACAATGTATGTAGATGATTTTTGTGGTATATATATATATATATATATATATATATATATATATATACATATATATATATATATATAGGTTAATAGCTTGCACTCACATAACTCCTCAAGCAACCTACAACCGGGTGCAGTTCAGACTTTTATAGTTATATATGTTGAAAAAAGAACGCACTCACGGTGAAAGTGAAAAAATATATATTCAATAAAATTACATATTGCACAAATAAATAGCAGCAACGTTTCGGTCCTCTCCACGGGACCTTCCACAAGTTGTGTTTTTTTGGCTTTGTTTGTTTGTTGGGGGTTTCTTATTGGAGTTGTTTCTCTTATAGGTGCTGCTCCCTTGCAGGTATTGCTAATGGGGCAGTCGTGCATATTCTGGGAAAAGAAGTGGGCAGTCCTATGTGCTATCAACCTCCAGCTCTCCCTGGTAGTTTCATAGACCCAAGTAGCCTGATTTGGGGAGTGAAGTATGAGATGGGGTCAGTTAGTATATTAGGTTTTGCAGTTTAATGGCTTTAAGGGGCATAGCCCAGATGCATCTGTGGTTCATTTAGGAGGGGAATTATCTCGGTTTGTTGCCAGTATGGAGCCTGGGGGAAAAAATGAAGCAAAACTTTTTCCAGGTTGCTTTCACTGTTTTCTAATGTCTGCTTTGCTTTGGCAGCAGGCCCACAGAGGGTTTGACAAGAGCAGCATTAAACTTACTAGGAGGGTGGCAAAGTTTGTAGTCTCTTTGAGGGCTTATTGGTTAGGCACAGGGCTTTATAGGAGATAGATAATAGGCTTGGGAGTATATAGGCTTGGACTTCTTCAGTCTGGAACTTATGGGCATGGTGGAGAGGGCCTTTGCTTTATTTTGTTGGGGAGGTCCAGCAGCTTAAGGTGTTAAGATGATGCACATATGGTGGCTATGTCCTTGCTTTAGCATTGTGGAAAAAAAATAGCATTGAGGTGCACCATGTTTTCACATCAAAAACATGTCAGTGTATCGTTAAAAACATAAGTCTTTATTTTTCCAGAACATAAACAGTTAAAATGTACATTCGTTAAAAGCAGACATAATGGATAATAGGTGGGCACCCCCTAAGTTGATCTCTCCATTAAACTCTGATCAATGCGTTTTGCTTATACACACGCTTAATGATGATCACTAAAAGTCGACCGTTCAAAATCCAGTTATTTGAAGTTTGTTACAGCCAATCTGATCATCTCAATTGAGCTGTCATTCACTTCAACATCAGCGGTATGGTACGGCATCTGGGTCAAAACCCAAAGCGGAGTGGAAAAGATCCGGTCATATTGGCTTATAGGATTTAGATGTAAGTTCCTAGTCAACCTACCCTTATGGGTTAAGCAATCCTTCAAAAGACTGGATACCACTGCACCCCAGGTTAAGCCTTTCATGAAACCATAACCAATAATGAAAAATACAGCCAAGAAGAATCAGGTATATATAAACTCCTCATAAACTGGATGATGGACGAATCTACATATATAAAAAGAAAAAAAAAAAAAAAATTATATATATATATATATATATATATATATATATATATATATATATTATCACCTACATAAATGAAAATAAAACCATTAGAACAACAACAGTAGAAAAGATACTTATTGCATGTAGTACTCGGTTCACTAGCAACACATACAAATTACGTGATAAACCACTAAGTTCAAAGTTATTACAATGTGTCCTACTGATTGTTTATAGTTACAGAGCTATTTGAAAAAGATTCTTACTATCACCAAAACTGGCGGGGATGCCCATGCAAACTTGTTGTATGCCTGATCAGTTATAATCTATCCATTAAACACCTCTAAAATCTAAATAGCTTTATAATTATCTCTGATTCTGCCCCACCTAAGTGGCACTACATCCCATTCTTCTTAAACACTTGTCTTAGAGATCAATTCAATTCACTAATTAATCCCTTTATAACACTAAAAGACGAGGATTGAGTTTATACTATGATACATGATTACAAGGTAAATTCTTAATGAACAAATGGAGGTATCATAATGATTGTAATAATTACAATACTCTGAAAGTCCACTGTAAGTACAAACCTTAATCAAAAAGTAATTTAAAAATAATAATGATTAAGAGTTCTTAAGTCCCTGACTGACCCTATATGTATATCAAACATAACAAACCACATCATAACGTTTATTTAATCCCACCAGTTGTCGTGTTCTCAATGAGAAAATCCAAAATACTTCTTGTTTAGACAGCTTGGCGTCCAAGTTGCCACCCCTTACTCCCAAGGTGGCTCGTTCTATTGCTTGGACACCAAAGCTGTCTAATGTACAGCCATTAACTCCAAAATGATCTGCAATAGCTGATCCGGGATCTTCCATACGTATGTTACTCAAATGTTCTATAACCCTTGTTCTTAGACTTCTCATTGTTTTACCTGCATATTGGATTTGACACTTCTGGCATGTGATAAGAAATACAAATCCAGTATGTAAGTAAAACAATGTTAATGGCTATCATTGTTTTTGTATGTCTTGCTTTAGCATTTACAGGGTTAGACAGGGTTTACAGGCCAGCAGCCTAATGTGGTATTTCTCTGTGTCCTATACCCATTAGGCTTCATTAATGGATGGCCAATGGGACATTTACAATGTTATTAATATTTAAGGATATAAGTCCAGTTTTGGGCTAAATTGCATCAATGTTATGCATTTATATTTATTTTTAATAAAGGCAAGGACTGTTTGATCATTACTATGTAATAAAGCTGTGGCCTTCTACCCCAAGTTTTGATGTTGTTGTCTTTTGTATTAAGGATAATACATGAAGTATTTGTGCACATCCATGGATGAGCAACAATACATTGTGTATCTGCTTTTAGCTATTTTGGTCAAAACTGGTTTGCATCCCAGTGGTTCTAAATGTGTTTTTTTCTTTGGGTGTGCTTACCAAAACCTGGACTGGTTTTGTATTAAGGGAATCATACCTAGTTCCTGGGGTAATGGAAAATCTACAGACAAAAATATATAATTATTATGTATAGTAAAAGGGAGCATACGTGAACAAAGTATGAAGTGCAGCAAAGAACAATGGGACCCTCCATAAACCCCATATTAAAAACAAAACAGAAGACAATCCTGAGCTGCTGCTCCATACAAATGACTTAAATGTGATCCTTGTACATAGTATACAATACTACAAGCATATAAATGCACTAACTTCAATATGAGGTTTTGTTTTATGGTCTATCCAAGCTTGCTTGACGCAGCCATTTTAAGCAAAACCGAGCTTTTACATATAGTATTAGCCCTTTGAGTGCCAGAGTGGTACGCAATGCATTGCAAAGCAATGCGTTGCATACCCCTCAGGCACTCAAAGGGTTAAATGAAATGGGTGTGCAATGCAGGGAGTGAAAGCATGGTTACCATTATAAATATAAAGGTGGAAGCATGAACATTACAATATGGGAAGTGGAGGGAGACAAATTTTTCTTTCTGACAAATTTCCAGCATTCCACTAGTCTGTGACTAGTAATAGAATCCAGCACATGAATAAGAAAGTGCGCTCTTCTCTGTGTCTAACAGTGGGTGGACTAGTAACTTTTCTCCTCCTGACTAGTAACTTTTTTCTTTTGACGTGAGCATCAGTGATATATTTCCCATCCCTGAGTATGTGATAATTGTCAGTGCTGACACAGACTGATGGATAGAAAGAATTATGCTTGACTGTTCAAGTGCAGAGTGAACTGCCTTTAAATGGAATTAATGTTTTCATGTCTTATATCACTAAGCAACTGGCATTTTCTTAATTGGAGTCATTTAAATGCTACCCATGACCAATTAATTAATGCAAGAGGCATTTACTGAAACCACGGCCAAGCATTTACAAGGACTATAAAAACTATGCCCTAGTCTAAAAAAACAGCAGTTCAGCCAAAAACTGTAAAATGATCATATTACATATTTTTTTATTATTTTTTTTTCACATTTCCAGAAAAAAAGAACTGCATACACTGAAGAATGGACAGAATCCTATTGCAGAATAACAGCAAATGTTCTGGGGTATTGCAGTGAGTCTTGAAAGATCCTCATACAGGGCCGTAATCAGGAAGACAAGCAGGAAGGCAGGGGAGAAATCCTCATTGGTTTAAATGGGGATTTTAACCTCTTCTTGAATACTACAGAGCAGGGCTTAAAATTTGAAGTCCTTTGCTACTAGCCAGACCTGAAAAGTTACTGGCCACTGCAAGCCTTTGCATACCCACCAGGGTTGAATTTCTACTCGCCAGGGCTAAATTTTCACTCGCCATTGGCTAGTGACGAGTGGAAATTTTGAGCCCTGCTATAGAGGACTCCAAATTCATTGCATTGGAAGGGTTAAAAGCCTCGCTTAAATCAGTTGAGATTGTAGAATTTTTATTTGTCACAAATGGCATTGTCGGTTCTTCCTAACCCTTTGAGTGCCAGAAGAGTGTGCAATGCATTTGCAGACTCTGGCACTCAAAGGGTTAAAGAAGCTGTAAACTTATCCTATATAATAATTCGCTAGGATGTTTGTCAGAAGCCGTCATGCGCAGTAGAGACTGCCCAAACGCACGGAATGCTGGGAGTTCTGTGCTGTAAGCATTCTGTGCTTTCGGGCAGTCTCTACAGTGCATGACTTCATCGGCAGCAGGACGCAGAGCAGGACCCCCCTCTTAACCTTTGAGAGCCAGAGGGGTACGTAATGCATTGCAAAGCAATGCGTTGTGTACCCATCTGGCACTCAAAGGGTTAACATCACCCGGACCTTACACTAGTTTATAATAATACATAAATGTTGCTGGACATTTCCTGCTGAGTAAAACAAGGACACACCCATTGCTGGAAGATATTTAATTCCAAAGTTATTGTAGCTTGTTTTATTTATTTATTTATTTATTTATTTATTTACAATAATCACATTTTCTTTTGTGGTCACTTGGTGGTGCTCTTCCTATCATGTACTATCGAAAGCCATAGACAATGGCTGAAGCTCTCCTGCCGAGTATACTATATAAAAAAGTTTGCCTTTTGGACACTATTTGTGTCTGTTGATAACAGTTTGATATAACAAATTTGAGGTGTAACAACTTTTGAATGAAAATTCTCCCTGCGGTCAGGGTACCCTTGTTTTACACAGCTGGAAAATCATTATATCAAATTTGTTCCATAATTGCGAAGTTTACTTGTCCACAGTCATTTTAAGTATGCATTTCACAGCAGAGAATCATTGCTTTAATTTTTTTGGTGCCAGAAAGGTAAGAAACTCATTGCTGTGCAGTATAATATTCCCCCTAAAATGATTAAAGGAATAGGATATTTTTATTGAACTTACTATACTACATGGTTAGGATTCAGCTAGTTGATGTCACTACTTCAGTAGTGGGCAACATGAAGCCCTTCAGCTGTTGCCAACTTACATGGAATGATGGGAGTTGTAGACTTCATTGCCCATCACTGCTCTGCTTTTATTTATAGATTAACCCCTTGCATACTAGAGATGTCTCCAAGTCATTGCTTTATTTTAAAGGGAAACCATAAGTATGTGGTTCTAATACATATAACCATACCTGGGAACTTTTCATGCAGGGCTACCCAGAAGGTAACCCTGTCAGTGCCGAAAATGACGTGATTCGCGTCATAAAAGGGGTGTGGCTTAGTCGTGGGGGGGGACAAAAAACCCCTTCAAAATGGATGTAAGAGGGCAGGGAATGGGAGGAACCGGGCAGGATGGAGCACAAGTGGGCAGAGTTTCTACTTAAACTCTGCCCACCCAGTGATTCACACATTGCCCCGGAGACCCGGTAATTCAGTTTGAAATCCGGAGTCTCCGGGGCAAAACCGGAGAGTTCCCAGGTATGCGTATAACATTGATTTGCCCAGGTTGGTGCCCTTCATACCAAGGACCCCCCCTCCGCATTCTCTTGCTCCACTCTGATGATGGAGAGTCAAAGCCTTTGCATCCCAACTATAAATGATGTTTGCAACTGCTGTTTTACATGTTAGGTATGACACTTTAGCATACCTAGATTTTGTTTCCAATTTGGCATTTAGCTAAGTCTTTTTGATAGAATTCAGTATTCATCTGAGCACCAAAAGAAAAAAAAAATCTGAATTTGTGATTGCCTGGAAGCTGCTGTTGAGGCCTAGTTTTGGCCAATACTGCCGTAACGAGTTTATTTATTTTTTCCCATCTGTAAAACAGACAGTGAATCTTTATATTCATAAGCTACTGTCTTGTCATATTTTCCTTTTTTATTCATGTTAAAGAATACGGATGAATTTGAATAAAAATGGCAACATAAAGGGCAACATTTAACATAACACATTATCACTTTTCCTACAAATTATTATATGACAAGTACATTATTGTAAGCTATTTAGCAAAATGTAACCCCTTGAATGCTAGTGATGCAATGTTTCACAATGGTTTGGATCCGTCTTCAGTATTCTTGTGAGTAAGCCTTTGAGTATCCATCTCCTTGCATTGCAATTCGTTGTATACCTCTGTGACTCTCAAAGGGTTAAATGTTTCTTCATACATTGGGCTGTATGCACAAAAAAAAGAGGAGCAATTTTGGAGCAAACTATTTACACCTTAGTGAATACTATTTATACCTTAGTGAATACTATTTATACCTTAGTTAATACTATTTATACCTTAGTTAATACTGTTTATACCTTAGTGAATACGTTTTATACCTCAGAGAATAAATTCCAAAAAAGCTCATTGCTGTAAATGGGTCTTTTGAGCAATTGAATGCTAGAGATGAGACCTGAATTACATTAAAAGCCCCATTTAAATAATGGAGAATTTCTTTTGACCCCTGTGGAGCAGTTGGTTTGCTCAGAATCTACTTGTTTTTCTTTGTGAATACAGCTTTACATTGCAGTGTATAACATGTGAGAAATGTCTCAGTGATGTATAAGTAAATTTTCACGTCAGCTGTTCAGTTTAAAAAGAACACTTTTGCTATGTTCCCAAATGCCTGCAACTTGGGTCAAACAAATGCATTATCTGTACACTGCACGGTCCAATTTCAGCATTTCTAGTAGGGAGATTAGAACCATTACATTCCCCCAGCTGGCAGCAAGACTTAGGGCTATAAGCATGAGCACTGGGGTACTAGGCAACTCAGTCCATACCTAGCAATACCCCTGTTTTCCATATTATTATAATAATATTTTGCAAGTGTTTCACAGTATGCGAGTAAAACCATTACTGTACATGACACCAATATAAGACAAATGGCCTATTGCATCAATATAATACAATTCATGCTAGTGTTGTTATGCAGTCTGGCCCCAGACATGTTCAGTCCTGTAGCTGCTGTCAGAATACAATATCAATAACATTGCCCTCACGTTGGGAACTGTAGTCCAATAACGATCTACTTGTGTCTTAGAGGCGGAGTTGATATTTCAGTCTTCCCCTTTGCAGAATCGTCTTGGATTTGGGGGGAGATGGACTGCCAGATGTTGATTCAGCTTTCCCTGCAAGTGGCTACTCTTTAACACCTTGGGTACTAGTGACATTTCCAATGCATTGCTTTGCAATGTGTTGGAGAGGTCTAACTTTTATGGAATTAAGAGCCTGACTTCAAGAAGACCTCATACCCATACCTGGGAACCTTCAGAATGAGCTGCCACTGAGATCTTTAAAATATTAGTACTTAGTGAGCGCCACAAGGTAGAATATAGGTGATACGTATCTGCTTGTTGAAAACCAGAGGTTCTCCATCCACAAGGAATCAGTCCTAAAATCAATCTATTACATACCATAACATATTTTTGTTTATTAACTTAAGACTTGTTAGCTTTGCTAAAGCTTCGTCTCAGTTGTAAAATGCATTCACGTGTAAGCCTGTTCTTTTCTTATTTTAATAAAATACTTTTTAAGTGAAGCCTCCGTCTGATCTGATTGGGAGCTGAACAGTTATAGGAGAAAATCGTGAGTGACCTGAAAGGAGACAGATTTCATTTCTCTGTAGGCGACATTGTCGGATTACTTTGATATCAAAGGTCTGACCATTTATTAATGTGAGTACATTACTTTACAAGTGCACATAATTGTGTTTGTATATTATTGCACTATTTGGCGATCTTCTTGGTTGTTTCTTTTTTGGATTGATGTACTGATTTTGAAGTGAGCAGCCATTGGATCTGGAGCCATCAAAGTTGGATACTGCTTGTGGGGGGCAGTCGAATTCTCCATTTGCTTTGTGTTGTTGGATTGGGCATAAGCCTTTTATAACACGCTATTCTTGTGAGTATACACCTATAGGGTGTTGGTGGTAGCCCAATTTCTGTTAAATTGATGTACACAAGGGCCACCCCTTGTTTTTTCTTCCTTCTCTCCTTGTAGTATAACGTAGAGATATTCCTCTCTGAACACACACAAGACGTGCAGGACTTCTCCCTCTAGCATTCTGGTACAAATGACACCAGTTTAGAGACTAAGGAAGCAGCTAATTTGTGAAGATCATATAGCAGGTTATAGCACACTCTCTCACTCTAAGAATTTGGCCCTTCAGTCTGAGACCGTGATATTTGAATCAAAACCCTCAATCTCAGGGTGAACCCCTTAGAGTTTCAAACTATGTACATACCCCATGGGTTCCAAATAGAACAGAGGAATAAATTAGACTGCACATTCATTGGAGATAAGTGGCCACGGCTTTTAGTCAGTTGATACACCATAGTCAGACTTTTAATTCACGTAACTCACACTAAGCATCAACTGCTGTGAACATGCATTAGCCTCCAGCCCAGGGCCTGGAGGGCAAGTCCCCATGCCTGTGTCTGAGGAGTGGAGAACATGTTCTAATTAAACACCAAGGACAAACACTCTTGGGTTGCCTTTCCAAACCCTAAAGGAGTCACTGGAATATCTGGCGATGAGTAACAACCAACTGCCACCAACAACAGTGTTATTGCAAAACAAATAGATATATACCATTTTCATTCACAAACTAGAAAACAACCATCTGGCCAACTAGACAGACTAAGCCTGTCACTCACCTAGCACTAATTACAATTAAAACATCAATTAATTATACATCAGTGCAACTCACTTGCCTAGATTAAAGCCTGACTAACAGGGATAATCATGTCCTCTAATGAAAATTTGATAAATACAAAAGAACAAGACAAAAACATAGGGAGTGCAGGGTGGGATGTGTTCTGCTTCCATGAACAAAGAGGAAACACATAAGGAGTGAGCCCACTAAGTACAGATCATCCTGACCCGCCCCTAGAAACCCTTCCTGACATCCTGACCTGACATACCTTCCCCACTTCTGCCCCTTTAAGTCATATGCCCCACTTCTCCTCTCTGCTTCGACAGTAAAATGAGATACAGTTCTGGAGCAAACCAACAACAAAATAGGGGGAAATGTAAATTCCCAAAGGATAAAATGAATGCTGGAAAGGAATTCAATTTGCTGGAGAGCTCTCGAGGGCTTAAAAGCTCCTCTGAAATAAAAGAGCATTGAGGAATGTTTATGTGTCCTGTATGGTACAGATAATTCCTCCAGATTTGTATCTCTTTATCTTATTGAATAAATCCCTAGGTATCTTCTGGAATTTATGTCTATCTTTACATGTGTTTATGTGTGTATGGATAGATAGATAGATAGATAGATAGATAGATAGATAGATAGATAGATAGATAGATACAGACATGTACACATATACACAGACATTGCTTCTTTGTCTTTTTTCCTTCTTTAGAAGTCTGTTATAAAATGATGAGTATCAGATAAAATAGTCCTATCATAGTGTCAGTTTTCTGGAATGAAAGAGGAAATAGGGATCAGAACTGACAATCCACAGCTTAAATCTGAGGCTTTTGGTCTATTTGATAAACCTGACAGATAGCGGGAATTATGTCTGCAGGGAATCAAAACAAAAGAAACACTTTTGTAAAGGAACAATGTCTTAAAGGCATACATTTTATCCTGGTGCATTGCTCTGGTAATGTGGCAGGTCATATACTTCTCTAAGATGGTCTTAGAGTCAATAGTTTGCTCATGCAGATGTCTCACCTGCCATTTATATCTTTAATTTTACAGTTTACCTATCAGATAAATGAATCAGCCATTATACTATGGTACCAAACGTTTTGTGCTTGCAATCTACCTAGAAATAAGGCTTTCAATTTAAACCTATCTGTTATAGGTTTTACTTATTTATCAAATTGATTCGTTCATATTGTTATTGTTTATCCTCCCTATTTTTCCTCTCTTCTCCTCTTTTTTGGTTCTACACTTTTGAGTGGAGCACAGCGGAATTCAATTTTTTCTTTTTTCAATTTTAAATACATTTCTTTATGACAATCAGGGGCACTACAGAGAGTAGAAATGTAGTGGTGCTGTGCTTATGGAGTGACATGACATCACATGACCCCTCACTGGTGTGTGTTTGACCTGCACTTTTTCCAGAGCACTGCAGAGTTCTAAACTCTAAACAGAGTTCTAAAGGAAAAAACGCCAACTGAGTGCTGTGACAGTGTCCGGAAGTAATGTGTGTGTTGGGCTACAAGAAATGACCTCCACAGAGCTCTAAACACTAAGGGGAGGACTGAGCCATACTTTGTTGCCAACTGAAGCTGCAGTGCCATTTTCTTGTAGTGTAAGGCTAAACTAACACTTTGTATTCATTTTCTTATGGCTCAGCACAATAGCCATTCTGTCACAGTCAATGGGCAGTTCTCTTTCTACTTTTTAACCCTTTGAGTGCCAGAGGGGTACTGAATGCATTGCAAAGCAATGCATTCTGTACCCCTCTGGCACTCAAAGGGTTAAAACTGTGTGCTCAATGGCCTTCATTTCAGATGAGGGATACACATTGAAAAGAAAGAACTGCTTGAACAACATAATGTACATGCAAGTACAATTGATTATGATTTTAGGACCACCGTACCGAACAAAAACATGGATGCTTACAGGGAGGCCAAAATTCCATTTTCGGTTTTGCTTTCTTTAACCATTTTATTGGTAGAAATGCATTCAACACATTACATTACTATATTTTGTAAATACATCTGACACTTAAAATATTAACCCCATGATTTATATGCCAGCAAAGCCATGAAGCTCTCTCTGACATCCCTAGGATAATATGGAGCTGTCAGTTTAACCCTTTGAGTGCCAGAGGGGTAGTCAATGCCCCATGGCACTCAAAGGGTTAACACAGGTTTAGGTTGTTTTACAGACATTCATTTTTTGTACTGGTATTTTTTCAGTAAAACAAATAGTTTTTCGGAAGTTAAAATTTTTACGGTATTTGGCATAGTGTGACACTTTATGTTAATTCACTGTTCATTATACTAATTATGTAAGGCCAAACATATCTTTCTCTGTAGTATTACATATGGTATCTGTGTGTGGGCTGTGTATAGTCACTCACAGAATAGTTTGTGGTAATACTGGTCTAGAACTGTAAGTAATTAGCATAAAGTGCCAATTTGCTACCGACTAATGAATGTTAACCCTTTTGTGCCAGAGAGATATCCATCACATACCATTGCAGTACATTGGATACCTCCCTGGCATTCAAAGGGTTCATTTCTCCAAAATGATTTATAGTATAAACAAACGTCTAGCAAAGCACATAAGCAGTTTTTAATTCTCTTTGAAATGAACTATGACTATTTTGGTTGTTTGAATACAGATATGCTACTACGATGTCAAGTATTTTGTGTGACGTTTATCTCATAACCTTTTGAGTGTCAGAGAGTTATCCAACAAATTGTATTGCATCACGTTCTATACTTCTCTGGCACCATAATCCTTTAATCAAAGAACACAAGTCTTTCTGCATTTTTATTGGTCACTTGAAATGTGTGCCACCAATGAGATCCATTAAAAATGCCACTCTGTCTCTATATATCATACTCCATGACAAGAAATGTGTATATAACCTACAGCTTTTTATTCTCTTAAAGACAACCTCTCAAAGGGAAGCAGTTTATTAAGGATGTTTATGAATTTGGTCAATGACCTTCACACATACTGTACTTAGTAAAAAAAAGTATCATATTCTAGTTTCATAGCAGATAACCATGGAATGGTCTCTCCGCCTTCTCATTATTAATGTAATCCATACCAGGGAACTCTTGGGGGTTGACCTAAATCTCTGGGTTAAGGGTCAAATTCTCAGGATGAGAAACTCCAGTGTTTCCTGATCCTTGATCAGCACCAATTATCTGCTCATTTAGGGCTCGATTCTGTTAGCTCAAAACCAGACTAATGGTGGAAGTTTTACATCACAGTTTGGAATTCTGTCCCATGTGCTATATCAATCTACTGGCGGTTAGAAAAGCACAATGGACACAACATTAGCGCCCCTTGAAAGCAAAGGGACAAAACATACATGTCTCATTCTATTACATGTGGTGGCTATTAACACGGTTTAGGGACTGTCTTTCCTGACGATGTTTTAGCACCTAACAAACACAGGCATTAAGTAAGGATGGGTGAAAGTTGTCACCATATTCCCATGGGAAATTTTGCGAAAACCACGTTGTTATCCACTTTTTCGTGGGAAAAACCGCTTTAAAACTAGCGCTTAAAATGTTCACATCTTTCGCCCATTGACCAATTTTTCTCAATTTTTTCAGTGGCTATAAATTTTACACCCATTGATTTACATTGTTTTCGCACTTCTGCTATTTTTTTTTTGCTGAAGGCAGACACAATAGAAGCAGCTATAGAGCGAGATAGACGTGCTGTGCTGTCTGCTGCAATATTTTGCAAAAACTTGAGGCAGGAAAGGCTCTAGTGACTGCTATCACTATGAGCAGGGTGAAAAATAATCAGTGGAGGAGCTGGAAGGACCCTTATGTGTTCACTGAGTCTGAGGATGAGGAGGAAGTGACTAGCAGTACTGAACCAATGCTGTCCAGTCCCCCTAAATCACCTCAAGGGATCTTGGGGAATTTAATGGGAAGGGAGGGAGAAAAGGGAATGGGAAGGAAGGGAGAAAAGGGAATGGGAAGGGAGCGAGAAAAGGGTAGTACTAGTGAGAGCAGGACAGGTCAGCTGCCTGTGCCTGCTGCAAGACATGCTGCCCCTGCTGCCAGTGCCACCATTGCTGTACCTGCAGCCACTAGTGTTGTACCTGCTGCCAGTGCTGAACCTGCTGCCACCAATACTTTGCCTGCTGCTAGTGTTTCTTGTAGTACTCAGTGGAGGAAGGAGAAAATTATGTCAAGTGTGACAGCAGGGGACCCTCTGTTACATTGCATGTCACCTCCTCCAAACAGCAGTGAGATGTCTGGAACAGAGCAGCATCATGTAGGGACTAGTGGTGGTGGTGGTGTTGGAGAAGCTGGGGTGAAAGAGACATTGATGGCCTTTTTATCAGAAAGTGAGAAGGAATGGGAGACAGAGATGATGATGGGCATCACCACCACCACTAGCAATCAGCTTTTGGAATTTGCGGAAATTGCAACAGCTCTAATTTCTACTGCTGCTGAGATGAAAGGGCAGCAGGGTGCTGAGGAGCAGGCTAGTGTGTCACAGACCACCATGGACACAGTGGGAATGGGGTCAACAAGTAATGCGGGACTAGGACAGGTTTCACTTGCCAGCACCAGCAATATTCCTGGTCCTAGATTCAGTGCTGCCACAAAAAGTGAAGGGGAATGTGGAGGACACATTGAAAGAGGCCATTCTTCTGCACCTGTCCCCTATCCCTCCCCCCAGAAGTCATGGGTGTGGGTCTATTATTCTCTTCCAGCAGGCACAGTGCAGTTGTCATCAACAATGGTACAGTGCAATATTTGTGACAAGTTAGTGAGAAGGGAAAAGGAGGGAGCACACCTTGGTACAAGCTCCCTGATAGCACACATGAAACACAGACATCGTGACGTTTATGTCAAACATGTTAAAGCCAAACACCCGTTACAGAAATCTAGCACCGCTGTTACTGTACATCCCTGACTCTCCAGAAAGGTGTAGATCAAAAAGGAGGAAGAATAAAGAAACCCAGAAAGACACTGGAAGGTCCATGGCGAGCGATACAACTACCTTCTTCCTCTAGGGTAACAGAATATGCTAGGATTCTGGCAGGGAGGGTTCATCATTACTATTAAACTGTCAGGAAGTTGTCATACGTCCTAAGCAGGGTCTGGGCAAGGGGTACAGTGACAGCGGTATTACTTGGTTTTGGGTGTAATGGTGTTTGGATCCAGTTGTGCCCCCAGATGTTATTTACCACAGACACACACCGTGCATATTGCAGTTGCTGAAGGAAGCCACAATTCCTGTTCTCAAGGGAAAAATATATATTCTAATAACAACGTACCCATGATTTTGGAGGAGGGGCAGGTGGAGAAGATTTAATGGCCAACTTCTTCTTTTCTCCACATAGACCGGGGGCTACTTATTGTGCTGCTACTGCCTCAGGCATATCACTGGAGCCAGTCGTGGCAAGTGGAACCTTTATCATCTAACTTCCATGTTACTGCTATTGTTGATCCCATTCCCTTTCAGCTGCCTAATCATCCTGCTGCTTAAAAAACTCAGCAGCAGCAGTACGAACAGCAGTTGCAACTCAGTACTCAGGAGGACATTTGACAGTGGCCACTGGCCAACATGACCTGCTGGCATTAGGCCAGTATGGCATTTTTATTTTTTTTCTCAGGGCTTGTGTTTTGAAAAAAAACAAAAAAAAAACAAACTAGTCTTACAAAAAAATAAACTATTTTTGGGGGTTTGTTTCTAACAAGCCTAAGTCCTACAAATCAGTGTTTACTTAGGGCTTGCGCCAAACAAGCTTAAGTCCTACAAATCAATGTTTCTTCAGGGCTTGGGCCTCTAATAAGTCTAAGTCCTACAAAGGCCTCTAACAACAAATCAAACAAATCATCCTGTACAAAATACTCTATCAATTCAATTATCAGTCCACCCCAGTGGCAGCTTATGTTAGGGGGTTCCTGTCTCTATCACTTTACATACAAATGTCTTATGTTATTGATTTATTTTTTTATTAACTGTCCCCCAGTAGCAGTCAAGAACCCCCCAAAACAAATTCCCTGTTCAAATGATTCATTCATTCACCAACACAGGCACCCTCCTCAGACCCCTTTTATACTATGTCTTATGGGTTGTTTTTTAATTTTATTTAGGATTTTTTTTTTTTATTAATGCCCCCCAATCCCAGTAAACAACCCCCCAAAAAATCATCCCCTTTCAACTGATTCTTTCCCCACACCCCACGAACACAGTCACCCTCATGCCTCTTTTATACTATGCCTTTGGGAAATGAAATCATATATATTTTATGTTGTGTATAACTTCAATGTTCCCGTTGATTTCAATGGAATGAGCTAGTCGAAAAAATCGGAAAATCAGCACTTTTGGATTTAAATCTTTTGCCAAGCTGAAAGTGCCATTTTTCCCCGATTTCAATTTGAGGTGGAAATTTTCAGCCATCCCTAGCGTTGAGTCCCTACTACGTGTAAAACCATTCACATAATAGAAAGTAGTAAAATAGCAAACATGCATGTGCAGCTAGGCATCTCTACATTAGTGACCCGTGAATGTATTGATATGGTACTCAAAGCCCCATATCAATGCATCCATGTTACAAAACACATAACTGAAACAAAGCAATAAATAATCCTCTGAGTTCCAGAGGGGTATGCAACACACGGAAAAGTGTTTCACACCTCATTCTGGCACTCAAAGGAATAATCCCCCCCTAAATCCTAACAATATCCTATGGCCCATTTCACACTCCCCGCAGCTGTAACAATAACACACTTGCTTTGAATTCGGAGGTCCAGCGATAACTTCTTCACCTGGGCCTCTTGCATCTTCTCCTGCAATTAAAAATTTTAATTAAAAAAATTATCATGATAAATAATATCCCCCTATCATAGCTGCCTCCACTGATGCCGCCTATAATAAACTTATGAAAAAGGGCCCACATTGCAGTTCCTGCTCAGGCCGTTGCCCAAGTGAGTTGGAGGGAAATATGAACAGAGATTGGCTTTTATATGGCCAATCTCTGTTCAGATTGGTTCTCAAGATTCCATTGGCTGGGATGGGGGGCTACACAGGGCACGGGACATTTCATCATCTCTCCAGCTATTCAATGATTAGCTAGCTGGGGGGGGGAGGATAACGTATCTTGCATTTGTGACAGATTGGCTGGGAGGTGAGGTTACTGTAGTGCATGTTCTATGCTCTGCATAACCCCACATCCTAGTTAGTGGGGTGGGCCTGATAACATGATGATTAAACATTTGTTAAGTCATCCATTGTGAAAATATGGAAGGAGGCAGACGGGTCAGCAGTTTTCTATGGAGAAGGCCACATGTGATTTGTGGGCCATAAGTTTGCCGTGACTGCTTTAACCCTTTAATTACTAGAAGGTTGTGCAATGCATTGCACAACCTTCTGGTCCTTAACCCTTTGAGTGCCAGAGACAAACACACCACATTGCGCTGCAATGCATTATATACCCCTCTGGCACTTAAAGGCTTCTTTATTTTTTTTTTTATCAGCTTGTATTTCAGCAGTTATGTCCCTTTAAACATATTCACTAGGATAATTTGCTGTCTCCAGTTTGTGGATACAGTTTGTGTCCTGTGATAATGTCTGTGAACTTAAATTGTTCTATGCAGCAGAAGAAAATTATAGTAATGATCTTGTTAAGGGGGAACTCGACAATGTGCTACTAATTTCATAGGAGGCTATAGATCTAAACATCTCAGGGGAAGGGCTTTTTAGTAGTACTCTTGGAAGTAATTATAATCTTATAATCCTACTGCTACTAGGCATAAAATGTATAGCAGAAATCTAAACCTATTGATTAATTCCTAGGCTCTTTACATGTTCCTGCTGGTAGTTAATGGTTTACTAGGTCAGACCTACAGTGCATGATAAGAGAATACTCAAGCTATCACATGTCATCGGAATGACAACTTGCCAGTTGCCATTAAAAGCAAGGGTGGGCAACCTATGGTCCTCACTGTGATGCTGTTGGACTGCAGATCCCATCATTCTTATTCAGGTGTTGGTTGATGATGGGCATTGTAGTCCAACAACAGCAGGAATACCTAATGTAAATATTGGAACAACGATTAAAGCAATAGCATATTTTAAAAGAAAGAATAGAGGTATTGTGCTTGTTGTGTGTATATGTAAACAAAGTATTTTTTTGCCCAGGGATCTTAACCCTTTGAGTGTCAGAGAAGTATACACTGCAGTGCATTGCAATGCATTGGATACCTTTCTGGCACTCAAAGGGTTAATATCTGTTTTTAACCTTTTATGTACCAGAGGGGTACATGACACATTGCTGTGCAATGCATTGTGTACTCCACTGGCACTCAAAGTGCTAAACATGTGCCGTGGGGGTGTATGTTAGAAAACAGTGTCATTTCATTCAGTCACTTACAGCTATAAGCCTTTCTGAATAAGAAAATGAGAACATTAATAATTTAATTGTATAATGGCTATTATCATATATAATGTGTTATGTTTACATACTAAAGCATCGATGAGTATTTAGTTAAAGGGATAGTAATACTTAAAGTGGAACTACCACCTCTTAAAAAAATGTAACTTCAATAACTCCCCATCTGGCAGCTTAGCAGCGCTAGTCACCAGAATTATTACCTTATTTAAAAGAAATATGTCCGCGCTCTGTGCTGCTGTCAGCCCAGTAAGAATGCTTTTTTTGAATAAGGTAATAATTCTGGTGACTAGCGCTACTAAGCTGCTAGTCGCCAGTTGGGGAGTTATTGAAGTTAAAGTGTTTAAGAGGTGTTAGTTCCACTTTAAATTTGACAACGCTGCATCTTGAAGCCCTTTAAAAAAGAAGTTAAATGCCCCAGTGCCATCTCTCATAACTTTATTGTTTGAGAGACATTCGTTTTCAAAGTTCCCCCTCCCTGACATCAGCACTCTAGCTGACTGCAGGGGAATCCGGTCCTGGGACCAGCCGGCGGGTCTGCAGCAGAGATGAAATTGCGTTAATGATAAAGAAATCCTTTGCTGAAATGGTCTTCTATATGTGCTTGCAAACGAAGCACACAGAGAAGACTGTTCCAGTGAAGGATCTCTTTTGCAATAACGCAATCTCGGTTCTGCTGAAGAGCCTCGGCTGGTACCAGGACCGGAGTCCCCTTCAGTCAGCTAGAGCGCTGATGTCAGGGAGGGTGGGAACTTTGAAAATGAATGTCTCTCAAACCATAAAGGTTTGAGAGATGGCACTGGGACATTTAATTTCTTTTTTTAAAGGGCTATAAGATGCAGCGTTGTCAAATTTAAGTATTAACCCTTTATTTGGTAATCGCTACCAAATACAATGCCACCAATGTTCTACTTCAACTGGAGTGGCAAAGGCAGGGCTGGATTTCCCAGTGGGTATACTAGGAAATGCCCTAGAGCTCCTCATTTTAGGAGAGACAAATATGTAATAGCCACCCTGAGTTATGGGTGAGGCCAGGGCAATCCCAATGCATCTTTACCAGACATGTGCCAGTTTAGGATGAATGGTTTATTCACCTGTTTTTAGAACACTTTAATAGCTATTGTTTAACTACCTTGGATGCAAGAGAGGTAGGGTGACCACATTTCCCTTCTGCCATTCCGGGACGTGGTCACCCTAGCCGTCATACCTTAAGTCCCTGGTGGTCTAGCGGCGTAGAATGTGCTCTGTGCCTCCTCCGGCACAGAGCTGAAGCTCCCGCGCGGTATGGCCAGTAATGCAGAGCGCTGGGAGTGATGTCATCTCCCAGCGCTCTGTATTACTAGAGCGCTTGCCTCCAGGTAAGCTGCATTGCCGCCCTGGATGTCAGCCTGCAAGCGGTGTGACATATCATGGACGCCGCGAGCGGCGTCCATGATGTGACACACTGCTTGCAGGCTGACATCCAGGGCGGCTTGCCTTCATTCCGGGACACTTCATTGTCCCGGATGAAGGGGACCCGGGACGCGGGACCTAGCCCTGAAATAAGGGACAGTCCCGGACGTTCCGGGACCCGTGGTCACCCTAAAGAGAGGTATTCAGTGTATTGCTTTGCAATGAGTTGCAGACTTCTCTAACAACCAGGTGGACAAGAGCTTTTTTTGTTTGTTTGTTATAAACTAAGAATATTTTCAATGCCTAGCAGCAGTAGCTGGGGTTGGGATCAGTTGGAGTGTGAGTGTGACGGATGGGTGGAGCTAAGTGCACCTATGGTGCATGGACTAGGGGAGTCTGGGTTGTCAATTTGGCTCTGAGCATAATGAACTAAAACTTCCATGGCGTTCAACCTGCCATTAAATCTTTACGTATTTTAAAAGTTGTCAATACAAGAATCACTCTAGTGAGCTTTTCATTCCAACACTGGATGAAATAACTAGGTTTCAGTTTAAGCAGAGGAAGGTTTTTTTTATAGTAATATCTGTTAAATTGTGGAATTCTTTGCTTAAGTATATGGTAGTAGCAGATACAGTGGATACATTTAAGAGGAGATTAGATGCATTTCTTTTAAGAGGGAACATACAGGGTTATACTATGTATTTGTGGTAAAACAGGAAGTTCTGGTAATTAAACCATTTTAGAGGCAGGAAGACTTACATAACTCACATTGTTCTGGGTTATGAGGAAAAAGTTTAAACTTGATGTATATGTGTCTTTTTCAACCTAATTTACTATGTTACTATGTATTACTCTCAATAATTTAACACTCTCAAGAATACTTTATCAAGACCTTGGTCTTGCTATAGACTTGAGTATAGCATGATAATAATTCTACTATTAATTTAATTTAATCCCCTTAAAGGGGAAGTAACACCTCCTATGAACAGAAAATTCTTAGGGTATCTATGGATTTTGCCCCTATGCCTTTGTTCAGAGATAACATCTTCAAATCAACTTCATGGCATGGAGGGAGACATGACAGTTGTGGTAGCAAATGTCATGTTCTTCTCCATAAACATGACATCCAGGAATGATTGAAGGTGTTATCTCTTGAACAAAAGGCTCAATGGCAAAAATCCATAGGGGACATAATGAGTTAAATGGGGATTATTATTGACAGATGTTGCCGCACTGTTCCACCATGTATATAGTGTTTATTTAACTTGCCATTGGGGTTATCAGGCTAGTGTGGATTGCTTATTTGTCTTGGCATTGTGACCACTGTGAAGTGCTCACCTTTCCCACTGCCTAGTTTGCGTATGTGCGTGTACGTGGATATGGGGACAGACGTAGCGGCTGTGTTTATTCCTCAGGTGTTTTTTTTTTTTAATTCAGGTTTGTGTTTTTCCACTTATTTAAGTGCACAAATACTTGTGTGGGTTACATGTGTGTAGGATATAAAAAACAATGCTGTAATGGTAAAATAAATATAATAGTAAAATGTAGGGTCTTAGAAATCCTTTGCACACACATGACAATCTCGGTGCAATATTGTCTCAATAGGTCATAGGCAAAAAAAAAGGGGAGGAATTCCAGGGCACCACTGGGACAAGTAAACATTCCCATTGATATAAATGGGGTACTTAAGCCCCTGAATTGCTTTACAGTGCATTGAAGACCTCTCTAACATTAAATAGGTCTGCTAAGAAGAACAAAGGGGAGATGCACTGAGGTTCAATGCAATGGAGAAGTGTGTCTGGCGATGTGTGGAGATCATTGCACCATTGAGAATACAACACACTTCAACTTATGCACTAAGAGTTATCAATGGAAGGGGAGCAGGAGTCACTTTAGTCATTAACATATTGGTTTTGTGTAAGGCTGGAGATATTTTGGGGAAGACAAGTGGGATAGAAGAGAGAATGTGCTTAGACTTCAGCAGCAAGAACACCGCCAACCTTTCAATGCCATAGAGATGTGCAATGTATTGCTCTTTAACATGTCACATACTCCTGTGGCACTCAAAGGGTTGTAACATAAACAATCCCCTGCCCAGTTTGCAGATTATTCAAATACACACAGAGCTGGCAGAACAGCTGTTACAAATATAAGCTTCATTGACTAACCTGTCTTTACCTGAACTGGTTGATCGGTTGTTTCAAGTCCACAGCAGGTTATCATCTTATCAGCTGATTCATGAAAACTCCAACACTCCACAAATCAGGTGTTTCATGTAAACTGAGAACTCTGTAACACTCTACTCATCAGCTGATTCATGTAACTGAAGACTCTGCTACACTCCATAATGCAGTCATATTGCCTTGTGGAATCTAGCAGAGTCTTCTGATCAGTTGATTGCAATGCATTGGAGACCTCTATATTATTTAAGGGGTTAAAGAAATTACATTGATGCTAATGTTTGTTTTTGTCCCTATGGTGCAGTTGGTTTGCTACAGATTACTTTGTGCCTATGCTCCGATGTCTGTCTATGCTAGGGATGGGCAACATGAGGCCCTCCAGATGCTACCTGACTGCAACTCCCATCATCCTTTGCCAGCTGTTGACTGGCAGGCAAGTCTGGCAGAAGCTTGGGGGACTAACATTGCCCACCGAGGTGGCTATGCATGTGCCAACTATAAATGGAAAGATTACAAAATGTACCAATAGTTTCCAAATAAGCTTGCATTCACTAAGTAAAATGAATTCATTTTGAAATTCATTTTACAACTGAATGTGTAATGCATTTCCCCCATTATGTGCAGAGTAGTTGAGAAGTCAGTTTAAAAGGGCCACAGTTCCACTGCTGTAGTCATGCGCAGTACAGACTACCCGTGCCACGGCTGATACGGAGCGGGGCACTCTGAATTCAGACCGGAGTCCTCTCTGCGCACCTTCATGGGACCGCTTGGTCCCAGAAAGGTGCACAGAGAGGACTCCAGTCTGCATTTGGAACACCCCGCTCCGTATCAGCCGTGGCGCGGGTAGTATCTACGGAGCATGACTACAGTGTGTGCAGCCGTCTCTACTGCGCATGACTAGAGTGCGTGCAGTGTCTTTACTGCACATGACAGCTTCTGACAAACTTCCGTAGCGAATTATTATATAAGGTTGGACTTGCAGATGGACAATGCCCATGCTATTAACAAGGCCTAGTTTGATATATGAAGAAAAAAGAAATTATTTTGAGTGGATGATTTGAGAAAATTAATTCTGCTTGGCCTTAAATATATAACTGCATTATAACATGAACTGAGTGGTTTCACATTTAGCATTTCAGATATAGACAGGATCAGGGCCGAGAAGCCTTTTAATAAAAAGATAAAAAGGGCACTCCTACTGCTGGGAGATTTTTCATTCGAAAATCAATAAAGCTCAAATACAACTTTTTTCTAATTAAATTAGTTTTCTGCTCTGAACACCAGGTGGTGCTGTTCCTATCACTTATTATGTATTGCCATAGTCAATGACTCAAGCTCTCCCACAGAGTGCATAACAAATCCCTTTTGGGCACTGGATAGCTGACTGTGTTGAGTTGAGTTCTTATAAAGTTTGAATTAATACATTCCCATTAGTGGTAATAGCCTTATCGTACACTTTAGGAAAAGCCCTATAACATAATTTTTCATAACAATTTTAATGCTCCTTTAAATGGGAATAATACTGTAGGGCACTTATTCTCAGCCAGGGTTCTTGGGGGTATGAATTAAGGCGTGATAAAGAGATGATAAACTGGAGACAACTTCTCTAGTGATATCACTTCTCCAAGTTCTATGTTATTGTATGGAGCCTATGCACTAACATTTCTCCAATGCACTAAGAAATCTTAGTGCATTGGTTCTATAGAATAACATAGGAATTGGATAAGTGATATCACTAGAGAAGTCATCTCCTCTTTATCGAGCCGTAGTGCATAACACCCATTGTGTTTGTTTGTATTATTCTGCCGGTGAGAGCTAAGAGCAACTATATTTATACACTTGTGACTTTATAACACCCTTGACAAATGACAAAATATTTTAGGATGCCACAAAAATTCCAGATTGAATGTAAGGGGAATGTAAGGGGTTCCTTGAGCTCGGAAAAAGGGTGTACCGTATTAGCCATAATACGCAGAAGACTGGTTGAGTAAAAATGATACCTTTATTGGCTAATAAATCTTGTTTTTATATATTATTGCAAACTACAAAGAGACTCTACTGGGGCCTAGGGAAGGAATTATAGACAATATTGATAAGAATATTCACTGCCAGTTGAATTTAAACTTTAAAATAATTAGCATGATTGCTCATCCTGTCATGTATTGTGTATCCAGCCTTCATTCTTATTCTGCCTGAAGAAGAGATGTAGTTGTCTTGAAAGCTGAATCTTAGCGCCACTCAGCCAATAAAGGTATCACTTTCACTGTACCGTTCTCCTGATAGGAAAAAGTGGCTTTTAATTTATTTAACAGGCAAAGTTACCTCAATAATCTCCCTTCATATAACAGCCAGGTATGTATTTCTAGTTTTATTTGTTATGTGTTTGCATTATATGTGAAGTTTCCTGTAAACAGTGATTTCTGTTGCAGTCTGTCGGCCATACAATCCAGATTACAACCAACACCTTTTCAGCATAGAAGTGGAGAAGGTTACAGCCTGGTTAGTACCTCAATGGGAGATTGCCTGTTGAAGTCTTTCTCTCTAGGTCATGGGCATTCAAACCTGTCTACAAACCCCAAGTAATGCATTGTATCAGGATCTCTGGCAGGTGGCTCTTCAGCACAGCCGAAATACCAAAATCTTAAAAGAAATACTTCACTGGAACGGTCTACAAAGTGTGCTTGCAAACCAGGCACACTTTGTAGACCTTTCCAATGAAGTATTTCTTTTTAGATCACGGTATTTCAGCTCTGCTGAAGAGCCGCATCGAGTCGGCCGACATGAATTTCCTTCTGTCAGCTTTACGGCTGACATCAGTGAGGGGGAACTTTATTACTGTATAGCTCTCAAAACATAAAGGTTTGAGAGATAGGACTGGCAGCAATGGATTTATTTTTACAGTATCTACAATATTACTTTTTATTTATTGAAGGCATTACTAACCCTTTCAGTACTGATTCACTTGTGGTCTTCTGAGGAGATCCAGAAAACCTGTTGTGTTGTTGGGTGCCTGGGGGCAGGTTTGAGTGCCACTGCTCTAGATCACACTCCACAAAACAAACAGTAGATTAGGTACTCAAGTTGTTATCAGCAATGCATTGAATACCCATTTGGCACTCAAAGGGTTAAATAAAGTAATTCCCAGGGCATATTTCCCCTTAAATGGTTCTTGTTCAAGGCTTATAAAACAAAACAATTTGCTCCTTACATAAAATGGACACATTACTTACAGGTGATGGAAAAGTCCTTTTGGAAACTGTGTGCAATGAAACCTCTGACAGAAGTGATTTATATCACGTACAAAGTGCTCCTTGTGTTTATTACCACGGTTTTATGTCTATGAAATAGAATGAGCATATGTGAGTCTGAACAGCGTGGGTTACAAGGACAGGAGAGATTGCATTAATCCTCTCAAAGGCCTACAATTTCTCTCAAGTAAGAACATATCTATCACTGTTATGTTATTCTAAGTGACACAATTAGAAAACTCATTGACCAAATACTGTATATTTATAGTGTTAAACAGACATGTTTCAGTTTATAAAGAGACTTCCTGGCACCCAGCCATAGTCATGCATTTCAGTCACCCCAGTGGTGGGGAAGAAATACTAAGACCATGTTCACATGGGTGTGTTCACATGGGTGACTTTAGGTCAGTGTTATTAATGTTGTGCTAATAGCATCTTAGTGAAAAAGCTTGTTCCCAGTGGTATTGTTCTCAAGGAAGTTTTCCACCTCACAGAATGCATTGAATCATAACATGCTACAATCTGTATGTGCTGATGAGTTGGGCACATCTAGATTTCAGCATGTTGATCTGCACTGTGGCCTATGGGTGACCGCACAGATTGTTCACACTGGCGACTCTGAAGGAATTTGCATTCTCCACCATTTTGCCCATTTAAATTGTCCATTGACTGTTCAGCTCACATGGGAACATCCAATAACATATGACAAATTCCATGCCACCCATGTGAGAGAATGCAAGACAGGAGAGGTAAATAGACATGGGAGGCTTGGTATGTAGTAAAATGAAGTATAACCAAGTTACGCAGGTGAACATAATCTTAATGAGGCTTTTGCACTAAGAGGAACTGGAGCAAAACAACTGCACCTCAGAGGACAAAAAAAATTCCAGAAATCATCATGGACTTAACCGTTTGAATGCCAAAGGGGTAAGCAACACCTTTAGCACCTTTCTTCTCAATGCTCAGTGAACCCCTTTTGTATTGGAGACTTCTCTAGGATCCTGTGGTTCATTTGGTTTACTGTATTGTTCCTCCAGGGGGCTATGCACTAAGGTATGATAAACAGGAGATAAAGAGGTGAGACAGAGATCATTTCTCAAGTGTTATAAACTCTCTCCAGTCCTGTGTTAGTCTATGGAACTTATACACTAAGATCCCTAAAGCCGGATAAATGCTAGTGCCTTGGTTCCGTAGAATAACACTGGAACTGTAGAGTTTATCAGACGTGATCTCCTATGTATCACCTCTTTACCTCCTCTGTATCATCTCTTTATCACCTTAATGCATAACCCCCATTCTTTTTAGAGACTCAATAGGCATTGAAGAAAGAGTAGAACAACTCCAAACTGTCTAAATTAAATAAACCAAACACTTTTTCAGACTGAATTTCCTTTCCTGTTGAAGTATATCCAATTATGTGAACTTCACCCAGTCCAGCTCCAGGGGATGTCATGCACTAACATGTAATAACGGTGCATTAAGGAGGAGATAAACTAGTCAATACCTATGTTATTCTATGTAGGCGATACACTAGGATATTTCTAAATTGTTACTAGTGCACAAGCTCGACAGTATAACACATAGTTTAGAACACTGGAGAGTTTATCTCACCTGTATTACACCTTAATGCATAACCTCCCAAGATTTTTATAGCTGGGCTCTGGGTGCATAAATATATATAAAAAAATATGTATCAAAACATTCAAACCGGCTGAAGTGCCAGACTGTTGGTAGAATATCTCCACCAGTCGTGGCAGAGTGAGGTCCCTCCTACAACTAGCCAACTATTCCCATTTTTCCCAAGTTATAGTCTGGCATAAATTGCACAAATATCCCTTTAACCCCTTAAGAACCTAGGGGTTTTTTTACTTGCTAGGACCAGATTTATTACATATGCAGTGCGATCACATGTACCGGCTCGCCAAGGGTAAGACTGAAACTGACTGCTCCGGTCTTGGAGCAGTCAATTTCAGCCTCCCCACATGATCAAATTTAACTCATGACTTGCCAGGACCGTCGCTGTTCCTTATAGGACCGAAACTTGTAATGGCCCTGGCATGTCCATGGACGTTCAGGGATTAAAACAGGGATATTTATAAAAAAACACACTTGCAGAGTTGTGCTAATTCCTGAGCAGAATGAATTTCTCATAAGTGTCCCTAATTTAAAATCTACACAGACTAAACACAAGAGTGCAAGGATGGTGAGCAGTGTTCCCTCTAAGGCAGTGTTTCTTAACCCCTTAAGGACCAGCCAGTCACACAGCCGGCACTTAAGTACCACGGCCGTTTGTTTTTTTTTCCTCAATCCTGGTTCAGGGCTCCCCAAATGGCGTGCAGCCTCGCAGAGAGACCGAATCCATGACAGTCCTGGTACGTCATAGGTCCTTAGTCTCGCCAACCCATGACATACTAGGACCGTCATGGGTCCTTAAGGGGTTAATTTTAGTTCTCAGTACACACAAACACTGCATGTTTTCAGTAATCTGCCCCTGCTTGTTAACAGGTGAGTAATCAGTGGGTCAGTCATTGTGATAACAGTGATATCCCTACCACCCAACCTGTTGGTGTTGACTGAAGACCGAAGCTGAGAATCATTGCTGTTAGGTTTGCACATGTGAGCAGTCCTAAAATAGTTAAAGAGGACTATTTATGCAGATCTGTATTGTTGTATCAGATGCACTAAGTATGTATGTATCTTTATTTATATAGTACCATACATGTACACAGTGCTTAACAGAATTTGAAATAATACAATACAAAAATACAGAACAGGGTTAAGAGCATTAAGCTAAAGTGCGATCATGGCATTATTTTTTGGGGAAAGTGCAGCAAGGGACACATACACTGGGAAAGGGACCCTGTCCCAAAGAGGTTACAATCTAATTAGAGTTCATGATGAGATCCAGAGACAGTAGGAGGATGATTATAAGTGCAAGTACAAGGTGTGGTGAAGGAAGTGCAGAAAGATTCTGATGTCACTATCGTTGTGCAAGGATGAGGATATTGCTATTGCCTCCTTGAGCAGGTTGATTTTCAGGAGATGCTTGAAAGTGATGATTGTGGATGAATGGCGAATTATGATAGGAAGGGCATTCCAAAATCGAGGGGCAGCCAGTGAAAAAGCTTGTAGCCGAGAGATGGATCGAGTTGTGTAGGGAGAGGACAGGAAGAACCCTTGGGAAGACTGTAGGATACGGGAAGGGGTGTAGCGGGAGATAAGAGCAGAAATGTAAGAGCGTGCTGAAGAACACAGAGACTTACAGGAAAGGAGGAGAATTTTGTAAGAAATATGATACTTTATGGGTAGCCAATTGAGGAATTTCAGGAGGAGATGAGAGGGCAGGTATCTGAGAGCAAATGTGGTGATTCTTGCAGCTGAATTGATAACAGATTGAAGTGGAGAAAGATGAGAAGCAGGAAGACCAGAGAGTAGAATGTTACAGTAGTCAAGTCTGGATAGAATGAGTGCCTGAGATAGAGTTTTTGCAGTTGACATGCAGAGGAAAGGACGTATTTTGGCAATATTCTTTAGGAAGAAGCAACATGTTCTAGTGACAGCTTGGATATGGGGGGAGAAGGTTAATTTAGAATCAAGTATGACCCCAAGACAGCGTGCTTTGGGTACTGAGTGTATGGCATAGTATTGTAATGAAGAAGGGGGTTGGTGGATGGGTTTTTGGAGGGAACACCACCAGCTCTGTCTTAGCCATATTGAGTTTAAGATGGTGGTGGGCCATCCATGATGAAATAGCTGACAGATATTGAGTGACTCGGGACTACACAGCTGGAGTGAGGTCAGGGAAAGAGAGATAGATAAGATTGTCATCTGCATACAGATGGTAATTAAATCCAAGAGATGAGATGAAGTCACCAAGTGAGAGGGTGTAGAGGGAAAATAGAAGTGGACTCAGGACTGATCCCTGAGGTACACCTACTGAGTGGTTGTGGGGAGATGAGAAAGCGTTAGCAAAAGAAACACTGAAAGTACGTTTAGAGAGATAGGAGGAAATCCATTCTAGAGGTGTTTCACAGATGCCAAGGGTGTGCAGTGTGTCCAGTAGGAGTGCATGGTTAACAGTGTCAAAAGCAGCAGATATATCTAGTAGGATTAGTATACTGATTTGTCCTTTGTCCCTTGCCATGTATAGGTCATTAGTAATTTTTGTTAGGGCTGTCTCAGTGGAATAGTTAGAACAGAAACCTGACTGTAATGGGTCAAGAAGAGAGTTTGAGCTGATAAAAGAGATTAAGTGAGAGAATACAAGACGTTTCAAGATCTTAGATGCAAAGGGAAGAAGTGAAACTGGACGGTAATTTGAAAGACAGGTGGAGGCGAGTGAGGGTTTTTTGAGTATCGGTCTGACTATTGAATGTTTGAATGAGGATGGAAAAGTTCTGTTAGAAAGAGAGGAGTGAAAGCTATTTGTAAGGCTGGGAGCAAGAGTAGTTGCCAGAGTTAACAAGGCGAGAGGGCATGGAATCCAAAGGGCAGGTAGTGGGTGGCGAGGATAGTAAAAGAGATACCTCCTCCACTGTTATAGGGGAGAACGAGCTGAGGGTTGTTCCAGGTGGACTAGAAATCAGGGGGATAGGAGGAGAGGATGTAGAGAGTATGGTTTGTTGGATAGACTGTATCTTAATTTTGAAAAAGTCAGCAAAGTCCTATGGAATGTTGGAGAAGGAGGAGCAGTTTAAGGTTCAAGGTTTGAGAAGAGAATCAAAGATTTTATATGCTGACTACTGATCAATGGGTGCTACAGATGGTGTTGCGCTATCACATAGAGTTTTACGCCCACCCTGTCCAACAGTCTGTGCCTCTTCCATTTGTGTTTTCAAAGGTGGATGTCATGCTAGTAGATGCCGAAGTAGGCGATTTACTCAAAAAAGGGGCAATTCAATTGGCCACAAATTACGAACCTGGGTTCGTGAGCAACATCTTTTTGGTCAAGAAGACTCAGGCCTCAGGCTGGTTATCAATCTCCGAGAGCTGAATCACTTTGTACTATACAGACACTTCAAGATGGAAGGCATCCATCTTTTAAGGGATCTTCTCCTTCCGTCAGAATGGATTATCAAAATAGACCTCCTAGGTTTTCCTTCGGTTCCTATGGCAGCCCCTGTCAATTCACGTGCCCCTTCCTTTTGGCTTGTCCTCAGATCCTTGGTGCTTCACAAATTACTGAAACCGGTGATCACATTTTTAAGGAGTCGCTGTGTGTGACTGATTATCTATCTGGACAAAATCCTGATTATGTCACAGGACAGACAGGTGCTTTAAAGCCACGCCGACTGGACTGTTCGATTGTTGAGGGATCTGGGTTTCCTGATCAATCAGAAGAAATCCCTTTTAATACTGACAAGGCAGACAGAGTTCCTCAGGTTTGTAGTGGACTCCAACCAGGCATCTTTGCCACTTCCGGGCACCAAGGTTTGGGCTATCCACAAGGAGATTTGTTCAATTCTACAGAAAGAGCGCATATCGCTATGGATGTTAGCTTGTTTAGTGGGTCTCCTGTTGCCCTCGATACAGGTGATATTTCTGGGCCCTCTACATTATCGGGCATTGCAACGCCTGAAAGCCCTTCACCTACGCCGAGGCCTCGGTTACTCCGATCTAATATGCCTATCGTCCGATGCAAGAGAAGAGCTCGTTTGGTGGCTCAAGCATCTAGATGCCTGGAATGGCAAAGCCATATTTGGTATGGTTCCAGAGCTTGTGATAGAGTCAGACGCCAGTCTGTTAGGTTGGGGCGCTCGTCTAGGCGACGTCTCCACGGGTGGAAAATGGTCCGAGTAGGAGACCGAATTACACATCAATTGCCTGGAACTCCTGGCAGGATCCTTCGCTCTGAAGAGCTTGGCGAAGGACAAGGTTCATTGCTGCATCCTGCTTAAGATGGACAATGTCTCATCGGTGCAATATATCAACTGGCTCGGCGGCATGAAGTCCAAACTCTTGGCGGAGTTAGCCAAAGATTTTTGGCACTTTTGTTTGGATCGCAATGTGACGGTCCTGGCAGAATATCTACCTGGTCATCTCAACGTGGTGGCGGATTGGAATTCCAGGTAACTCACCGACCGCAACGACTGGAGGCTGCACAGGGAGGTGTTCTCTCAGTTGGAACAGCTTTGGGGTCCCTTTTGGATCGATCTGTTTGCATCGCGACTGAACCATCACCTTCCTGTTTTCTTCAGCTGTATTTGTGTTATCCCTGATGAAAGTCCATAGACAGAACTGAAACATCGGATTTTTATTATGGTTGAATAAAAGTCAAGTGTTTTTGATTCAATTTGAGTGCTCAACTGTGTGGAGAGAAACCTTCTTCAGCTGGAGGCCAGATCTGGAGGGGGCCGACACGGATGCTTTCCTGCAGGTTTGGGTTCCAGGAACAAACTATGCGTTTCCTCCTTTTGCCATGATTCCCCGCACCCTCATGGCGATCAGATGCCAGGCAGCGACCGTGGTCCTGATAACACCCTTTTGGCCGATGCAGCCCTGGTTCCTTCCACTTCTGGAGTTGTCAGCAGATACTCCTCGAGAGCTTCCGTCCTTTCCTAACCTATTGACAGACCCACTGGGTTATCCGCACGACCTGGTGGCCTCTGGGGAACTTCAACTTATGGCATGGCTGATTTCGGGGGTTCCTCGGGTTCCGGAGGGTTTGCAAGCTCAGCTCAGTTCCCTCTCTCTAAGTCATGAGCACCGGGTACCACAGCCATGTACGCCTCAGCATGGTCGTTCTGGAGTAGTTGGTGCCTAGAACAGGGTTTGGATCCCATTTCAGCCCCTGCAGTAGAGGTGGTCAATTTTTTATCTCATCTCTTTGACCTGGGTAAGGCATATAGGACAATCAACACATACCTATCTGCTATATCAGCGGGTCATGTGATCGTTGATGGTTCTCCTGTGGGTCAACATGCCTTAGTTTGTCGCCTCTTGCGAGACATTCATTTTTCTAGATCACCTCATTCGCGCTACCTGTTGCTTTGAAATGTTAATGATGTACTTCATTTTCTGGAGACTTGGCCCTCGAATGACCTACTTTCTTTAAAGCAGTTGTCATCAAAGTTGACTATGCTCCTTTGCCTCATATCGTTCAAATGAGATTCTGATGTTAGAGCATTGGATCCTACTTCCAGATCCTTTACACCTTTGGGGCTTCAGTTCCGCGTTTTTTGACGTACAAAGACTCACGTACGAAGGTCTTTTATCTTTCTTTCACGACTCAACCACAGTTATGTTTAGTAAAATGCTTACAGGTGTATGAGGAGTGGACTGTTCCCTTGCGGACTCCGGCTTTTCCTCAGCTGTTGATTTCTTTTTGTAAGACGCATTTACCGATCTCAGCAGCTAATTTGGCTAGATGGATTAGTTGGCTTATGCAACTAGCTGGAATTGATGTTTCCTTGTTTGGGGCACACTCTTTGAGAGGTGCTATGACATCCATGGCTTTACACCTTGGTGGTCAATTGGAAAATATCTTGTGGGCCACATATTGGTTTAGGGAGTCTACCTTTAGGAACTTCTATTGCAAACTCATTGCTCATGTGTCTTCTCAAGCGGTGAATCAACTTTAGCTGTTGGGATATGTTATTGATTTTGTATGTTATTGGTTCTTTTTCTCTACTGTATTCCTGTGAAATGTTTAGCTTTAAACTTGCATAATATGAAGCCTCCATGCTTGCCATAAAATTTGTGGATTTTACTAACATCTTTGATGGAAAGTCAGAATTTTATTAAAGGCACGGAGGTGAATATTATCCCTCCCTGTTCCCCTCCCCTATCATCTTTTTCTGCTCTTCCTCAGGTTAACATGTCCTTCAGGTTTTCACATGTGATGATCTGATAGTCTAATGTCGAGGTTCTGGTGTTCCGTGAGGTTGCTGACCTGTTGAATCTCTGTTGATCAAGTTGAACAGTTTATCTCAAGGCTATGATGTTGAGGAAGATGGCCAGTTAGAAGTTCTTCGGTTGCAGAAATAAAGAGGAAATGTCCTATTGCTGCAGCCCAGTTATAGGGGATAGAGAATGATGATTGGTGGGGAGGGAGGGGTTATGACTAGCAATTTTTTTCATTCTTTGTATGTTGTGAAAATAAAATTTCCTTTGCTGCTGAGGGTGGCAGTGAGGAGAGTTATGCATAATATTCGCCTCCGTGTCTTTAATAAAATTCTGACTTTCCATCACAGATGTTAGGAAAATCCACTAATTTTTCATATGTGTCCCCTGTTAAAGGTGATGCCTGATCACCCTACTTCACAATGCATTACACACCTCACTGACAAAAAAGTGTTAAGATTAGTTTGCATGGGTGCAGATCAACTTACAACTATAAAGATATGTCATTTTTTTTAATATAATAAATGTGCAGTCCAGGGGTGAGGCTCTCTAAAAGACCATGGCACATTGTGTTTTGATGGACATTTTTAGTGTTCGCAACAAACTTCCATGACGTTCCAGGACTGTCACCTGTCCCTAACACCCTGACAGCCGTGACTGTCCTGGCACATCATCGAGTGTTAAGGGGTTAAAATCTTCATTATATAGTATTTTTGAAGGCCTTGCTAGTACGCAAGATGTCAAAATGTTCACTGCAATACATGGTAGGCAAAAGAGTCAATTAAAGGGATAGTAATGTTTCACGAAAACAGCAGCTCCGATTACTCTTCATAGTATTTGGGCCATGAAGAGTGTTATTTTAATACTGTCAGACTTTTAGTTCAAGAGTAATTGAATGATAAAGTGTCCCCCTCTTGCCCCTTTTACCTAGTGTAAGCCACCTTCCCTCAGATGTGGAATCTAGTCTCTTGATGGGACTGGTCGCAGCAAGGGACACTCTTCTGACTGTGAGTATAAGGAAAACCCTGCCCCTTAACAGATTTTTCCTTATACTCACTGAAGATTGTCCCTCTCTGCAATCCATCCAGACAGTCTTGCTGCTCTGAGTTGAACAGTATTACATCAGTAAAAGGGGAGAGAGGGGGATACTTTATCATTCAATTACTCTTGAACTACAACTCTGACAATATTGAAATAACTCTCCATGGCCCACATACTATGAAGATTAATTGAAGCAGCTTTTATTGTGAAACATTACTATCCCTTTAAAGCAGTGGTAGGAAACATTTGGCTCTCCAGCTGTTGTAAACTACAACTCCCATCATCCCCCCACCAGCCTCTGGCTGGTGGGGGATGATGGTAGTTGTAGTCCACAATATCTAGAGAGCCAAGTGTTGCCTATTCCTGTATTAAAACAAGAACTGACAACATTTGATGATTATGCAAAAAATGCAGTATAATCACAATAATATGCTGCTCTTGCATTAAGCATTTCCCAATATGATCTTCATATCTTTACCATTTTGCATTATTCTCATAATGAACAGGAATTTTAAGGGATGTCCCCTTTTACCACGGTTACTTATATTTACATTTCCCACTCAATTATTTTGAGCTGTCCGTTCAAAATCAATTTGAAACCTTTCAGTATTGCTTCAATGGCTGCATTTGAAAGTAGGATTCTGAATTATTTATCAGTAATACTGAAGCAAGTTAAATGGAAATGAATGTGAAGAGAATAGACATTTAAAGGGAAATGTTCATTATAATTTTATAATCTTTACCTTTAAACACAGCCTTAATAGAGTAGCAGAGTCTTTCTTTAAAACTGAACCACTATACATACAATGCTTCTATTTGTGTCTTCAATATTCTTGATTAATTTGCTTTTTACAGTATTCTTATCACTACAATAAAGGTCCTAAATACAAAAAATGTAGGGTTGCCAGATCATTTTTGAAAAATGCATGCTGCAGGGCTCTAGTGATTAATTATTAGGTTGCAATGCAGTAGATAGTTTTCATATCTGTCCTTCATTAAAGGGATAATCTGGCAACCCTAAAAAAATGATTATTTGGAAACTGATCTAAATATGTAGTTATTTGAACCGTTTGAGGACCTGAGAGTGCAAAACTCATTTCACGTAATGTTTTGCCCACCCACTGGTCCACAATTGGTTAAACAGGAACACTCAAAGCACAATAACACTTTGGACTAATAAATAGTTTTAGTATGGTTTAGGTGTGAAAACTGGAGCATTCTTTGAAAATGCATTATCTATACATATCTATGCCAAATACATTTCATTGGCTGGCTGGACTGGTGCGTGCGAGAGAGCTGGGATGAAGCAGGTATGCTGATGCTGCAAGTGAGACCCGCGGCTGAGGCTGCCACCAGCGCTGACCATCTTTCTGAGGCTGAACTCTTACTTTGTGTCATCATCAGAAAGATGATCAGCGCAGGCAGGAGCCTCAGCCGCGAGACTAGGGTGACCATATGTCCCGGAATGGCAGGATGGAAATGTGGTCACCCTACCTGCCTTTATCCCTCTGAGTGCCCAATGGTTTCCCAGCACACTTCGGCACTCAAAGGGTTTTAAAGGGATAATAATGTTTCACAATAAAAGCAGCTTTAATTAATCTTCATAGTATATGGGCCATGGAGAGTGTTATTTTAACACTGTCAGAGTTGTAGTCCAAGAGTAATTGAATGATAAAGTATCCACCTCCCACCCCTTTTACCTAATGTAAACCACCTCCCCTCAGATGTGGAATCTGGTCCTGGGACCAGACAGCTCACAGCAAGGAACATTGGGGGAGATGTATAAGACTGGAGTTATGAAGAAAGGGTCTGTAAAGGTGTCTCAAAGCGACACAAGTATATGTATAAACGTTTAGCGACATTTTGCTAAGTGCTAACTCCAGTTAGTTGACTTTTTTGCAAAGTGGAGTAGAAATGGTCTTGGCCAAATAAGAAAAGTGTCCCAATGTATTTATAAAGAAATTTGCCAATTGCTCCAAAAATAAAGGCAGTTTTAGGGATTAAATCTTAACAGATATAACCTGTCCTTAATGAAGTATATATTACCACTATGTGTGCAAAAATATATTCATAGGTGAGAATTTTCTCAGAATATAGACATAATTATAAACGTGGCTTTACTTCTTTATAAATATGACCAGGCATTGTGAATTGTAGTGACAATTCTTATGTATACACTAAAAGAAGGCTTTTTATACATCCCCCAAAATCTTCTTACTGTGAGTATAAGGAAAACCCTGCCCCCCTTGACAGGTTTTTCCCTTGTGCTAATTGAAGATTGTCCCTCTCTGCAATCCATCCGGACAGTCTTGCTGCTCTGAGGTGAGCAGTGTTACATCAGTAAAAGGGGCGGGAGGGGGATATTTTATCATTCAATTACTCTTGAACTACAACTATTGAAATAACACTCTCCATGGCCCAAATACTATGAAGATTAATCTGAGCTGCTTTTTTGTGAAACATTACTATCCCTTTAACATCTTGCACAACAATATGTTGTTTGTATAAGGCTCCCCATTACAAAGCAGAAATGATTGTTTTCAATCTAGCAGTTAGCAACGTTGAACATTGGAATATCCCTAAAGACTTGTCCTTTTTGTAAAAAAAACTTTTATATGATTTACAGTTTTTCTTACCATAAATTAAAGTGCATACATACATAAATAAAATGAGTGGCTTGTTCATGTGACTGTTAACCAGAGGGTTGTACAATTCGACATTGTCCCATGCCCCTCCAGCATACAATGTGTTAATCCTTTGAGTGACAGAGAGGTACTCTGGCACTCAAAGGTGACAGAGAGGTACTCTGGCACTCAAAGAGTTAAGCCACAACAAGATGGAGTTATACACTCTGCTTTTATTATCAGAGATAGAATTTTTTTTATTAAAAAAAGTGCATCAAAAGGGTTTCAAATTTACATTGAATAATAAAAATGCTCCAGAATGTAAATTCAGTTATATCTAAAACAATGTAGTGCCAAGGTTAATACAGCTGTTTTATGCTTGTATCATATCGACGAATGGGGCATGGTTGTTTATGCAGCTGTGCTTTTTTACTTGCAGAGCTCTTTGTGACTCTAATCTAAGCAGCATGTTATGTTCTATACAAGCACTTATGTGGAAAAATCAATACGAGTGAAGTGGTATTGTGTTATCCAACAGTTTCCAGAGTGTCATTCTAGTGCAGTAAGACTCTTACATTGTGTCCTGATGTTATATCAAATACATTGTGTTTCCTACCCTTGCACAAGCAGAATGTATTCTGCAAAAGATTTTGTTTGAACGAAAAGCCTGTGACAATTCCTGGCACAGTGTAGGCAACTAGAGTCACTAAGGTGTTAAACAATGTAACGAAACAATTGTGTAGCCTTCTGTGTTTTGCAGTTTAATCTATAGATTCACCTTGGGAGATGTCTGCCTTCTATTGATTTCACTAGGAAAAAATACAAGACAGAATTCATTACACAGAGAAAGTCCTTAGATACAACACAATTATGTCTTAACTAGATAGTAACAGCCTAAACAATGCTGCTGCTTTGTTTGAAATTGGATTGTTGTTGCCCAATATTTCCATAATTCTCTATTATGTTTTCAGCTAATTAATTGTAGAGCACTGATATAACATTAGCTGTTAATTAATCGTTTCCTGATCATGCATTTGTATGTCTGGTTAGATATTCTGTTCCATTCTACTCTGAAGCAAAGATCAATATGATTAATTGACACTGGATTAACCCCTTTGATGCTGGTGAGGAATCCAACACACTGCTTTGCAGATCATTCAAGTGAGTTAAAATCCCCATTTTAGATCAATATAAATATTTGTTTGTCTCCTATGGTGCAATTGTTTTGCCCTGAACTATTCAAGTTTTCTAATTAAATAAACCTCATTGTCCAATACACGACCAATGGTTAGTAATGATCTATATATATAAAAATCTAAGGGCGAGATGTTCAAAAAGTCGTCTAAATGTATTGTAAGTTATCTTCTATAAATAGTGTAGGTCTAGTAATGTATTTTCAAAAGACATTCCGTCATTTTGAAAACTTGTCGGAAAACATTTGTTTGGCGGAAAAGTGTAGTTTGGCGGGAAAATAAAAATAAAAAATATTTGTAAACTTCTTTTGGTGATCTTTTGAAAATTCGGATATTTTCAAAATAGCTGAACTGCAAAGAAATCATGTGAACGATCTTGAATTTATAAATTCAGGTGATTTGATATAGACAGATTGATTATAAGAAAGACATGTTGAAAGGAATATACCCAGACAGACAGACAGATAGATATTACATTGATAGATAGTTAGATAGATAGTTATAGATGGACAGTTACAGATGGAAAGATAGTCAGACAGAAAGACATATTGACAGATAGTCAGTATTTTTTTTAGTTATATAGATAGTTAATCAGATATATAGACAGACTAATATACATACATACATACAGACAGACAGAATTAACCCCTTAAGGGTCCTTAAGGGGTTAAAAAAAGATTTATAGAAATGTATTTAGAAATATAGATCGCTATATATAGAGATACAGATAGATAAATATTTTGACAGACCGTAATAGAATTATATTTTTAAAAATATATTTAGAAATATAGACAGATTTATATGTATACATACATACAAGCATACATAGATTGGCAAACATATAGATTTTGAATTATAGACAGACCGATGATATTCATATACATATACATACATAGTCAGTCATATATATATATATATATATATATATATATATATATATATATATATATAAACACAAATGCAATGGGTGGAAAGCACTCACTCTTATATCAAGTATTCATGCCCAGGTGCGCATTCCCATAGAAAGATACAGAATAAGAACAGAAGAGAGCAGCACCCGTGGGTCTATTAATAATCTTCAAGATACTTTATTGGCACAAGAAAATTGTCAACGTTTCTGTCCACTCAGGGACTTTTCTCAAGACGCTACAACATAGTATTACCTCGTATTTTATCCCCTCGTCCGTCCCGGTGCCATCGCTGGTGCTGGTGATGTCATCACCCCGGTCTCATTCCTTGAATGGCCCGCTGTGGACCAATGTCACGGTGCCCGTGATTCTGCCTGAGCGACATTCTTACTTCCTGGTTTACCTTGTCTGCATTCTTATTGGCTCTGCGTTGATAACTCCTCCCAGGGCTTGCCTTTATATACGCCCTCCTGTCACTATACCGGTGCCCTTTCGTTGTGTTCCTGACCAGACGTTTGTTGCTGAGTATCCTGTTCCGTGTATGATCCGGTTTTGTCTGACCGTGCTCCTGTCTTTGCTGTCCATTTCGTTTACGATCTGGTTTGCCTGTCTACTGATTCTTGTGTCCGATTCCGTTTGACTACTGCTCGCTGTGTACCGATCCAGGCTTTGGCTGACTACCGCTCGCTATGTGCCGATCCAGGCTTTGGCTGACTACTAGTGATGATCGAGCACCCCAATGCTCGGGTGTTCGGGTGCTCTGGCCGAGCACCCCCGGAGGCTCGAGTGCTCGGCCGAGCACCCGAGCCCCATTGAAGTCAATGGGAGGACTCGAGCATTACACCAGGCACCCCCTGCTCTGATGAGGGGAGGGTGCCTGGTCCATAGGAAAAGGGCAGAAAATGATGGAAACACCACAGAAATGGTTCAGGGACAGCATAGGGAGGATGTCTGGATGCATCTTGGACTCCAACGTCGCTGCTGGGAACGATGTTTCGCCCGTAGTACGCCATTTTTACAGACTGACCGTAAAACACACAAAAAGGAAGATAAAAACGATTTTAGGCGAAAAATTGTTACCAAACAGTATTTGCTGTATATTTACTTGTATATCATCTGCAAAATCTGCAAAAAATGTCATCGATTTTTCGGAACTGGGGCCATGATTAAGATGGAAACGTGCGCAGAGGCAAATTCTGCAAAAAATGTCATCGATTTTTCGGAACTGGGGCCATGATTAAGAGGGAAACGTGCGCAGAGGCAAATTCTGCAAAAAATTTCATCGATTTTTCGGAACTGGGGCCATGATTAAGAGGGAAACGTGCGCAGAGGCAAATACTGCAAAAAATTTCATAGATTTTTCTGAACTGGGGCCATGATTAAGAGGGAAACGTGCGCAGAGGCAAATTCTGCAAAAAATGTCCTCGATTTTTCTGAACTGGGGCCATGATTAAGAGGGAAACGTGCGCTGAGCCGACCATCTAAAACATTATGGGTGAGGGTCTGCTGCGGAGCTGACCATCCTAAACATTATATGCGAAGGCCCGCTAGTGAGCTGACGCTATAAAACATTATATGAGAGGGCCCGCTAGAGAGCTGACCCAATAAAACATTATATGAGAAGGCCTGCTGGTGAGCTGACCTATACAAAAATTGTCAAACAGCGCCCGCTGGTGAGCTGGCCCTATATAAAAATTATATCACAGGGCCCGCTGGTGAGCTGGCCCTATATAAAAATTATATCCCAGGGTATATGGAAGAGAGTCAACCATATACCCATTTTTTGGGTGGAAGGGGTGAATGGGAATACAGAGTATTCCCATCATTGTAAATAACATATTTAAAGTGACTTTATGTTCACCCGGGGCTTTCCTCCAGTGGAGTGGAGAAGTCAGGGGAAATCCAGGCCTTGTTCATTTTTATAAGTGTCAACCTATCAGCATTTTCGGTGGAAAGGCGGATACGCTTATCTGCCACCAGCAGCACTAAATACCCGCTCAGACAGAACGCTGGCAGCAGGGCAGGCCAGCACCTCCAAGGCGTAGAGTGCCAGTTCATACCACGTGTCCAGCTTGGACACCCAGTAGTTGTAAGGCACAGAGGGATCATTGAGGACGCTGACACGGTCTGCTATGTACTCCTTCACCATCTTCCAAAACTTTTCCCTCCTTGTGACACTAGGCTGCGCATCAGGGTGAGGGTGCTGGCGGGGTGTCATGAAGGTGTCCCACGCCTTGGAGAGTGTTGCCCTGCCTTTGTCGGAACTGCTGTGTGCTCCCCTTTTCTCCCCTTCTCGGTTGGCCAAGGTAGCACGTATTCTGCTGCCAGCGTTGTCAGATGGAAAATTTTGGAGCAATTTTTCAACAAGAACCTTCTGGTATTGCACCATTTTCCTTGTCCTCTCCACCGGAGGAATGAGAGATGAGAAATTCTCTTTGTAGCGGGGGTCCAGAAGGGTGAACACCCAGTAATCCTGTGTTGTCTAAAATGCGTATAACGCGTGGGTCACGGGAAAGGCAGCCTAACATAAAGTCAGCCATGTGTGCCAGAGTACCAACAGGCAACATTTCGCTGTCCTCACCAGGAGGATGACTCTCAATCTCCTCATCCTCTTCCTCCTCTTCTGCCCACCCACGCTGAAGAGATGGAACTAAAGTTCCATGGCTACCCTCTGTAGCGGAGGCAACCGTGTCTTCCTCCTCCTCCTCCTCCTCCTCCGCCTCCTCCAATTGTCGCTGAGAAGACGAAGTGAGGGTGCTCTGGCTATCACCTTGTGTAAGCTCTTCCTCCCGCATTTCCACCTCTTCCACATGCAAAGCGTCGGTTTTAATTGTGAGCAGCGAGCGTTTCAGTAGACACAGAAGTGGGATGGTTACACTGATAATAGCGTTATCGCCGCTCACCATCTGTGTCGATTCCTCAAAATTGCGTAAAACCTCACAGAGGTCTGACATCCATTCCCACTCCTCACTTCTGATTAGAGGAAGTTGAACGGAGAGGCGACGACCGTGTAACAGCTGGTACTCCACTACTGCCCTCTGCTGCTCACAAAGCCGGGCCAACATGTGGAAGGTGGAGTTCCAGCGCGTGCTCACGTCACACAGCAGCCGGTGAGCTGGCAATTGTAAGCGCTGCTGCAGCTTCAACAGGCCGGCTGAAGCTGTTGATGACTTACGGAAATGTGCACACACGCAGCGCACCTTGGTCAAGAGATCATGCAAATTGGGGTAGGTTTTTAGAAATTGTTGAACCACTAAATTAAATACATGCGCTAGGCATGGTACGTGTGTGAGCTTGCCGAGCTCCAAAGCCGCCACCAAGTTACGCCCATTATCACACACAACCATGCCTGGTTGCAGGTTGAGTGGCGAGAGCCACTGCTCGGTCTGGTGACTAATCCCCTGCAACAGCTCTGAGGCCGTGTGCTGTTTGTCCCCAAGGCAGATCAGCTTCAGCACGGCCTGTTGACGCTTCCCCACTGCAGTGCTACACTGCTTCCAGCTACCGGCTGATGGGTGAGTGGCGCTGCGCGCAGAGAATTCGGAGGTGGAAACGGAGGAGGAGGAGCCAATAACGTAGGTGCTGGCGGAAACCCTGATGGAGGTAGGGCCCGCAATCCTCGGCGTGGGTAGCACCTGTGCCATCCCAGGGTCCGAGTCGCTCCCAGCCTCCACGACATTCACCCAGTGTGCCGTCAGGGAAATGTAACATCCCTGGCCACAAGCACTTGTCCATGTGTCAGTCGTTAAGTGGACCTTCCCAGTAACTGCGTTGGTCAGGGCACGGGTGATGTTACGGGACACATGGTGGTGTAAGGCGGGGACGGCACACCGGGAAAAGTAGTGGCGGCTGGGGACTGCGTACCGAGGGACAGCTGCTGCCATCAGGCTGCGGAAGGACTCAGTCTCCACAAGCCTAAATGGCAGCATTTCGATGGCCAGTAATTTGGAAAGGTGTGAGGTTAGTGCTATGGCCTGTGGGTGGGTGGCTGGGTATTTTCGCTTGCGCTCAAATGCCTGGGGTAACGACATTTGGACGCTGCGCTGTGACAGGGAAGTGGATGTGGTCGCTGATGGTGCTTCAGATGGTACAGGTGCAGGGCGGGAGGTATGCGGGCCTGCGCCTTCGACAGGCGATTGGCCGGCACCGAAAACAGGGGAAGAGGAGGCAGTGGTGTGGCCTGCAGACACAGATGGGCGATCCAGGCATTCCTCCCACTTATTACGGTGCTTGGATGCCATGTGTCGGATCATGCTGGTGGTGGTGAGGTTTCTAGTGTTCATGCCTCGGCTCATTCTGGTGTGGCACAGGTTGCAAACTACAATTTTTTTGTCGTCCGCACTTTCCTTAAAAAAACGCCATACCGCAGAACACCTAGCCCTTGGCAAGGGAGATTTACGCAAGGGGGTGCTCCGTGGAACATTTGCGGGCCGGTTTGGTGCGGTCCGCCTTCTTTCTTTAGCCACACCACTGCCTCTTCCAGCCTGTTGCGGTGCTGCAGATGGCTCACCCTCAGGACTGCTGTCATCGCTCGGCTCTCCACCTTCCCAGGTGGGGTCAGTCACCTCATCGTCCACCAAGTCCTCCTCCACTTCCTCACTCTGATCATCCTCCTCATTTCTTGATCCCACCACATACTCAGTCATTGACAACTGTATATCATCCTCCTCATCAAGGTCTTGAGACAGTAATAGTGGTTGATTTGATGGCAACTGTGTCTCATCATCATCATCATCCACTTCCTTTGACCTTAAATGCCGTTCCCCTCTGTCATCTTCTTGTGATTGGGTACCCTCTAGAGGTTGTGAATCAGGGCACAAGATTTCATGTTCCTTTGCAAGCGTGCTTGGAGAGAGGTTCAAATGAAGGATTGGTGATGAGACGAGCTCCTCACTATATCCCAGTGTGGGATCACTTCTTTGACCAGACCCTCTATGGTGGGAGGAACGATGATCAGGGTGAGGATTATGTTGACTAGACTCTTGGCTACTGAGAGTGGACTTGGTGGAAGACAGGGTGGTGCTTAACCGACTGGAAGCAGTATCACCTGAAATCCAACCGACCACCTGTTCGCAGTGGTCTGACCTCGAGAGTGATGTCCTGCGACGCCCTGTAAACTGAGACATGAAGCTAGGTATGGTGGATGTCTTTCTTTCTTGTGCTGTGGCACCAGGCACAGTTTCTACGCGTCCTGACCCGCGCCCTGAACTATCAGGATCACGTCCACTTCCCCGTCCCTTTTTACCCACCTTCTTCATATTACACGGAATATGTGCTGCTAATCTGCAACTTTGCACACTAAACAGAATGTGCTGCTTATCTGCGGCTAGGCACAGTGAATGGAATATGTGACTTTTATTTTTTAAACTTTGCACACTAAACAGAATGTGCTGCTTATCTGCAACTTTGCACACTAAACAGAATGTGCTGCTTATCTGCGGCTAGGCACAGTGAATGGAATATGTGACTTTTATTTTTTAAACTTTGCACACTAAACAGAATGTGCTGCTAATCTGCAACTTTGCACACTAAACAGAATGTGCTGCTTATCTGCGGCTAGGCACAGTGAACGGAATAAGTGACTTTTATTTTTTACACTTTGCACACTAAACAGAATGTTCTGCTAATCTGCAACTTTGCACACTAAACAGAATGTGCTGCTTATCTGCAACTTTGCACACTAAACAGAATGTGCTGCTTATCTGTGGCTAGGCACAGTGAACGGAATATGTGACTTTTATTTTTTAAACTTTGCACACTAAACAGAATGTGCTGCTTATCTGCAACTTTGCACACTAAACAGAATGTGCTGCTTATCTGCGGCTAGGCACAGTGAACGGAATAAGTGACTTTTATTTTTTACACTTTGCACACTAAACAGAATGTTCTGCTAATCTGCAACTTTGCACACTAAACAGAATGTGCTGCTTATCTGCGGCTAGGCACAGTGAATGGAATATGTGACTTTTATTTTTTAAACTTTGCACACTAAACAGAATGTGCTGCTTATCTGCAACTTTGCACACTAAACAGAATGTGCTGCTTATCTGCTGCTAGGCACAGTGAATGGAATAAGTGACTTTTATTTTTTACACTTTGCACACTAAACAGAATGTGCTGCTAATCTGCAACTTTGCACACTAAACAGAATGTGCTGCTTATTTGCGGCTAGGCACAGTGAACGGAATAAGTGACTTTTATTTTTTACACTTTGCACACTAAACAGAATGTTCTGCTAATCTGCAACTTTGCACACTAAACAGAATGTGCTGCTAATCTGCAACTTTGCACACGAAACAGAATGTGCTGCTAATCTGCAACTTTGCACACTAAACAGAATGTGCTGCTTATCTGCGGCTAGGCACAGTGAACGGAATAAGTGACTTTTATTTTTTACACTTTGCACACTAAACAGAATGTGCTACTAATCTGCAACTTTGCACACTAAACAGAATGTGCTGCTAATCTGCAACTTTGCACACTAAACAGAATGTGCTGCTAATCTGCAACTTTGCACACTAAACAGAATGTGCTGCTAATCTGCAACTTTGCACACTAAAAAGAATGTGCTGCTAATCTGCAACTTTGCACACTAAACAGAATGTGCTGCTAATCTGCAACTTTGCACACTAAACAGAATGTGCTGCTAATCTGCGGCTAGGCACAGTGAACGGAATATGTGACGTTTTTTTTTTAAACTCTGCCCCCCAAAACAAAATATAACTGCTGCCCCCACACACAATAGTCCTAAAAAGGACTTTTGGGTCTTTTTGTTGTTGAAACACACTTTTCTTCTCCCTACACTGACTTTCCCTTCCTATCCTCATCTCTCCCTGGCTAAGACTGAGCCGAACTCGCTGGTCAGGTGCTATACAGCACCCGATCACGGGTTCTGGCCAGCCAATCAGTGTAATTCCAGCAGCCAACATGGCTGCTGGCATTACACTGATGTCAGAGCCTCCCCGCACGTTTATTGGCTGCGCTGCAGCCGCGAAACGTGTGGGGAGGAGACCCGAACATGGCGGGCGAGCACATGCGGTACTCGTACGAGTACCGCCATGTGCCGAGCAGAGCGATGCTCGAGCCGAACCGAGCTTCGGCCGAGCATGCTCGCTCATCACTACTGACTACCGATCTCTGTGTACCGATCCAGGCTTTGGCTGACTACCGCTCTCTGTCTACCGATCCAGGCTTTGGCTGACTACCACTCTGTGTACCGATCCAGGCTTTGGCTGACTCTGCTCTCTGTGTACCGACCCAGGCTTTGGCTGACTCCCGCTCTCTGTGTACCGACCCAGGCTCTGGCTGACTTCTGCCCCCTGTGTACCGATCCAGGCTTGAGCTGTCTCGCTCTCTGTGCACCGATTCTAGCATTGGCTATTACTCCTGCATTAGCTATTCCGCTGGTGCCTCTGTTTCCGGCACACGTAGAATACCATTTTAGTAAAGGATTTCTTTTTTATTAACGTGATCTCTCTGCTCTGCTGCAGAGCCGATGGCTGATCCCAGGACAAGATTCCCCTGCTCTCAGCTAGAATGCTGACATCAGGGGAGAGGGAAATTTGAAAGCTGATATCTCTCAAACCATAAAGGTTTGAGAGATGCCGCTGGTGTCAATTTAATCAGTTTTTTAAGGGCTACAAAATGGGGATAGTAATAATGAAGTATTACTATCCCTTTTAGAGGCCCGTCCTGCTCTGTGTACTGCTGCTGGTGCACGCAATGTAGTCATGAGCAGTAAAGACTAATCCGAACACACAGATTGAGTATTCTGTGCGTTCGAACAGTCTCTAATGCGCATGACTGCATCTTGACAAACATCTTGGCCTGTTATTATATAGGAATGAGAAATTGTTTTTAGAAATATAGATAGACTGACATACATACATACATTCAAAGATAAATATGTAGTTAGATAGATTGTGACAGATAGGTACAGATGGATAGACAGACAGGCAGGTTTAAAGAAACATAACTATAAATTTAATCAGCTATATAATCAGACAGATTTAAATATATCTATTTAGAAATATATGTAGATATATAGACAGAGTGATATACATACATACATACATACATAGAGAGATAGATAGTTTGTGTCAGATCTGAAGATTGAGATGGATAGATAGACAGACAGGTATATATAATAAAAAATTGTTTATAGAAATTATTTATGTATTTGTTTTTCTTTCGTTAGATATTGTTGGTCAATAATTTGACAATCATCTGAAATGGAGCTTGAAATACCATTCATTATATTACAAGCATTTAGGAGAAAAGAAAAGAAAGATTAAAGAAAATGAAGAAAAAAATCAATAAAAATGAGAAAACAGAAAAGAATTTACAAACATAAGATTGATTTGTTGGAAATGAATGATAAAGAGATTAAAGAAAGATATAGATTGAAGTGAGACAGTATAATGAATTTGTATGATAACGTTAAAAACAAACTATCTTCTATTACCAAAAGAAGTCATGCTTTAACTGGACTTGTCAAATTAATGTGTGCATTGATCTATCTTGCTACAGGTTCTTGTCAAAAAAACATTATCATCAATTGCAGGAATAAATCAAGGGACATTTGGTAGAATTTGTAATCAAGTTATAGAAGTTATTGTTGAATTAAAAAATAAATATATAGAAATGCCATCAACTATCGACGTAACTAATTAAGTAAAATCAAGATTTTATAATGTTGCCAGATTTCCTAATGTAATTGGTTTAGTTGATTGCACACATGTTCCATTATGTCCACCTGCTGAAAACAAGGACATTTATAGAAATCAACAGAATTTTCATTCAATAAACACTCAGTTAATTGTGGATTCAAAAATGAAAATCATGGATGTAGTTGCTAAATGTCCTGGGTCTTCACATGATTCTTATATTTTAAATCAATCTGGAATTTGTAATAGATTTGAAAATGGCGAATTTGAAGGATCTTGGCTTTTTATTATTATATATTTAGAATTTTTGTAAATATATATTTTTTTTTAATTTTATTTTTTATTGTTTAGTAGCATATTTTAAATGATGTTGATGGTTAATTTTTTATTATTATTATATTTAATAATGTAAAGTGTAACTGTAAAGTAGCAGAAAAAGGCTGGTGTTGACTTTGGCTAAGTCTAGGCCTAGATATTGAGACGACTGCGTCTAAGGATGAAATGCTGCACCAAAACATTACCAATGCATGCATATGGCTCTGGTTTGTTGATGTATTTGGGGGGGGGGGGGTATGTGTGTATGGTGGGTGGTGTGGATATGTGTGTGTTTTTGGATGGGATGTGTTGGTAGGGGATTTGTGGGTTGGTTGTATGTGTGTATGATGGGTTGGTTTGGATATGTGTGTGTGTATTTGGGAGGATGTGTGGAAGGTGTTTTGTGTGTGTGTATAGTGGGGGTGTGGATGTATTGGAGGCGATGTCTGTGTATGCTGGGGGTTTAGGGATATGTGTGTGTTTTTTGGGGGATGTTTATGTTTGTGAGAGGATGTATTGGTTTGTTGGGAGGTTGGGGCAGGGTCGGTGTATGTGTGTATGGTGAACGGTTTTGGATATGTGTGTGTGTGTGTGCATGTTTGTCTTTTGGGGGATGTGTAAGTATGTGTTGGAGGGTAGGGGAGGTGTGTGTGTGTGAGGGAGGATGTATGTGTTTGTATGGTGGATGGGTTTGGATATGTGTGTGTGTGCGTTTTGGAGGATGTGTGGATTTTTGAAAGTGGATGAGAATGTATAGTGGTGGGGTGTGTATATATATATATATATATATATATATATATATATATATATATGTGTGTGTGTGTGTGTGGGAGGGGATCTGTGGGAGGGTATGTGATTGAAAATTTTTTTGAAGGGTGTGTATGTGTGCGTGTGGAGAGTGAGTGTGTTTGGAGGGTGTTTTTGTGAAGGTGGGATGTTTCTGTGTAAGGTTTTTTTGGATGTTGGATGTGGGAATAGGTGGAGATTGTGTGTGTGTGGAGGGGGAGATTTGAGGGTTTGTATGTGTGTGTGTGTGGAGGATGTGTGTGTGGAAGGTGTGTGTGAGTGTTCAGGCTGTGCGTTTGTGTGTGTAGGATGTGTGTTTGTGGGTGGAGGGTGTGTTTGTGTGTGTTTGGAGGGTGTGTGTGTGTGTGTAGGGTTTTGTGTGTGTGTGTGTGTGTGTGTGTGGAAGGAGAGCGTGAGTGTGCAGGCTGTGTGTTTGTGTGTGCAGGCTGTGTGTGTGTGTGTGGAAGGTGAGCGTGAGTGTGCAGGCTGTCTGTTTGTGTGTGCAGGCTGTGTGTGTGTGTGTGGAAGGTGAGTGTGCAGGCTGTGTGTTTGTGTGTGCAGGCTGTGTTTGTGTGTGTTTGTGTGTGTGTAGAGGGGGGAGGTGTTTGAGGAGATTGTGTGTGTGTAGGAGGGATGAGTGTGTGTGTGTGTGTTGAGGTTGTGTATAAACTGGAGTGGCAGATGTAGGAAACGGCATAAATGTTTATTCTTGGAGGGCTTCTCCTTGGAGAGATAAGAGTAGGTATATTTCTAATAATGTGAATTACATTCAGGTGCAAGTTGTGGATAGCCATAGACCAGTCATATGGGTTGATTCCAGTTTGTACGGTTTCTTTTCTTGGGAGTTGATACACGAGATAAGGCTATCACTTCTGTGTTCTATGTACTGTTATGGCAGGCACAGTGAAAGGTAAGGCATTTGTAATAAATGCGAATCAATGCGTGATAGTAGAGCAACCTTTAAACCTAATAAGACAATGTTATTAATGATTGGAGTTTTGAAATTGCTTTTGAATTTTTGTATATCCTTTATTATTTTTTTTTTTATTAATGATTTAGGGATGTATCTGTGTGTTATATTTTTTATGTGGTGTCTGTTTGTTTGTATTGCATATGTGTTTTGTATGTGTGTGTTTGTGTGTGTATTTGTATTGCGTGTGAGTGTTTATTGTGCAAGTTTGTATTTTATGTGTATTTTGAGGTGTTTTGTAAGCGTGTTTTTGTGTGTGTATTGTGTGCTTGTGTGTGTGTGTGTATTGTCTTTGTTGTTCAAGGTTATTTTGATATGTTTATTTTGTGCGTGTTTATTATATTTAAGTGTATTGGCTGTGTTGTGCATGTCTTTAATATGTGAGTTGTGCATGTGCATGTATTGTGTATTTGTGTGTGTTATACGTTTGTTTTGTACATTTGTATTGCGTGTTTGTAGTGAGCGTGTTTATGTATAGTTTGTGGATAATGTTGAAGGACGCAAGCTTATGAGTTGAATAGGCCATGGTAAACCTTTGAGTGGCATAATGTTTGCCATGCAATTAGTTTTTAATGTATTTTGTACCTTTATGATACTCAAAGGTTTAAGGAACATGATGTTTATTAATAATGTACATTAGTTTAACAGTGCTGGAGTTTGCGGATAGCACACCATTTGAATTTTGGGGAGTGCTGCAGAATTAACAGCACTATATTTTAGTAAAAATATATAATTGATTTGATTTGTGACATTTTTATCCTCTAGAGGGGAGTGTCAATAATTTTTATGATTTCTGTGATGGGATAATGAGGGGTTGTTGAAATTTAAATGTCTGTTTGTTTAGGAGATATATTAATCTTCTCCATAGCTTCTCCTTTGGGTATGTATGTAGGTATGTAGATGTTTTTAGGTAAACTTCATATGTGCTCTTATGTGTCAGCCCTTGGCTTGTATGTATTTTAATTTAGTGAGTAATAAAGGCCATATTTATTACAGGAAATATGCAATTCTCTTCTTAGCTGCTTCCCTGAGGGTGTGTGTGGCACATACATTGAATTTGTGGTCACGTGACTATTTATTCTGTTTTCATATAGATTCTCAAGTTGTTTGAAATTTATAATATATATATATATATATATATATATATATATATATATATAGAAAATATCCAAATAAGGAGAGCGTTAGAACATACCTCCCATAATAATCAAATACACCTAAATATACAACATCAAAATATAAAATATTGTTTATTATGCTAGACACCTATCTAGACCCCCATACAATATGTAAAACAATATATATAAACAATATACTGGATCCGAGCTCAAGAGCCAGTATATAATAAAATAAATAGATATATATATAAAATAGCAAAAAATCCACAAAAAATCAAATAGATATATGCGCATACAAGAAAAATCAATATCCCAATCAAGAGACCTATTATAACAGCGATAGCTAGTATGTAATAGTATCTAATGTAGCAAGATGTAAAGATCCAGCCAGATACAAAATAACCGTTGAGAGCCAGTAAATGTAGCAATAACACAGTCTGCACTCACCCCCCAGCAACGGGGAAGAGAGCTGAAGTACCTCTGTTACAGTTCCGCAAGCTTACTCACTCCCGACCACCGGAAGGGCTATTCAGCAGCCTGAAGACCACCAGTATGCAATGGAAGAGGGTCGGTTGTAATTCTTCCAATAATGGGTCAACCCTCAAAGTGTCACTTCCAACTGGACCCTCAATAAAGCTGCATATTCTAAACCTCTTCTGCGGGCAGTTTGATGCGGTCAACCGTAGGCTTCACAGCTGTTAGCTATGCAATTACTCTGCTGGCTCCGATCTGGCAATCTCAGCCGAAATCCACATGCAAATGCTGTAGTAAGATAGATTCTATTGCATCCCTGAGGAAGTGTTATACAACACGAAACGCGTTGGAGAGATAGGGGGCCCCCATATCATATGGACTTTATTCATTGAGACCTGGTGATAGCGTTTATTATACAGAAGTATTACGATTCATCTTACTACAGCATTTGCATGTGGATTTCGGCTGAGATTGCCAGATCGGAGCCAGCAGAGTAATTGCATAGCTAACAGCTGTGAAGCCTACGGTTGACCGCATCAAACTGCCCGCAGAAGAGGTTTAGAATATGCAGCTTTATTGAGGATCCAGTTGGAAGTGACACTTTGAGGGTTGACCCATTATTGGAAGAATTACAACCGACCCTCTTCCATTGCATACTGGTGGTCTTCAGGCTGCTGAATAGCCCTTCCGGTGGTCGGGAGTGAGTAAGCTTGCGGAACTGTAACAGAGGTACTTCAGCTCTCTTCCCCGTTGCTGGGGGGTGAGTGCAGACTGTGTTATTGCTACATTTACTGGCTCTCAACAGTTATTTTGTATCTGGCTGGATCTTTACATCTTGCTACATTAGAAACTATTACATACTAGCTATCGCTGTTATAATAGGTCTCTTGATTGGGATATTGATTTTTCTTGTATGCGCATATATCTATTTGATTTTTTGTGGATTTTTTGCTATTTTATATATATATCTATTTATTTTATTATATACTGGCTCTTGAGCTCGGATCCAGTATATTGTTTATATATATTGTTTTACATATTGTATGGGGGTCTAGATAGGTGTCTAGCATAATAAACAATATTTTATATTTTGATGTTGTATATTTAGGTGTATTTGATTATTATGGGAGGTATGTTCTAACGCTCTCCTTATTTGGATATTTTCTATAGTATTTGTTTTTGCCCTTAGCACTAGAGGGCTATAGGATTGCAGCGATAAACATACCTTGTACATTATTACTTTTAGTATTTATCCTTTACGTAGTAGGATCTTAGTGGGCGCCATTTCCCAGTATTGGGACCGATTTATTGGTTGTTTGTATATATATATATATATATATATATATAATCATCTCTCTCATATCTCTCTCTCTCTCTCTCATATATCTCTCATCTCTCTCTCTCTCATATCTAAATATATTTTATTATAAATTTATTTTTTAAATAATATTATTTTTTTCTAAAATAATGTTATAATGATTAATTTAATCTAAATCTTAATAGATTAATCTTAATTTAATCTATTTTTATTAATAAGTAATCATTTTTTATTTTATACATTTTTAATTACTTTTTTTACATATTTTTAATATTGATTAATTTTTTCTTTTAATAAATTTCTTTAAATATATAGGTGACAGTGGATATAAATTGATTCCTTGGTTATTGACTCCAATTTTGAAGCCGCAAAACAAGGGAGGTCAAAATTATAATTCTTCTCATCGACAAACAAGGTCAAAAATCGAAGGATCAATTTAATTACTCAAAATGAGATCTCATTGTCTTGATAAGACAGGTGGGACTATTTTATGTAATCCCATTAAAGTATGTAAAATCATTGTTGTATGTTGCATTCTACATAACATTGCATTAAATCAAGATGATGAAATAATCAATGCAATAATACCTGAAGTTAATGATTGTGATGTCATACTTGATCATGTAAAGTAAGAGGCACAAATAATCAGAAGGAATTTAATAAAGGAATTTTTTTAAATTGTTTTAGTTATAAAAATATATATATATATACAGTTGAAACCAGAAGTTTACATACACTATATAAAAAGACACATATGCTTGTTTTTCTCACTATCTGACATGAAATCAGAATAAACCTTACCCGTTTTAGGTCAATTAGGATTACCAAAATTATTTATATTTGCCAAATGCCAGAATAATGAGAGAGAAAGAATTTTTTAAGGCATTTTTTTACTTTCTGCCAAAGTCAAAAGTTTATATACATTTTATTAGTATTTGGTAGCATTGCCCTTAAACTGTATGACTTGGGTCAAATGTTTTGGATATCCTTCCACAAGCTTCTCACAATAGCTGGTAGGAATTTTGGCCCATTCCTCCTGACAGAACTGGTGTAACTGAGCCATGTTTGTAGGTTGCCTTGCTCACACCTGCCTTTTCAGCTTTGCCCATAAAGTTTCAATAGGATTGAGATCAGGGCTTTGTGATGGTCACTCCAAAACATTGACTTTGTTATCCTTAAGCCACTTTGTAACCAGTTTGGCAGTATGCTTCGGGTCATTGTCCATTTGAAAGACCCATTTCCGCCCGAGCTTTAACTTCCTGGCTGATGTCTTGAGATGTTGCTTCAGTATTGCCACATAATCTTCTTGTCTCATGATGCCATCTATTTTTGAAGTGCACCAGTCCCTCCTGAAGCAAAACAACCCCACAACATGATGCTGCCAGCCCCGTGTTTCACAGTTGGGATGGTGTTCTTAGGCTTCCAAGCTTCTCCCTTTTTCCTCCAAATGTAACAATGGTCATTATTGCCAAACAGTTCAATTTTAGTTTTGTCAGACCACAGGACATGTCGCCAAAAATGTAGGTCTTTGTTCCTGTGTGAATTTGCAAACATTAATCTGGCTTTTATATGTTTATTTTGGAGTAATGGCTTTATTCTGGCATTTGGCAAATATAAATAATTTTGGTAATCTTAATTGACCTAAAATGGGTAAGGTTTATTCTGATTTCATGTCAGATGTGAGAAAAACATGCATATGTGTCTTTTTATATAGTTAGTTTAAACTTCTGGTTTCAACTGTATATATATATATATATATATATATATATATATATATATATATATATATATGTGTGTTTTTAAAGATCTCTCTCTCTCTCTCTCTCTTTCTCTCTCTCTCTCATGTCTCTCTCATATATATTTATTTATTTATTTATAAAATGTTTTACCAGGAAGAATACATTGAGATTCCTCTCGTTTTCAAGTATGTCCTGGATAGTTTTCAGTAAAAGGTTACATATTTACACTAATTGTGAGACATTATATACAAACATACAGAAATATACATACTTATTAAATAATGGAATTACTTACAGTTACACACTGTTTTTAGATATAAAGAAACATTTGCTTTTAAGGATTTTAGACTGGGTGCAGATGTGATTATTTCCGGCAAATTGTTCTAGATTTTTGGAGCTCTGAAGGAGAAGGCAGATCTTCCTGCTTCTTTCTTGTATTGTGGTATATGCAGTGAGTTGTTAGTAGTGGAGTGGAGGTTATAGTTAGTATGGAGAGCTGGAGTGAGCATACTGCTTAGGTATTGTGGTAGTTTTCCAGAGAAGTGGTTGTGTACTAAGCAAGAAAGATGAAGGTCTAGATTTGAGTGTTAGCCAATTTAGTTCTTTAAGCATGTCACAATGATGGGTAGTGTAGTCACATTGGAGGATAAAGCGGCATAATGAATTATATAGAATGTCAAGTTTACTGAGGTGGATTTCTGGTGCTGGAGCATATACTATGTCACTATAGTCTATGACTGGCAGCAGCATCTGTTGTACAATACGTTTTCTCACCTGGGTACTTAAACATAATTTGTTTCTATAAAGTGTACTTATTTTGAGATAAAGTTTAGAGGTTGATTTGTCAATGTGGTGACCAAAATTGAGATTAGGGTCAAGCCACATACCAAGATATTTGTAGGAGTCTACTGGGGCCAACTTACGATTAGACTCTGTCACAATGGATAGGTGGATATTGTCGAGATTACGCAGTTTGTGCTTTGTGCCAAATATCATTGTGACTGTTTTATCTGTGTTTAAGAAAAGTTTGTTCTATGTTATCCATCTTTCCACTTTGTAGAAATCATGTTGTAATTCGGTTTCAAGTTGTGATATGCTAGAGTTTTTAGCATAGATTATGGTGTCATCTGCAAGCATGTGTACTGAAGATGATTTGCAAACCTTGGGCAGATCATTTATAAAAAGAGAAAATAGAAGAGGGCCAAGAATGGAGCCTTGGGAAACTCCACTTGTTACTTTGAGCGGACGGGAGTCATTGTTTGCAACTGACACATACTGCATTCTGTCTGATAAATAGGATCGGAACCATTTTAGAGAATTATTACCCAATCCTGAGTTATGGAGTTTGCTGATAAGAATGTTATGGTCTACTGTGTCAAAGGCCTTAGCGAAATCTAGGAAAATAGCTCCAGTGAGTTCACCATTTTCCATGCCAGTCTGGATATCATTGGTTACTTTTAGAAGAGGCGTGACTGTTGAGTGGTTTGGTCTAAACCCTGATTGAAGAGGGGTGAAGAAACTGGTCTGTTGGTAATATTTTTGTAGTTGCACATGTACACATTTCTCTATGATTTTAAATAAAGTGGGGAGAAGAGATATCGGTCTGTAATTTGATACTACATTTTTATCCCCACTTTTGTGGATAGGTACAACTCTTGCCACCTTCCAGGATTTGGGCATATACCCTGATGTCAAAGAGGCATTAATTAGAGTTGCTATCGGTTGGGCTGTGACCATAGCACTGAGCTTTAATAAAATTGTTCTCTCATATCGCTCACGCTCTCATATCTCTCTCATATCTCTCTCTCTCTCTCATATCTCTCTCTCTTTTCTCTCTCATCTCTCTCTCATCTCTCTCATATCTGTCTCTCTCACATCTCTCTCTCTCTCATATCTTTCTCTCACATCTCTTTCTCATCTCTCACTCTCTCTCATATCTCTTTCTCTCTCTCATATCTCTCTTTCTCTCTCTCTCATATCTCTCTCTCTCATATATCTCCCTCATATCTCTCTCTCTCTCTCTCTCTCATCTCTCTCGCTCTCTCTCATCTCTCATATCTCTCTCATCTCTCTCTCATCTCTCATCACTCTCTCTTATCTCTCTCTCTCATCTCTCTCTCTCATATCTCTCTCTCTCATCTTTCTCTCTCTCATATCTTTCTCTCCCATATCTCTCTCTCATATATCTTTCTCTCTCTCTCTCACATCTCTCATCTCTCTCTCTCTCTCATATCTCTCATCTCTCTCTCTCATCTCTCTCTCATATCGCTCTCCCTCATATCTGTCTTTCTCTCATCTCTCTCATCTCTCTCTCATATATCTCACTCTCATATCTCTCTCATCTCTCTCTCTCTCATGTCTCTCTCTCTCTCTCTCTTATATCTCTCTCTCTCATATCTCTCTCTCTTACACACATTTCACTGGAATTACTTAACTTTAACACATTATAAAACTACTTTAACAATTTGAAATAAAAAACGAACAACGCATTACACATTAATTTATCTTTATTTTTATTAATAAATTCATTCAATTTTTAATAAATATTTAACACAAACAATTTTTTAATTTAAACATTTTTTAAAATAAACATACTACCGAACCAGATGGTTTCCTTTTGAAAATGAGTTCAGATCATTTGAAACATTTTAAGACGTCTTTTTATTTGTCGGATATTTTTGTCGGAACAACGACAATACAATGTCGGAAACAAGACAATTTCTCTTTGAAAATATCAACCTTAAAGTGGTAAGTTAAGCTACACCCCTTTATTAGAACACTTTTGTAAAACATCGGATACTGCGGAACAAACAAACAAAAAAAAGTTCAACTTTTGAAAATTGACGGTATAAGTTGAAAACTCTTTAACAACAGTTACCGTCATTTAAACATTAGCACAACTTTTTGAACATCTCACCGTAAGTGTTTCTGGTTTCCTGTTGGCCATACCCCTAGGTGTTGCATAGGTGGAGTTATGCAAAATACCCCTTTTTGCATCCAATGGTATGTGGCTGAGTGCAACAATGTAAATGGTGATTAGCTCAGCAGGAGCATGGTGAAAAGCCAATGCCCACCCTTGTCCTCCTCAACTTTCACTTTCCCTACGATGAAAGGGAGGGGCCACCCTCTTCTCCACGGTGAAGGGGAGGGGCCACTATGTACTGCTCTGATAGCTATAAAAACACGACCCAACAGGGACATGGTGGCACCTTCCCATTGCCATAGAGAACAGGGTTGGCCCCTCTCCTTCACTACAGCTCTCCGTCCCTTTCAGCTCCTCTTTTTATCCCCCTCTCTCCCTTTTGCCACTACTCCTCCATCACCTCCTCCTCTTCCCTCCTCCCCTTCACCTCTTTGCTTCCTCCTCCCCTTTGCATCATCACCTCCTTCTACCCTTATAGAAGGAGGTGATGAGGTGAAGGGGAGGAGGAGGCAGCTTCCATCCTACCCGAACTACTGGGTAGGAGTGGGCGGGATCAGATAATGTCTCCCACATTGATGTGAATGGCTTTCCTAATCCCGCCCACTCCTACCCCATATTTTAGGGAGGGTGGAAGCAGGGGAGCCCTGTTGCTCCCCTGTGTCACCTCTATTGTTCTCCCAGCTGAATTGGCTGTGAGATCAGTATCTGGGGCATCAGAAGGGATCCTGACGCCCTGAAGCGTTAACATCACGTGCAAAGCATTGTCACAGATGGTGGTAGGATAAAAATACAGAATTTTTTCTGCATTGAAAATTATCTACATTGTGTGCATTGATAATCTCTGTTGGTAAGACTCACTGCAAGAAGCAAAGCTCCATCTAAGGCAGGGGTGGTCAATTGTTGGACCTCCAGCTGTTTGGGATGTCATCACCCCATCGTCCCCAACCAGCCATCAGCTGGTTGGGGATGATGGAAGGTGTAGTCCCCAACAGCTGGAGATCCAAAAATTGACTACCCCTGCTTTAAGGTAAGGTGACCAGATATCCTTTTAAATACAGGACCCGTATGGAAAACAAACAATGCATGGTGGCACTGGATTTAAAGGGATATCTACACTCCTTGCTCTAAGGCAGGGTGTCATGCGACTGGTTTGCTACTGGGACCACTTATGATTTGTAGAACACCTTTGACAAAATGTAAATATTGAGTTTCATGAGTATATATTTATGAAAATTGTTATTTACAATATGTTTGTTTTTCTTATTCTGATCATAAAACCTATATATAATAATATATTAATGTATTTTTATCCTTTCTTACTCCATGACAAATGATGTAAAAAATGTTAATTGTTCCCTGAAAATTCCAGACCTAGCATTAGGGCTGCCTTGGATCAAAAAAAGAAATTAGAGAACTACTGCCTTAACCCTTTGAGTGCAAAGCAATGCGTTGTGTACCCCTCTGGCACTCAAAGGGTTAAATTGAGCACTTTAGCAACCCTGAAATGACAGAGTTAAAAGAGAGGTTAAGACTGGGCAGGGCTGCATGCTGCATATATGTTTCCAACACAGCCCTGTATAAACAGTCCTCTCTAATGCTCAGTGCTGAGTTGCTTGCTATTGCTCACTCACCTTATACCAGTGATTCCCAACATGAGTCATTCGGCCACACCATGGGCCATATGTTACACTATAGGGAGGAACAAAACATTCCCATTAATTTAAATGTGTATTTTAACCCCCTAACATTCAAGGGGTTAAAATCCCCATTTAAATGAATGGGTCATTTTGGAATATTTAGTTCTCCCCTACAGCGCGAATCGTTTTCCAGTACCGGAGCAGTCAGTCTCAGCCACTTTCTATTTTGCCTAGGTCATGTGATCGCTGAAGCAGCGATCACATGTACCGGCATTGTGAATAAAAGAGGCAGTACTGCCTCTGTGTCTCAATTCTGCCTGTCTGTCCCTTATGATCAAAGTAAGGGACAGAGAAGCAGAGAGGAGACACCTAGTGGTTAAAAAAAATGCAGCAGCTGGGGTATTAACCCCCTTCACTGCTGTGCTGGAGGCTGGCTGGATGCAGGTCAGTTTTTGACCTGCCAAAATCAACTTTTGTTTTTTGGGGGTTTTTTTAAAGACACATCACTATTTTTTTTTTTTTTTTTAAAAATGTTGTTATTTAAAAAAATCAACATTTCAGTTGCCCAAATTGGAAGTTTTCTTGTTGTGCAGCCATGTAATACATTTATGGGACATTTTGGAATATTTAGTTCTCCCTTACAGCGCAAATCATTTTCCAGTACCGGAGCAGTCAGTCTCAGCCACTTTCTATTTTGCCTAGGTCATGTGATCGCTGAAGCAGCGATCACATGTACCGGCATTGTGAATAAAAGAGGCAGTACTGCCTCTGTGTCTCAATTCTGCCTGTCTGTCCCTTATGATCAAAGTAAGGGACAGAGAAGCAGAGAGGAGACACCTAGTGGTTAAAAAAAATGCAGCAGCTGGGGTATTAACCCCTTCACTTCTGTGCTGGAGGCTGGCTGGATGCAGGTCAGTTTTTGACCTGCCAAAATCAACTTTTGTTTTGGGGGTTTTTTTTTAAAGACACATCACTATTTTTTTTTTTTTTTTTTTTTAAATGTTGTTATTTAAAAAAATCAACATTTCAATTGCCCAAATTGGAAGTTTTCTTGTTGTGGAGCAATGTAATACATTTATAAACACCGCCAAATGTAATCAATAAAAAAAGTGGGAAAATAGGGTGGGAAAAAGGAACATGGGTATTTTTACCCAGGGGGACAGCGCCCACTTAAAACGGCCCATTTTGTAGGTATGACTGAACGGTCATACCTTTCATGCAGTCTCCATAAAAATTTAACCCATTGTGCCCAAATGATCCCAAGAGAAAAAAATGGTGTTTTTTTATTTTTTTTTTCTGTTTTCTTTAATTTTACTAAAATAAATGGTGGATTATCCATATAAATGTGGTATCAATAGAAAGCCCTATTTGTGTGTAAAACAGTATATCATTTTAATGGGTAAAATAAAGGACTTAGAGGGAAAACACTGTTGAACAAGGACATAGTCAAAAAGGTCAGAATTGCTCTGGTCCTTAAGTGAAATTGACTTCAGATTTTCCCGGTCCTTAAAGGGTTACATAGTAACATAGTAACATAGTAGATAAGGCTGAAAAAAGACATGAGTCCATCAAGTCCAGCCCATGCCAAAAACACCCTTGTTGATCCAGAAGAAGGCAAAAAAGCCCTCTGGAGCCATTTCCAATCTAGCCCCAAGTGTGTGTGTGTGGGGGGAATAATTCCTTCCTGACTCCAATTGGTACTCAAATAGTTCCCCGGATCAATATCCTACTTGCTTTGAAGCCATCTGTAATAATTGTCAATATTGTTCTGTGCTAGATAAGCATCCATTGCTTTTTTGAATTCAGTTGCATTATCTGCAAGCACAACATCCCGAGTCAAAGAATGCCATAGCCTTACCGCCCTTACTGTAAAGAATCCTTGCTTTTGTTTAAAGGGGATCTATCACCCCTACACATGTTGGGCTACATAGGTCGCTTATGTAGCTACTAGCTTGTGTAAGGTTTTCATTTAAAAAAAAAAAAAACATCACTATTTAGCCAACTTTTATCCATTGAATATTGCCCTGGCTGGTAAAGCTCTGTATTGCAGTCTGTCACTTTTTCTCTTGTCCCCTCCTGCTATCCAGAGTCCTCAGATGACGGAGGCTTTCTGTATGTAAGCTGTAGCTATCTCTGGACAACAAGAGAGTAGTGATGAGCGAGCACCCCAATGCTCGGATGTTCGGGTGCTCTGACCGAGCACCCCCTGAGGCTCGAGTGCTCGGCCGAGCATCCGAGCCCCATTGAAGTCAATGGGAGGACTCGAGCATTACACCAGGCACCCCCTGCTCTGATGAGGGGAGGGTGCCTGGTCCATAGGAAAAGGGCAGAAAAAGATGGAAACACTACAGAAATGGTTCAGGGACAGCATAGGGAGGATGTCTGGATGCACCTTGGACTCCAACATCGCTGCTGGGAACGATCTTTCGCCCGTAGTACGCCATTTTTACAGACTGACCATAAAACACACAAAAAGGAAAATAAAAACGACTTTAGGCGAAAAATTGTTACCAAACAATATTTGCTGTATATTTACTTGTATATCATCTGCAAATTATCCCAAAAATTTCCTTGATTTTCGGAAGTGAGGCCATGATTAAGAGGGAAACGTGCGCAGAGGCAAATTCTCCCAAAAATTTCCTTGATTTTCAGAACTGAGGCCATGATTAAGAGGGAAACGTGCGCAGAGGCAAATTCTTCCAAAAATTTCCTTGATTTTCAGAACTGAGGCCATGATTAAGAGGGAAACGTGCGCAGAGGCAAATTCTCCCAAAAATTTCCTTGATTTTCAGAACTGAGGCCATGATTAAGAGGGAAACGTGCGCTGAGCTGACCATCTAAAACATTATGGGTGAGGGTCTGCTGCAGAGCTGACCATCCTAAACATTATATGCGAAGGCCCGCTAGTGAGCTGACGCTATAAAACATTATATGAGAGGGCCCGCTAGAGAGCTGACCCAATAAAACATTATATGAGAAGGCCCGCTGGTGAGCTGACCTATATAAAAATTGTCAAACAGGGCCCGCTGGTGAGCTGGCCCTATATAAAAATTATATCACAGGGCCCGCTGGTGAGCTGGCCCTATATAAAAATTATATCCCAGGGCACGCTGGTGAGCTGGCCCTATATAAAAATTATAGTACAGGGCATATGGAAGAGGAGGAGGAGGATGAGAAGATTAAGAGTCAACCATATACCCGTTTTTTGGGTGGAAGGGGTGAATGGGAATACAGAGTATTCCCATCATTGTAAATAACATATATAAAGTGAGTTTATGTTCCCCCGGGGCTTTCCTCCAGTGGAGTGGAGAAGTCAGGGGAAATCCAGGCCTTGTTCATTTTTATAAGTGTCAACCTATCAGCATTGTCGGTGGAAAGGCGGATACGCTTATCTGTTATGATGCCACCAGCAGCACTAAATACCCGCTCAGACAGAACGCTGGCGGCAGGGCAGGCCAGCACCTCCAAGGCGTAGAGTGCCAGTTCATACCACGTGTCCAGCTTGGACACCCAGTAGTTGTAAGGCACAGAGGGATCATTGAGGACGCTGACACGGTCTGCTACGTACTCCTTCACCATCTTCCAAAACTTTTCCCTCCTTGTGACACTAGGCTGCGCATCAGGGTGAGGGTGCTGGCGGGGTGTCATGAAGGTGTCCCACGCCTTGGAGAGTGTTGCCCTGCCTTTGTCGGAACTGCTGTGTGCTCCCCTTTTCTCCCCTTCTCGGTTGGCCAAGGTAGCACGTACTCTGCCGCCAGCGTTGTCAGATGGAAAATTTTGGAGCAATTTTTCAACAAGAACCTTCTGGTATTGCAACATTTTGCTTGTCCTCTCCACCGGAGGAATGAGAGATGAGAAATTCTCTTTGTAGCGGGGGTCCAGAAGGGTGAACACCCAGTAATCCGTGTTGTCTAAAATGCGTACAACGCGTGGGTCACGGGAAAGGCAGCCTAACATAAAGTCAGCCATGTGTGCCAGAGTACCAACAGTCAAGATTTCGCTGTCCTCACCAGGAGGCTGACTCTCAATATCCTCATCCTCTTCCTCCTCTTCTGCCCACCCACGCTGAAGAGATGGAACTAAAGTTCCATGGCTACCCTCTGTAGCGGAGGCAACCGTGTCTTCCTCCTCCTCCTCCTCCTCCTCCTCCGCCTCCTCCAATTGTCGCTGAGAAGACGAAGTGAGGGTGCTCTGGCTATCACCTTGTGTAAGCTCTTCCTCCCCCATTTCCACCTCTTCCACATGCAAAGCGTCGGTTTTAATTGTGAGCAGCGAGCGTTTCAGTAGACACAGAAGTGGGATGGTTACACTGATAATAGCGTTATCGCCGCTCACCATCTGTGTCGATTCCTCAAAATTGCGTAAAACCTCGCAGAGGTCTGACATCCATTCCCACTCCTCACTTCTGATTACAGGAAGTTGAACGGAGAGGCGACGACCGTGTAACAGCTGGTACTCCACTACTGCCCTCTGCTGCTCACAAAGCCGGGCCAACATGTGGAAGGTGGAGTTCCAGCGCGTGCTCACGTCACACAGCAGCCGGTGAGCTGGCAATTGTAAGCGCTGCTGCAGCTTCAACAGGCCGGCTGAAGCTGTTGATGACTTACGGAAATGTGCACACACGCGGCGCACCTTGGTCAAGAGATCATGCACATTGGGGTAGGTTTTTAGAAATCGCTGCACCACTAAATTAAATACATGCGCTAGGCATGGTACGTGTGTGAGCTTGCCGAGCTCCAAAGCCGCCACCAAGTTACGCCCATTATCACACACAACCATGCCTGCTTGCAGGTTGAGTGGCGAGAGCCACTGCTCGGTCTGGTGACTAATCCCCTGCAACAGCTCTGAGGCCGTGTGCTGTTTGTCCCCAAGGCAGATCAGCTTCAGCACGGCCTGTTGACGCTTCCCCACTGCAGTGCTACACTGCTTCCAGCTACTGGCTGATGGGGGAGTGGCGGTGTGTGTAGAGAATTCGGAGGTGGAAACGGAGGAGGAGGAGCCAATAACGTAGGTGCTGGTGGAAACCCTGATGGAGGTAGGGCCCGCAATCCTCGGCGTGGGTAGCACCCGTGCCATCCCAGGGTCCGAGTCGCTCCCAGCCTCCACGACATTCACCCAGTGTGCCGTCAGGGAAATGTAGCGTCCCTGGCCACAAGCACTTGTCCATGTGTCAGTCGTTAAGTGGACCTTCCCAGTAACTGCGTTGGTCAGGGCACGGGTGATGTTACGGGACACATGGTGGTGTAATGCGGGGATGGCACACCGGGAAAAGTAGTGGCGGCTGGGGACCGCGTACCGAGGGACAGCTGCTGCCATCAGGCTGCGGAAGGACTCAGTGTCCACAAGCCTAAATGGCAGCATTTCGATGGCCAGTAATTTTGAAAGGTGTGAGGTTAGTGCTATGGCCTGTGGGTGGGTGGCTGGGTACTTTCTCTTGCGCTCAAATGCCTGGGGTAACGACATTTGGACGCTGTGCTGGGACAGGGAAGTGGATGTGGTCGCTGATGGTGCTTCAGATGCTACAGGTGCAGGGCGGGAGGTATGCGGGCCTGCGCCTTCGACAGGCGATTGGCCGGCACCGAAAACAGGGGAAGAGGAGGCAGTGGTGTGGCCTGCAGACACAGGTGGGCGATCCAGGCGTTCCTCCCACTTACTACGGTGCTTGGATGCCATATGTCGGATCATGCTGGTGGTGGTGAGGTTTCTAGTGTTCATGCCTCGGCTCATTCTGGTGTGGCACAGGTTGCAAACTACAATTCTTTTGTCGTCCGCACTTTCCTTAAAAAAACGCCATACCGCGGAACACCTACCCTTTGGCAAGGTAGATTTACGCAAGGGGGTGCTCCGTGGAACATTTGCGGGCCGGTTTGGTGCGGTCCGCCTTCTTTCTGTAGCCACACCACTGCCTCTTCCAGCCTGTTGCGGTGCTGCAGATGGCTCACCCTCAGGACTGCTGTCATCGCTCGGCTCTACACCTTCCCAGGTGGGGTCAGTCACCTCATCGTCCACCAAGTCCTCCTCCACTTCCTCACTCTGATCATCCTCCTCAAGTCTTGATCCCACCACATACTCAGTCATTGACAACTGTATAACATTCTCCTCAACAAGGTCTTGAGACGGAAATAGTGGTTGATTTAATGGCAACTGTGTCTCATCATCATCATCATCATCATCCACTACTTCCTTTGACCTTAAATGCCGTTCACATCTGTCATCTTCTTGTGATTGGGTAGCCTCTAGAGGTTGTGAATCAGGGCACAAGATGTCATGTTCCTCTGCAAGCGTGCTTGGAGAGAGGGTCAAATGAAGGATTGGTGATGAGACGAGCTCATCACTATATCCCAGTGTGGGATCACTTCTTTGACCAGACCGTGTATGGTGGGAGGAAGGATGATCAGAGTGAGGATTATGTTGACCAGACTCTTGGCTACTGAGAGTGGACTTGGTGGAAGACAGGGTGGTGCTTAACCGACTGGAAGCAGTATCAGCTGTCATCCAACCGACCACCTGTTCGCAGTGGTCGGACCTCGAGAGTGATGTCCTGCGACGCCCTGTGAAATCAGACATGAAGCTAGGTATGGTGGATGTCTTTCTTTCTTGTGCTCTGGCACCAGGCACAGTTTCTCCGCGTCCTGACCCGCGCCCTGAACTTTCAGGATCACGTCCACTTCCCCGTCCCTTTTTACCCGCCTTCTTCATCTTACACAGAATATGTGACTTTAATATTTGAGTTTGAAAACTTAACAGTATTTCTTATAATTCTGCAACTGTACAGAGTACACAGAATAGGCTGTTAAACGGCGTTGAAACACACTGAATGGAATATGTGACTTTAATATTTGAGTTTGAAAACTTAACAGTATTTCTTATTATTCTGCAACTCTGCAGAGTACACAGAATAGGCTGTTAAACGGCGTTGAAACACACTGAATGGAATATGTGACTTTAATATTTGAGTTTGAAAACTTAACAGTATTTCTTATAATTCTGCAACTGTACAGAGTACACAGAATAGGCTGTTAAACGGCGTTGAAACACACTGAATGGAATATGTGACTTTAATATTTGAGTTTGAAAACTTAACAGTATTTCTTATAATTCTGCAACTGTACAGAGTACACAGAATAGGCTGTTAAACGGCGGTGAAAGACACTGAATGGAATATGTGACTTTAATATTTGAGTTTGAAAACTTAACAGTATTTCTTATAATTCTGCAACTCTGCAGAGTACACAGAATAGGCTGTTAAACGGCGTTGAAACACACTGAATGGAATATGTGACTTTAATATTTGAGTTTGAAAACTTAACAGTATTTCTTATAATTCTGCAACTGTACAGAGTACACAGAATAGGCTGTTAAACGGCGGTGAAAGACACTGAATGGAATATGTGACTTTAATATTTGAGTTTGAAAACTTAACAGTATTTCTTATTATTCTGCAACTGTACAGAGTACACAGAATAGGCTGTTAAACGGCGTTGAAACACACTGAATGGAATATGTGACTTTAATATTTGAGTTTGAAAACTTAACAGTATTTCTTATTATTCTGCAACTGTACAGAGTACACAGAATAGGCTGTTAAACGGCGTTGAAACACACTGAATGGAATATGTGACTTTAATATTTGAGTTTGAAAACTTAACAGTATTTCTTATAATTCTGCAACTGTACAGAGTACACAGAATAGGCTGTTAAACGGCGGTGAAAGACACTGAATGGAATATGTGACTTTAATATTTGAGTTTGAAAACTTAACAGTATTTCTTATTATTCTGCAACTGTACAGAGTACACAGAATAGGCTGTTAAACGGCGTTGAAACACACTGAATGGAATATGTGACTTTAATATTTGAGTTTGAAAACTTAACAGTATTTCTTATAATTCTGCAACTGTACAGAGTACACAGAATAGGCTGTTAAACGGCGGTGAAAGACACTGAATGGAATATGTGACTTTAATATTTGAGTTTGAAAACTTAACAGTATTTCTTATTATTCTGCAACTCTGCAGAGTACACAGAAAAGGCTGCTAAACTGCGGTGAAATACACTGAATGGAATATGTGACTTTGATATTTTAGTTTGAAGACTTAACAGTATTTCTTCCTATTCTGCAACTCTGCACAGTACACAGAATGTGCTGCTACACTGCGGCGAAGCACACTGAATGGAATATGTGACTTTGATATTTTAGTTTGAAGACTTAACAGTATTTCTTCCTATTCTGCAACTCTGCACAGTACACAGAATGTGCTGCTAAACTGCGGCGAAGCACACTGAATGGAATATGTGACTTTGATATTTTAGTTTGAAGACTTAACAGTATTTCTTCCTATTCTGCAACTCTGCACAGTACACAGAATGTGCTGCTACACTGCGGCGAAGCACACTGAATGGAATATGTGACTTTGATATTTTAGTTTGAAGACTTAACAGTATTTCTTCCTATTCTGCAACTCTGCACAGTACTCAGAATGTGCTGCTAAACTGCGGCGACGCACACTGAATGGAATACGTGACTTTGATATTTTAGTTTGAAGACTTAACAGAATGTGCTCTAATCTGCAACTTTGCACACTAAACAGAATGTGCTCTAATCTGCAACTTTGCACACTAAACAGAATGTGCTCTAATCTGCAACTTTGCACACTAAACAGAATGTGCTCTAATCTGCAACTGTGCACACTAAACAGAATGTGCTCTAATCTGCAACTTTGCACACTAAACAGAATATATATATTTTTTTTTTTTTTTTTTTGTTTTTTTCCCCCCACACCAAATAACCTGCTGCCCCCACACACAGTAGTCCTAAAAAGGACTTTTGGTTCTTTTTTTTTCACAATTTTTGTTTTTTTCCTCCCTACACTGCCTTTCCCTTCCTATCCTCAGCTCTCCCTGGCTCAGACTGAGCCGAACTCGATGGTCAGGTGCTATACAGCACCTGACCACGGGTTCTGGCCAGCCAATCAGTGTAATGCCAGCAGCCAACATGGCTGCTGGCATTACACCGATGTCAGAGCCTCCCTGCACGTTTATTGGCTGCGCAGCAGGCGCAAAACGTGCGGGGAGGAGACCCGAACATGGCGGGCGAGCACATGCGGTACTCGTACGAGTACCGCCATGTGCCGAGCAGAGCGATGCTCGAGCCGATCCGAGCATCGGCCGAGCATGCTCGCTCAACACTACAAGAGAGCTTCAGCGTACAGGCAGAAAGCCTCAGTCATCGGAGGAGGCTAGATCGAGGGAGGGGAGCAGAGGAAGAGTGACAGATTGAGAGTAAAGAGTTGTACCAGCAGCCTGTCCGGAAGTAGGGCCAGAGCAATATTCAGTGGATTAAAGTCACCTAAATACAATGTTTTTATAAAAATGAAAATCTTACCCCAGCTAGTCGCTACATAAACAATCTATATAGCCCAACGTGTAGGGGTGATAGATCTCCTATAATCACAGCTGGGTAACTAGAGGCTCAGCCATTGTGACAGATCTACCTATGCTTAATTCAATATATCCTGAATATCTGACCTGTTGGTGCATCCTGGGGACTTGGAATTAACCCTTTCTGTGCCAGAGGGGTTTGCAATGCATTGCATACCCCTCTGACACTGAAAGGGTTAAGAATCAAAGCTTTTGAGAGAACATTGATTTCTAAATTGTTACAACTGAAAAACAAAATAAAAAAAAAAAATCCACTGATTTAAATTGGACTTTTAACCCCTTGAATGTTTGGCAATGAGTTGGAGACGTCACTAGCATTCAAGAGGTTAAACGCCCCAATTCATTCAATATGAATTGTCCGGTATTGTGCTGTTGGTTTCCCTTGGTTCTTAGTACATCAGCCTCACTGTGAGTATGGATCGTAATGCACATATAGATTTATAGCATATGACATAAAACATTTGTAAATTGCCCTTTTAGCAACAACCTTCACTGGAATAATATGATTTAGCTGTACTTTTTAGGTTCAACAACTCCACAACTGTAAATGTGGCCTTACTGAGTTTCTATTCGCAGGTGGAACATCTGTTTATGTTGGCAGCATGTTCAATACAACTAGCTTCCAAAATTCTGCTCCATATTAAACATCCTGAACCAGCTGCAATGGTGTCATTTCTGACTTTTGTGCCACCATCACCAGAGCCTCGTTTATACATACCCCACCTAGTGTTCACAGAGGAATTAAGAGAGAGTTGATATATTACAGAGGTGGCAATAGGCAGCCCTAAAGTGACCACATATCCTTTAATGCGGGATCTCTCTAAAAAAACACACACTGCAGGGTTGCATTGATTTATGCAGGGGTAGCTCTGAGTTTTTTGGGGCCTTAAGTGAAAAATTCATATGGGGCCTCCCATTGCTCCTGCACCATTATTTCTAATAAGATATTGACATCTGATTTTGTTTACAATGTGGCAACGATACTGTATATGCACTGTGGGGCCCTCTGACCAAGTGCAGGTCCTAAACAGCCACTTATTCTGCTTATATTGTAGCTCCACCACTGGATTCATGTGCAGTCCTACATAATGACATTTTCATCTGTTCCTGATTTAAAGGGATATGCGGTCCCTGAGAGACTTCACCTGGCTCCTCCCTATCTCCTTGTATGTACTCTGTTTAAGTTAGAAGAGCTAACATCTCTCTACTAAATCACACAATGACATACCCTTTTTTCATCCCCAAAAGCATATCCTCTATACACCTTAACCATTGAAATAACCCTTTACTGCGGGATATTGCAGTGATGAACTGAATCCTATGCAGTCCTGGAGAATAAGTTTCCTGCATTTAAAAAATAAATAGGCATTTTACCTTAATCCCTTTGGGACTAGAGAGATATTCAATGTGTTGAAGACCTCCCTAGAATCCAAAGGGTTGATCTGTTTGTTTTTTCAGCCACTATTTATACTACGATGTGCATCCCTTTGGAGAATTTGGGGTTAATCTGGCTGCTGACCAATGATATGTTTCAGGAGTGGTCAAACCTTTAAGACAGAGCCTCTATTTTTATTCGCAAAACAATATGGGCTTCCTGCACGTGTGTGGGGGTGGGGGTGTATAACCTTGTGGGGGTTTCCCTGGTGGGGGCAAACCTACAGATTTGTTGGCCCTGATCTATTGCATGATAAATGTTAATCAATACAGATAAGTGACTGAAGGAATTTACAGTAAATTACAGGTCAATATCTGTAGTACTGAAATCTCTAAGAGTTCTTAACAAACAAATCATTCTAAGATCCCTTTTGCACAGTAGTTCTGTGGTAGTGACATTGCCCAAAGGGAAAGTTCTGATTCAGGATTATGGTACCTTTAACAGGGGAATCTTGAACATCATTTTAATTCATCAATGTCCATCATGCTGATACTTTACTGTGTTCATACAGGAATGTAATAAAGTTGCAGTAAGGAAGGTCTACATGGTGGTCTATGGGACCACCAGCAGGCCTTTCACATGAGCTGTGATATTGCTTGAGATGCTTATCACAACTTCCTAAGAATGGCCAATCCACGTGGGCACCAGGCAGTAATATCGGGGGCAGCCATGTGAGCTTACCATCAGACATGCCTCATCTCCACCTGTATAGATGATAAAGAGCAGCAAAAGGTAGGGTAAAAAAATATGGACATCAGAACTGTAGTGGGGGGCTGCTACTCTTGTGTTACCCATGAGAAAGAGAACCAAGGCTGCTTTTTTGCCTTAAATAGGATGAATTAGTTCAGTGAAAAATAAAGTACAGTTATCAAAACAAAATACGGGTGGCACAAATACTGAAACAGAACCTGGGTACAGAGACCCCAAAATAATAAAAATATGATATATATAAAGATATATTACATATTCTATGAATATATATATATATATATATATATATATATATATATATATATAAATATATAAATGAATATATGAATATATATATAGCCAGAAAAACCTTTGAACAAAGGTCACAAAGTCACATTAAAAATCTACATAAAAACATGAAAGGAATAGGGCTGGATTCTATTACAGGTCCTAATTTTATCACTGCTTTTATCTCCAGTTTTCCCCATATACTTCAATAGGAAAGTGTTTGATAAAACTGGCGTTAAAATTTAGCACCTACAATAGAATCTAGCCCATAGTCTATAAAAAATTAAAAAAAAACAAAAAAAAAAAACGCTCAGATCGACCCAAGTCCAAGAATGATCATATATGAATCCAATATGTATAGGAATGGGAATTAAATTAAGCTGATGAAGATGAGTCATTTTTATATGATTACCAAATCCACCCCACAAGTAAGTGATCTTCATGGTGCTAATCAGAGGAAAGGCCTTATGTACCTTTAAATGAGGAATCTTCAAGTACAATCACTAGACAGACGGGACAAAAAAAGAATGAAACAAGCCTCTAAGTGTAGAATGTATTGCAACAAATAAATAAGAATAAGTCAAAAACAGTCACATATGCCCTTCTTTGGCTTTTTGCATATCAAGGTCCTGGCTCTGGATAGCCAAAATACTGTGACCTCCTTTACCTGTTTTTTCTTTTTTTACAGTTATAACTGAGTTTTCCATGGGTCTGTTGTCTCCTTCTTCCCATTGTTCTTTGTTAGCTGAACTGTCAGCATTGTAGAACACTTATACAAGCCCTTGAGCAGTTCAGAGGAATGCTTGAAACTCCGTCTTTTACAGAATAGGACAAGGTGAAAGAATTCTTACAGGGGGCATGGGGCAGGACCACACATAACTGAGTGTTTGTATAACTGAAAAGTAATCTGTACGTGTATTCGTGGACTGCTGTTCGCTTTCTCATGTGTTACAAAAGCCCAGGCAAGCACAGCTTAGAGACTTTATGCAATCTGCCCCATTATAATAATAGCCATCTAATTACATATGTATTAGCAACAATGCAAGGAATAATCAAAATAATACGAAAACAATTAAAAAAAAAAATTAACATAAAATTGGCAAACAAAAAACCCAAAAGATAAATTATACAAAATTGATAAATATTGATTTTGTCACATAAACCAGTTCAATATCATGAGGAATATCCATACCTCAAAAAAGATGAGAATAACATCTTCACAGTGCTAGGAGACATAAAAAGGTAAAATTATATGAAAAATGAAAACTATTTAAAACAAAAGAAAGAGCAATCCCAATGCTGAGAAGATCCAGTTCCCAGATTCCGCAAAGTAGCCCAGGTACACAATGTTACAATCACGAAATGTCTTATATTAATTTCTATATAGTATAATAATTTATAGTATAATATAATTTAAGCACCTCTCTGTTACTCAAATACCAAACTAAACCAAGATAACTAATGAATGGAACACATGGAAAGGAACTGGTACAGAATATTTATTAACAAAATTACTTTTTATAAGAAGGCTGCTAAATCTTTATCTATATTAAGCTAACTGGGGGCAAAACTTCCTAATTTATGTATCCAAAATGTCTCTCTCTTTCTTAATTTTAATAATATATTACCTCCTATGATAACACTTTTTATTACTTCACTAGTGTAAAAGCCCGTGTATATGGGCAAAGGGCCGGGTAATGTTAAGAGGCCGCTACCTCACTGCTCCATGCAATGCAGTCTTGCATCGCCTCACTCACGAGATGCAATCATGCGCAGTAGAGACCGCCCCAACATGGGCACAGCACATGACTGCATCGTGACAAACATCTTAGTGAATTATTATATAGGATTAGCTTGGGATATAGATCCAGTTCGGTCTTCATTATGTTTTTCTAAGATGTGTTTTGATACACAGTAAGTCTTTTTTAATATTTTTTATATGTTTACTGCATCTAGTTTTGACCTTTCCTTTAGTTCTGCCTACATAATAAAAGTTACATGTACAGGTAATGAACTACACAACATATCTGCTATTGTATTTAAAGTCCATGACTTTACATTCTTTACCTGTACATACTGATAAAAAATATAAATTTTATTTTGTGGCATACAGTTACAAATGCTACAATTGTTCCTATCCCATTGTAAGTACCATGATTAATCTTTAACCAGATGGTGGTCACATTATTATGAAATGTATAACTGATGCCTGTTAGAGCTGTTGATGGTTTTTGAAGTTTTTGTGTCTCCTAAAAACTCTTCTAGGTTTTTTACTTATTTCTTGTTCTGCATAAGAATAAGCCAATGTTTTTATATCATTTTCTTGAAGTCCCCTGTGCTCTTTTTATAAGTGGTGGTAAAATATGATCGCATCTGTACCTTGTTTCATCTTATCTTTATAGAATCACAATTGCTTAGCCTTAGTCATTGCTGACTCAACCACAGATGGGCCTTATTCTTTCTCTAGAAAGTTATTAGACATAATAGTAACTTCAAGTTCAGGGCCCTCTATTTTAGAACATTTTCTACTCAATCTCAACATTTGGTCCTGTGGAATATTCTTAATCCAACCTTTGTAGTGTCCACCTTTCACATGCAGGTAGCCATTACTATCTACCTGCTTGCAAAAATTCTTGGACACCACTAATCCATTCTTTTTGGACAGTATAACATCTAGTTATTCAACAGACTTAGATTGAAAATTAATGGTAAAATTAAGTTTCATGTCGTTAGTAATATATGTGGTAAAATATTTTAAAACTATTTTCAGATCCTTCTCAAATAAATATTAAAATCATTGTTGTATCTTTTTTACCAGATGATCTGATCATTGAAAGGGTTAATTCAGTGCCAGAGGAAATTCTCTTCCCAGGCACCCATGTAAATATTAGCACATGAGAGGGCAAATGTTGAACCCATCGCTATACCCCTCATCTGTAGGTAGTACTTCCCTTCAAGCAAAAATAATTATGTGAAAGAATAAATTCTATTCCCTGAACAACAAATGTTCTCTGTATTTTGGGCAGTATACCCACAGAATCAAGTGCCTGTTTCATACCCCGAACACCTGTATCATGCAGTATCCTATATAATAATTTGCTAGAATGCTTGTCAGAAGCCGTCATGTACAGCAGAGACTGCACGAACGCACAGAATGCTGGGAGTTCTGTGCTGGGAGCATTCAGTGCGGAATGCTGGGAGTTCTGTGCTGGAAGTATTCTGTGCTTTCAGGCAGTCTCTACAGTGCATGACTGTGTTGGCGGCAGAATGCAGAGCAGAACCGCCTCTTAACCCTTTGAGTGCCAGAGGGGTACGCAACGCATTGCTTTGCAATGCGTTGCGTACCCCTCTGGCACTCAAAGGGTTAACATCACCAGGCCTTTGGCCCGTTTACACAGGCTTTTACACTAGTATTTGTATATAAAGCCTGAACAACACCAAGTTGCCCACGCATACCCCTCTTTCCATTCAATAGCTGACATAATCTACAGCAGGTGACTAGTATCTTTAGGGTAGGTAGGAAGATAATTTGTGAAAGACTATATAAATATATCTACGTATTCCGAAAATCTAGTTGCCAAAGAATCAATAATCTGAAATGATGGGTCACCCCGGTGGATCTTGAGTAAATTATAGAATATCAGAATATGTGGAGAATGCAGAAACAGGTAATTTCTCTCTTCCCTATCCAAGATATCATCCCTGAAACCTTCCAGTAATAATTCTTGTAAATGCCACATCATTTTCCATGGAATCCCCTTTGAGGAGGTTATAAGTGGTGAGTTCTTTTAAAAGGCAATGTGTTTACTTGATATTATCTCTGTAATTTTGTATGCAAATCTCTCCTCTCTTATCAGCACTTCTGACTACAATACTGGTATATTTTTCCAAAGCTTTGAGGTCCTCCTTTTGTTGCGGAGTCATATTATTTTGGGAGGACTTTAAAGGTCATTCTCTAAGTCCTTTGTCAGTAGTTGACTAGTTCATTTAATGTATCCACCTGGGATTGATTAGGGAAGAAAGAAGATTTTTGTTTGAGGTCACTGTGAATAGCGTCGCTCACATTTGGATATTCCTTGTCTTTGTCTAACATTTCCAGGTGTTTAGTTAGATCGTGCATAGTGTATGAAATGTTATTACCACTTACCTATGTAACTTTTTTGTGCAAAGTGTCTTTTAAGAGTGAAAGATCTAATATATTTTTGGACATCTATAAACAGCTGAAATTTCTGAAGACCTTTTCACAACCAGGTAGATAGTAATGGCTACCTGCATGCGAAAAGTGGACATCACAATTGTTGGATTAACAATATTCCACAGTGCCAAATGTTGAAATCATAGAGAAAATGTTCTAAGATAGAGGGTTTGAATTTGAAGCCACTGTTATATCTAATAAATTCCTAGAGAAAGGATATGGCCCAAGGGTAGTTGAGTCAGCAATGAATAAGGCTAGAGAACAAGACAGAAAGCAATTTTTAAAAAGATGAGATCAGGTGCAGATACAACACAAAAAGTGGGACCATATTTTACCACCATTTATAATGAGAGCGCAGGGGACATTAAGAAAATTAAGAAGCATTGAGCTACTCTTATGTAAAACAATGTTCTCTGTAAAGAAATAAGTTAGATATGATAGTTTTTAGGAGAAATAAAAAACATAAAAAATCAAACAGCTTCTACAGACATCAGTTATACATTTCAGAATATTGTGACGACCACCATCTGGTTAAAGTGAAATCCTGGTACTTACAAATGGGATAGTAACAATTGTAGCAGAAAGCAATTGTTAATCTATAAAGAAAAGATGAGATCAGGTACAGATAGAACACAAAAAATTGGGGACCACTTATAATGAGAGCACAGGTTATATTAAGAAAATTATTATTATGAAAAAGCATTGGCCTATTCTTATGCAAGACAAAAAGCAAATAGCTCCCATAGACATCAGTTATACATTTTGGAATAAGTGTCCCTCTTGAGGAGGGACAGTCCCCTTTTTAGATCTAAATCCCTCTGTCCCTCTTTCCCACCCTTATGTCCCTTTTTAGGAGATCATATTGCTTGGTGTGTATATAAGTGTATCACATTGCTCTACAGCAAATTAACTGACATTATTGTTTGTTTAAACGTCTGTATATGTGTTTATAAATTAGTCTGAGTAAATAAAATACTTTGGTCTTGTTATAAGTCATTTATTAGGTTACTCAAGGAGGTGTCAATAGGTCATGAAATAGCCTAAAAATTCCTGTTAATGCCCCACCCATCATCCACGCCCCCAGCAACACCCCCTAAAACACAAGTGTCCCTCTTTGGCAATTTGAAATGTTGGGAGGTATGATAATGTGACCAGCATCTGGTTACAAATAAATCCTGGCACTTACAAATATAGTAGTAACAATTGCAGCATTTGTAACTGTATGCCCAAAAAATAAAATGTATAGTTTCTCATCTACATGTACAGGTAAGAGTATAGTCATGGACTGCAATAGCAGTTATGTTATATATCTCATTACCTGTACATATAACTTTCAATATGTAGGCAGAACTACAAGAAACTAGATGCAGTAAACATATAAAAAATATTTAAAAAGGCTTACTGACAGTGTATCCAAACACTTATTTAGAAAAACATGATAAAAACCCATCTAGGACTATGGGAGGGTGCAGGAAACAAGCGTAATCACTATTTCCAGTGTGAAAACCACTAGAGAATAAGTTTGCTCATAATCCATAAAAAACAGGAAGGCTCTCTTATCTATATATACCGTAAAATCTCGGGTATAATACGCACAATTTTACCCTACTTCACCTTTTGTGAAGTGGGGGGGGTGTACTATACTTGAGAGTTTTTTATTTTAAAAAAAATTAAGCCGGCCAGAACCCTTCCCTCCCTCCCCTGGCGCTATCTGATTCTAAAATGCCACTTACTTTCTTAAAAAGACAAGTCCCCGCATTTTCAACATTATCAGGAAACATGTAAACGATGTGAATCTTCCCCTGCGGGCGTTATGCTTGCATTCGCCACCCAATTCCTTCAATTGGCTTTCAGGACCTACTGGCTCCAGCCAATGGTAATGCCCTGTGAGAATCTGAAGGTCCTCACAGAGCAGTACCATAGCCGGAAGGAAGCGGGCGGCGAATGGAAGAGTGCCGCCTGCAGGGGAAGATTCACATCTTCCTGATAATGTGGAAAATGCGGGGGCTTGTCTTTTGAAGAAAGTAAGTGGCATTTTAGAATCGGATAGCGCCAGGGGAGTGAGGGAAGGGTTCTGGTTGGCTTAATTTTTTTTTCATAAGAGGGGAAAACAAGGGAGCGTATTACACATAGGCACTCTTGTTTTCCCCTAAAATCTTGGGTATAATATACACCTGCGTATTATACACAGGTGCGTATTATACCTGAGACTTTACAGTAAGTGTACACAAATTATCAGACATCCAAGTAATTACTCACTTTTTGGTGACACACCAGTTGGAATCAAGACAACCAGTAAGGCAACAGGCGAAACACCTGCCCCTGAACAGGAATCTCCACAAAATCACAGAAATCCAAAAGAGATAGAAGTAGTAATGATGAGTGAAATACAAAATAAATTACAATGTTCCTTTAATAAAAAACACAGAGAAATAAAATATAACCTGCATATGTAACACCTCTTTTCTTTCTCTTCTTTAGAGGTGTATGTTTGTAGTGAGCTGCTGTGAAGAAGCTGTGTGGCAGGCAGTATAAGATGCCCCACGTGCATTTATAGCCAGTTTTAATTTGCCTTTTAACCCTTTGAGTGCCAGAGGAGTACGCAATGCATTGCTTTGCAATGCGTTGCGTACCCCTCTGGCAATCAAAGGGTTAATATTGTGAGCCCCCCTTTTTTCACGTACCTTTGATTCTGGATTGGATTTTACATATTAACTCTATGAGCACCTCCTGTGTCTTTTTTCCATGTTTGCTCATGATTTTGTTGAATTGCACATGAAAAATCAAGATTACGAACAGCTGCGCACATTTTGTTTTGTGGGTCAGGATTAGTAAATCTGAGTGGAATAGCGAATGCTCCTAGTGCAGGAAGTTCTATTATGAACAAGTTTATACGTTTGTGAAGTGCTGTTGTAAGAGCTCATTTTTTTATGCTCAATTCAACAAGTTTCGGTATATGGCTTCCTGGATTAGAACATTCTCAATTTCTATCTGTGCAGGTAAAATGCCTTCAGCACGTGTGCACATTTCTTGCTTTCCGCCCTATATTCCAAGCTATTGAAGTAATTAAAGGTGAAAGCAGAGGTGGTAATAACGTATTAAAATTAAGGCATTCTGGATACACAAATTAGGACATCTAGCCTCTTATGAGATGAACCATTTTTGTGCCAGAGAGGTGTCTATGCATTGTAGCACAATGCATTGGATGCCTTTCTGGCACGCAAAGGGTTAATACATATATAGATTTAGCAGCCTTTATATAATTATTTTTGCTAAGCATTCTGCATTGGTTTCTTTCCATCTGTTCTATTCAGTTGTGATAGGCTAATGGGTTTAGTTGGATATCTGAGAAACATAGAGGTGCTTAAGTAATCTAAATGTGTTTGATTACATAGAAATTAATATAAGACATTTGGTGATTGTAACATTGTGTGTCTAGGTTCTTTTGCCGACTGTCTGGGGAATTGGATTTTCTCAGTGCCAGGATTTCTTTCTTCTGTTTTAAATAGTTTTCGTTTTTCATATAATTTTATCTTTCTATGGTTCATTTGAAGGTTTTAGTTTCATCTTTTTTGAGGTATGGCTATTCTACATTATACTTAAAGGGTTACTGTAGAAAAAATCTATATTTATCAATAGTATACTTGAACTTTTGGTTTTCTTTTTTTTATGCCAATTTAACATTCATGATGCAAGTCCCTGTTTTTTAAATTCTTTTCATTTTAATAATTCATTGTATTGCTGCTAATATGTATGCAATTTCATGGTGAGTACACAATGAGGCAGAATGTATAAAGATGATATGGTGCACTTTCTTGGGCTTTTGAAATTTACGAGGAAGTGAACAGAAGTCCGTAGTTACTTTTCCTTAAAGGGATAGTAATACTTTGATAAAAGTATCTTTAATGCTGTATGTATTAAAAAACATACAGTCCTATCTCTCAAACCTCTATGGTTTGAGAGATATAAGCTTTCAAAGTTCCCCTTTCCCTTCCCTTGCACTTATGTCAGCTTTCCGTGTTAGAAAAGGAGATACCGTTCAACAGAACATCCTGCGCTGTTCAGAAGAGCCGTAATCATGCTAGTTAGGCAGAAATACTTCATTTGTATGGTCTACAACGTGTGCTTGCAAATCAGACACTCCATTATGTGACTTTAACTCCTGCCTCCTCCCCAGCCAAGTCAAACCCTGCCCCACACATCCCATTGGATGGATGCTGGCAGCAAGCCTGCATAGGGAGTATGGTGCCACCAATCCAGAAACCTTGTCTGGGGCAATCAAAACTGGGCTAGCTTAGTCTCCAGTTCCTCCTCCTCCAATGTTCCAGGGATCCCAACACCATAGCAGTCTCAATAGGGTGATTCAGAAGGAATATTCTGCATCATGCACTGTGTTCAATTCACAGTCAGTGACACACCTCTTCACAGAATGCCTATTTAAAGTGTAGACTACCCAGTAAAAAAGTGCATGCATTCTAATGCTTAAAGGGATAGTAATGTTTCATAATAAAAGCAACTCTAATTAATCATCATAGTATTTGGACTTTGGAGAGTGTTATTTCAATTCTGTCAGAGTTGGAGTTCAAGAGTAATTCAATGACAAAGTATCCCCCTCCCGCCCCTTTTACTGATGTAACACTGCTCAGCCAGAGCAGAAGGGAGGTGCCCAGGTACATTGCAGAGAGGGACAATCTTCAATTAAGATAAGGGAAAAACCTGAAAAACTTGTCAAGGGGGGCAGGGCTTCCATTGTTATCATAGGAAGAAGATTATCCCGTGCTGTTATCTGTCTGGTCTATGGACTGCATTCCACATCTGAGAAGAGATGGCTTACACTAGGTAAAAGGGGCGGGAGGGGGAAACTTTGCTTGTGAATATCTCATAAACCATAAAGGTTTGAGAGATAAGACTTATATCGTTCTTCATGTTTTTTTAATGCCTACAAAATAAAATAAAGATAAAACGAAGTATTACTATCCCTTTAAAACTGTGGTAATTTGCTGGATGTTTTACACTTGAACTGTTTTTCCAGAAGCATTTTATATTTTAACTAGGCTATGAAATAACTGTTTTTTTTTTCTATCAATAACTAGTTAAAGCGTGTCATTTACTGGGTGTTTTATACTTGATTATTTTTGCTTAATGTGTATTTTAAAGTAGGTATTTTATAGAATAGTTGGTGATTCTATGAAGTAAATAGTTAAAGCGTGTAACTTTTCTAGGCAGTTTACACTTTCATTAACCCTTTGAGTGCCAAAGAGGTAGCCAACCTTTCTGGCACTCAAAGGGTTAACTGAAGTCATTTGTTTTATAGAATAACTAGTTGAAGTGAGGAATAAGCCACCACGGTCTACAAGGTAACTAATATATCTTAATTATTCTATGAAATAATTAGAGTGTAGAGTAATCCCATATTCTACACTTTAAATAAAATGGCTTATTCTATTAAATAATCAGTTCAACTGTGAAATGGCTGCTCCATTTCAACTACTAATTTACTTATTTCATGAAATAATTAGTTATTCCATGAAATAACAAATTTCATTCTTTAACTGTAACAGATGCATTACTCCATTTCTGATTATAATGCATGATCAGATCAGAGTTAAATAAAACACAACCCAGTAAAATGCATTCTTCAGCCATATTTGCAGCATCCCAATCAAAGATTATGATCTCACCCTTTTGATGGTTGCCAACTAGAGGGCGACATTTCAATAGGATACCTCAGAGATGTAACACACGCACACTTCCTCCTAAACACATATAAACAAGCTATCAGTCCTATGTTGATGGATGAGTCTGCCATGCAATGCACAGAGAGGCATCCATTAGTAAATGTGTTACTATAGCAGGGGACTCTTGGAACTGTATGGTTAGGTGTCACTGTATCCAGCTCTTGGGAAAGCCTTCACTTTATGTTATTTTATTTATTTTAACCATGTTCTTCAATCCACAAACAGGTGCAATTGCTTCTTCATTTTGTTTTATTTATCTGCTTTGCTTAATGTGAATATTTATGAACACTCATAAAGAGAGCTTCTAATTGTGACTTCTAATAAATAAAATTAAATGTAAGACAAGAAAAAAATGCTATTTGCTGTAGAAGTGTCAGTTTTAGAAAACACGTTCATGAATGTTAACCCTTTGAGGGCCAGAGGTTTATGCAACGCATTGCTTTGCAATGCGTTTCATACCCCTCTGGCCCTCATAGGGTTAAGGACCTGACACAGGGGCATATCTACAGAAGGTGCAGCTGTGATGGGACCCAGCACCAGTCTTTTCACTAGTGTCCAATAGGTTCTAGTTATGTATTTGTGAAAATATTTTTGTGTTATGGGCTCAAAAATGTTTTGCACGAGGGCCTCCATTGACCTAAGAGATGTGCGATGCATTACAAAGTACACCCCCTCTGGTCCTTAACCATCTGAGTGCCTGGAAGTTATACAACTCATTGCAATGAAGGACCATGCATGGGAACATAAATAGGTTATTGCAGAAAAGAGGCGCTCCTAGTGTAATATTGTCAGTCAGATCAATGACACCATAACCCTTCACCATTGAAAATGTACTCACAATTCTATTGTTCAGTAAAACACATATGTGTATAGTACAAAGCAAGGAGGAGGGATTTAATACTGTCCCAACCACAGTGTGGATGGTCTCTTTATCCTCAACAATGAAGGGGAAAAGAAGGTGTTTCACCTCTAGAAATCATCACTAAGTATGGAACATAAAAAAGAATACAGAAATCCCAATGGGTATATATACTGAATTAATTCAAATATACCAACAAACAAGATGGTTGGCAGTTGGCTTATACTAGCTACCAACAAAAGAGGCTTACAGAGAAAATCCAGCTGTCTCTGCTCAGGTTACCAAGTCAGGTTCAGGAATGGACAAGTGCTGCTCCAAGTCTTGTAATAAAATGTATTCTTTTATACCACAGTATTATACAAAATATATAAAAACAATAAAATGTCTCTGTTGGTGGTAGCTGGTATAAGCCACCTGCCAACCACCTTGTTTGTGAGTATATTTGAATTCATTCAGTATATACACTCATTGGGATAATAGGCACTATTAGGCACCCTCTTTCTGTGTTCTTTTCTATACATAGGTTATTGGCAGTTTGAGGCCTGTTGTAGACATGGATAATGTCCAATACCATCCATAATTATTATAATTTATTTATAAAGCACAAAGTATACCTTTCACTGTCAAAAACCAAGTGATCAGCAAAACTGTCAACAGACCAAGTGCTAAGGGAATCTCCATCATGTCAACTGATCTGATTGAACACAGAGGTCCTTTCTAACCCTCAGCTGAGCATACAATAAGAGCCATAGGCCCGATATGATTTACCTTAAAGGCAACCACTCTTGTAAAATGTATCCCTAACCATCAAGCTGCAACGTTTAACAACATTATATTTTACAGTTGACATGAATGGTACACATAGGCAATAAAATCAAAGTAATGCTACAGATATATAGCTTGCTCATCATATAGGATTCTTTTTAACTCATTGTTTAATAACAGGTAACACATGAATACCCATACATGATGTAGGCCCATGTCATGGCATCATAGCAACAGAAGTGGAAAAGGAGGGATACAAACAATGGTAGACATGTCTGAGCAGCATTAGATGAAATGGGAATGTCAGTTCTGGCCAGTTATACAAAATAGAAATCCTACCCACTAGTAAAGAATAGTTATCTGATAGAACTAGGCCTGAAACTCCCTCTTCCTCCTCCTGCTGTAGAGTAAATGTCCTTTCTGCTCTTAGTTCATATTATAAGCCAATGTCACCCCCCCCCCCCCACACACACACACACACACACTTTAACATCTGGAGCTTCATTATCTTATTATTATTATTTCTTTTTTTTAATGACTCACAGCTAGGGTTGCAACTTCATCCCTTTTAACCCCATAGATGTTAACAATGTTTGCAATGCACCTCTAGTGTTACAGTAGTTCCTATGCAGCCCAGGAGTATTCAACTTTCACATACATGAAATAATAAAGGGGGTGAAGATGCAAACTGGAAGCCAGACACAGTGGTTTTCTTCAGTTATTTTTTTACTAGTTTAAAATATTTTTTTAAAAAGTTATTTGTTTATAGATCAACATAAAATTTAGCTCTTGTGAGTAGAAGTTCCAGTTCCATGTTTTCTTGATTTGTAACCAGTAAAACAGAAGACACCATCTTAGAGTCTTAGAAAGTCCATGGGGAGATGCACTAAAGGTTCTCTAAGCTTTGATAAAGTGGAGATGACTTCTCCAGTTTATCTCTTCTCTGGTTCCTACATTATTCTATAGAGCCTATTCACTAAGATCTCCAAAGCTGAAGACATTTTAGTGCATAGGCTCCATAGAATAATAGGAATTGGAGAAGTGATACATTTTATTACATCTTTATCAACGCTTAGTGAATCTCCCCCGATGACTTCTCGAGTGACATCAATTCACCAACTACTATGTTTTTCTGTGAAGCCAATGCACTACAATGTCTCCCACTTGGGAAATCTTACTGCATAAGCGTCACAGAGTAACATAGGAAATTGAGCAGTCATATCACTTTATCATCTCTTTATTACATCTAGGTGCTTCTCCCTCCAGGAGGGAGATGTACTGAGATCAAAGAAGTCTGTCCGGTGAAATAAACCTCTCAAGTTCTGTTATTGCATAGAACCTAGACATTAAAATAGCAGTAGGCAACCTTTGGCTCTGCAGCTATTGGGACTGCAACTCCCATCACCTCCAACCAGCCACTGAGTCTGTTGTTCAATGACAGGAAACCAGATTCACCCCAAAAGCTGAATTTGTATGTATGTATATCTTTATTTATATGGCACCATACAATGTACTCTGCTCCTTACAATAAACATATGTTACAATAAATAAGAGGGGATAAGTGTCAAATTCATAGAAACAATAGGAGAGAGGTCCCTGCCCCAAGGAGCTTACAGTCTAAACGGGCTTGTGAGCTTCAAGCCCACCAAAGGGCTGAATATTGGGATAAAGGGATAGTAATGTTTAAATGTAAGTTTATTTAATATTGTAGGCAATAAAAAAAAATAAGTACAACAATGTACGTCTTATCTCTCAAACCTTTATGGTTTGAGAGATATAACTTCTAAAGTTCCCCCCTCTAGGCTGTTTCAGACAAGTCTGCCATCTAGTGGACAGCAGGATATTCTGGTCCCGGGACCAGCCAGGGGCTCTTCAGCAGAGCTTAAATCATGCTATTTAAAAATAAATACTTCATTGGAACGATCTACAAATTGTGCCTGGTTTGCAAGCACACTTTGTAGACCATTCCAATTAAGTATTTATTTCTCAATAGTGCGATTTTGGCTCTGCTGAAGAGCTGCCATCCGGTCAAATGACCGGAATCTGCTGCTGTCCTATAGAGAGCTGAAACAGCCTGGAGGGAGGAACTTAAGCCAGTTATATCTCTCAAACCATAAAGGTTTGAGAGATAAGACTTACATTGTTGAACTTATTTTTTTAATGCCTACAATATTAAACAAACTTAAATTTAAACATTATTATCCCTTTAAAAATTCTAAACAGGTGTTGGAAAAAGTAGATTAACCTTTTCAGTGCCAGAGGTGTGTCCACCCCTGTGGCACTGAAAGGGTTAACCCATCTGATACTTCATAGTGCTCTGAAGATCTCTGTAGCACCCAAGGGGTTTGCAGTGCGTTGCACACCCCCTCTGATCCTTAAAGGGTTAACACAAAAAATAGACAGAGCTGAAATTTAATTTCATGGAAACAAGAATATTATAAAACCTCTCTAGCATGCTAGTGGTTAACACAAGTAGCCAGATTTAGAATCTAATATACTACACATTATATCTATATTTTTGACTCAACAGCAGACAGTAGTCTAGCTTTTACAATGCCTTCAGGGATAATGTTCACAGATATGAGATTTGCTTTCAAGTACCTCCCCACATCCTTTTCGCTCAGTAAGGTTGCTTTTATGTATTATGGTATTAAAGCTTAAGCTCTTCTACAGAACAAGCAACCTCTAATAAACAACAAACAAAGGAAATTAATCTTTTAATACAAGCGATATACACAACCTTTTGTTTATCGCTGGGAGGTCACTAAGAAATTGTCTGCAACTCGATTATTGCTTTTAGATTTGCAACCTATTAGATAGTACACACTGCTGGCTCCAAGCAAAGACTGATCACCAACTCTTATTTCTACCATTATTTTTATGATTATTTGTCAACATATTCAATTTGCAGTAAGCAATTCAGAACAATATATACATAAGACAAATACGTTTATACACCCAATACTGGAAGACAAAGACAAATGCTGTAATTAAATTACCTTAAGGGACTATTTTTTTTAAAGACCTTCACGTTGGTAATGAAAGCCATGTCTCAGTTGTGGCAGGTGACACTAAATTATGCAAGGTGAGCAACTCACAGCAGATTGTTTGCTCCCTGCTAGGGCATTTAGATAAAATGGATTTCTGAGTGGATCAATAGCTGTGGATACATATAAACTAATTTATTTAGAGAGCAAAATTAAATGTCACTTATGTACTAAATGCTCTATATTGGGGAGTTGTTAATGTAGAAGAATTTAGAGATTGTAGAACACAGTCTACATCAGGCATCGGAACGCACTGCTGAAGGACTGGCATGGTGCATGCTGATTTGGACATCAAGTCCACATACTCTGGGGACATCGTATACACTCTATTCAAGTTACATCCAAGTAAGACCTCGTCTTTACCGATGAAGGATTATCTATGTGCATGACATTCAAGCACCACACTGTAAGGGCCCATTTCAATACTCACTTGTTGCAATGTGAGTCATTATCCCATTTGTAAAGCACAAAGTTGAGCATTCAGGTGACACACTTTGTTACTTCTTGCTTCCCTGCATTCACATAGATCTGTTGTAGCTAGTGATGAGCGAGCACCCCAATGCTCGGGTGTTCGGGTGCTCTGACCGAGCACCCCATGAGGCTCGAGTGCTCGGCCGAGCACCCGAGCCCCATTGAAGTCAATGGGAGGACTCGAGCATTACACCAGGCACCCCCTGCTCTGATGAGGGGAGGGTGCCTGGTCCATAGGAAAAGGGCAGAAAAGGATGGAAACACCACAGAAATGGTTCAGGGACAGCATAGGGAGGATGTCTGGATGCATCTTGGACTCCAACATCGCTGCTGGGAACGATCTTTCGCCCGTAGTATGCCATTTTTACAGACTGACCATAAAACACACAAAAAGGAAAATAAAAACGACTTTAGGCGAAAAATTGTTACCAAACAATATTTGCTGTATATTTACTTGTATATCATCTGCAAATTCTCCCAAAAATTTCCTTGATTTTCTGAAGTGAGGCCATGATTAAGAGGGAAACGTGCGCAGAGGCAAATTATCCCAAAAATTTCCTTGATTTTCTGAAGTGAGGCCATGATTAAGAGGGAAACGTGCGCAGAGGCAAATTATCCCAAAAATTTCCTTGATTTTCTGAAGTGAGGCCATGATTAAGAGGGAAACGTGCGCAGAGGCAAATTATCCCAAAAATTTCCTTGATTTTCTGAAGTGAGGCCATGATTAAGAGGGAAACGTGCGCAGAGGCAAATTCTCCCAAAAATTTCCTTGATTTTATTGAACTGAGGCCATGATTAAGAGGGAAACGTGCGCTGAGCTGACCATCTAAAACATTATGGGTGAGGGTCTGCTGCAGAGCTGACCATCCTAAACATTATATGCGAAGGCCCGCTAGTGAGCTGACGCTATAAAACATTATATGCGAAGGCCCGCTAGTGAGCTGACGCTATAAAACATTATATGCGAAGGCCCGCTAGTGAGCTGACGCTATAAAACATTATATGAGAGGGCCCGCTAGAGAGCTGACCCAATAAAACATTATATGAGAAGGCCCGCTGGTGATCTGACCTATATAAAAATTGTCAAACAGGGCCCGCTGGTGAGCTGGCCCTATATAAAAATTATATCACAGGGCCCGCTGGTGAGCTGGCCCTATATAAAAATTATAGCACAGGGCATATGGAAGAGGAGGAGGAGGATGAGAAGATTAAGAGTCAACCATATACCCGTTTTTTGGGTGGAAGGGGTGAATGGGAATACAGAGTATTCCCATCATTGTAAATAATATATGTAAAGTGAGTTTATGTTCCCCCGGGGCTTTCCTCCAGTGGAGTGGAGAAGTCAGGGGAAATCCAGGCCTTGTTCATTTTTATAAGTGTCAACCTATCAGCATTGTCGGTGGAAAGGCGGATACGCTTATCTGTTATGATGCCACCAGCAGCACTAAATACCCGCTCAGACAGAACGCTGGCGGCAGGGCAGGCCAGCACCTCCAAGGCGTAGAGTGCCAGTTCATACCACGTGTCCAGCTTGGACACCCAGTAGTTGTAAGGCACAGAGGGATCATTGAGGACGCTGACACGGTCTGCTACGTACTCCTTCACCATCTTCCAAAACTTTTCCCTCCTTGTGACACTAGGCTGCGCATCAGGGTGAGGGTGCTGGCGGGGTGTCATGAAGGTGTCCCACGCCTTGGAGAGTGTTGCCCTGCCTTTCTCGGAACTGCTGTGTGCTCCCCTTTTCTCCCCTTCTCGGTTGGCCAAGGTAGCACGTACTCTGCCGCCAGCGTTGTCAGATGGAAAATTTTGGAGCAATTTTTCAACAAGAACCTTCTGGTATTGCACCATTTTGCTTGTCCTCTCCACCGGAGGAATGAGAGATGAGAAATTCTCTTTGTAGCGGGGGTCCAGAAGGGTGAACACCCAGTAATCCGTGTTGTCTAAAATGCGTACAACGCGTGGGTCACGGGAAAGGCAGCCTAACATAAAGTCAGCCATGTGTGCCAGAGTACCAACAGGCAAGATTTCGCTGTCCTCACCAGGAGGATGACTCTCAATATCCTCATCTTCTTCCTCCTCTTCTGCCCACCCACGCTGAAGAGATGGAACTAAAGTTCCATGGCTACCCTCTGTAGCGGAGGCAACCGTGTCTTCCTCCTCCTCCTCCTCCGCCTCCTCCAATTGTCGCTGAGAAGACGAAGTGAGGGTGCTCTGGCTATCACCTTGTGTAAGCTCTTCCTCCCCCATTTCCACCTCTTCCACATGCAAAGCGTCGGTTTTAATTGTGAGCAGCGAGCGTTTCAGTAGACACAGAAGTGGGATGGTTACACTGATAATAGCGTTATCGCCGCTCACCATCTGTGTCGATTCCTCAAAATTGCGTAAAACCTCGCAGAGGTCTGACATCCATTCCCACTCCTCACTTCTGATTACAGGAAGTTGAACGGAGAGGCGACGACCGTGTAACAGCTGGTACTCCACTACTGCCCTCTGCTGCTCACAAAGCCGGGCCAACATGTGGAAGGTGGAGTTCCAGCGCGTGCTCACGTCACACAGCAGCCGGTGAGCTGGCAATTGTAAGCGCTGCTGCAGCTTCAACAGGCCGGCTGAAGCTGTAGATGACTTACGGAAATGTGCACACACGCGTCGCACCTTCGTCAAGAGATCATGCACATTGGGGTAGGTTTTTAGAAATCGCTGAACCACTAAATTAAATACATGCGCTAGGCATGGTACGTGTGTGAGCTTGCCGAGCTCCAAAGCCGCCACCAAGTTACGCCCATTATCACACACAACCATGCCTGGTTGCAGGTTGAGTGGCGAGAGCCACTGCTCGGTCTGGTGACTAATCCCCTGCAACAGCTCTGAGGCCGTGTGCTGTTTGTCCCCAAGGCAGATCAGCTTCAGCACGGCCTGTTGACGCTTCCCCACTGCAGTGCTACACTGCTTCCAGCTACTGGCTGATGGGGGAGTGGCGCTGCGTGTAGAGAATTCGGAGGTGGAAACGGAGGAGGAGGAGCCAATAACGTAGGTGCTGGCGGAAACCCTGATGGAGGTAGGGCCCGCAATCCTCGGCGTGGGTAGCACCCGTGCCATCCCAGGGTCCGAGTCGCTCCCAGCCTCCACGACATTCACCCAGTGTGCCGTCAGGGAAATGTAGCGTCCCTGGCCACAAGCACTTGTCCATGTGTCAGTCGTTAAGTGGACCTTCCCAGTAACTGCGTTGGTCAGGGCACGGGTGATGTTACGGGACACATGGTGGTGTAATGCGGGGATGGCACACCGGGAAAAGTAGTGGCGGCTGGGGACCGCGTACCGAGGGACAGCTGCTGCCATCAGGCTGCGGAAGGACTCAGTGTCCACAAGCCTAAATGGCAGCATTTCGATGGCCAGTAATTTGGAAAGGTGTGAGGTTAGTGCTATGGCCTGTGGGTGGGTGGCTGGGTATTTTCTCTTGCGCTCAAATGCCTGGGGTAACGACATTTGACCGCTGTGCTGGGACAGGGAAGTGGATGTGGTCGCTGATGGTGCTTCAGATGCTACAGGTGCAGGGCGGGAGGTATGCGGGCCTGCGCCTTCGACAGGCGATTGGCCGGCACCGAAAACAGGGGAAGAGGAGGCAGTGGTGTGGCCTGCAGACACAGATGGGCGATCCAGGCGTTCCTCCCACTTATTACGGTGCTTGGATGCCATGTGTCGGATCATGCTGGTGGTGGTGAGGTTTCTAGTGTTCATGCCTCGGCTCATTCTGGTGTGGCACAGGTTGCAAACTACAATTCTTTTATCGTCCGCACTTTCCTTAAAAAAACGCCATACCGCGGAACACCTACCCTTTGGCAAGGTAGATTTACGCAAGGGGGTGCTCCGTGGAACATTTGCGGGCCGGTTTGGTGCGGTCCGCCTTCTTTCTGTAGCCACACCACTGCCTCTTCCAGCCTGTTGCGGTGCTGCAGATGGCTCACCCTCAGGACTGCTGTCATCGCTCGGCTCTACACCTTCCCAGGTGGGGTCAGTCACCTCATCGTCCACCAAGTCCTCCTCCACTTCCTCACTCTGATCATCCTCCTCATGTCTTGATCCCACCACATACTCAGTCATTGACAACTGTATAACATTCTCCTCAACAAGGTCTTGAGACGGAAATAGTGGTTGATTTAATGGCAACTGTGTCTCATCATCATCATCATCATCCACTACTTCCTTTGACCTTAAATGCCGTTCACATCTGTCATCTTCTTGTGATTGGGTACCCTCTAGAGGTTGTGAATCAGGGCACAATATGTCATGTTCCTCTGCAAGCGTGCTTGGAGAGAGGGTCAAATGAAGGATTGGTGATGAGACGAGCTCCTCACTATATCCCAGTGTGGGATCACTTCTTTGACCAGACCGTGTATGGTGGGAGGAAGGATGATCAGAGTGAGGATTATGTTGACCAGACTCTTGGCTACTGAGAGTGGACTTGGTGGAAGACAGGGTGGTGCTTAACCGACTGGAAGCAGTATCAGCTGACATCCAACCGACCACCTGTTCGCAGTGGTCGGACCTCGAGAGTGATGTCCTGCGACGCCCTGTGAAATCAGACATGAAGCTAGGTATGGTGGATGTCTTTCTTTCTTGTGCTCTGGCACCAGGCACAGTTTCTCCGCGTCCTGACCCGCGCCCTGAACTATCAGGATCACGTCCACTTCCCCGTCCCTTTTTACCCGCCTTCTTCATCTTACACGGAATATGTGACTTTAATATTTGAGTTTGAAAACTTAACAGTATTTCTTCCTATTCTGCAACTGTGCAGAGTACACAGAATAGGCTGCTAAACTGCGGTGACACACACTGAATGGAATATGTGACTTTAATATTTGAGTTTGAAAACTTAACAGTATTTCTTCCTATTCTGCAACTGTGCAGAGTACACAGAATAGGCTGCTAAACTGCGGTGACACACACTGAATGGAATATGTGACTTTAATATTTGAGTTTGAAAACTTAACAGTATTTCTTCCTATTCTGCAACTGTGCAGAGTACACAGAATAGGCTGCTAAACTGCGGTGACACACACTGAATGGAATATGTGACTTTAATATTTGAGTTTGAAAACTTAACAGTATTTCTTCCTATTCTGCAACTGTGCAGAGTACACAGAATAGGCTGCTAAACTGCGGTGACACACACTGAATGGAATATGTGACTTTAATATTTGAGTTTGAAAACTTAACAGTATTTCTTCCTATTCTGCAACTGTGCAGAGTACACAGAATAGGCTGCTAAACTGCGGTGACGAACACAGAATGGAATATGTGACTTTAATATTTGAGTTTGAAAACTTAACAGTATTTCTTCCTATTCTGCAACTGTGCAGAGTACACAGAATAGGCTGCTAAACTGCGGTGACACACACTGAATGGAATATGTGACTTTAATATTTGAGTTTGAAAACTTAACAGTATTTCTTCCTATTCTGCAACTGTGCAGAGTACACAGAATAGGCTGCTAAACTGCGGTGACACACACTGAATGGAATATGTGACTTTAATATTTGAGTTTGAAAACTTAACAGTATTTCTTCCTATTCTGCAACTGTGCAGAGTACACAGAATAGGCTGCTAAACTGCGGTGACGAACACAGAATGGAATATGTGACTTTAATATTTGAGTTTGAAAACTTAACAGTATTTCTTCCTATTCTGCAACTGTGCAGAGTACACAGAATAGGCTGCTAAACTGCGGTGACACACACTGAATGGAATATGTGACTTTAATATTTGAGTTTGAAAACTTAACAGTATTTCTTCCTATTCTGCAACTGTGCAGAGTACACAGAATAGGCTGCTAAACTGCGGTGACGAACACAGAATGGAATATGTGACTTTAATATTTGAGTTTGAAAACTTAACAGTATTTCTTCCTATTCTGCAACTGTGTAGAGTACACAGAATAGGCTGCTAAACTGCGGTGACACACACTGAATGGAATATGTGACTTTAATATTTGAGTTTGAAAACTTAACAGTATTTCTTCCTATTCTGCAACTGTGCAGAGTACACAGAATAGGCTGCTAAACTGCGGTGACACACACTGAATGGAATATGTGACTTTAATATTTGAGTTTGAAAACTTAACAGTATTTCTTCCTATTCTGCAACTGTGCAGAGTACACAGAATAGGCTGCTAAACTGCGGTGACACACACTGAATGGAATATGTGACTTTAATATTTGAGTTTGAAAACTTAACAGTATTTCTTCCTATTCTGCAACTGTGCAGAGTACACAGAATAGGCTGCTAAACTGCGGTGACACACACTGAATGGAATATGTGACTTTAATATTTGAGTTTGAAAACTTAACAGTATTTCTTCCTATTCTGCAACTGTGCAGAGTACACAGAATAGGCTGCTAAACTGCGGTGACACACACTGAATGGAATATGTGACTTTAATATTTGAGTTTGAAAACTTAACAGTATTTCTTCCTATTCTGCAACTGTGCAGAGTACACAGAATAGGCTGCTAAACTGCGGTGACACACACTGAATGGAATATGTGACTTTAATATTTGAGTTTGAAAACTTAACAGTATTTCTTCCTATTCTGCAACTGTGCAGAGTACACAGAATAGGCTGCTAAACTGCGGTGACACACACTGAATGGAATATGTGACTTTAATATTTGAGTTTGAAAACTTAACAGTATTTCTTCCTATTCTGCAACTGTGCAGAGTACACAGAATAGGCTGCTAAACTGCGGTGACGAACACAGAATGGAATATGTGACTTTAATATTTGAGTTTGAAAACTTAACAGTATTTCTTCCTATTCTGCAACTGTGCAGAGTACACAGAATAGGCTGCTAAACTGCGGCGAAGCACACTGAATGGAATATGTGACTTTGATATTTTAGTTTGAAGACTTAACAGTATTTCTTCCTATTCTGCAACTCTGCACAGTACACAGAATGTGCTGCTAAACTGCGGCGAAGCACACTGAATGGAATATGTGACTTTGATATTTTAGTTTGAAGACTTAACAGTATTTCTTCCTATTCTGCAACTCTGCACAGTACACAGAATGTGCTGCTAAACTGCGGCGAAGCACACTGAATGGAATATGTGACTTTGATATTTTAGTTTGAAGACTTAACAGTATTTCTTCCTATTCTGCAACTCTGCACAGTACACAGAATGTGCTGCTAAACTGCGGCGACGCACACTGAATGGAATATGTGACTTTGATATTTTAGTTTGAAGACTTAACAGTATTTCTTCCTATTCTGCAACTCTGCACAGTACACAGAATGTGCTGCTAAACTGCGGCGACGCACACTGAATGGAATATGTGACTTTGATATTTTAGTTTGAAGACTTAACAGTATTTCTTCCTATTCTGCAACTCTGCACAGTACACAGAATGTGCTGCTAAACTGCGGCGACGCACACTGAATGGAATATGTGACTTTGATATTTTAGTTTGAAGACTTAACAGAATGTGCTCTAATCTGCAACTTTGCACACTAAACAGAATGTGCTCTAATCTGCAACTTTGCACACTAAACAGAATGTGCTCTAATCTGCAACTTTGCACACTAAACAGAATGTGCTCTAATCTGCAACTGTGCACACTAAACAGAATGTGCTCTAATCTGCAACTTTGCACACTAAACAGAATATATTTTTTTTTTTTTTCCCCCCCCCCCCCCCACAAAATAACCTGCTGCCCCCACACACAGTAGTCCTAAAAAGGACTTTTGGTTCTTTTTTTTCACAATTTTGCTTTTTTTCCTCCCTACACTGACTTTCCCTTCCTATCCTCAGCTCTCCCTGGCTAAGACTGAGCCGAACTCGCTGGTCAGGTGCTATACAGCACCCGACCACGGGTTCTGGCCAGCCAATCAGTGTAATGCCAGCAGCCAACATGGCTGCTGGCATTACACTGATGTCAGAGCCTCCCTGCACGTTTATTGGCTGCGCAGCAGCCGCAAAACGTGCGGGGAGAAGACCCGAACATGGCGGGCGAGCACATGCGGTACTCGTACGAGTACCGCCATGTGCCGAGCAGAGCGATGCTCGAGCCGATCCGAGCATCGGCCGAGCATGCTCGCTCAACACTAGTTGTAGCCATTGATTTCACCCTGGACACCAGTTACTATAGTATATTTTGAATACGTAGTATTGTATCTATTTATACATACATCATTTATACAAAAGATCTCTTCTTGGTACAGGCACTCCCATTGTTGATCATATCTATGGGTATATTTCCAGATCACCTATAGTACTCATAGTCCACCCTTTTTTATGTATGTATATTATCTTCACAATCTCTGTATGTGCAATAAAGAGATTCATGTTTTACTACACTTAGGGCCATATGTTCAAAGAGGTAGAGAAATAGCTTTTGTTGTTTGTAACGACTTTTCAAAGTACAGGGTCATTAATATTTTCATTAATATTTTCAGAGAGTGTTCGTTGTGATCAGAAATATGTTGTTTGTCCTGACTGAAATTGTCGTATGTAAGGACAGAAAAATCTTAACTATCGACAAAAATGTCTTTAAAAATGTGTTTGCTGCTTGCACTGAGAGTGGCGCGGGTTTGCGTCCCACTTCATTGGAAATCTGTGGACCCACCATCTGTGGAGGAGTGGAGGGGCAGACTTAGGGATTGTTTTCTCTTAGAAAAATACCATGCCACTACTCTTGGCACTCGTGGGACCTTTGATGTTGATTGGTGACTCTGGAACGTTTATTTTCACGTGCCTTTGTGATAGCCTGTGTCGTTGTGATAGTCTGTGCCTTAGGGACGCAGGCTATTTTTATATTCTTTTTAGGCTGGACTTGTTTTGTAGGAGTCCATACCCACACCCGTGCCCTTTCCCTTACCTTTGCCTCCCCCATCACTTGCTTTCTGTATATGTGCTCTGGTTCTTCTCCTTCTACTTCACTTCTCGTTTTCTCTTTTCTTTACTCTTAGAGTCTTTTTTTGTTGTTTCTCAGAATTTGCATTTTATTTTACCACATTTCTGACTACTTACGTCTTGCTTTGGTTGTATTATTGTGTCATGTTGGTACTGATATGTACTCTGTTCTTATATTGTACATCCTGTAACTTGTTTTCTATTCAATAAAGCTTTTAAAACAAAACAAAAAAAATGCGTTTACTAACTCCAAAAATGTCTTAACTAAAGACAAAAATTCTCACTCCCTCCACGTTTTTCTTAACGTACAAATATTGTCTTTTGCAAGACATTTTTTTGTTGTTAGTTACGACAAATTTTCTTTTCCTCTATACGACACTGGAGAATAGTTTAGCCACGCCCTTTCCAAGCCCCTTTGGCCATCAGTTCTGGAGTTGTGTTGTACACAACGGACATTACTAGTTTTTTTTGTCATATTCTCTATAGAAAATATGTTGTTCATGCATACAATTACTTATTTTTGTCTTTCATACCACTTTTTTTTGTCGTTATTCCTTTGAACATACGGCCCTTAGAGGAGTTTGTGCGTTGTCCTACCCCTTCCCTTCTGCATCAGGTATAGTCAATCTGCAGACCATGAGCTGTTGGAGACTACAGATCTCATCACCCCCAATCAGACACAGCTGCTCAGGAATGACTGAAGTTGTAGTCTCCAACATTGTCTCTGGTCTATAACATTGCCCAATGTTAGTAAATGGCTGAAAAAGCCAGTAAGATATTATTAAGTATAGATGTCCATGAAAAAAAATATAATTGTGACACTATATAAATGTTACGGATGGCAAGCAAAACCAGGAGTCAGATGCTATAGTTAATAGAACCTTTATTATGAGAATAATGACAGTAATGCAATTTATAAATAAACACACAGTGGGTGATTGAAACGGGGAGCACTGTATCAGAAATAGCAGTATCCCAATCTCTGCACCACACTGTCCGAGACTAGGCCTCAGCCCACTGGAGTCTCGTGGTAAGGTAACGCCCAAGAGATACTGACTCAGCCTGCAGTCAGTAGCTAGGATTCTGCTAGAGCCCAGGGTCAGTACTAGGAAGGATGTCTCAATAACGGAACCAACAAACTGAGCGAACAGACAGAGCCTTCTAGTAAGCACCAGATAGGATAGTCGGACAAACCTAGGTCATACACAGAGCGGGTAGTCAGCCAGAGCCACAGGTTTGCACCAGATAGGATATCCAGTGGAGCGTATGTATGCTGGATGTACAGTGGATAGAGCCCCTGGTCAACACCAGAGTGGGTAGTCAGACAAGCCTAGGTCATACACGGAGCGAGTAGTCAGCCAGAGCCACAGATTGCACCAGAAAGGATATCTGAGCCAAATCAGAACTCCAAGGAGAATAGTCAGACAGAGCCACAGGTCAACACCAGAATGGATGGACAGACAAGCCGGATCATACACAGGAATCAGGAATACAAGAAAATGAACTGCTCAGAACGACAACATAAGGGTGACTGAGTCAGGACTCAGTCTGCCCTTTAAACCCCTCAACAGGAAGTAGGTAGGAGGAGCAGCTAGAGGGAGGAAATAGGTAGGTGGAGACTACAGGAAACAAACACACATAAAACAGAGGCCTGCAGCATGCTTGAAGCCTCTTGCCTGCAGATGACGTGTGGAAAGACACCAAGCGTCGCTGACGATGCGGAGCTGGAAACAAGGTACTGTGACAATAAATCCTTGGAATAATTGAATATGGTGGATATTTGTTATGGATTCAGAATGGATGGGTAATGTTCTAGCATACTAGCGTATACTGTGATATGATAATTTAATTGCAGATTTAAAAACTAAAAGTTGACTTACCTAACAGAATAAAAGTTAAACTAATAACAATTATAAAAGTAATTATAGACAAATATGAATTCTGAATTAAAGAGAAAGTAATGCTTTAGATTTTTGTTTTTAACTTATATAGCTTTAGAGAGTGAACGGTATTGTACGTATGTTTGTTGTCCAGTTTACACCTGATTTTTCTTTCCTAGACAGTTAAATAAAAATAAAATCATTCAATTTTGGGATTATATGTGAAGTGCAAATGTTTTGATTTCCTGTAGAACTGTTAAATGATGCAGTGTACCCATGGAATCTGGATGTCCCTGAAATGTGTTTCTTCTGTTTTCTAATATAAACAATCTTTCCTCTGGGAGGATGAATAAATGGCAATTAAATGAAAAAAAAATATAGTGTTGAGAAGCCAAGAACTGTTTGCTGGCCAAGTTCACTGTGGGTCTGTAGTCTGTCAAGTGAAAAGTCAACAAAGCTTAGCTATGTATGATCAGTAAAACAGAATATAATAAAACATATATTTACATGCAATGCTTCTGGTTTAATTCACCACCGATTCACATAGGAGCCACTAGATATCTACTACTACGGAAACTGTTTTACATAAAAATAAGTCTTTCTTACCTTTAAAGTATGAGTTGTTCTCAGACATCCATTAAATATTTCATATTGACTACAAATTCTGCGCATACTTAACTACACAGCACTGGCTCTCCAAGATATAGTAATGCTTTATATAAACTCTAATTTAATGTACAATACGGTATTTAGGAGAGGGACTGATACCAGTGTCTCTCTGTAAAATAATGCTGTTCTGGCATTATATTTATTTTACTTTCTCCCTCCCACCCCTTAAAGTGACATCTGTTTCTTCATTTAAAAGACAGTGTCACAAGTCAATCAACGCCACATCTCCAACCCAACATGGCACTCAGATAAAGGGAGACATCTTCACATATCCTGATCTATCCCTATAACAAAGTTAAAGGGATAGTAATACTTCATTTTAACTTTATTTTATTTTGTAGGCATTAAAAAAACATGAAGAATGATATAAGTCTTATCTCTGAAACCTTTATGGTTTAAGAGATATTCACAAACAAAGTTTCCCCCCCTGTTCAACCAGATCAGAAGGGAGGTGCCCAGGTAGACTGCAGAGACGGACAATCTTCAATTAAGATAAGGGAAAAAGCTGAAAAACTTGTCAAGGGGGGAAGGGCTTTCATTGTTTTCATACAAAGAAGATTGTCCCCTGCTGTTATCTGTCTGGTCTTACAACCAGATTCACATCTGAGAAGAGATGGCTTACACTAGGTAAAAGGGGCGGGGAGGGGAACTTTGCTTGTGAATATCTCATAAACCATAAAGGTTTGAGAGATAAGACTTATATCATTCTTCATGTTTTTTTAATGCCTACAAAATAAAATAAAGTTAAAACGAAGTATTACTATCCCTTTAATGTTCAGGATGAAGAGAAAGGACTTTGATAGAAGGAAGTTTATCTCTGAATCTGAGTGCTACGTAGGTTGCAGTTTTAACTCTGAGGCAACTGAATGGTTAATCAACCCATGTCATTTCCCCCTGAATGAAGGAGCTGGTATAATTTAAAAGGATGGGAGTGGGGAAATTAAAATAAGAATAACTCCAGGATGTCAGCGTTTTATAGCGTATGCCTGACATCAGTTATTTTCTAAAATACGGTATTGTAGAGAAAATAAACTTCATGTAAAATATTACTATGCCTTTCAATGGGATGTAAAACAGAGACTCAGGCAATTGAATTTATATTAAGACCCTATGCTTGCCTAATGTCAGTTTAGTAATATACATATGCCAAAATTCCTCCCCTTAAAGCTGATAGCTCCAAGGGGAGAAGATGGAGCAATCTATAAGCATTTTGGAGTGTTCCTTCTCTATGCATTGTTTAACCCTTTAAGTACTAGAGAGGTATCCAACGCATTGCAGAACACTCAAAGGGTTAAAACAACATACTAAACAAGGCAGAAAAGAAATGGAGTGGAATAGGAAGGGAAAAAACTAAGGTCGCAACTAAATTTAAGAGGATCATAAATGTTCTGCTATATTTGGTGTCCTCCATTTATAATTTTTTCGGGGGCCTTGGTTTTTTTTTATGCAACTCTGACCCCAATCAGGTGCTGGTCCTTCATCGCTCAACTTAATCTCATCAGGTTCCTATCATCTCTGCTGTAGGCTCTTACTAAAGAATAGAGGGTTATGGAGAACTGAGTTATGATCCACACTCGGTGCTCACGTGCAGACATAAAAGAGCAATATTTTTTTTGTTATTAAAACCTGACCATTAGAGGGAAGTGTTAATGTTAAAAAAACAATATGTAAAACTTCAGTAGCTATGGAAAGGTGCATCTGACAGCAATGGGAGTACCCTTGTTTTTTATCTGCAGTATATGTGCTTTTGTTCTTTAAAAATAATGTACTGTCCTTTTAAGATGGGACAGGCAAGCTTTGGCTCTCCAACTTTTGGAGACCACAACTCCCATCGTGTGTGTTGTAGTCTCCAATAGCTGGAGAGGCAAATGTTGCCTAACTCTGCCCTAAGGGCTATAGAAATGTCCTCTATTTGGTATTTGTATTGGGAGCAACTTAACCCTTTGAGTGACAGAGGGGTATTAAGCCCCATATCAATACTTCCAAAGTACCAAAAACATATGTAAAAACAATAAATGAATAATATACCCTTTGAGTGCCAGTGGGGTATGCAACACATTGCAAAGCATTGTATACTCCACTGGCACACAAAGGCTTAATCCCCCATAAGCTAACACCACTCAGTTAACATTACACTCTTACCTGTAATTCTGATGTCCAGTGGGGTCTTCGGCACCCTGGTCTTCCTCTTTAATTCTTCTTCTGTAAGCTCCTATCTTCTTGATATGTTATCTTTTTGTTTCTTCTTTTTTTCATCTGTGCGACTTTTCGGTCTTCCTCGTTCAACTCAGAGTTTCCCCTGAAAAATAAATATTTTTATTTAACTTAATTTTTGCTATAAAGTTACGCTGCTGCTGGCAGCAGAAACAAAGACCAGAATTCCCCCCTCCTTGTAAGTTTGGGCCATAGTCCAATTCTCACTGAGGGAATTGAATAGGCACTGGCTTTTATATGGCCAGTCCCTGTTCAAAATGGTTTCCACACTCCCGTTGGCTGGGATTTGGGGTTACACAGGGCACACAGCTCCCAGCCAATCAGCTTCTAGCATGTTTAGTCATCACTCCAGCTAGAAGCTGATTGGCTGGGAGGTGTGGTTACTGTGTGGCATGTCCCTTGCCCCATGTAACCCTGTGTGGCAGGTGTGGTTACTGTGTGCCATGTCCCTTGCCCCATGTAACCCCACATCCCTCCCTATGAACAGGGAATGGCCATATAAAAGCCAGTCCCTAGTCAAAGTCCCCTTAGTGTGGATCGGGCAATGGTCAGAAAGGTATAAGGGAGGGATATTTTTGGTCTCTTTTTCTGCTGCAGCCAGCAGTGCCAGAGTAACTTTAATGGAAATGTTAATTTTAATAATCATATTTCTTTTTCAGAGGCAACACTAAGTTGAACAAAGAAGACCGAAGAAGAGCACAGATGAAGAAAAGAAGAAGATGACAGACGAAGAAGAAAGAAGAAGATGAAGCAGAAAGTTGCTTACAGAAAAATAATTCAAGAGGAAGACCAGGGTGCAGAAGACCCAGCTGGATGTCAGGATTACAGTATTACAGCTAAGGGTGATGAGATAGTGTTAAGGCTAGTATTTGTACACTTTATTGTTAACTAGTGTAAAAGCCGTGTACACGGGCCGTGGTCTGGGTGATGTTAACCCCTTGAGTGCTAGAGGGGAATGTAATGCATTGCTTTGCAATGCGTTGTGTACCCCTCTGGCACTCAAATAGTTAAGAGGCCGGTCCTGCTCTGCGTACTGCCGCCACTTCACTGGCAGCACACGCAATGCAGTCATGCACTGTAGAGACTGCCGAATGCACAGAATGCTCCCAGCAGTCTCTACTGCACATGGCACCTTCTGTGCATTCGGGCAGTCTCTACTGTGCATGACTGCATCGGACAAACATTATAGCATTTTATTATATAGGATGTTAGGCATAGTGTAGGGCCGTGGGTAGGTTGTCTGACAGTGTGTCAAACACCTAGAATTAGCTGGTTTCTTTTGATGTTCCAGTTTTTCATGCTATTTAGCATGTGTTATGGGAATAAAAATAAAAAATAAAAACGAACACTGGGCCACAAGTTAGGTTCTGTCAGCCAGTACTTGACGGGATTCATGTTGCTAGAGCAATTGAATCCCAAAAGTACCACTGTGTGTGTGTGCAGTTCTGTAATCAGTTTTGACCTACTGTGTATTTTATCTGAGGTAATTGAATTGAGCCCTCAATGCCTATGTTTGGTAGATGGGGAGGGATGATGAAACCTGTAAGAAGATGGTTGGCTGGGATGTGTGCCCTGCGTAACCCCACATTCCAGCTAATGGGAGCATAGGAACCATTTTGAGCAGGGACTGGCAATATAAAAGCCAGTCTCTGTTCAAATTTCCCTCAGTGTGGATCGAGCAACAGCCAGAAAGTAATAGTATAACTTATATGTCAATATTGATTTTAATACATATATTTCTTTTTTGAGGGGCAATACTGTTTGAAGAGAAGAAGACGACACAGATGAAGAGAAGATGACAGAAGAAGAAGATAGATTCTTACAGAAGAGGAATTACAGTGGAAGATCAGGGAGCTGAAGAACCCACTGGACATCAGACTTACTGGAAAGTGTTTATTTTAAAGGAGCAGAAAACTTTTTTTTTTATGAAAAAGTATCTATTATAGGGATTTTCCTATTGAGTAAAATAAGGGTACTCCCACTGCTAAAAGATTTATATTTCCAAAGTTATTACAGTTTAAACCCATGTTTTTTTACATTAACAGTGCCCTCTAGTGGTCAAATTCTAATTAGTTTTCCTGTTAGATTCTAATGGAGAGGAAAGTTAGAAAAGTTAGAAACATACAGTTCTCCATAGAATGTGATACAAACTGTCTGTCACTTCCTGTCAGTTAGAACTATCAGGAAGTAATCACAGTAAATTAACTTCCTGATTATTTGAACTGATATAAATTTTGAATAAAACATCTGACAGCAGTGGGAGTGACATTGTTTTATTCAGCAGGAAATGCTCTATAAAATATGTGTTTTCATAAAAAAAGTTTACTGCTCCTTTGATGAATGGTGTTAGCTTTAGGAGGATTAACCCTTTGAGTCACATTGTTGCATAACCCCCTGGCACTCAAACAGTTAATTTTGTTTTTCTTTTCACTCATATATTTGGCTCCTTGGATATATTGATATGAGGCTTAGGGCCCCAGATCAATAGATCTTAGGGTTGCTAGTATTTGTTTTAAACCACTGTTCAACTGCAAGGTGGTTATTTTTAACGTACATTAGGGACTCACTGCCTAGGTTTTCTAGGTGCAAATTTAACACAGCAATAGAGAGTCCCTTCATGTGTGTTATTAGCCACCACATGTCATGGTTTCACTATGCTACTACATAGATCACGTGCAAATGGACACCTTTTTGTGTAGCTACATGATTTAGAACACGAATACAGTTTTAATTTACAAAGACTAATGTTTAAACACACGTAAGTTTAAACAAACATTAATGTGAGTTTTATTGCTGTGGAGCACTGAGATACACTTATAAACACACCACAGAGTCTGGTCTCCTATAAGAGGGACACTGGGGTTTGAAACAGGAACAAAGTGATTTGGATCTCTGTTGGCACTATCTCCCTAACAAGGGAACTTGGTTAAAAAAATGCACTTATTGTGCACAAAACATTAGAGGAAAACCTATAAAAATATTATAGGGTTTTTTTCCAGAACTTTTTACTTTTTAAAAGATGGGTTATACATATAAATATGGCATCAAAAGAAAATATTACTTATCCTTAAACCCTTAACGACCAGTGAGGCTCCAGGACCTACCTGTCCAGGTGTTAAGGACCAGTGATGGTCCTGGCATGTCATGGAGGTTTGTGATTGCAGCTTGGCTACATGCCACTCTGTGATCACAGATCACATCTAGGAAAAAAATATGCCTTGGTCCACCAGAGCGGCCCACCCCCAGGCTTCACGGCCCTTAAGAGGCTAAAAAACAGTACATTATTTGTGTGGGTGTACCAAATGAAATGGAGTGGACAGTATGGTTGAAAAACGGCATATTAAAAAGTCCCAAATTGCTCTTGTCCTCTAGTGCAGGGCTGTCCAAGTTTAGACTTCAAGGGCCACCAACAGGCCAAGATTTAATAATTTCCTTGATTCAGCACAAGGACCAATCAGAATGAATGAGCCACTGATTAACTCACCTGTGCTTAATCAGGAAAATCCTTACATCCTGGTCTGTTGGTGGCCCTTGAGGAGTGAACTTGGACAGCCCTATTCTAGTGTAAAAAACTCCCTTGTCACCAAGGGGTTAAAAGCATATCTGCCCAGTGTCCCTCTTGTATAACTACTGCCCCTCTTTCGTGCTCCAGTGTCCTTTTTATGAGGCCAGACTGTGTGGTGTGTTAAATTAAACTCATATTAATGTTTGCTTATACTTCAGTATATGACTATATATATTAATCTGTGTAAGTAAAATACTTTTGTCTTGCTCTAAATAATTTATTCAGTTACATAAAGAGCTGTCAATTGGTTATGTAGTAACCTAAAAATGATCTGTACCATAAACCAGTCGCACTTTTTGCAACACCACCTAAAACAAGTGTCCATTTAAAATGGTGGGAGGTATGTAAAAACATATCTGCGTTGTGTTGCTGTTATCACACAGGCACAAGAATTGATGATCAGCCCTTCATTTCTCTATAAACTGTTCCTACTCAAATAGTCTCAGCAGAGAATTATGCGCCCGGAAGAGACTGCTATGTTTGGCTCTGCCTCTCTATCAACTGCCAGCATCTGCTCTGGTTTTTAGGATGAGCTCTCTAATAAGGTCTGTGTATGTCATATTGTCTTTCCCCTGTGGGCGTACAGATCACGTTACATCAAATATTGCTAAACCTTAGGGAAAATCCTGCTGCCAGTCGCCACATGTCCTTGAGGCAGTCCGCAATAAGAAACAATGTTTACAGCTAACACAAATCCTGGTATAAAGCATTTCCTTTGTATATCTTTGCTTAACCTCTTGGATGCTACAGATGTCTTCAACGCATTGTTTCCCAATGAATTGGAGATATGTTTAGCATATGAGGGGCCATGATCTGAGTTCAAAATACAAGATAACTACCAATGCAGTCTTAAAGGTAATAGGAGCAGTAAACTGATTTTTAATGGGGGATATATAGTCAAATTTACCACTCTGTTTTTGACCAATTTCTCCTCACAGTTTGTACGTATGGCTGTGAAACATAGACATGAATGCCAAAGCCATACAAAATCTTAAAGTTACACAGGAAAATATGAAGAACTGAGTTCTGAACATAACAAAAAGAGAAGGAAAGATGTGTGCATGAATTCATCAGCAAACAAAGCTCTATAACATCATTGAAATAGTAAAGTGCCTGAAATGGGCAGGACACAACATAACAAGAAAACCTGATTTTTAATGGAACAAACTAAATTTGTAATGGATTCCACTCTATACTAAACGCCCACAAAGAAGACTAAAGACAAGATGGCTAGATGGAGTTACCAAATTTTATTGGTGCACAGTGACAACAAAAGGCACAGAACCGAAGATGTTGGAGACTTGCTGAAGATGATGATGTTGATGATATATAAGATGAGATACACCGAACTGTGCAAAAGTCTTAGGCAGGTGTGAAAAAATGCTGTAAAGTAAGAATGCTTTCAAAATAAACATGTTAATAGTTTATTTTTATCAATTAACAAAATGCATACTGAGTGAACAGAAGAAAAATGTAAATCAAAATATTTGGTGTGTCCACCCTTTGGGAACAACTCTGATGTTGCTAACTATGACAACCCCCAAAGAGAGATCAACTTGGAACGGGTACATAGAGACCTCAGATGAAAGGATTATGGGGACCACAAAACATCATAGTTTGCTTCCATAGATTCAAGATCAAAGATCTCAACATGAAGAGGAGCAGAGAGAAGGGGAATCTCCAATGGGAAGGAATGACCATCCAAATATACATGATCTATCTTCCACATACTCTGAAGATGAACAGGTCAGTGAAGAACCTCACAGAGCACCTTCGTCAGTAGGGATGGGCGAAACTTCCCCCTTCAAACTGAAATCGGTGAAAAATGGCACTTTCTGCTTGGTGAAAAATTTCCAGCGAAAAGTGCAGATTTTCTGCTTTTTTCACCTATTGAAATCAATGGAAACATAGAAGTTCCACACAGCACATTACAAATAATATTTTATTTCCCAAAGGCATTGTATAAAAGGGGCATGAGTGTGCCTGTGTTGGTGGGGTGTGGGGAAAGATCAGTTGAACAGTGGTTGATTTTTGGGGGTTTGTTTACTGGGATTGGGGGCACTTAATAAAAAAGAAATCCTAAGAGGTCTGAGGTGGGTGCTGTGTTGGTGAATGAATGAATCATTTGAACAGGGAATTTGTTTTGGGGAGATTAATTGACTGCTATTGGGAGGGGATAGTTAATAAAAAAATAAATCAATAAAATAAAATAAGACATTTGTATTTAAAGTGACAGAGACAGGAACTGGGGTGGACTGATACTTGATTTGATAGAGTATTTTGTAGAGGATGATTTGTTTGATTTGTTGTTAGAGGCCTTTGTAGGACTTAGACTTATTAGAGGCCCAAGCCCTGAAGAAACATTGATTTGTAGGACTTAAGCTTGTTTGGCACAAGCCCTAAGTAAACGTTGATTTGTAGGACTTAGGCTTGTTAGAAACAAACCCCCCAAAATTGTTTATTTTTTTGTAGGAATATTTTTTATTTATTTATTTATTTTTAAACACAAGCCCTGAGAAAAAAATAAAAATGCCCTACTGGCCTAATGCCAGAAGGTCATGTTGACCAGTGGCCACTGTCAAATGTCCTCCTAAGTTGCAACTCTGTTCGTACTGCTGCTGCTGAGTTGTTTAACCCCTTAAGGACCATTGCCATGCCAGGACCGTCACGGCGACCAATGACGGTCTTGGCATGGCATGGAGTTCAGGGCTCCCGTCGCGGCTGCACGCCGCTCCGGAAGTCCTGAACCGGAAGCACTAATAAAAAAAAAATCCCCCGTGGTCCGCAAGTGCTGGCCACACGTTGCTCCTTAAGGGGTTAAGCAGCAGGATGATTTGACAGCAGAAAGGGAATGGGATCAACAATAGCAGTAACATGGAAGATGGATGATGAAGGTCCCATTTGCCATGATTGCCTCCAGTGATGTGCCTGAGGCAGTAGCAGCACAATAAGTAGCCCCCAGTTTATGTGGAGAAAAGAACAAGTTGGCCATTAAATCTTCTCCACCTGCCCCTCCTCCAAAATCATTGGTGTGTTGTTATTAGAATATAATTATTTCCCTTGAGAGCAGGATCTGTGACTCTCATCAGCAACTGCAATGTGCACAGTGTGTGTGTGTGGTAAATAACATCTGGTGGCACAACTGTTTCCAAGCACCATGACACCTGAAAACAAGTACTGCCACTGTCACTATACCCCTTGACCAGACCCGCTAAGGACACATGACAACTTGCTGATAGTTTAATAGTAATGATGAACTCTCCCTGCCACCATCTTAGCATATTCTGCAGGATGGAATCTCCTCAGATGCCGCTTGATGCACTGATTGCGATTCTCTTCCACCACATTGTCTAGTGTGGTCAGTGCACCACACAGTGTGCAATGGGTAGACACAAACTGCCAAAGCCTAACATCAACAGAGTGGCTATCATTTGGCGGGGGTGGTAATGAACGAGGAGGATTGGCAGAAGATGTAGTTACCCATGAAGGTGATAGCGAGCTAGTTGTTTCACTCGTCCTGTAACTTCCAGTCTCTGCCTGGGTTGTTCTATTTCTCCTCCTCTTTGATCTCTGCCTCACCTCTTGTTGCCTTTCTGGAGAGTCAGGAACAGCAAAAGCAGTGCTTGATTTCTGTGGTGGGTGTTTGTCTTTAACATGTTTGACGTAAATGTCATGGTGTCTGTGTTTCATGTGTGATATCAGGGCGCTTGTGCCAAGGTGTGTTCCCTCCTTTCCTCTTCTCACTGACTTGTCACAAATTGTGCACAGTGCCTTTGCTGATGACTGAACTGGGCCTGCCCCAACAGAATAATAGTCCCACACCCATGATGACTTCAGAGGGAAGGGGAAAGCTGGAGAAGAATGGCCTCTTTCTTCTTGTCCTCCACATTCCCCTTCATTATCTGTGGCAGCGGGTAAGGTTGCTGCTGTTGCTGCTACTGCCTCAGAGTCAGCACTGCAACTAGGATCAGGAGTATACTGCTGGCAAGTGGAACCTGTCCTAGTCCCGCATCGCTTGTTGACCCCATTCCCACTGTGTCCACGGTGGTCTGTGGCACACTAACCTGCTCCTCAGCATCCTGCTGCCCTTGCAACTCAGCATCAGAAGGCGTTAGAGCAGTTGCAAATTCCTCTAATTCCAAGATGTCTTGCTAGTGGTGGTGGAGATGCCCATTCTCATTCCTGTCTCCCATTCCTTCTCAGTTTCTGCTAAAAAGGCCATCAATGTCTCTTCCACCCCAGCTTCTCCAGCATCATCACCACCACCACCACTAGTCCCTACATTCTGTTGTTGCTGCTGCTCTATTCTAGACATCTCACTGCTGCTTAGAGGAGGTGATGAGCAATGTTACAGAGGGTCCCCTATTGCCACACTTACCATTTCCTTTTGACCTGAAGAATAAGGCAGACTAGCACTAGCAGCAGTAGCAGCAGGCACAGACAGCTGATCTGTGCCCCTGCTGGTGGTGATGGTATTAATTCTCAGCCTGCTCTCCTCCCCCAACACCAGTTCTGGCCTCTTCAGGATCATGTTCCACCTGGAGACTGTAGTGAAGAGAAGGGGAGGACTCCCAGTCCCAGGGTCAGGAGAATGGTGTGGGCTCCCTTGACCACTAGTCTGGATGCTGTAAAATGTTTCCCCTACCACTCCGGCTGCTTCACCATTACTGCTGCTACTAACATCAATCACATCAAGTTCAGCCGCAGAGTCTCCCTCCTCAGTCTCACAGTCACTAGTAATATCAGGATATTGTTGATTACACCCTCCTTCTCTTCTAAGGCTAACAAGCTGCTGGACCTTAGTAGCAGTAGTACTAGCAGTGGCAGGACTGCTTGGGAATGGCAAGTGTGATTTAGGGTCCCTTGCTGTCACACTTGACATCATTTTCTCCTTCCCCCCTGAGTACTACAAAAAACACTAGCAGCAGGCAAAGTATCGGTGGCAGCAGGTTCAGCACTGGCAGCAGGTACAGTACTAGCAGCAGGTTCAGCACTGGCAGCAGGTTCAGTACTAGCAACAGGTACAACACTAGTGGCTGCAGTTACAGAAATTGTGGCACTGGCAGCAGAGGCAGCACATCTGGCAACAGGTACAGCACTAGTTGCTGCAGGATCAGAAATGGTGGCACTGGCAGAAGGGACAGCACATCTGGCAACAGGTAGAACACTAGTGGCTGCAGGATCAGAAATGGTGGCACTGGAAGCAGGGGCAGCACGTCTGGCAACAGGTACAACACTAGTGGCTGCAGGAGCAGAAATGGTGGCACTAGCAGCAGGGGCAGCACGTCTGGCAACAGGTACAACACTAGTGGCTGCAGGATCAAAAATGGTGGCACTGGCAACAGGGGCAGCACATCTTGCAGCAGGCACAGGCAGCTGACCAGTCCTGCTCTCACTATGCTTTTCTCCCTTCCTTCCCATTCCCTTTTCTCCCTTTCTTCCCATTCCCTTTTCTTCCTCCCTTCTTAGTAAACTCCCCAAGATCCCTTGGGGTGATAGAGGAGGACTGGACAGCATTGGTTGAGTACTGCTAGTCACTTCCTCCTCCTCCACCTCCTCAAACTCAGTGGACACATAATAAGGGTCCTTCCAGTTCCTCTTTTTGCTGCTCATAGTGACAGAAGTCACTATGAGCCTCTCCTGCCTCAAATTTTGCTAATTATCACAAGAGAACAGCACAGCATGTCTATCTCGCTCTATAGCTGCTTCTATTGTGTCTGCCTGCAGCGAAAACGTCACCTTTTTATAGCGGAAGTGCGACAACAATGTAAATCAATGGGTGAAAACTTTTTAGCCGTTGAAAAAATGGCAAAAGAATTTGGCCATTGGGCAAAAGATGCCAAACCTTTAACCGCTAGTTTTAAAGCAGATTTTCCTTCAAAAAAGCAGATAACAACGTGTTTTTTTGTGAAATTTCTCACAAGAACATGGCGACAACTTTCACCCATCCCTATTCGTCAGATGCAAGTAAAATATAAATGGGGTTTCCCTTTTTCCTTATCAACCATCCTTATTCGTCAGATGCAAGTAAAATATAAATGGGGTTTCCCTTTTCGTTATCAATCAATCTTAATGGTATCTCAGCCACATTTCACTCTTCTGAAGAAATAAGCACATTCTGTTCTGTGTTGGGGATCTCTCCCCCCTTAATCCAGTTCAACCCTCCACACCTCAACCCACGAAATTGCAGAGGTGGATGGAGTGGTCCCATGGTTCACCTTCGGTGAAGAAAAAGTAACTGGACATGAGCTCCCCCTTGCCCCTACCGTCAACAGCAGAATGGACCTGAATACCTTCACCTCCTGGAGATTTCATCCACCCGGCATCCCCTGGCAACCTATCCTTTCAAGGAACCCAGATCCACCCTACTTCCTTACCTACATGACTCCCTTGTATATGCACCTTAAACACATTGCTCTTTCATAGCTTTCCCCACCATAACCTCTTCACCCTTTCTCTGAGTCCACCGCCCTTATTCTCATCTCATCTTTATTATGTTTTTTTTCTATTTTCTTTGCAATACATATTCCTTATCTTAGCATGACCTTAGAATATTGTTAGCGGCCTGGACTTAGGGGGGTTCGCTGCCTTCCTGTTCCATGGGCCAGTCTTGCAGAGTGTAGGTACTTCACCCCCTCTCCACCTGCCCGTACAGAGGGACAAAGATCTTTGGTCTCTTATACATTCAGCAGTGTGTTTCCTTTGGCACCTGGCTGATATTTTTTAGAGAACTTCATGTGGACTACCAGTTGCTTAGGAGTTTGTCTGGAGTTAATTAGTATGTATCTTGCTGTCCCTGCTAAATGAAGCCTATAACAAGATCATAGAATTATTTTTATTGTACCAATATGTCTGTTGCATCAATAAGAGGAGATATGCTTTTGTTTTCTCACAGATTCCCTCTCTAGACTATACAACCAGTGCGTGAACAAGAAATACAGTTCCTTTACCTGTCTTTCTTTTGACCCTATCAAGTACCAACAGCCTGTCTCCTCACAACCACCAAGAGGTTACGTGATTATGGAACACACTCTGCCTAATCTGACCAAATCTGGAAAACCTATTTTAACACTCAGTCTTGATCTAAGGTGGATGTAAGATATGCTAAGAATTATTGTCTATTATAAGCTGCATTTATCCAGCTAGCCAAACGGAGGGCGAGCTTACCCCTCCTTTTAGCGCATACAGTGCACACGATGTGGTTTGATGATATTTGTTCAGTACTTATTATGAGTACACAGTGAGTTACATTTTTTTGTTTGAACCCATTGCTTTGGCCTTCAGTTAATTATCCTAGGCCTCAACATCAAACCTGAATAAAATAAACCTCACGCTCCCTCCCTCAAGTGTGATGTTTAGTAATGTGAGGATGTAAAGTACAATACGTGTAATTTAAGACACCCTTTTGGAGACTCAATTTCTGAAGGTGATTCCTTTTGCAAGTCACCAGCTATTAGGATCTGATCAATCTAGTCTCTCACTCCCCCTCCAGTTACTATTGTAACCCCTTTTTTTAGATTACATAACTAAGTCAACTTTTACTGTGACCTTACTGTGCACAGAACTGTCTAATCATGGACTTGCAACCCTAATTACCTATCTTCTAGTTAAAGTTAATTTATTTGCCATATACCTATCCCTTCAGACCTAGCTACTATATTTACAATTCTCCTTCAGTTACTTTTCCAGCTGTTCCTAGTGATCACTTTTCTTCTTGCTGTTCCAATTCAATCACCACAATGTCAGATTTTAGATATACCACATATACAGAAATTACCACCCCTTCCTAATGCTACCCCCAATAGAATCTCAGGCTACACCCATATTGCTATATGGGAGCTACTGTCACTTTCCTCATTGAGTACTGCATTTTTGATGTTATCCCCAGTGACCATCACTACTTCCTGACCCTCTCCTTTAACATCTTTAGATCCCCGACCTAACCGAACCCTTCATGTACACTTTGCTCTTGATGTGCATCTTAAACGATTGTATAAATATGATCACCTGCTACTTTTCTTTATAATTGTCTTGTTTGACTTACACTCATTGTCACTCTTCTACATGGGGACAACCTCCATCAACAACCTATCACTGAATGACAACTCACCTCCACAGGCCTTTTGGCACTATCCATATTCATGATTTTTCTCTGCATAAATTCATATTTCCCACCAAATATCCTATCACTGAACAAACATCCATCATACTCAATCCTCTCCTTTTTGCCTCTCGATTTTGCTTCCCCCTTTTCCCCCATCTTATCTACTCACCTTTGGTCTCGGGACTCCTGCCCATGACCTTACCTCCTGAATGTTGTCATGTCTTATCTTAGAATAATCACGTTCAATGCCAAAGGTCTCAATTCACCTAGAAAATGCTCAATAACCTTCAGAGATTTTGACAGACAAGCAGCTGATATAATCCTATCCAAGAGACACACTTCCACTCTGAAGTGACCACCAAATTCTCTAATGACAAATACCTTCATAGTTACTTTTCTTAGTCTCCCCCAAAAAAGGAGTGGCAATTCTCCTTAAAGCTAATCTCCTTTGGACACTTCTTGAGCAGAGAAGTGATGATGATGGCCGTTTTCCACTTTTAAAAGGAATGCTGAACAACCAACCCTTCACCATTTTAAATGTATTGTCCTAACACTAATTTCCTTCATGCATAAAATCCTTTCTCTCATTACTGAGTAAGCAGACGGGAGACTGATTATAGGCAGAGATTTTAACATTGTTTTAGATCCTGTATTAGACTCCTTTTCAGGCAGATCCCTTCACAAAGGATTCAACAAACTTCACCTTGTAGATGCATAGCGAATAATGCACCCCAGCCACCATTACTACACATTCTTCTATCCTCCTCATATAACATATAGTAGAATTGATTATGTTTCATTTCTCAATATCCCCTTGCCTCCCTTATGCATACCTCAATCGATCCATCTCCATGTCTGATCGTTCCACCCTATCCTTATGTTTCTCAGTGTTGATCATTGTCCTCAGATCTGGAGATTAAATGAATCCCTCCTCCAAGACGAACCCACACGAATCTCAATCCAAGATAAGATACAGTAATATTAATGACATCCCAGATCTCCAACCCCCTCTAATTTGGGAAGCACAAAAATGTATGCTTTGTGGCCACCTTATTAAAATAGGCTCATAAAAACGTAAAGCCAAATGGAAACTTATTTGACAGTTTCTCCTGTCCATCAGATCCCTAGAACTGTGCCACAAAAAATCTTTTTTACCCACAGATCTTACTAAAATACAACAAGCTACAGTTGACTTAAAAGATTTTCTCCACTCCCAAGCAGCCAAATCACATATGTGGCATAAATATATTTTCTTAATCTCTTGACATATCTCTTGCCCGCTTAACTAAAGCCCGTAGATGAGTAAATGGGGTATCTCAGATTCACACAATGACAGGAGGTCTCACAAAAAATACCCACAGAGAACTGAAGCTTTCAGGACCTATAATCATTCCCTGTATAACCTTAAAGCAAATACTGACCACACCCAGCCCTAGCCTATCATCCAAAATACAAGATTATCTTAAAAAAGTTAACTGTCCAACACTGTCCCTCATGGAAAGTGATATTTTAGAAAATGACATCACGGGGGCAGAAATCTCATAGGCCATCTCATCCATGAAGCTGGGTTAGAGTCCTGGACATGATGAATTCCATGTGTTTTATGCATATTATGTTTATATATTATATCTATGCTTGTAATATTTGAGAAAGAAGTTTGATCTCCGAAATGCATCATATAGCAGGCCTAATAGCCAATTATATGTATTGATGCATTATTTATATATTTTTTAATACATTTTTTTATTATTACCGTAGGATCCACTGGTTTTTTGTGAGAAGTGACTGTAACAGGGCAGTCACCATTTACCTTGTTTGAATCTGCTGGTTGTACCCACGGATTGGAGTAAGCATAGAGATATTCACTGGCAGTTTGTGCTCTTCCTGTTAGTTTGATTCCTGTATTTCAAAGTTCCCAGTGAAGTACTGTGGGGTGTCCTTTGAAGACGTAGCATCCATCTACCAACTTGGAGAGATTGAGTGCGTGCAGTCAGAGCCCCTCATCTGCTTATGCTGATCACTATTTGTGACTGATGCAGTTGTGAGTACGGTGGTGTATCGGTGGAGGTCTTAAATTGGCAAGACATATTGCACTAGGGAGTGCCTTTGTTTTTATTCTTTTTTTGTCTCAATATTAAATCATGGTCTAGATTCCAGCAGCCTAAACAACCAAGGAACTCTAGATTCTATTATATCAGACCCCATGCCCAGAGGATAAACAATATGAAACCTGTGACTCAAAACACACAGACATCCATAGGGATTTAAAGGGGAATACAGCAAATAATATTCAAGTACATTGCACCATATATATTCTGACAAAATATATAATCAGAACAAGAACCAATAGCATCAACATCAAGTACTTACCAGCAGACATCACTACCACTTAGGAACACCTTTGAGGTCTTGTAAAATAATATAACTGATGTGGGCATATCAAATTCAAAATATTCTAAACAAGTAGAATTCAAAAAAGATTCCCCCAAAACCTCTTCACCTACTTTTTTGCCCAACAGCAGAATAATAAAGACAAGGGGAAACATCCTCTGAACGGGGTACAAAGGAGAAAAAGAGGGTCCACAGAGAGAAAAGAGGAAGAGAAGAATCCAAAAAGAAACATGAATTGATGTCTAGCAAGACCCTTGAACCAGGAGAATCCAGCAGGTCTATATTTAATCTCTCCAGTAGAACTGTCTGTGGAGGCAAAATATCTCTTCTGGAAATGGTTTAAAATTTTCACCTAATGCTAAACCAAATGAATTTAATTTGTTTCCGGCCCTCAAGAGATTTACCCGTGAATTAGCCTTACATAGGTATTTTGCAAATAAGGATATAAAAAATAAGGAGACTCAATTGAAAATTATGAAAGAATGCAGTGGACATGTGCTTACAAACCAGCAGGATCTTGACAATTTGTTAGAATTGGAATGTCTACTAAAGGAAGAGTGGGAGGCCACTGGTGGTCCCTCAGAGGACTCTATTAATATTCAGTACTTCAATTTAAAGAAAAATTCTCAATTTTTTCCTATACACCATAAGGGTCCATATGTGGACAAGTTAGTCATGGAGAATTTTGGGAAACAACTTAAAAATAAAAATGGAAATTTTTTTAATGATAATGACAACTTAACTAAAAAAGAACACGAAGCGTTGAAAATTCTCAGCCAAGAGAAAGGAATCGCTATCAGAGAGGCCAATGGGGGGGGGTGCAATTATTGTTCAGGACACCACTGTATATTTGAAGGAAGCCCAGCGACTCCTCTCTAATGATATACCTTATAATAAGTTGTCATATAACCCCTCAACCCTATATAATGACCAGCTGAAGGAACTTTTGAACAATGGGGTGGATAAGGGCATTCTTAATAAACAAGAATTCCTATATATTTTTAACAACTTTCCATCTGTTACATTCTTCTACCACATACCCAAGGTGCATAATAACCAGGAGAATCCGCCATGAAGACCGATTATTTCCGGCATAAATTCCGTCTCTTCCAATCTATCATACATACACTTCTTTCTGCAATCACTTGTCAATAAACTTCCTGCCTTCATAAGAGATTCCCAGGACATACTTACAAAATTGTCATTTATTATCTGGAATGATAACTACATGTGGGCCACACTAGATGTGGCATCTCTGTATACATGCATTGACCACTTGCTAGGCATGCAGGCAGTCAGGTATTTTCTAGAGACTGACAACAGATTACAACCTGAACAGACAGAGTTTATATTAGAGTGTTTTAACTTAATTCTTCATCACAACTTCTTTGAATTCCAGGATGAATATAATCTCCAGATAAAGGGTCCTGCCACAGGGACCAGATTTGCCCCTTCCTACGCCAACCTCTTTATGGGCCTGTGGGAAGACCTTTCCATTTGGCCCATGGAGAGATGGGGGGCAGTCTGATGTACTATGGGTGGTACATAGATGACATCCTCATAATCTGGAAGGACTCCACAAAGGGACTGGAGGATATGATACTCTCTTGCAATGACAATTCAGTGGGATTAAAATTTACATCTGTACATTCACACAACATCAACTTATTGGCTCTACACCTGGAAGGGATACATGGGCAACCAATTACTAGCTCTCTATATAAAAAGAAGTTTGTCGTAATCAGTATCTTAAAGTTAATTGCTACCGTTACAAAAAATGGATAAACAATATCCAATATGGCCAGTTCAATCAGCTAAGAAGAAATTGTAGCAAGAAAGAGGATTTTATTGAGAAAAGCCAAAATCTGAAACTGGAATTTTTAGAAAGAGACTATAAAGAAAGTATAATAAATTCAGCTTTCAGTAGAGCTTTGGACCTAGCTAGGGAAAAAATCCTGATGGCAAAACCAAAGCCTGCCAAAAGAAAAAGACTACCAACAATTAACACCCAGTTCAATGCAGCATCAAATTCCATCAAAACAATTGTGGATAGAAACTGGGATATCCTTAAACAGGATCCTCTGCTGAAGGACATCATAATGGATAAACCTAAATTTACTTATAAAAAAGAGAGAAATATCAGAGGCTATCTGGAGCCCAGTAGGCCAAAAAGTAACAAAAACAGCAAAAAAGAAAGATTGGGAATCTTTGGTTCACCGTTACCAGTAAGCAATTTTCAGTGTCTGCACCCAAAATATACCAACTGTGAATTTGTCTGTAATAGAAAAAGAAACTTTTAGAAGTACACATGATCAGAACATTTTTCCTATCAAGTGTCTGATTACTTGTGAGACCAGTTTAATAATTTATTTGATATCCTGTGGATGTGGGGCCCAATATATTGGACACACAACAAAAAGTTTTAGAGACAGATCACGGGAGCATAGGTACTTAATCAAGAAAAAATCAGTTGAGCATCCTGTACCGAGATATTTTAATACCTGCCCAAAAGGGGGCCTTCAAAATTTTAACATATTAGACATTGAACATAATCCAGATTCCTGTGTAAATTGTTTCTCCAAGCTGTGCCGTCAAGAGGCATATGGGATCTTCCAACTAAACACATTGGCCCCAAATGGAGTAAATGAGGATTTAGAAGTCAGTAACTTTTTGTGAGTTTGCTTTTCCTTTGGTTCATTCTCTATACAGTGTTATATTCATTTTTCAATTAACATGATGTATAACCATTCATTTATTTTTTGCTATATACAAGTCTCTTTCCAACATAGCAATATGACGATATAGGGACAGTTGAATAGATTGTGTATTATGTACGCTTGTTTGATCATATATATTTCTAGTTTTCATAAGGGTTAGAGTTATCATTTTTGACCCTTTGTTTGCCGGAAGGGTATGGAGAGCATGATCAATTGCTACATCCTGTGCCCCTCTGACATTACCAACAATGCCCTGGTAATTGCTATATTGACTGTAGGTGATGTAATGAGATTTATAATAATATATATATTTTTTAATTCATAATGGTCATCCCATTTTAGATTAATGGTCTTGATTGTTAAGTGTCATTTGCCTTGTGGTTCTCAGGCAGAAATAACTAAAGAATACGTAAGGGACAAGCTGCTACATGTTTATATCAGCTTTTTATAATTGTATGTATTATTATGTATATTTTATAAATCATTGTCTGTATATGCATTTACACATATTTTTGCTCGCTTTGAATCAGAAAGAGTCATGGATGTCGGCTGGGTCCAGGTGGAGGCTTGATTCTATGGCTCAATTAAGTTACAGCCTCGAATGGGGTTGGATGAACCGAGACTCTCACTGGGATTGACTGCCGACATCATCATGGATGGACACTCTGTTCTGAGCAAATAAAAAGAGCAATAATCCTATATTATAATTCTCTAGGGTGTTTGTTAGAAGCCGTCATGTGCAGTAGAGATGGCTGCGCGTGCTACAGTCATGCGCACTAGAGACTGTCCGCACCCCGGCTGATATGGAGCAGGGTGCTCCGAATCAGCCGTGGTGCATTCGTGCAGTCAGTACTGCGCATGACTGCAGCGCCACCAGTGTTGGCCCGGGTACACGAGCTTTAAAACTAGTCATCACAAATGTTTTATTCCCTGACGAAGCGAGAAGTATTCCCGTGAAACGCATTGGAATAGTATCACTTTACTCATAATAAAATATTTACTTTATCAATATATTGTGGAACATTAGTATTTATCCCCTACACCTTGATCCAACACACAAAGAACGACTCCTTAAGGTTGTAAATTCACCAACAACTATTGGGGCCTTATTGTTGGGGATATTCATCTAAGGTGCTACACTTAGAGGATCTTGTCTTTTTGATCTCTGTAGCGCAATATGTATGCAGATCTCTATTGACCTGATACGACCTGCTACGCTGAAACGGCCAAGTGCAATATAGTAGTCACCTTCGGTGTATTAGAACAATTGGATGTACTCAGACCCAATCGAGTTGACACTATACATCTAAGAAGCCGCGGGTGCTGGGATCCTGACCAACATTTGCCGGAGTGATACAGTGGGTTCTGCACAGACAGACGTATCGTAGCATTATATGTTTGGGGCAACATAAAAAGAAACTATCTGGTGAGTACATTGAAGTGAATGGGGGAACTCAGTATATATTTATACAGTCTACTCTTAGAGTTTGCACTCCGTCTTTTCTTCTTTTTTCAGATATCTGGCATCCGACTTCTGTGGTGACACTGAGGACACCATGACTGCAAGCAGTATCCTAAGATTATTTACTTTCTGAAATAATATATTTACTTGGGGGACTATTTGAATCAAGTGGATTGTGGTAGGATCGCCTATAAGGAAAAACTTTTTACTACAGATTCTTCTTGCAGTTCCTCTCAACCTTTCCGTACTATTTCATAGCACATGTACTGTGCATTTATATCACTTTATGATGTATGTCTCCAAGGATGTGTAATATGTCTCAAGCTTGCAACAATGTATTTAATTTTCTCTTTAGCAGCCATTGCTATTTTTCAACATAGTTTTTCTTTTCAGTTTGTCTTTCTGAAATGTTTGATATACTTATTGTACTTGTAAAACTTCAATAAATGTTGTTTCAAACCAAAAATAAACAAAATAAACAAACATATTTTCATACAGGAACTGCAGGCATCCTCTGTGAATGGAAGATAGAAAGTCCCAAGCAGAAGAAAAAATTGCAAAGTATGTAACAAAGGGTGCCTGCTAAAAAAGTGTTATTCAGGTATATTTGTGAAAAGACAAAAAGTAAAGGAGGAAAAACTGGATTAAAGTCAGATAATGTTAGCTATGTGAAGGGAGATAAAGAAATTGCTGTCAAAATAATTTCTGCTCATTCTTTACAGAAGGCTGTGAAGAAGGCCCCCCATTAAGTAGAAGAAAAACTGTTAAACAAGTGAACACTAGAATGATTACAAAAGAAGTATTTCTAATGTCATCAAAATTGAATGAGGATAAATCAGTTGGTCCAGATGTGATTCATCCAATAGCATTAAAAGAGCTTAGGTCTTTGCTTGCAGGACATCTAGCTGAGCTTTCTAACAAGTCTCTGTTGACAGTGGTTCTAGATGACACTACACAAAAAATACTTTTATCTAAAGTCAAATGACATTCAAAATCCTTGGAAACATGAATTTACAACAGGAAGATCTTGCCAAACAAATTTAGTTGATTTTTTTAATGATGTTACTCAAATGATAGACAAGGGTGGAGCAGTAAATGTAGCCTGTTTGGATTTTAATAAAGCTTTTGTACCACATAAGAAGCTAATTCATAAGATGCACACTGTGGGGGTTGAGTGGATGACTAATTGGCTGAAAGACAGAAAGGAGAATATCATAATAAATGGTATTTATTCAGAGGAAGGTTGGCTTACTAGTGCAATGACACAGGGGTCAGCTCTACAACCTGTTCTCTTCAAAATCTACATTAATGATATTACTAGTATTATTGAAGGTAAGGTGCACTGTTTTGCAGATGATACAAAATTCAGCATTGACAGAGTTCACTGTCCCGGAGAGTTAAATTAAATGTGTGAGGGTATAGGAAAACTGGAGGAATGGACAAGAGTTTGGGATATAACATTTAATGCTGAACAGTGCAAAAGTGCATTTGGGACAGAGACCCAGAAGTAGAATTCAGGCATGATGGTACTGTGCTGACAAAAACATCAGAGAAAAGAGACTTGGGAGTTATTATTTCAGAACGATTTAAAGGTAGACAAGAAATGCAGTAAAGCAATGGGTTTAAAAAATCAAAACAGGCTCATGGTTAAAAAGGAAGAGGCATTAGCAGCAGGAAAAGGTGGTACTAATGCAACCATATATATCACTGGGGAGGCCTCACCTGGAATACTGTGTACAGTTCTGGAGACCACATTTCTAGAATGGCATTAATAGATTGGAGACAAATATAAAAGAGAGCTACTCAAATGGTGCACGGTCCCAGGACAGATTCAAAGACTGTAGTAAGAACAGCTTGGAAGAAATTAGGAAGAGGGGTGATATGATAGAAACCTTTAAATATATGAAGGGATATAATACATTTTTCAGGAAAAAAGTTGAATACTAGAACAAGAGAGCACTATCTAAAGTTAGAGGGTGGAAACTTTAGAAGTAATGTTATTTTTTACAGAAAGAGTGATAGACCCATGACAGCCTCCCAGCAGAATTGGTAGAGACACTGCTGGAATTCAAAAATGCCCGGGATAGCTATTCAGAAAAGTAAGTTAGAGTATTGTCATGCCAAGGCATGAGTTGGGCCTTGCAGGGCCCTGGTATGTATAATTTGTTTGTTTTTTATTCAAAGTGCACCTGTCCTAGGCCATAAAATTAGCTAAGTAGATAACATCACCAGAAACTGAAGGAGCATCACCAGAGCAGAACAGAGTGTCATAAACTATATTGAACCCTCCCAGGTAACAACTGAAGGGGGTTGGCCTCTTAGAAGGAACCGTGGAAACTATTTAACACGTGTTTTGTGGATAAAACAGGGAATTTCTTTGTAACAACTAAAGGGGGATATACCATCTGAAGTTCCCAAGGACTCTTAAAATACCGGTAATTGTATTTAAGGATTTCTTGGGTTTCTCCCATTTTATTTTATGGACTGTTTTGCTTATGTGTAATCTTTATTTGTGTATGTCCTTTATTTCTGTATTTTTATAACCAGCACTGTGAAGCCTTTTTTCAGATTAAATGTTCAATTAATCAGCTCTTGTCTCTGTTCTCTAATATGAACTCAGTACTCTGAAGGAAGCTCAGTTAGAACACACTACTAAAGGATTAAGTCTAAATGTTTGATTATTAAGGTGATTTTATACTTTAATTCTGTTGTGTTTGGGGTAACCTAAGACGCCCAGTTATAAAGTCTTGGTGGTGGCAGCGAATTGTAGTACTGGGGAGATAGTGCAGGAGGGATTTCAGGGGTTAATGTGGTGGTTGCTAGGAATAGTAACAGGTAAGCAGGGGTCTGGTATTGTTCACCCTTTCACTCCCACACTCTCCCCACTGTCTCAGCAGGGCCTATAGCCTTAGCTTGTGACAAGTATGTATTTTATATTACATAGGAAAATAGGCAAATGGTTCTTTTCTGATATAAAATTCTGTGTTTGTGTTTTTCGTGAGACTATCCCCTTTCTAACAATGCAGGGGTGTGAGATGTGGTATCCAGTGTAGGTCCCCCTCACTTATATCTGCACACTTCCATGGTGATTGAATGGGAGACTCCATGTTTATGGGGTTACAAGAGGGCGTCCAGACCAGGGTAGTATCACGGTGCCCGTGATTCTATGTTGACATTCTTACTTCCGGGTTTGTGTTTGGCTGACTCTTATTGGTGCTAGCTGGCTAGCCCCTCCCAGGGCTAGCCTTTATATACGCCCTCCTGTCATTAGGCCGGTGCCCTTTCATGGTGTTCCTGACCTTACGTTATTCTGTGCTCCTGTTCCGTGTTTGATCCGGTTTTTGTCTGACCTTGTTCCTGTTCTGCTCCTGTGTACCGATCCAGGCTTTGGCTGACTACCACTCCGGTGTACCGATTCAGGCTTTGGCTGACTACCGCTCTCTGTGTACCAATCCAGGCTTTGACTGACTACAGCTCTCTGTGTACCGATCCAGGCTTTGGCTGACTACCACCCTCTGTGTACCGATTCAGGCTTTGGCTGACTACCGCTCTCTGTGTACCGATCCAGGCTGTGGCTGTCTTCTGCTCTCTGATACTGATCCAGGCATTGACTGACTCTCACTGTTTGTGCTGCCCTCACTATTATTGTCAGTCCTCTCAGATTTGTTGCCTCCAGTTGCACTACGCTCTGCCTGTGTATCAGTGTGGCCTCTGTTATGTACATCCAGTCTGTACTATCCAGTCACTAGCGGTTACCGTTGCCTATCCACTATACGCCCAGCCTGTGATTCTCTGTGGCCTCTGTTACGTACATCCAGTCTGTACTATCTGGTCCCTAGCGGTTACCGTTGCCTATCCACTATACGTCCAGCCTGTGATTCTCTGTGGCCTCCGTTACGTACACCCAGTCAGTGCTATCCAATCACTAAGCGGTTACCATTGCCAGCCCACTATACGCTCAGACTGTGATTCTCTGTGGCCTCCATTACATACACTCTGTCAGGGCTATCCGGTCACTAGTGGTTACGTTGCCAGCCCATTACACCCAATCAGCCTGTGACCCGGTAGAGCCTTCTCAGTTCCCTGTTGCACCAGATATCAGGCTGCCTTACCCGGTATTCGGTAAGGCTGGTAGAGCCTCCTCAGTTCCTTGTTGCACCAGATAGCAGGCTGCCTTACCTGGTAATCGGTAAGGCCGGTAGAGTCTCCTCAGTTCCTTGTTGCACCAGATAGGCTGCCTTACCCGGTATTCGGTAAGGCCGGTAGAGCCTCCTCAGTTCCTTGTTGCACCAGATATCAGGCTGCCTTACCTGGTATTCAGTAAGGCCAGCAGAGCCTCCTCAGTTCCTTGTTACATCAGATATCAGGCTGCCTTACCCGGTATTTGGTAAGGACGGTAGAGCCTCCTCAGTTCCTTGTTGCACCAGATATCAGGCTGCCTTACCCGGTATTCGGTAAGGCTGGTAAAGCCTCCCTTATTGTACTGCTATTTGTATGCCCTGTCCTGTGTCAAACTTTCTTACTGCTGTTGTTGGACCCGTGAGGGGCCTTGTTGCTCTTTATATTGTCTAATAAAGCTTTTTATCCTACCCAGTTGTCTGAGTATTCAATAAAACCGTGACAGGTAGTATAGCTGGAAGCCAGTGCTGGATCAACAGATAGCCGGGTTAGGCACCCAAAACCTAGCTTTTGGCCATTTCATTGCTATGATATCTGTGACATCAACCACACTCAGGGCCAAAAAAACATTACATCTCCCAAGACGTCAGCCACACTCAAGGGATTAAAGGCGAACTAATCCTAATTTTTTTTTTTTAACTCATTATTTTACTAAGTCTATCATTGTTACTTTCATTTCTAGCCAAATAAAATTATAAATGTATAGCCCTCAGAGTACAGGTGCCCCCCAGGCTTCTCCTTCCCAGAGCTGATGCTGTGATCTCCAGGGGAACAGCTGATGATTCTTATTGGCTGCTGTGATGTAACACCCACCAGCATAGCCAGTAGTCATAAGACTGCCACTACTCTTGTAGGATTTGGACACAAAATACTTGGGGCAGGCCAGTACAATTAGGCTTGTGTGTTTAACGTCCTTCTACTTCTAGAGTTGGGAACAGAGGTGACTAAGACAGAGTTGTAACCCCCTTGAATGCTAGAGAGGTCTCCATTGCATTGCGTCTCATGCATGAGAGACCTCAGTAGCATTCAGGGGTTAACTTTTTTTTTCCCAGCTGCAATTTAAGAGTCATTTTACTGTGCACCAATGCAGGATTACGTATATTCTGTGATTAAGAAACTGAAGTTTGGTGCAGATTTTCCAAAGTAGTATTAAAGGAGAAGTAAACTTTTTTTTATGAAAATGTATGTGTTATAGAGCTTTTCCTGCTAAGTGAAACGAGGTCAATCGCACCACTGTCAGTTGTTTTATTCAAACTATATAAAAGTTCAAATATTCAGGAAGTGAATTTACTGTGTGTTTACTTCCTGATAGTTCTAACTGACAGGAAGTGACAGGCAGTTTCTGTCACATTTTATAGAGAACTGTATGTCACTGACTTTCCTCTCCATTAGAATGAAACTGAACGACTAATTGGAATTTGACCACTAGAGGGCACTCCTGAATTAAAAAAAAAACCATGGGTTTAAATGATAATAACTCTGGAAATATGAATCTCTCTGCAGTGGGAGTACTCATATTTTATTCAACAATAAACATTCTACAATATATTTGTATTTATAAAAGAAAAATTACTGCTCCTTTAATCCTGGGCATTGGCCTTACTTTCTTCTTTGATCCATTGTTGGTGATGTAATAATATAATTCAGGGGAATGAATGGTCACTGAAAACCATGAGGATCTGCAAATTTATATTTCTTGGACATTCAAAGGAAAACTGATTACTTCCTACACTATCCTAGTTAAAGCATCCCATGTGTGCAATAAATAATAATTTTATTCAGGTCAATGGAGAAACAAAAGGGTGGAAAGAAAAGCTTTTTATCAGTTGATTAGGGTGACTGGTTAAAAATGAATGAAACGTAAAACATATCTTTGAGTGCCAGAAGGGTACATAACACATTGCTTTGCAATGCACTGCGTACCCCTCTGGCACTCAAAGGGTTAAGCCCCTGGATGCTAAAGACATCTCTAAAGCATTGCTGTTGAGAAATCTGTACTATCAAGGAATTAAATCCCAAGACAGAACAGATTTTCAGTTAATATAATGATTAGCTATTTATTTGTATTCCTGTTGGTACAACGATCAGCAATAACAAGGGTGATACGGCAAAGTTTGAACTCCATGGATACATGTGTTTTTTTCTCATTATATATGTATGTTACGATGTGAGCAGAGGGCCAATATCCTGATTAGGCAACATAGGCAATAGCTTAGTGTGCCGCTGTTTGACAGGAGCCTCAGTTGTGTTTGCCCTTCACACTCTGAGATGTGGGTGTGTCCAGGGAATTCCCTATGCTCCTGGTTTATGATAGCCATGTTTTTGTTGTGAAGCCATGCTAAGGGAACGGACCATAATATGTCAATCTGGTCCAGTACCGGTTGGCATATTTTGCATTTATTTAGTCTGGTGTCTTAGCTTTGATTTGTCCACCTTGGGTGGCAAAATATGCTCCCGATGGCATAGTTCTTGGCTTCATTGATGCAAATACCCCCACCACAAAAAGGTATTGACCCAATGAAGTGATATATATAAAATATACAATATATACATACATACATACATATAACTTCTTGGAAGAGTCTAAAAATCTCCATTGATTTCCGAATGGGAAGTGGAAGTCTTGTATTTGAATTCCTGGGAACCCACATATGTCCATATGTGCAAAAGTAAAAGAGAAGCAATTATCTGCAGAAGATAGTTCCCAGACATAGGTATATAGATATTACTAGTCTGCCATCAATGCAAGGTCATGTGTCTAAGCCAGACCTGCCAGATCAGTGAAAATTGAATTTTATTACTTTTATAACTAATTGTAGATGGGATTCAGTGTACTTTTGTAGCAAAAAACTCACAACTGATTTTACATACATTTGAAACAAATTATATGTGTACAGAGTGGGGGACAATTAACTTAGTAAACATCCAGTCTGCACAGACGTGAAATGATATGCATAGATTTAGATCAAAGTCCTGGGAGCAAGGAAAGGTTCATTATCACAGAGGTGTGAAGAGCCTGTTAGTCTTGGACTTGGCAAGATTTATCTCTATACAATTTTATAATGAGACATGAAGCCTATCCCAACGTTCAGGCCTGCCTTTAATGTGTCAAACATAACCATTTATTTAAATTCCCATATTTTTATTTCCCTCTGTGTTCCCTTTCCCTTTGAATATGGTGACATTTGGACTGCAAAAATGATGGTCAACTGATGTGTTTTTTGTATATTTGTGGTGGTGGAGGTACATTTTTTATTCAATGTCTGCCCTGTGTCCCCATTGTATATAACTGTCAAATTTTAGATAACCATAATGGAGCAAATTATCACGGTCCCCGTGATTCCCTGTCTATCTGTGACCGTGTTACCTTTGCATTGGAGGAGGCTGATTGGCCCGCCCAGGATGTTCCTTTTTATACTGACTCTTGGGCACTTGTCAGTTGCCCTTTTGTGGTGTTCCTGTTCCTGCGTCTCGTTGCTGAGTTCCAGTGTCTCCTGTGTACTGATCCGGCTTGGCTGACTCCTCTTCTGATCCTGCTCCGTGATTGACTCGGTTCTGGCTGACTACCCTGCTCCGTGATTGACCCGGTTCTGGCTGACGACTCTGCTCCATGATTGACCCGGTTCTGGCTGACGACCCTGCTCCGTGATTGACCCGGTTCTGGCTGACGACCCTGCTCCGTGATTAACCCGGTTCTGGCTGACGACCCTGGTCCGTGATTGCTCCATTCTCCGGTTGACGTCCTGCTGCTGCTTCTATCCGGCTCCGGTTGTCGCTCCTGTCTGGTTTGCTGTTCCAGTGTTACTCCGGTCGCTCCGGCGACATTCTGAACTGTTTAGTATCTCGCTGATCCTCTCTCGCCCTTCCACCTGTAGCCTGAGGTTGCTTTGCCATCAGCATTGCTGAGCTGTGCTCTCCTGTATGTACCAGATTAACCCGTGCAGTGCCAGTAGTCTCCGGTTACGTGCCTCTTATATAAGCTTGCCAAGCCTCTGTTTGCCCTTTGAGCCGCTACTCTCTGAGCCTTCTATACACACCATACTATTCCTTGCAGAGCTCTGCCTGTCCGGTGTTCTGGGTGCACCGTGACCACGCCGTCTGGCGCCGATAGTTTGTTCGCTCTTGCTGTAAGGATTCCGTGCGACACCGGAAGGGTGTCCTGGCTCTGGCTCACATTCACTCAGAGTGTACGTTTCCTTCTGCACTCCCTAGTGCATCGGCTCCTAGTAGCTTGGGCAGCAACCATCTATCTTGGCATCCCAAGGGTGTCTTGGCACAATCCAGTTGGCATACGTAGGGTTACTAACTAGTCTCGTTTAGGGCAATTCCTATTCTGGTTACTTCAGCTCTGGCAGTAGCATTCCTCCTAGCCCACGGTGGTGGTATTGGCTCAGCTCAGTGCAATAGGGGCGCTCCCTGTTTCCACCTAGAGAGTGATTCAGCGCAGACACTTTACTCCTTTCTCTACATTCAGAGACTGTTATCCATAGACTGTTATCTATCCTGGGCGTTGGCCAATCTAAGACTGAGTTTCTCCAGTTGCTCCTGTTAACCCTTTGGGGTTATTCCCAGTCTATATTTGTGTTTATACTCCTGCTTGCATTACACATACTTTGTCTGTATTTGTCAATACTGTTCTTACCTGTGCTGGCCCCTAGGGGCACTGTTTATCATCCTGATTCAATAAAACTGTGTTTTTACTTCATACCCTGGTCTGAGTGTCAGAAAACCATAACACAAATGCTCTGAAAGGGTCGTACGAAATCCAGAACCTCTGCCTGGGTGTCACGGAAATGAAATGTATTGTATAGTTACAGAGCCAGTACTCACAGGTCTGAATAACAAATATAACTTTTAGTAGGTGATCGTTATTAGGTGATCCCATGTATATAGATAGATAGATAGATAGATAGATAGATAGATAGATAGATAGATAGATAGAGGAAGAGTCTAGTAGTTGGATGTTTGGAAGCTTTCATATGTCCATATGCATAAAAGGAACAGAGGAGCAATTATGGAACAAACCAACTGTGTCATACAAATAAACACTCCCATTTATGTGGCACATTTACCCCCTTGATTCCTAATAGAGATCTCTAGTGCATTGGTTCAGTTTTACTCCCATCATTCCTTGCTGGTGGGGAATGATGGGAGTTATAGTCTGGCAGAAGCTCGAGAGTCTCATGTTTCCCACCACTGCCCTATTTGCTACTGAGCTGTCTCTAATAGGGATAGCCTTCTGATTATAAACGTATTTTTTATTGTTCTAGATTATGCTGTAAAATCTTTGTCCATGCAGTACATTCTATAATGAAGTTTCATGACCTATGAAATAGTAATAAAAAGAAAGTACATGAAATTATTTAGCAAATCTTTCAGTATACTCCAATGAAATGCTACAATCAGAGAAGACATTTCTCCAATGGAGAAATTAGGAGCTGCATATGGGTTACAGTGCACTAAGGACCGAAATGCTATGGAGGTGATACATGTATGTTTACAGATACAATTCTGAGCAATAACAGATGCTGGAATAGATTTTCTAGCCTTACAACTGCCTAATGTCAATATACAAACGTTCGGCAGAAAATTGTCCCTTTAACGCCACTTTCTCCAAGGAGAGGACAATAATACCGTCTATGGGCATTTTGGGAGATCCTTTTATCTATGCCTTTTATAATACCATGTGTTGAAGCACATTTTCCTGCACACACTGTGGGGTTGGGGCTTGCTGACATTAAAATCTTAACTATAGAGTGTGGCTTCCAGTATCCATTACAGTGATCATATGCTGTGGTGTGTACAATGAAGTGCAGCTATTGGCATTGGAGTCTAACACCAGCAGAGTTGTGCTGACACTTTCATATGTTTCCCCAGTCTCTGATCATAGACAAGCAAGAAGAAAGCAGCATGATTAAATTGTTCTCTCCACCTTGCTGAAAAACAGAACAGACATTTCCTTGATACTGATGCACTAAGAAGAACTTGAGAGTAATTCATACTGCAACAGGTGGAACAAAAGTAAGTTCCCATTTATTAAAATGGGGCTTCATATCCTTTAACACTTTTAAGTGCCAGAGGGGTACGCAATGCATTGCAAAGCAATGTGTTGCGTACCCCTCTGACACTCAAAGGATTAATGATAGAGAGGCCTCCATACATTAAAGAGCAATTATCACATTTTAAGAAGACTTCGATGGGAGCAGACAGAAAAAAAGCCTGCTATTTGCATCTCCAAAATGGCTCCTATCAGCCTTTTGGGTCAGCTGGAACACAAACTCCAGGTTTGCTCACACAATTCCCACCTACTGTGCTGTGCTTTCTATCCAGATACAGCAAGTCTATGGGGAACTGCATAGTGCAGGACAGGAAACTGTCTTTCCTGATTCAGGAGATATAAATAGAGGAGCATTGTAGATCTCCTTTCAGACCTCTGCTATGCTCCTCTGTTAACCATCTGAGTGCCAGAGGGGTACGGAACTCATTGCAAAGCAATGCATTGCGTTCCCCTCTGGCACTCAAAGGTTTAATATTCTGGGGCTTTCAATGCAGTGCTGGTTTAATTATGGTCCGAGTGGTCAGATCTGCTGATTGGGAAGCTATCATATATTAAATAAAAAGAAAAAACAGAGGTGCTTCTTTGTGCAATATCTCCCGACTGGAGTTTCTTCACCCCACCACCACCATAAGTATAATACTTACAAGTGTAATAGCTGGAAATGCACTTATGTCCAGACAAGCAATGTAGTCTTAGGGCAATATTAAGCTGTACCCTATCAGCTCCTTCATCCGACTGAAGAGGCTGCTGTCTCCAAATCTCCAACCATGGAGTCAATATACATCCAACAAAACAGAAAAAAGAAAGGAGGTGCCAATAGTGCCTTATCACACTAATATTATGGATAAAAATATAACCACAATGATATGCACTCACATTAGATAGTTGCTGTAATAGACATATGCATATCAACAGCTATACAGGGTTGCAGAGAACTCACCACCATCTCTGCTTGGTGATTCCGATAGACGTCCCTTGTCCTCATAAAAAAGTCACAGAAAACCGCTCCAGATTCAAGCTGTAATGTAAATTTATTAAAACAATAAATTGTTAAAAGACAAAATGTCCCACCATTCAACACGTAAGTAAAAAGTTAAATAATAATTAAAATACATACAGCTTGGTAAATAGCCCCCATGTATTAATTAATAAAATCTTTTAAGCCAATAAGACATATTACTTGTGCCTGCATCAAGTCATCCTGGGTATGACGGTACACTTTATATGTCTGATTTCTGTGGGCTTCCTGTGTATCTCTGGTTCACTCTTCATTAATACGCATAGTTATGCAGATTTTAAATTAACATTTTCTGGAAATACGTAGAAAATGAGATTACAGAAATAGAACAAAAGCATAAACAGCGTGCACAGAAGATAATTACTCACACATGCAAAACATGCTATTAAAAATAAGATAATACAAAAAAAAAATCTCCACTTGTCTGCAGACAAAATGTTCAGCGATGATGGGAATGAATTCCTGGACTGTAGATAACATTGTTTAATAGTGCCAGAGAGGTGTCCCAAGCTTTGCTAAGGTATACAAAAGGGTTAAATCTTGTAGACTGGAAGCTCTAGCGCACAAGTCCATCTTATTCAAGGCAATTAACATAAAAAAATGTTAAAGGGCAGTTATCGTGTATTGCTAAGTCTGAAGCAATGGGGTCACAGAGTAAAGCAAAAAACAAGGTTCCTGTCAGGTGTTTGGTGGGTCAGAAAACTGACCGGGCCCTGAAAAGCAAACCGAAAGTTTGTGACTCAGCCAAAAACACAAACATTGTACATGCATTCCCCATAGACCTGCTGTGTCCGGCTTTCATGCCCAATGCAGTGGTGCTAAGGGGATCTGCAACTTGCAGGACTGATACATGGGGGGGGGCATCTAGGATATTCTTTCAGATCCAATTTTTGCTCCACTGTTAGCACACTGCAGCTCACAATGCATTCCCGGCTTAATTAGCAAGCCTGCACCCTAGGGGACCAGATAATAATTACCCAGCCATTCACCGGTTAATCACCTCTACACTCACCTCTGGGAGCATCATCATAATATACATATATTTCTCAGGTGTAGGTCCTGAGGTGTATATTTCTCAGGTGTAGGTCCTGCCTCATACCCTACAACAGCTGAAGCTGCCAGTGGCAGCCTCAGGCCTGTGGGGGTGGTTAAGATCAGCCAATAGGATTTTTGAAGTGGAGGAGAGGTACGGGGAGAGCAGAGACCTACACGTAATAGACATATAAAAGACTAGGCTTGTTGTTATATCCTGGAGAAAGTGGGGCAATTGATTCCACAAATACAAATTTGGTTCATTGCCCCATGAGTTGCACGCAGTGCTGGATTTCCCCCTGTGAGTTTCCTTCCAATTCACTTGTTCCAACTTCCATCTCTATCTGCTCATGTCTGCAGAATCACTCCTTCTCTGCTGCTGAAAGCAAAGGTGACAGCAAATCTAAAATGCTTACCAAATGTCATTTAAGTACAATGTCTGGCCTTTTAATAACAGGTATAATATTTATGGTGTGTAAAATGGGGAAAGAATTAAGGCAGTACAGAAGTGACACAAATAATTGATTTGCATACTGCCTGGCTATTGGCCACTAGCATTTGACTCATGGGCAATGCAATACTGCTATGCAGCTTCATCAACTAATAGATGGTGACAGTGAGTACGTGACATAATGTGGTTTACCAATAGGTGGCAGCATTGTTCTCAGTCACATAATACCTATGCTTCCCTACCAGAGCCCAAACAATGGATGGAGACATTGAGTACACAGACCATCATGTTGTCTATCAGTAGATAGCAACTCTGGTCTCAGTCACATAATACCTCTGCTTATCAACCAGGGCTCAACCTATAGATGGCAACAGTGAGTATGCATGGCTCTGGATGGTACTACGATAGAAAAAGTTCTTGCCTCATGACAGATGGTTGTCTTCCCAGAAACCCTTTTTTCATGCCTTCAGGGACCAGAAGAGATCGTCCAGGGGAAAAAGGCCGGCTTCAAGACCTTAAGTGCCTAAAGGAAACAAGCCACAGAAACCAACATAGGATGCTTTTCCTAAATCCCAGTTCTGATGCCAGGCCTCCAAGCCCTTTGGGAGGCAGATTTCTTTATTTCCTGGACCAATTGTGGAACATTACCACAGATTCCAGGGTATTGCGGATTGCCGCAGAAGGTTACAAAATCCGTTTTCACACTTTTCACACTATTCACACTTTTCCACCTCAAAGATTCCTCACAACTTTGGTTTCAGTCTAGGGTCCTCCTTCCATAAAAGAGGAATTTCTACATATCATCTGGAGTCTGATCTACTAAAATTTTCTAGTTCCAGTTCCCAAGGCCTGTCACAAGAAAGGAACATACTCTACTAAGAGTTCAGGAGTTTTTCACTTAATACTAAACCTTACCTTCTTGAACAAATTCATCATTCAAGAATATTTCAAAATGGAAACCCTCAGATCCATGATCAACATCCTTCGTTATGGGGACTGGATGGCGACAGTGGATCTGAAAGACGCCTACCTTCATGTCCCTATTCATCCAATCCACCAACGGTATTCGAGAATCGCCATCAGGAACAAGGAAATCTCCCATTACCAGTTTGCAGCACTCCCCTTCAGTTTGACTTTGGCTCCAAGGGTGTTTACCAAGATCATGGCCGTGGTGGTTGCTTTTCTGAAAGAGAAGGACATAGTAGTTGTTCCTTACTTGGATGACTGGTTGTTAAAGGCATCATTACCTACACTACTGATGGAACATGTGACCCTGGTTGTTTCAACGCTAACCTCCCTGGGTTGGAAATTGAATCTAAAGAAGTCATGTTTTCTTCCAGAAAGGAAAAAACTATTCCTGGGGATGATCCTGGACTCTTCCATTGAAAACACATCCTTCCACAAGTCAAAGTGCAGAATCTGTTGGACCATACGTCTATCCTCAAACCTTCCAGTCAGTTAAGCCTCAGATAGCTTATGTCGATCCTGGGCATGATGTCTTCGTCCATCGAGGCAGTTCCTTGGGTGAAACCTCATATGAAACTGTTACAACAGCTGATCCTGTCCTTGTGGAACAGATATCTTCAGTCTCTTCACTATCAAGTTTCCGTACCTCTAACAGTCAGAAGCTCCCTGAGTTGGTGGTCCAGACTCAATCTGTCAGTAGGTCTGCCTTGAAGGATTTAGAACTGGACAGTCATCACAATGGATGCGAGCAAACTGGGATGGGGAGCAGACCTAAGAGTTAATTCCTTTCAGGGTCTTTGGTCACATTCAGAGGTGAGCCTCCATTCAAACCACCTAGAACTTCTAGCAGTTTGGAGAGCCTTAAAAATGGCTGTCCCCTTCATAAAGGGAAAAGCAGTAAAAATCTGCTCAGACAATATGACTGTGGTGTACTATCTAGCCCGTCAATGGGGTACTTGAAGTCCAGCACTCCATCTTTTGTCCTCAAGGATTCTTCACTGGGTGGAATCCAGCCTGTTGGCATTGACAGCAGTACACATCCTGGGGAAGTACTACAACTGGGCAGAGTTTCTGAGCCGGAGGACGATTCATTCGGATGAATGGTCCATTCATCCCAGAATTTTCCAGGAACTTACTGAGAGGTGGGGTATACCTCAGACAGATCTGATGGCCACAAAGCAGAATGCCAAGGTACCCCAGTTTTTCTCTCAATTCTCCCAGGATCATCCCTTGCCAGTGGATGCCCTGGTGCAGAAGTGGGACTTTCATCTAGCCTATCTGTTTCCACCCCTGAGACTAATTCCTGTTTCCTTGAGAAAAGATTTCCCTCCCTTCTATGACCTATTATTTGTTTGTAATAAAGTTTTTTCATGCATATGATTATGTTTCCTGGTCAGATTTTGTTTCAACACTGGGGATAGTGGGGGAAGGAGGTCCCTTTTAAAATGTTTACCTGTCCTATCTAGGGAGGAAGGGCTTTCTCTCTTGGTGTGCTACTTACGGAGACCCAGAGGAAAAGGAATTGACAGGTAAGAAAAAAACCCCTTTTCAGTGCAATGCCTGCCCTTTCACAGCCTATAGTTAAGCTAGGATAACATTACATCAGTATACATAAAATATGATAATATTCAGAACACTGAACCTATAACAAACATCAAAGTGTATAATAATAGTGGGGTGTAAGATGGGGAAAGAATTAAGGCAGTACAGACATAAACCTTTAGAGGTACATAAATGACAAGAATAGTTGATTTGCATACTGCCTGGCTATTGGCCACTAGCATTAGACTCACAGGAAATACAATACTTCTATGCAAGAGCATCAACTAATAGATAGTGACAGTGAGTACACAGGCCATAATGTGATTCTATCAATAAGTTGCAGCACTGTTTTCAGTCACATAAAACCTATGCTTCACAACCTGGGCTCAACCAATAGATGGTGACATTGAGTACACAGGTCATAATGTGCTCTACCAATAGGTGGAAGCACTGTTCTCAGTCACCTAGCTGTGATTCACAATCAAGGCTCAACCAATAGATGGCAACAGCTGTACCACTGTCCATATACACAGGAAAATCACAGTAGGTCAACATTTTGATCCTTCAATGGGATCATGAGATCAAACACTTCTGATCTTTTGCCGGTGCATTTGATCCATAGACTATATTACGGTGGTCATGATACTCAAACTGGACAAAAAAATAGATACAATTACTATAAATATACTACAAATTCAGAGGGTTTTAACCCCATGGATGCCATCAGGGTCTTCAATGCATAGTTTTGTGTAAAGGGACACATTTCTTATTGGGGGCTGTTGCCTAAGCCACCAAGTTTTGAGGGGCACCTCATCTGTGCTTGCCAATCCTGCATTCTGAGCTGTGTATGTGTCCAGAGCAATCCCAGTGCCACTGAAACAGACATCTCTTCTTGGTTTCTAGTGGTCTGTTTATTTGCCAGTTTATGTACCATTATACTGGTAATTTTTTATCCTGTCAGATGATATGCTGGTCTCCAAAATGTTGGTAGTAATGTATGTATGTGTCTTTATTTATATAGTGCCATATGTCTACACATCGGTTTACAGAATCAGTAATGCAACAGTACAAAAATACAGAACAGGGTTAAGAGCCTCAGGCTAAAATGTGATCACTGCAGTATAATAATGCAATTATATAGCATTAAAACTAATGCATTGGAGAACTCTCTATCAGCCAAGAGTTCAAGAGCTTTTTTGCACTTTGTTGCAGGCAAAGTATAGTTTCTGTGCCAGAGAACAGTGGATTTACCTGGGAGTGAAGTTGTGAGGAATTGGGGTGTGTCCATTGGTGTGGCTAGTGGCACCTGAAATGTAAATTCAGCCTTGTTTGTCTCTCTAGCAGCTAAGGATTTAAAGGAGCAGTAAACTTTTTTTATGCAGCTTTTCCTGCTGAGTAAAACAAGGTCACTACCACCACTGTCAGTAATTTTATTCAGAAGTTACAAAGTTCAAATAATCAGGAAGTGAATTTACTGTGCATTTCCTTTCTGATAGTGCTAACTGACAGGAAGTGACTCAGCAGTTTCTATCACATTCTATGGAGAACTGTAAGTGACTGACTTTCCTCTCCATTAGAATTTAACAGGAGAACTAATTGGAATTTGACCACTAGAGGACACTGCTAATCTAAATAAACATGGGTTTAAATTGTAATAACTTTGGAAATATGCATCTGCCAGCAGTGGGAGCACCCTTATGTTACTCAACAGGAAATGCCCTACAATATATGTTTTTTCATAAAATAAGTTTACTGCTTCTTTAACCGTTTAAAGGTATAGTAATAATTCATATATATTAATATTGAAGGGATTAAATAAATAAACTAGTTTAAGAGTAATGGCTATGTAAAGTTTACCCCTCTCGCCCCTTTAAACTACATCAGCGCTCTAGCTGACAGACTTGGATTCTGGTCCGCAGACTGGACAGCTCATCTAGAGAGCCAAAATAGCATTGAATACAAACAGAATATTCATGACAATGGTCTACAAAGTGGGTACAACGTCTACTGCCTCAAGCTGTGCCTACTACGTAGACCATTGTCAGGCAAGCTGTCCAGTCTATGGACCAGAATCCAGGTCTGTCAGCTAGAGTGCTGACGTAGCTTAAAGGGGTGGGATGGGTAAACTTTACATAGCCATTACTCTTAAATTATATAAGTTATAGAAAAAAGACAGCAATGCTTTAGTTTATCTTATAACTTCAATATTAAAGCTTAGATATATGAAGTATTACTATCCCTTTAAGAAACAAAGGAAGTGTGCAATGTAGTGAATGCAGCATATCACACAGCCCTCTGGTCCTTTTAGGGTTAAATAATTGCCAACCTAGGAAACAAAAACGCAACACTCTCATTTTATTCAAAGCACACATATGGCTAAAGGAAGGTAAAAAACATAATTTTCTTTGTTATGTGGAGAAAAAATATAGCCACCTGTAAATCAGTACAAATACTGCATAAATATAAAATAATTACTGGATTAATATAAATTAATATGTGTGGCCTAGCTAGAATAAGCAATAAATGAAAGTTCTGTATACTCTCAAAATAAATATATTTTTGTATAATATTAAAGAATTATTTGGGCCAAAAGGTGTTTTTTTTTGTTGTTAAAGGGATAGTAATACTTACATTTTCCTTAACTGCATCTTGTAGCCCCTAAAAAAAGAAATTAAATGCCCCCAGTGCCATTTCTCAAACCTTTATGGTTTGAGATATAGCTGCTTTCAAAGTTCCCCCTCCCTGACGTAATTGTTCTAGCTAACTGCAGGGGAATCTGGTTCCGGGACCGGCGGAGGCTCTTCAGCAGAGCCGATATTGCATTATGGAAAAAGAAATCCTTCACTGGAATGGTCTTCTACATGTGCCTGGTTTGCAAGCACACGTAGAAGACCTTTTCAGTGAAGGATTTCTTTTTCATTAAAGCAATCTCAGCTCTGCTGCAGAGCCTCCGCTGGTCCCGGGACCGGATTCCCCTGCAGTTAGCTAGAACACTGACGTCATGGAGTGGGGAACTTTGAAAGCAGATATATCTCAAACCATAAAGGTTTGAGAGATGGCACTGGTGGCATTTAATTTGTTTTTTTAAGGGCTACAAGATGCGGTTAAGTAAAATGTAAGTATTACTATCCCTTTAATCTTGTTTTACCATTTATAACAGTGGTGGGCAACATGAGGTTCTCCAGCTGCTGCTAGATGACATCTCCCATCATGCCCCTGCCAGCCAACAGCTGGTGGGGGGATAATGGGAAATGTAGTCTGGAAACAGCTGGAGGGCATCACATTGCTCATCACTAATGCATAACCAGCTTTTCTGGTAAATGTCATGCTTGCTGTATCCAAGCTTTAGAAATACACAAAGATCTTTAAACTTGTTTTCCTAAAACAAAAACTATTTCAGTCTGAAAGAGCTACAGTGTAATATATCACTGCAATTATATTTTTACATGTTGCCGATGCAGCTTTAGAATACATAAATCACAGGAATACACAGAGCCTTATGCTCAACAAAAAAGTATAGCAATTCTAAAATAGATTTAAATGGGGTTTTAGCACGTGAATGTTTCCAACACGCTGGGAGAGATTCACTAAGCGGTGATAAAGCAGAGATGAGTTCTCCACTGAAATCACTTCTCCAGTTCCTATGTTATTCTATAGAGCTTTATGCACTAAGATCTCCAAAGCAGAAAAAATCATAGTGCATAGGCTCCATAGAATAACATAGGAACTGGAGAAGAGATAAATAGAAGTCATCTGCACTTTATCACCTCTTTATCACCGCTTTATCACCACTTAGGGCCATATGCTCAAAGAAGTAGCAAAATAGCTTTTGTCATTTGTAACGACTTTTCAAAGTACAGGGTCGTTGGGATCATTAATATTTTCAGAGGGTGTCAGTTGTGATCAGAAATATGTTGTTTGTCCTGACTGAAATTTTCCTATGTAAAGACAAAAATGTTGTACTACACATTCCCTCCACTTATTTCTTAATGGACAAGTTTTGTCTTTTGCAATATATCTTTTTGTCGTTAACACTACATACATTAATACTGCCTTTCATTCAAGGGGTTAAAAAACTAATTTTAATTAATGGGAATGTAGGGCATTTTGGTTATTCCGTATTGTGCAGTTGGTTTGTCCCAGAAGTGCTCCTTTTAATTTCTGCACAGCGTGCTACGGTCTGTATTCAGTAAATCAAATAAGAACAATTCTGGAGTAAACTAAATGCACAATAGGGGACAAATACAAATTCCAACAATTCTGTTTGGTTGCAATTGAGCTTTAAACCCCTATCTAACACTTTGCTTCTGAATCAACTGGAGACCTCTCTAGCATTAAAATACCTATTAAAATCATTAGGAATATTTATTTGTCCTCTTTGATGCAGTTGGTTTGCTCCAGAATTGCGCCTCTGCAATGTATTGACTATAGCACTATGCATACCTAGGAACTTTGTCCTCTTGAGCCCCCAGAGATGGTTAGTGTGCTGCGAACAGGGGGATGAAAATGAAGCTTTTTGTGTCATAAAGAGGTGGGGCTTAATTAGGTGGGCAGAACTTACTGTCCTTGTGACATAAAGTGAGGAGAAATTAGGTAGGAAGGGGGAGAAGTGGGAGGAGCTGGGTGGGAAGGAGGTGAAAAAGGCAGAGTTACAGAGGAAACTGACCACCACTGGATAATGTCTCTGTCCACTGAGACCCGGTAATTAACTCTAAAAGAACTGAGTTCTCTGGGCAGATCTGGATAGTTCCCAGGTATGGCCCTATGTAATCTCAGGAACTGCACCAAATGGGAGAATTATAAATATTCACATTGACTGAAATGAGGATTTTAAAGGGATAGTAATACTTTAATATTACTAATCCCCATAGTGTAGCTCTTTAAAAAATAATTCAATTGTCCCCAGTGTCATCTCTCAAACCTTTATGGTTTGAGAGAAAACCGTAAGCAAAGTTTCCCCCTCCCCCTTCACTAGGTTTGCCACCTTTTCTTAAAAAAAATACCGGCCATGGCATTCCCTCCATAGACTTAACATTGGATAGATGCCAATTTTTTACCGGCCTGCCGGTAAAATACTGGCTGGGTGGCAACACTACCCTTCACTGAAACGGTCTTCTACGTGTGCTTGCAAACCACGCATATGTAGAAAACCGTTTCAGTGAAATAATTCTTTTTCACTAACGCGATCTCGGCTCAGCTGCAGAGCCGTCTGATGAAAATAAAACCGGATATCCCTGCAGTCAGTACAATGCTGACTTCAGGGAAGGGGAGAGAGGGGGGGGACTTTGCTTACGGTTTTCTCTCAAACCATAAAGGTTTGAGAGATGAACCTGGGAGCAATTGAATTCTTCTTGAAATAGCTACACTATGGGGATCAGTAATATTAAAGTATTACTATCCTTTTAACCAGCCGAATGATACAGAATTTTCCAGTACATTGTTTTGGAATACGCTGGAGACATCTTACATTAAAGGGTTAAAAGATTAATTTAAATCAATGTTGAAATTTGAGAATTTTTATTTCTCCCCTACACTGCAGTTGGTTTGCTCCATAATTAATTTAACCCCTTGAGTGTCAGAGGGGTACTCAACGCATTGCAAAGCAAGGTGTGGCATAACCCTCTGGCACTCAAAGGGTTAAATGGGGCTTTTAACAAAACAGAACAGCAATTCTGGAGCAAACCAACTACACCATAAGGGAGAAATAAAGATTCCCATTAAAGCAATGCATTTGGGTCTTCTCTGTCATTCAAGGGGTTAAAAGGCTCACTTGTATCAATATGAATGATTCACCCTTAACCCTTTGAGTGCCACAGGGGTACAGAACTTAGATTGCTTCTCTTTTCTTTTGTGCATAAGCCCATAGATTTCAGTATCAAATGTAATGCTCTTTTCCCCAGTCTATGCAGTGAATATTGCTACACCTCTTTCCTTGCTATTTCCATATTCCTTCTTCATTGTGCTGTGCTATAATAGGCTTCCAGCAATGTGCACGACCTTACATCTGTCCCTTTTGTTTATAATCCAGAGCTTTGTCCTTGAGATATATTGCACGTGGTTCTCTAGACAAAATAATGGCTTCACTTTCAGTCTAGTATTCCATGATTTAAGGAAACATGTAGGCTTGAGGGCTTTGTGCTGTGTTCAGAGTTTTGCAACCCCATACCCAAACAAGTTAGCATGAAGCATTGATAAATAAATTCTACCTTTGATCCCTTGAGGATCAGACAAGAGTGTAAATCATTGCTTTGTAATATGCTGTGTGCTCCTCCAGTGCTTTAGGGGTTAAATGGATACTGTTATAAAAGCATCATTTTTACTTGTGCCTTTAAATCTTGTAAAATTGGATATAATAGTGTTGTGTGCAGAATACATCAATTTATATCTTACTACTTCTAGTGTCAGAGAAGTATGCAACGCGTTGCTTTACAGTGTTTTGATTACCCCTCTGGCATTCAGAGGGTTAAAGGTGTTTATTTGAAGAAGTTAAAGTGAACCCATCACTCAAAGGTATGTTTTTTTATTTTTCACCCTTTGAGTGCCAGAGGGGTATGCAACGCATTGCAAGCCCTCTGGCACTCAAAGGGTTAAAAATAATTAAGAGGTGCCTATATGTTGTACTATCCATTTATTTGTAATGTTTGTAGTGGCAATGTGGCACTTTATGCCAAGAACTTTCTGTGATGGGTGAATATTACCACACTATAAACTAATCTAGGCAGGTCCCACACACAGGAGACATTACTAAAAGCAGAGAAAGTGATATGATTGGCCACAAACATAACTAATTAACATATTGTGCTTGGAATCAACATAATATAGCATACTGTACGATCAAATTATATAGGTTACTTTCTCAATAATGGCTCCTACAACATATAAGCAGCTTTGAATTACCTGTAAAACAACTTGACTTGTCTTAGAGTGACTTTAAATCCAAAAATCAAACATCAGAGCATTTCCTTGCATATTAGCCATTCACCTGTTCTCCAGTGGGTGAACCATATTTAGGTCTCACTCTGTCTTCAAAGAGCAAAGGCCACACAATTCCATCCACATCTATAGGCTGGTGGATCCCATACAATTAACTGTATGGTGCAGACACATGCATGCATAGATATACTCTTTGTACATAGGTATGTGTGTATTGCCAGAATGAACACATATTTTTACTGGCACATACAAGGTAGAAAAATACAGTCAGCTGATCACTGAGGAATACCTGGATGTGGCAAATACACGAGTTTTGATTTTAAACTCTGGAAAAAGTGACATAATAGTTACAAAACATGTTGCGTTATTTATTTATAGTTTACTGATGTATATAAAAGGAGCAGTGGTATTGTAATAAAGATTGTGACAGCATTGTCAGAAGGTGGGAACTAGTGTGTCTATGATAAATTAGTAATGGGGTGTTATCCAGTGTCTGTTTCCATACTGTGGGAGGCAGTAGAAACCTGTGCAAATTGTGACTATCATTTCAGCTAGAGTGGTGTTTGGCGAAGGCTACAGAGAACAGGAGAAATACTACAATTTAGAGTCTGTGTGTGCTGCCTCCTTTTCCTTTTTGTTTTTGCCTGTTGCCATGGTAGGAACTAGTGATGAGCGAGCACCCCAATGCTCGGGTGTTCGGGTGCTCTGACCGAGCACCCCCTGAGGCTCGAGTGCTCGGCCGAACACCCGAGCCCCATTGAAGTCAATGGGAGGACTCGAGCATTACACCAGGCACCCCCTGCTCTGATGAGGGGAGGGTGCCTGGTCCATAGGAAAAGGGCAGAAAATGATGGAAACACCACAGAAATGGTTCAGGGACAGCATAGGGAGGATGTCTGGATGCATCTTGGACTCCAACATCGCTGCTGGGAACGATCTTTCGCCCGTAGTACGCCATTTTTACAGACTGACCATAAAACACACAAAAAGGAAAATAAAAACGACTTTAGGCGAAAAATTGTTACCAAACAATATTTGCTGTATATTTACTTGTATATCATCTGCAAATTATCCCAAAAATTTCCTTGATTTTCGGAAGTGAGGCCATGATTAAGAGGGAAACGTGCGCAGAGGCAAATTCTCCCAAAAATTTCCTTGATTTTCAGAACTGAGGCCATGATTAAGAGGGAAACGTGCACAGAGGCAAATTCTCCCAAAAATTTCCTTGATTTTATTGAACTGAGGCCATGATTAAGAGGGAAACGTGCGCTGAGCCGACCATCTAAAACATTATGGGTGAGGGTCTGCTGCAGAGCTGACCATCCTAAACATTATATGCGAAGGCCCGCTAGTGAGCTGACGCTATAAAACATTATATGAGAGGGCCCGCTAGAGAGCTGACCCAATAAAACATTATATGAGAAGGCCCGCTGGTGAGCTGACCTATATAAAAATTGGCAAACAGGGCCCGCTGGTGAGCTGGCCCTATATAAAAATTATATCACAGGGCCCGCTGGTGAGCTGGCCCTATATAAAAATTATAGCACAGGGCATATGGAAGAGGAGGAAGAGGATGAGAAGATTAAGAGTCAACCATATACCCGTTTTTTGGGTGGAAGGGGTGAATGGGAATACAGAGTATTCACATCATTGTAAATAACATATATAAAGTGAGTTTATGTTCCCCCGGGGCTTTCCTCCAGTGGAGTGGAGAAGTCAGGGGAAATCCAGGCCTTGTTCATTTTTATAAGTGTCAACCTATCAGCATTGTCGGTGGAAAGGCGGATACGCTTATCTGTTATGATGCCACCAGCAGCACTAAATACCCGCTCAGACAGAACGCTGGCGGCAGGGCAGGCCAGCACCTCCAAGGCGTAGAGTGCCAGTTCATACCACGTGTCCAGCTTGGACACCCAGTAGTTGTAAGGCACAGAGGGATCATTGAGGACGCTGACACGGTCTGCTACGTACTCCTTCACCATCTTCCAAAACTTTTCCCTCCTTGTGACACTAGGCTGCGCATCAGGGTGAGGGTGCTGGCGGGGTGTCATGAAGGTGTCCCACGCCTTGGAGAGTGTTGCCCTGCCTTTCTCGGAACTGCTGTGTGCTCCCCTTTTCTCCCCTTCTCGGTTGGCCAAGGTAGCACGTACTCTGCCGCCAGCGTTGTCAGATGGAAAATTTTGGAGCAATTTTTCGACAAGAACCTTCTGGTATTGCAACATTTTGCTTGTCCTCTCCACCGGAGGAATGAGAGATGAGAAATTCTCTTTGTAGCGGGGGTCCAGAAGGGTGAACACCCAGTAATCCGTGTTGTCTAAAATGCGTACAACGCGTGGGTCACGGGAAAGGCAGCCTAACATAAAGTCAGCCATGTGTGCCAGAGTACCAACAGTCAAGATTTCGCTGTCCTCACCAGGAGGATGACTCTCAATCTCCTCATCCTCTTCCTCCTCTTCTGCCCACCCACGCTGAAGAGATGGAACTAAAGTTTCATGGCTACCCTCTGTAGCGGAGGCAACCGTGTCTTCCTCCTCCTCCTCCTCCTCCTCCTCCGCCTCCTCCAATTGTCGCTGAGAAGATGAAGTGAGGGTGCTCTGGCTATCACCTTGTGTAAACTCTTCCTCCCCCATTTCCACCTCTTCCACATGCAAAGCGTCGGTTTTAATTGTGAGCAGCGAGCGTTTCAGTAGACACAGAAGTGGGATGGTTACACTGATAATAGCGTTATCGCCGCTCACCATCTGTGTCGATTCCTCAAAATTGCGTAAAACCTCACAGAGGTCTGACATCCATTCCCACTCCTCACTTCTGATTACAGGAAGTTGAACGGAGAGGCGACGACCGTGTAACAGCTGGTACTCCACTACTGCCCTCTGCTGCTCACAAAGCCGGGCCAACATGTGGAAGGTGGAGTTCCAGCGCGTGCTCACGTCACACAGCAGCCGGTGAGCTGGCAATTGTAAGCGCTGCTGCAGCTTCAACAGGCCGGCTGAAGCTGTTGATGACTTACGGAAATGTGCACACACGCGGCGCACCTTGGTCAAGAGATCATGCACATCGGGGTAGGTTTTTAGAAATCGCTGCACCACTAAATTAAATACATGCGCTAGGCATGGTACGTGTGTGAGCTTGCCGAGCTCCAAAGCCGCCACCAAGTTACGCCCATTATCACACACAACCATGCCTGGTTGCAGGTTGAGTGGCGAGAGCCACTGCTCGGTCTGGTGACTAATCCCCTGCAACAGCTCTGAGGCCGTGTGCTGTTTGTCCCCAAGGCAGATCAGCTTCAGCACGGCCTGTTGACGCTTCCCCACTGCAGTGCTACACTGCTTCCAGCTACTGGCTGATGGGGGAGTGGCGGTGTGTGTAGAGAATTCGGAGGTGGAAACGGAGGAGGAGGAGCCAATAACGTAGGTGCTGGTGGAAACCCTGATGGAGGTAGGGCCCGCAATCCTCGGCGTGGGTAGCACCCGTGCCATCCCAGGGTCCGAGTCGCTCCCAGCCTCCACGACATTCACCCAGTGTGCCGTCAGGGAAATGTAGCGTCCCTGGCCACAAGCACTTGTCCATGTGTCAGTCGTTAAGTGGACCTTCCCAGTAACTGCGTTGGTCAGGGCACGGGTGATGTTACGGGACACATGGTGGTGTAATGCGGGGATGGCACACCGGGAAAAGTAGTGGCGGCTGGGGACCGCGTACCGAGGGACAGCTGCTGCCATCAGGCTGCGGAAGGACTCAGTGTCCACAAGCCTAAATGGCAGCATTTCGATGGCCAGTAATTTGGAAAGGTGTGAGGTTAGTGCTATGGCCTGTGGGTGGGTGGCTGGGTACTTTCTCTTGCGCTCAAATGCCTGGGGTAACGACATTTGGACGCTGTGCTGGGACAGGGAAGTGGATGTGGTCGCTGATGGTGCTTCAGATGCTACAGGTGCAGGGCGGGAGGTATGCGGGCCTGCGCCTTCGACAGGCGATTGGCCGGCACCGAAAACAGGGGAAGAGGAGGCAGTGGTGTGGCCTGCAGACACAGATGGGCGATCCAGGCGTTCCTCCCACTTACTACGGTGCTTGGATGCCATGTGTCGGATCATGCTGGTGGTGGTGAGGTTTCTAGTGTTCATGCCTCGGCTCATTCTGGTGTGGCACAGGTTGCAAACTACAATTCTTTTGTCGTCCGCACTTTCCTTAAAAAAACGCCATACCGCGGAACACCTACCCCTTGGCAAGGTAGATTTATGCAAGGGGGTGCTCCGTGGAACATTTGCGGGCCGGTTTGGTGCGGTCCGCCTTCTTTCTGTAGCCACACCACTGCCTCTTCCAGCCTGTTGCGGTGCTGCAGATGGCTCACCCTCAGGACTGCTGTCATCGCTCGGCTCTACACCTTCCCAGGTGGGGTCAGTCACCTCATCGTCCACCAAGTCCTCCTCCACTTCCTCACTCTGATCATCCTCCTCAAGTCTTGATCCCACCACATACTCAGTCATTGACAACTGTATAACATTCTCCTCAACAAGGTCTTGAGACGGAAATAGTGGTTGATTTAATGGCAACTGTGTCTCATCATCATCATCATCATCATCCACTACTTCCTTTGACCTTAAATGCCGTTCACATCTGTCATCTTCTTGTGATTGGGTAGCCTCTAGAGGTTGTGAATCAGGGCACAAGATGTCATGTTCCTCTGCAAGCGTGCTTGGAGAGAGGGTCAAATGAAGGATTGGTGATGAGACGAGCTCCTCACTATATCCCAGTGTGGGATCACTTCTTTGACCAGACCGTGTATGGTGGGAGGAAGGATGATCAGAGTGAGGATTATGTTGACCAGACTCTTGGCTACTGAGAGTGGACTTGGTGGAAGACAGGGTGGTGCTTAACCGACTGGAAGCAGTATCAGCTGTCATCCAACCGACCACCTGTTCGCAGTGGTCGGACCTCGAGAGTGATGTCCTGCGACGCCCTGTAAAATTACACATGAAGCTAGGTATGGTGGATGTCTTTCTTTCTTGTGCTCTGGCACCAGGCACAGTTTCTCCGCGTCCTGACCCGCGCCCTGAACTTTCAGGATCACGTCCACTTCCCCGTCCCTTTTTACCCGCCTTCTTCATCTTACACAGAATATGTGACTTTAATATTTGAGTTTGAAAACTTAACAGTATTTCTTATTATTCTGCAACTCTGCAGAGTACACAGAATAGGCTGCTAAACTGCGGTGAAACACACTGAATGGAATATGTGACTTTAATATTTGAGTTTGAAAACTTAACAGTATTTCTTATTATTCTGCAACTGTACAGAGTACACAGAATAGGCTGTTAAACGGCGGTGAAACACACTGAATGGAATATGTGAGTTTAATATTTGAGTTTGAAAACTTAACAGTATTTCTTATTATTCTGCAACTGTACAGAGTACACAGAATAGGCTGCTAAACTGCGGTGAAACACACTGAATGGAATATGTGACTTTAATATTTGAGTTTGAAAACTTAACAGTATTTCTTATTATTCTGCAACTCTGCAGAGTACACAGAATAGGCTGCTAAACTGCGGTGAAACACACTGAATGGAATATGTGAGTTTAATATTTGAGTTTGAAAACTTAACAGTATTTCTTATTATTCTGCAACTGTACAGAGTACACAGAATAGGCTGTTAAACGGCGGTGAAACACACTGAATGGAATATGTGACTTTAATATTTGAGTTTGAAAACTTAACAGTATTTCTTATTATTCTGCAACTGTACAGAGTACACAGAATAGGCTGTTAAACGGCGGTGAAACACACTGAATGGAATATGTGAGTTTAATATTTGAGTTTGAAAACTTAACAGTATTTCTTATTATTCTGCAACTGTACAGAGTACACAGAATAGGCTGTTAAACGGCGGTGAAACACACTGAATGGAATATGTGACTTTAATATTTGAGTTTGAAAACTTAACAGTATTTCTTATTATTCTGCAACTGTACAGAGTACACAGAATAGGCTGTTAAACGGCGGTGAAACACACTGAATGGAATATGTGAGTTTAATATTTGAGTTTGAAAACTTAACAGTATTTCTTATTATTCTGCAACTGTACAGAGTACACAGAATAGGCTGTTAAACGGCGGTGAAACACACTGAATGGAATATGTGACTTTAATATTTGAGTTTGAAAACTTAACAGTATTTCTTATTATTCTGCAACTGTACAGAGTACACAGAATAGGCTGTTAAACGGCGGTGAAACACACTGAATGGAATATGTGACTTTAATATTTGAGTTTGAAAACTTAACAGTATTTCTTATTATTCTGCAACTGTACAGAGTACACAGAATAGGCTGTTAAACGGCGGTGAAACACACTGAATGGAATATGTGACTTTAATATTTGAGTTTGAAAACTTAACAGTATTTCTTATTATTCTGCAACTGTACAGAGTACACAGAATAGGCTGTTAGACGGCGGTGAAACACACTGAATGGAATATGTGACTTTAATATTTGAGTTTGAAAACTTAACAGTATTTCTTATTATTCTGCAACTGTACAGAGTACACAGAATAGGCTGTTAAACGGCGGTGAAACACACTGAATGGAATATGTGACTTTAATATTTGAGTTTGAAAACTTAACAGTATTTCTTATTATTCTGCAACTCTGCAGAGTACACAGAAAAGGCTGCTAAACTGCGGTGAAACACACTGAATGGAATATGTGACTTTAATATTTGAGTTTGAAAACTTAACAGTATTTCTTATTATTCTGCAACTGTACAGAGTACACAGAATAGGCTGCTAAACTGCGGTGAAACACACTGAATGGAATATGTGACTTTAATATTTGAGTTTGAAAACTTAACAGTATTTCTTATTATTCTGCAACTCTGCAGAGTACACAGAATAGGCTGCTAAACTGCGGTGAAACACACTGAATGGAATATGTGAGTTTAATATTTGAGTTTGAAAACTTAACAGTATTTCTTATTATTCTGCAACTGTACAGAGTACACAGAATAGGCTGTTAAACGGCGGTGAAACACACTGAATGGAATATGTGACTTTAATATTTGAGTTTGAAAACTTAACAGTATTTCTTATTATTCTGCAACTGTACAGAGTACACAGAATAGGCTGTTAAACGGCGGTGAAACACACTGAATGGAATATGTGACTTTAATATTTGAGTTTGAAAACTTAACAGTATTTCTTATTATTCTGCAACTGTACAGAGTACACAGAATAGGCTGTTAAACGGCGGTGAAACACACTGAATGGAATATGTGACTTTAATATTTGAGTTTGAAAACTTAACAGTATTTCTTATTATTCTGCAACTGTACAGAGTACACAGAATAGGCTGTTAAACGGCGGTGAAACACACTGAATGGAATATGTGACTTTAATATTTGAGTTTGAAAACTTAACAGTATTTCTTATTATTCTGCAACTGTACAGAGTACACAGAATAGGCTGTTAAACGGCGGTGAAACACACTGAATGGAATATGTGACTTTAATATTTGAGTTTGAAAACTTAACAGTATTTCTTATTATTCTGCAACTGTACAGAGTACACAGAATAGGCTGTTAAACGGCGGTGAAACACTGAATGGAATATGTGACTTTAATATTTGAGTTTGAAAACTTAACAGTATTTCTTATTATTCTGCAACTGTACAGAGTACACAGAATAGGCTGTTAAACGGCGGTGAAACACACTGAATGGAATATGTGACTTTAATATTTGAGTTTGAAAACTTAACAGTATTTCTTATTATTCTGCAACTCTGCAGAGTACACAGAATAGGCTGCTAAACTGCGGTGAAACACACTGAATGGAATATGTGACTTTAATATTTGAGTTTGAAAACTTAACAGTATTTCTTATTATTCTGCAACTGTACAGAGTACACAGAATAGGCTGTTAAACGGCGGTGAAACACACTGAATGGAATATGTGAGTTTAATATTTGAGTTTGAAAACTTAACAGTATTTCTTATTATTCTGCAACTGTACAGAGTACACAGAATAGGCTGTTAAACGGCGGTGAAACACACTGAATGGAATATGTGAGTTTAATATTTGAGTTTGAAAACTTAACAGTATTTCTTATTATTCTGCAACTGTACAGAGTACACAGAATAGGCTGTTAAACGGCGGTGAAACACACTGAATGGAATATGTGAGTTTAATATTTGAGTTTGAAAACTTAACAGTATTTCTTATTATTCTGCAACTGTACAGAGTACACAGAATAGGCTGTTAAACGGCGGTGAAACACACTGAATGGAATATGTGACTTTAATATTTGAGTTTGAAAACTTAACAGTATTTCTTATTATTCTGCAACTGTACAGAGTACACAGAATAGGCTGTTAAACGGCGGTGAAACACACTGAATGGAATATGTGACTTTAATATTTGAGTTTGAAAACTTAACAGTATTTCTTATTATTCTGCAACTGTACAGAGTACACAGAATAGGCTGTTAAACGGCGGTGAAACACACTGAATGGAATATGTGACTTTAATATTTGAGTTTGAAAACTTAACAGTATTTCTTATTATTCTGCAACTGTACAGAGTACACAGAATAGGCTGTTAGACGGCGGTGAAACACACTGAATGGAATATGTGACTTTAATATTTGAGTTTGAAAACTTAACAGTATTTCTTATTATTCTGCAACTGTACAGAGTACACAGAATAGGCTGTTAAACGGCGGTGAAACACACTGAATGGAATATGTGACTTTAATATTTGAGTTTGAAAACTTAACAGTATTTCTTATTATTCTGCAACTCTGCAGAGTACACAGAAAAGGCTGCTAAACTGCGGTGAAACACACTGAATGGAATATGTGACTTTAATATTTGAGTTTGAAAACTTAACAGTATTTCTTATTATTCTGCAACTGTACAGAGTACACAGAATAGGCTGCTAAACTGCGGTGAAACACACTGAATGGAATATGTGACTTTAATATTTGAGTTTGAAAACTTAACAGTATTTCTTATTATTCTGCAACTCTGCAGAGTACACAGAATAGGCTGCTAAACTGCGGTGAAACACACTGAATGGAATATGTGAGTTTAATATTTGAGTTTGAAAACTTAACAGTATTTCTTATTATTCTGCAACTGTACAGAGTACACAGAATAGGCTGTTAAACGGCGGTGAAACACACTGAATGGAATATGTGACTTTAATATTTGAGTTTGAAAACTTAACAGTATTTCTTATTATTCTGCAACTGTACAGAGTACACAGAATAGGCTGTTAAACGGCGGTGAAACACACTGAATGGAATATGTGACTTTAATATTTGAGTTTGAAAACTTAACAGTATTTCTTATTATTCTGCAACTGTACAGAGTACACAGAATAGGCTGTTAAACGGCGGTGAAACACACTGAATGGAATATGTGACTTTAATATTTGAGTTTGAAAACTTAACAGTATTTCTTATTATTCTGCAACTGTACAGAGTACACAGAATAGGCTGTTAAACGGCGGTGAAACACACTGAATGGAATATGTGACTTTAATATTTGAGTTTGAAAACTTAACAGTATTTCTTATTATTCTGCAACTGTACAGAGTACACAGAATAGGCTGTTAAACGGCGGTGAAACACACTGAATGGAATATGTGACTTTAATATTTGAGTTTGAAAACTTAACAGTATTTCTTATTATTCTGCAACTGTACAGAGTACACAGAATAGGCTGTTAAACGGCGGTGAAACACTGAATGGAATATGTGACTTTAATATTTGAGTTTGAAAACTTAACAGTATTTCTTATTATTCTGCAACTGTACAGAGTACACAGAATAGGCTGTTAAACGGCGGTGAAACACACTGAATGGAATATGTGACTTTAATATTTGAGTTTGAAAACTTAACAGTATTTCTTATTATTCTGCAACTGTACAGAGTACACAGAATAGGCTGTTAAACGGCGGTGAAACACACTGAATGGAATATGTGACTTTAATATTTGAGTTTGAAAACTTAACAGTATTTCTTATTATTCTGCAACTCTGCAGAGTACACAGAAAAGGCTGCTAATCTGCGGTGAAACACACTGAATGGAATATGTGACTTTAATATTTGAGTTTGAAAACTTAACAGTATTTCTTATTATTCTGCAACTGTACAGAGTACACAGAATAGGCTGCTAAACTGCGGTGAAACACACTGAATGGAATATGTGACTTTAATATTTGAGTTTGAAAACTTAACAGTATTTCTTATTATTCTGCAACTCTGCAGAGTACACAGAATAGGCTGCTAAACTGCGGTGAAACACACTGAATGGAATATGTGAGTTTAATATTTGAGTTTGAAAACTTAACAGTATTTCTTATTATTCTGCAACTGTACAGAGTACACAGAATAGGCTGTTAAACGGCGGTGAAACACACTGAATGGAATATGTGACTTTAATATTTGAGTTTGAAAACTTAACAGTATTTCTTATTATTCTGCAACTGTACAGAGTACACAGAATAGGCTGTTAAACGGCGGTGAAACACACTGAATGGAATATGTGACTTTAATATTTGAGTTTGAAAACTTAACAGTATTTCTTATTATTCTGCAACTGTACAGAGTACACAGAATAGGCTGTTAAACGGCGGTGAAACACACTGAATGGAATATGTGACTTTAATATTTGAGTTTGAAAACTTAACAGTATTTCTTATTATTCTGCAACTGTACAGAGTACACAGAATAGGCTGTTAAACGGCGGTGAAACACACTGAATGGAATATGTGAGTTTAATATTTGAGTTTGAAAACTTAACAGTATTTCTTATTATTCTGCAACTGTACAGAGTACACAGAATAGGCTGCTAAACTGCGGTGAAACACACTGAATGGAATATGTGACTTTAATATTTGAGTTTGAAAACTTAACAGTATTTCTTATTATTCTGCAACTCTGCAGAGTACACAGAATAGGCTGTTAAACGGCGGTGAAACACACTGAATGGAATATGTGACTTTAATATTTGAGTTTGAAAACTTAACAGTATTTCTTATTATTCTGCAACTGTACAGAGTACACAGAATAGGCTGTTAAACGGCGGTGAAACACACTGAATGGAATATGTGAGTTTAATATTTGAGTTTGAAAACTTAACAGTATTTCTTATTATTCTGCAACTGTACAGAGTACACAGAATAGGCTGCTAAACTGCGGTGAAACACACTGAATGGAATATGTGACTTTAATATTTGAGTTTGAAAACTTAACAGTATTTCTTATTATTCTGCAACTCTGCAGAGTACACAGAATAGGCTGCTAAACTGCGGTGAAACACACTGAATGGAATATGTGAGTTTAATATTTGAGTTTGAAAACTTAACAGTATTTCTTATTATTCTGCAACTGTACAGAGTACACAGAATAGGCTGTTAAACGGCGGTGAAACACACTGAATGGAATATGTGACTTTAATATTTGAGTTTGAAAACTTAACAGTATTTCTTATTATTCTGCAACTGTACAGAGTACACAGAATAGGCTGTTAAACGGCGGTGAAACACACTGAATGGAATATGTGAGTTTAATATTTGAGTTTGAAAACTTAACAGTATTTCTTATTATTCTGCAACTGTACAGAGTACACAGAATAGGCTGCTAAACTGCGGTGAAACACACTGAATGGAATATGTGACTTTAATATTTGAGTTTGAAAACTTAACAGTATTTCTTATTATTCTGCAACTCTGCAGAGTACACAGAATAGGCTGTTAAACGGCGGTGAAACACACTGAATGGAATATGTGACTTTAATATTTGAGTTTGAAAACTTAACAGTATTTCTTATTATTCTGCAACTGTACAGAGTACACAGAATAGGCTGTTAAACGGCGGTGAAACACACTGAATGGAATATGTGAGTTTAATATTTGAGTTTGAAAACTTAACAGTATTTCTTATTATTCTGCAACTGTACAGAGTACACAGAATAGGCTGCTAAACTGCGGTGAAACACACTGAATGGAATATGTGACTTTAATATTTGAGTTTGAAAACTTAACAGTATTTCTTATTATTCTGCAACTCTGCAGAGTACACAGAATAGGCTGCTAAACTGCGGTGAAACACACTGAATGGAATATGTGAGTTTAATATTTGAGTTTGAAAACTTAACAGTATTTCTTATTATTCTGCAACTGTACAGAGTACACAGAATAGGCTGTTAAACGGCGGTGAAACACACTGAATGGAATATGTGACTTTAATATTTGAGTTTGAAAACTTAACAGTATTTCTTATTATTCTGCAACTGTACAGAGTACACAGAATAGGCTGTTAAACGGCGGTGAAACACACTGAATGGAATATGTGAGTTTAATATTTGAGTTTGAAAACTTAACAGTATTTCTTATTATTCTGCAACTGTACAGAGTACACAGAATAGGCTGTTAAACGGCGGTGAAACACACTGAATGGAATATGTGACTTTAATATTTGAGTTTGAAAACTTAACAGTATTTCTTATTATTCTGCAACTGTACAGAGTACACAGAATAGGCTGTTAAACGGCGGTGAAACACACTGAATGGAATATGTGACTTTAATATTTGAGTTTGAAAACTTAACAGTATTTCTTATTATTCTGCAACTGTACAGAGTACACAGAATAGGCTGTTAAACGGCGGTGAAACACACTGAATGGAATATGTGACTTTAATATTTGAGTTTGAAAACTTAACAGTATTTCTTATTATTCTGCAACTGTACAGAGTACACAGAATAGGCTGTTAAACGGCGGTGAAACACACTGAATGGAATATGTGACTTTAATATTTGAGTTTGAAAACTTAACAGTATTTCTTATTATTCTGCAACTGTACAGAGTACACAGAATAGGCTGTTAAACGGCGGTGAAACACACTGAATGGAATATGTGAGTTTAATATTTGAGTTTGAAAACTTAACAGTATTTCTTATTATTCTGCAACTGTACAGAGTACACAGAATAGGCTGTTAAACGGCGGTGAAACACACTGAATGGAATATGTGACTTTAATATTTGAGTTTGAAAACTTAACAGTATTTCTTATTATTCTGCAACTGTACAGAGTACACAGAATAGGCTGTTAAACGGCGGTGAAACACACTGAATGGAATATGTGAGTTTAATATTTGAGTTTGAAAACTTAACAGTATTTCTTATTATTCTGCAACTGTACAGAGTACACAGAATAGGCTGCTAAACTGCGGTGAAACACACTGAATGGAATATGTGACTTTAATATTTGAGTTTGAAAACTTAACAGTATTTCTTATTATTCTGCAACTCTGCAGAGTACACAGAATAGGCTGTTAAACGGCGGTGAAACACACTGAATGGAATATGTGACTTTAATATTTGAGTTTGAAAACTTAACAGTATTTCTTATTATTCTGCAACTGTACAGAGTACACAGAATAGGCTGTTAAACGGCGGTGAAACACACTGAATGGAATATGTGAGTTTAATATTTGAGTTTGAAAACTTAACAGTATTTCTTATTATTCTGCAACTGTACAGAGTACACAGAATAGGCTGCTAAACTGCGGTGAAACACACTGAATGGAATATGTGACTTTAATATTTGAGTTTGAAAACTTAACAGTATTTCTTATTATTCTGCAACTGTACAGAGTACACAGAATAGGCTGCTAAACTGCGGTGAAACACACTGAATGGAATATGTGACTTTAATATTTGAGTTTGAAAACTTAACAGTATTTCTTATTATTCTGCAACTCTGCAGAGTACACAGAATAGGCTGTTAAACGGCGGTGAAACACACTGAATGGAATATGTGACTTTAATATTTGAGTTTGAAAACTTAACAGTATTTCTTATTATTCTGCAACTGTACAGAGTACACAGAATAGGCTGTTAAACGGCGGTGAAACACACTGAATGGAATATGTGAGTTTAATATTTGAGTTTGAAAACTTAACAGTATTTCTTATTATTCTGCAACTGTACAGAGTACACAGAATAGGCTGCTAAACTTTGGTGAAACACACTGAATGGAATATGTGACTTTAATATTTGAGTTTGAAAACTTAACAGTATTTCTTATTATTCTGCAACTCTGCAGAGTACACAGAATAGGCTGCTAAACTGCGGTGAAACACACTGAATGGAATATGTGACTTTAATATTTGAGTTTGAAAACTTAACAGTATTTCTTATTATTCTGCAACTGTACAGAGTACACAGAATAGGCTGTTAAACGGCGGTGAAACACACTGAATGGAATATGTGAGTTTAATATTTGAGTTTGAAAACTTAACAGTATTTCTTATTATTCTGCAACTGTACAGAGTACACAGAATAGGCTGTTAAACGGCGGTGAAACACACTGAATGGAATATGTGACTTTAATATTTGAGTTTGAAAACTTAACAGTATTTCTTATTATTCTGCAACTGTACAGAGTACACAGAATAGGCTGTTAAACGGCGGTGAAACACACTGAATGGAATATGTGACTTTAATATTTGAGTTTGAAAACTTAACAGTATTTCTTATTATTCTGCAACTCTGTAGAGTACACAGAAAAGGCTGCTAAACTGCGGTGAAACACACTGAATGGAATATGTGACTTTAATATTTGAGTTTGAAAACTTAACAGTATTTCTTATTATTCTGCAACTCTGCACAGTACACAGAATAGGCTGCTAAAAGGCGGTGAAACACACTGAATGGAATATGTGACTTTGATATTTTAGTTTGAAGACTTAACAGTATTTCTTCCTATTCTGCAACTCTGCACAGTACACAGAATAGGCTGCTAAACTGCGGCGAAGCACACTGAATGGAATATGTGACTTTGATATTTTAGTTTGAAGACTTAACAGTATTTCTTATTATTCTGCAACTCTGCACAGTACACAGAATAGGCTGCTAAACGGCGGTGAAACACACTGAATGGAATATGTGACTTTGATATTTTAGTTTGAAGACTTAACAGTATTTCTTCCTATTCTGCAACTCTGCACAGTACACAGAATAGGCTGCTAAACTGCGGCGAAGCACACTGAATGGAATATGTGACTTTGATATTTTAGTTTGAAGACTTAACAGTATTTCTTCCTATTCTGCAACTCTGCACAGTACACAGAATGTGCTGCTAAACTGCGGCGAAGCACACTGAATGGAATATGTGACTTTGATATTTTAGTTTGAAGACTTAACAGTATTTCTTCCTATTCTGCAACTCTGCACAGTACTCAGAATGTGCTGCTAAACTGCGGCGACGCACACTGAATGGAATACGTGACTTTGATATTTTAGTTTGAAGACTTAACAGAATGTGCTCTAATCTGCAACTTTGCACACTAAACAGAATGTGCTCTAATCTGCAACTTTGCACACTAAACAGAATGTGCTCTAATCTGCAACTTTGCACACTAAACAGAATGTGCTCTAATCTGCAACTGTGCACACTAAACAGAATGTGCTCTAATCTGCAACTTTTCACACTAAACAGAATATTTTTTTTTTTTTTTGTTTTTTTCCCCCCACACACAATATAACCTGCTGCCCCCACACACAGTAGTCCTAAAAAGGACTTTTGGTTCTTTTTTGTCACAATTTTTTTTTTTCCTCCCTACACTGCCTTTCCCTTCCTATCCTCAGCTCTCCCTGGCTCAGACTGAGCCGAACTCGATGGTCAGGTGCTATACAGCACCTGACCACGGGTTCTGGCCAGCCAATCAGTGTAATGCCAGCAGCCAACATGGCTGCTGGCATTACACCGATGTCAGAGCCTCCCTGCACGTTTATTGGCTGCGCAGCAGCCGCAAAACGTGCGGGGAGGAGACCCGAACATGGCGGGCGAGCACATGCGGTACTCGTACGAGTACCGCCATGTGCCGAGCAGAGCGATGCTCGATTCGATCCGAGCATCGGCCGAGCATGCTCGCTCAACACTAGTAGGAACCTACACATTTGAGGCCCAGCAGCAACAGAGAATGAAACATTCTAGAAATAACTTATTTCAGTATTATGGAGTATGTACTGTAGCGGTGATTTTATTCGCAATATATTTTATAACTTAAAGTCACAATTTTCTTTGGGGATTTTTTGTAGTTTTTACACACACTGTTTTTAAAAGCACTAGTTTTTTATAATTTCTTAAAATAGATGTCTATCTGATATGCTGATCTTCTTGCCACTTGATGAATTTTGGCCTAAGTGACCTGTATCTTCTGTACAAAACCTAGTGCTTTTCCCATAGAGCCACACTGTCAATGGATCTTGTGCTCTGTTTACATCACTGTATTAAGATAAGCCCTTATTGACTGGGCATATGATAAATAATCTTTGCTAGATGACACTAAGCTATGTAAGGAAATACATACAGAGGTGGATGTTTTTTCTCTACAGAAGGATTTAGATAAACTGAGTGGATGGACAGGAAAGTGGCAGATGACTGAAGTGGCAGATAAATGTAAGGTTATGCATTTGGGCTGTAGATACAAAATTGCAACAGATACTCTAAAAGTTAAACAACTTGGGGAATCCTCATTAGAGAAATATTTAGGAGTACTGATAGACGATAGACTTCACAGCAGTGTGCAGAGTCACTCACTTGCTGCAAGAGCAAATAAGGTACTAGCCTGCATAAAAAGAGGTGTAGATGCAAGGGATGGTAATATTATCCTACCTCTGTATAAATTATTGTAAAAGCCTCATCTAGAATATGAAGTACAGTTTTGGGCAGCAGTTCTTAAAAAGATTTAACTGGAAAAAGTGCAGAGACGTGCAACAAAACTGATAAAGGGATTGGAGGATCTGAGTTGTAAAGAGAGACTAGCCAAACTGGGGTTGTTTACATTAGAGAAGAGGTGTCTAGGGGGGTAATATGATTACCATTTACAAATAAAATAATACATTAAGAGTAGAGGAAAGGCTCTACTAAGACAAAAACAGGGATTTTTTTCAATAAGGGTGATAAAACTATGGAATTCTTTGCTTCTTGATATTGTGCTTGCAGGTACTGTAACTGTTTTAAAAAAAGCAATGGATACGTATATATATCACAGAACAATATTGAGAATTATGACATATGGCCTCAATACAGATAGGTTGTTGATCCAGGGAACTATCTGACTGCCAGGCAGAAATTTCTTGATGTCTGCTAATGTGTCCACAACGGCTTCTAACTCCCTCCCAAATAAAAGGCAGCCTTCAAAAGGGCATTCTGCATAGGCTATTCTTCAAAGCTGTATCTGCAGACCATGCTTTAAGCCACAGAGCTCGTTTGGCTGTCACAGCCAGAGTTGATGCTCTAGCAGAGATTCTGATGAATTCCATGGAAGAATCGAAAAGGTAGCCAACCACTAGTCTAATGGAGACTAGATTCTCCAGAATAGTTTCTAATGATGTTTTGGAAATCAAGCGTTCCTATATTTGGGGAATACAGATCCACTGAGACCTGGCCATGGAGACTATAGTGAGATTAAGCTTGAGGTATGCAGTGAATGCCTCACAGGACTTCTTCATGGCACTTTCACCCTTCCTCTCCATGGAGTCAGAGAAGCTGGATCCATTTTCCAAAAGTATTCCAGTTCTTCTTGTGACTCTGGATACTACCATATCGACTTTCCTTTTTAGGAATCAAAGTGGAAAAATGTCCTAGTACGCCTGTACTGAACAAACCTCTTCTTGGGTATAAGCCATTTGTTTTGGATAATTTTGTCGATCACTTTGTGAACCAGAGAAGATTTAGGTTTCCTGGAGGAAACCTCTTTTTGGCATCTTCCAAGGGATCCTAAAAATTCATGACCACTCCAACTGCTGAAATGAGATGCTTCACTTCTTCTTCTTCAAAACAAAGGCAAGGACTTTTTCCTGAAGAAGTTTCATCCTGAAGAGAAAAACTTTCTTCTTCCAAATTCAGGCATGAGGAAGTTTTTTGTGAAGATGATGGAACAGCTGGAACAAAAGATCTGAACTGGTCAAATATATGTTGCATATCAAACTGACCCAAGGCATAAACAGAGTTTTAATGCCCTTGGTTTTTCTACAGAAGATGATGCTGCAGACACGCTGTCTCTGTGCTTCGGAAGTCTCCAGTTCATTGCTGCAAGGGAATTTTTATTTTTTTCCCTATGGTGCAGGGAGTTTGCCTCAGAATTGATTCTCTTTTCTATTCTGCATATAACTACTTTGTCCTTTTCACACCCTTAGCTAGTATAATATGGTAGCAACAACACTAAAAGATTCATGCAAGATGCCTGATAAAACTTGGATGCTAGATGTCTTCAGTGTATGAAGAAGTTTATTTAAATTTTTCTGCTAGGGAATAATAAAGTCAAACTGTCTATATACAATGGTAGTTTGATATATATATATATATAGACAATATTATCCTGGTTTGGCATGACAGCGAAGAGTTATTGCAGGATTTTACCTTCTTGAATGCAAACCAATATGATCTTAAGTTTACATATGTCTTTAGCTATAATGAAATTCAGTTTTTAGATTTATGTCTGTTCAACGTGAATAACAGAATTCTGACAAAAACATACTTTAAGCCTGTTGATCGGAACAGTTACATATACTCTTCCAGTTGCCGTAAAATAATCTGGCTGGAAAATGTCCCTAAGAAGCAGTTTATTCTAGACTGTAGGAACTGTACATGGGTGCAGGATTTCTGGGAGCAGGTTATGGTTCTGATCAAGAGGCTTGTTGAACGGGGATATGACTATATGTGTCACACAGGGGGACCAGAAGTGACGAAGCTCACAGGAGAGAGAGTGCTCGTGTGCGACGCTGGTTAGCGGTGCTCGCCGTACGTTGACTGTCTGTGGGATTACCGTGCTGCGGCCTAAGCCAGATACGGTGCCGGCCGCAAGGCCGGATGGCAAACCCCAGAGGAGCTGGAGGTGAGCCCTGGATGATAATCCCACAGGCAGTACTTGCTCTCCTGTGGGGGAGAGTGAAGGCTGGGGAGCGCAGTATGGGGAGCAAGGCTAGAGAGTAATGGCCGGAAGGCTGTAACTCTCCTAGAAAGGAACATAAAAGAAAGAAAAAGATACTCTCCTAGGATGGAGAGAACAGACCTGTCCAGTAGAATTAGCACTGGTGCAGTGGGGGAGCAGAACTGGACCTGCAGACGACTTGGAGGGTTCCTGGGAGAAGATCCGCAACCTGCCAGGATATTCTACAAACTAGCTGGAGCGACAGATCCGGAAACCACTGGCAGGAGACTGACTGGGAACAGACAGGAAGATATTCCAGGGTGGGCTGCAGGACAAGATGGAGCTGACAGGAACAGGCTGGAAGCCAACCCACAAGAGACGGGCAGGAACGACTGGAAGGTCCTGGAGCAGGTACTGGCTAAGCTGGAGAAGCAGACAGGACAGGAAGATCCAGGAGCAGGTAGGTACTGGCTAAGCTTGGGAAGCAGACAGGATGGGAAGATCCAGGAGCAGGTAGGTACTGGCTAATCCACAGCCAGCTGGAACGGCAGACAAGGCAGGAGGAACTGCAGCTGACACCGGCCAGGATACAAGGTGTGAGCATACAGGGCGCTAGGGAACACTATCAGAGTGCGCCCGCGCCTAGTCTGGAGCATAATGAACTAGACGCTACCAGGTGACGTCACAACGCACGTGACGCGACGTCGGGGGAAACCTGGAAGTGGAGAGAGACTGTCCCGAGCGCCGCAGACCGCGCGGGACAGAAGGTGACAATATGAGAGTTATGGACAGAACTGAGATCATAAATATTTGGAATGTTGACATGGAGGGTTTGGAATCTAATATGGAGAAATACAACAAAATCTCATAGATATACTTGTTATGGAAGGTATTTGAACTGTGACCACATGGACATTGAACATAAAAAAATCTAAATAAATTTAGATGTAAGGAAAATGTTTTTAAAATCAACTCAGTAAATAATAGGATATGGTATAATAAGAAGAGGAAAAACCATGAGAGGTATGGGGTGGTTTTGAGTACTACATATTCTAATCAGATATATAAGACCAAGAGAATTTTAGATTGCTATTGGCCTATAGTTTTGGAGGGAAAAATTCTTAGAAAAATAGTCCCCACTTCAATAAATATTATCTGCAGGAAACATCTTAGTTTGAAAAATATTTTAGTCCCTATAGTAGTAAAAGCCCATGTAAAAAAGAAGAAAGAATATGATAAATAAAATAAATACTGTTAAAGGGATAGTAATGTTTCACAAAAACAGCAGCTCCAATTAATCTTCGTAGTATTTGGGCCATGGAGAGTGTTATATCAATGCTGTCAGAGTTGTGGTTCAAGAGTAATTGAATGATAAAGTTTCCCCTCCCGCCCATTTTACCTAGTGTAAGCCACCTCCTCTCTGGTGTGGAATCTGGTTGTAAGATAACAGCAGGGGACAATCTTCCTATGAGGTCAATTAAAGCCCTGCCCCCCTTGACAAGTTTTTCAGGTTTTTCCCTTATCTTAATTGAAGATTGTCCCTCTCTGCAATCTACCTGGGCACCTCCCTTCTGCTCTGGCTGAGCAGTGTTACATCAGTAAAAGGGGCGGGAGGGGGGTACTTTATCATTCAATTACTCTTGAATTACAACTCTGACAGAATTGAAATAACACTCTCCAAGGTCCAAATACTATGATGATTAAATAGAGCTGCTTTTATTATGAAACATTACTATCCCTTTAATATATATGATATGGAGAAGGGCTTCTTGCTGTCACCTGTGATAGATTGACATAGATGTGGACATTGTTACACATGTGCCAACTGCCTCAATAAATTGGAGGTTTTCCAAGGTACTTCAGCTGATGTTATATATAAGATAGAGAAGTATATAGCCTGGGACAGGATAGGGGTGATTTATATGTTGGAGTATCCTTGTGGTTTAAAATATATAGGTAGAACTAAAAGAAGTTTTAAGAGAAGACTCTATGAGTATAAAATAAGTATTGATAGAAAAGTTACAACCCACTCGGTGTCATGACATTTTGAAGAATTTCATGGGAGTAATTCTAAACTATTGAAAGGTTTTGCATTTCTTCTTTATTTGGTAGTTATATTGATTTTATGCATATGTTATCTTAAAAAGTGATGAGAGAGTATCCAGTGGTTTAATCTAATGGGCTATTGCTCCAATGTTTAAATCTACATGTAGTACCTTTAGACTGTGCCAGAGATTTTGATTAAATGGCCTTATGCCAGGGAGTTTTAGGCAATGTTTTTTCTTCCTGGCATTTGATGGGTCTAACTACCAATGGAGAAGAGCCAATGTTGGTTATAGTTTAAGGGGATAGTGTTGGCATCATAGTGAGCTTGAACACATGGAACTACTAAGAGTTGATAATTGGCTATTGTAGCTATTATTTGAATGTAAGAGTTACCTCTAGTTTAAATTTACAGATAGTTAAGGGGATTGTGTTGGTACTGTGGGAATCTCAAAATATATGGATTTTTTTTTGATAAGTGGCTACCTTAGCTGTTTTTTGAATGGAAAAGTTACCTTTAGTGTCAGCTTCTCTGACACCTTTGTGTTAGCTTTGCAGAAGTTTTCATTCCATATGATAATTATTTCATTACATATATACTTTATTTAAATGTATTGATATAATCTAAATTTTCCTTAAGGGTAGTGTAATTAGTGGGTTAAGGACCCTTTAGATGATCCTAGAGGACCCTAGAGATGAATGTGGATTCTCCTTTCGACATTTTGTGGGTTAAATAAACTAAACTCTTGAGCTAAAGTCAGAATCCTTAATGTTGTTTGTGAGACGCATCAATATCTTGAGAAACTGACGTGCTTGTGATGGCATTTAACCATACTATTTAAACTTTTGATTTGAATATGTATATTGATGGGTGATCTAGTTATCATCAGGGAGACATACAGACTAATGAATTAGGAATGAAACCCCTACTCCTCCCATGGGGGTTAAATAGAGTTTAGAATGGAGGAGGCATAGTTACAATATTTGGGCTTCATGTAACCCATTTTGCTCTTGGAGCTTGTCTGCACTAATTTATGTATGATGGACGATCTCTTGGTTAGTTTGATGGGTCTGGTCACATGATAATTTTTACATTGTGTGTATTGAGAGCTATAGATAGTTTTAATTTTTTGTAAAACGTTCTATATTTAGATAATTCCTCCAACATGGAGTTTTCTGATGGAGTGTTCAATACTTTTCATAGCAGGTATATCCGAACAACTTGCATAGGTTTTTTTTGGTACTTGGGAGAGACTGTAGTGGATGGTAAATAATCAATTACCTGTACTTTTTTAAATAGCCGTTACTTTGATCAATGACTACAGGTGTTCTCCGTTTCATAAAGCACCAAGCTAGGTGTGAAACATTTTGCAGAATTTTTCTCTGGCGGGAGCTTCTGTGTGTCATGATCAAGGAGATACTGTTTAAATGGAAGTTGTTTGGCAAACACATATTGCTATTTTACTTATATGCACTGTTTTATTGAATATGTTGCCAGTGTGCTAATCTTATTGCAGTACATCGAGCATCATTTAGTTTGGTACACTATTAGTGCATTAAATGATATCGGCACTTTAGTGACATCACGTAGGTGCGGGTCACTCCACAGTATAACAAGCTGATTATATTATACTACTGTAAAAGCCAGTGTACACAGGCCAGCATTCTGTGCGTTCTGCCAGTCTTTACTGTGCATGACTGCATCTGCAGTCTCTACTGCGCATGACTGCAAAAGCTTGTGTACATGGGCCAGCATTCCACACTTTCAGGTAGTCTCTACTGCGCATGACTGCATCGGCAGTCTCTATTGCACAAGACTGCATCTGGCAAACATACATCTGGCCTTTTATATTATAGGATAGGATATGTGGTTAGTGTGCTTGTGTGTCAGCACTATTAGAGTTTCTCAAGCATTTTTTGGACAGTGCACTGCTGATGCATTATACAGTATTTGCTTTTTATTGACACTGCTTGGATGCAGATTATTCCATAGTGTACCACTTTTAGATGCATGTGTATATATATATATATATATATATATAATTTTTTTTTGTTTATTTGTATACAGTACTTTTGTATGTGTACTTTATTCCATTTTGATATAATGTTTTTGAACTATAGTGCTATTACTATATATTTTTAATAAAATAATTTTGTTTGTGAAGGAATTTTCTTGTCAGACTGTTTTTACTTGATTCCACTTGTAGATACTGTATCTATATATATGTTCTTTAGGGCATGGAGATTCCTCCGAAGGAAGACTACCACCAAGCTCCATTTATTTACAAATTGTCTACATGTTATTTTAACATTTAACACTTTTTTCTACATTATACCTACACTATCTGCTCTACCAGGTACTCTCCATGCAGGGAGAACCTGCTCTCTGACTGGAAAGCAAGTATGATAAAACACTGTGTGCACAATTATTAGGCAAGATGTATTTCTGAGGACTAATTTTATTATTGAACAACTACAGTGCTCTCAGTCAATCTAAAATATTAAGAAACCTTAAACCTGAATATTTAAGAAAGTAAAAGTGAGGTTTTGGCTTTCTTAGGAGGATATCTGTGTGTGCACAATTATTGGGCAACTATTAGTGTGCAGAATTATTATGCAACTAAATGAAAAAATATATTTTTCCCATCTTACATTTATTTTCATCTATTAAAGTGAGAATACTAAACAAACAACTCAAAATTTATAAATAAACATTTGTGACATTTCCAAAAAAAAAAAAATCAGTGACCAATATAGCCACCCTTCTTTTCAATAACAGTCATAAACCTTCCGTTCATGGAGTCTGTCAGTTTCTTGATCTGTTGATGATCAACTTTCTGTGCAGCAGCAACCACAGCCTTCCAGACGCTGTTCAGAGAGGTGTACTGTTTTCCGTCAGCATAAATCTGCCATTTAAGAAGGGCCCTCACGTTTTCATTAGGGTTCAGGTCAGGTGAGGAAGGGAGCCGTGTCATTATTTTATCATCTGTAGGCCTTTACTGGCTAGCCACACAGTGGAGTACTTCGATACATGTGATGGAGCCTTGTCCTGCATAAAAATCATGATCTTCTTGAAAGATGCAGACTTTTTTCTGTACCAATGCTTGAAGAAAGTGTCTTCTAAAAACTGGCAGTAGGTTTGGAAGTTGAGTTTGAGTCCATCGTCAACCCGAAAAGGTCCAACTAGCTCATCTTTTGATAATACCAGCCCATACCAGTACCCCTCCTCCACCTTGCTTGAGTCTGAGTCGAAGTGGAGCTCTGTGCCCGTTACTGATCGAGCCACGGGCCCATCCACCTGGACCGTCAAGAGTCACTCTCATCTCATCAGTCCATAAAACCTTTGACAAATCTGTCTTCGGATATTTCTTGGCCCAGTCTTAACGTTTCAGCTTATATGTCTTGTTCAGTGGTGGTCGGGTTTCAGCCTTCCTTACCATGGCCATGTCTCTGAGCACTGAACACCTAGTACTTCTGGACACTCCAGGTAGGTTGTAGTTCTGGAACCAACAGCACTGGAGGATAATGGGTTTCTGGTAGCTTCATGTTTGATTCTTCTCAAATCTCTGGCAGTTAACTTGTGTCTTGTTTTCTCAACGCACTTCTTGCAACCCTGTTGACTATTTGCAACAAAACGTTTGATGATTCTGTGATCACACCCCAATATCTTAGCAATTTCAAGAGTGCTACATCCCTCTGAAAGACCTTTTACAATTTTTGACTATGCAGAGTCAGTTATATCTCTTTTTCTGCTCATTTTGCGTGAGAAAATGAAGCTGCTTAATAATTATGCACAACTTGACATAGGGTGTTCATCTGCTTAGGCCACACCCTCTCTCATTACACAAATATATAGCAACTGATATGCTTAAATCCAATAAGCATTCAAGTTTATACAGCTTAGAGTTGGAAAATATGTATAAAAATTATGGTATGATCAAAATACTCACTTGCCTAATAATTGTGCATTCAGTGTAAACAGTACCACAATCCCAACTGCCATAAAGACTAGACTATGTATCTTTTTCCCTACAGTCATCGTTGTAGCTGTGCATACTGTGAGCATCTCCTTATTTGGAACTTAGACTTTATGCCTAATGTCTAAAGCATCCCCCTGCTTCTAATGTATAGCGGGTGGTCTTTCCTGACCCAAACAGTACTCTAATACAGATGTGGATTGGCTTGCTATGTGCATGCATCTATCATCTAATCAGTAACTATCTCTTTAAAGAGGTCAATGTTCTTTAGTTCACTTTGTCATAGTTTCCTTTAATTGTGATGAACTTGCAGATGGAAGAGTGAGTCAATGGGAAAAGAACCCGGAATTTCTTCAATAAAATACCTAAAGACTACATGCTATACAAACATCATTTAATGGAAGATAAACACGGAGGATACTGTATGTATACTGTGACGATCTACAGTTTATAATCTAGTACAAACAATCTACTGCAAACAATAATTTGTGTGTGAAACTAAAGGCCATATTCACTAAGCTAAAGAGGTGACATTCAAGGACAAACCAGGCAACTATACCATAGGGGACAAATATATATTATTATTGATTTAAATGGTACCTTAGACCCCTAGACTGCTAGAAAGGTCTCTAACGATTTATGAAGCACTTTGTTAGGTACCTTTCTTGCTTTGCAATGTGTTACGTACCCCTCCGGCACTGAAAGGGTTAAAAGCTCGATTTAAAACAAAAGGATTTTTCACTTGTCCCCTAATGATATACCTTGAATTGCACCTCTTTAGCCCACTGAATACAGCCCTTAAAGGGACAGTAATGTGTCACAAAAACTGCAGCTCCAATTAATCTTCATAGTATTTGGGCTATGGAGAGTGTTATTTCAATACTGTCAGAGTTGTAGTTCAAGAGTAATTGAATGATAAAGTATCCCCCTCCAGCCACTTTTACCTAGTGTAAGCCACCTCCCCTCAGATGTGGAATCTGGTCCTGGGACCAGACAGCTCACAGCAAGGGACAATCTTCTTACTGTGAGCATAAGGAAAACCTTTCCCCCCTTGACAGGTTCTTCAGGTTTTTCCTTATGCTCACTGAAGATTGTCCCTCTCTGTGATCCATCTGGACAGTCTGGCTGCTCTGTGGTGAGCAGTGTTACATCAGTAAAAGGGGGGGAGGGGGATACTTTATCATTCAATTATTCTTGAACTACAACTCTGACAGTAATGAAATAACACTCTCCATGGCCCAGATACTATGAAGAGTAATTGGAGCTGCAGTTTTTGTGAAACATTACTATCCCTTTAATTTCATAAGAAATGAGTAGCTGCGGAACATAGGAAGCTAAGGAGGGATTTGGGAAGATAACTGAGCAGTTTTGAAGCAAATCAACTGCATCATATTGAACACATAAAAATTCCCTAAAGCCCCTTTGTTGCACTGGGGCTTTTAACCATTTGAATAGTACACCTATAATTGCAGATTTCTCCTGCAATCAAAGGGTTAAAAACAACACCTTTTGAATCAATGTAGATTTTTGAGTTTTTTTATTTGTCCTCTTTGGTGCAATTAGTGTGGTCCACAATATCTCACCTGTACGTCCTGCATAATGCCCTAGTATCCATAGGTAGGTGAAGGAAATTCTCTGAGCTCTATAGAAGAGTTTTTTACTGTAACCACTAGAAACAGGGGCCTTTCTGTGTAGGTTTAGATCAGATCCTTAGAGCCTGGAAAGGTTAAGAGGAATCTTACTGTATTTATATTTGTGTGCACAGCAGCAGAAATGCTCTTTCTAAATAATAACCTCCCTTTGAGTAAAGAATAGTGAGGAATAAATACAATCTCCGGAGGGGGAAATCTGCCCTGTTCATTTCATAGAGAGAAACAAAGAGGGTGACGTGATTCATTTATTTAATTTTATGGGACATCCAAACCATAGCTCTCTTAACCTTTTGCGTGCCAGAGGGGTATGCAACACATTGTACCCCTCTGGCACTCAAAGGGTTAAAGGCTTATGCATAAAAGAGAAGAAGAGCAATTCTGGTGCTTCGGATGCTATAGTGATCCTGATCTCCAATCTCTCTCTCTCATAGATATATTGTCTATCTCGTAAAAGTTTGTCCTGGGTGACTGATTCATTGATGAATATGCAGCGCTGCGCTTTCTAAGAATTACCCGGTGACAGGGTTCATTCATTAAAGAACTTGTACTGAGGTGGCTTATACAGCCACTCCAGTACTAAAGAAGACAGAAAATGCCTTCAAGGTCGCCCTATGGATCACCTATCCCTCTGGATAGATGATCCATGATAGGGGGGATATCAGGAGAGGTCCTGATGCCCCCTTGAGGTCTGCATCATTAAACATTAATAAAAATCGCATATAACCTATGTTAAGCATAGGTTATATGCGCTTTATTAAAAAAGTTGCTACATGGATCACCTATCCATGCTAGGATGGTATCAGTAGGGATCCTAGTGCCCCTCTCAAGGTCTGAACAATACATTTAATATACATTTAACCAAAAAAAGAAGAAGAAAGCCCATATAACATATGTGACACATATGCTATATGGGCTTTATTAAAAATGCAGACAGTTGTCGTCTGCATTGATCACCTTCTGGATAGGTGATCAATGCTAGGGGGGTATCAGGAGGGGTCCTGATACCCCTCTTGAGATCTGCACAAGTTATTTGAAATACAATTAAAATCTAATAATAAAAAAATTAAATATACATATATAGGCAAGGTATGCAGCCGCATACCTTGCCTATTAACTCTATGAGTACCAGAGGGTTAGAAAACACATTGCAATGAGTTCTACCTCACTGGTACTCATACGGTTAATCATGCAATACAAATTCAATGAGGGCATGTCGAAAAAAGTTGTAGAAGAACAATGTCGAATGTAAATGGAGAAAGAAAGTCATGGGAGCACTGTAAGTCAAATTTTACAGTTGGGGGGTTAAAATGTTGAATGTGAACAATATTTGTCAAATAAAAATGTTTAAAGAAAGCACTATAATTTGAATTTCAAATGGGGTGTTAATGTGTCGAAGGGGGGCACTCTATGTCGGATTGTGATAATGTGGGGAACACATCTATCACTAAACTTGATCTTTCTGTCATTAAACATACACCTATTTTCCTTGGACTTTGACATTTTGTGTGTTTTTTTTAGACGGTAGTTGAATAGAAGCAGACAGTGCCAATTTTGTTAGTTCGTAGAAATGTGCTGTCTACGCCAGTTTTGTTTTACCGTGGTTCTGCAATAGAAAACCAGCATAACATGTTTGCAAATTACACGTTGCTTGTTTTTAATGTAAAGCTGTTTTTTTGCGTGAGCAACAGAATTGAGCCCCAGGTCTCTTCTTCAGGATAATAAGGGCTAGATTCTATTGCATGTGCTAGTTTTAGCTCTGCTTTTTTCTGCAGGTTTCCCCATAGACTTCAGTAGGGACATTTTTTGATAAAACCGGTGTTAAAATTTATCACCTGCAACAGAATCTAGCCCTAAGAATCTTATCTATCTGTAGACCTATAGATAAATCTATTAGTAGATGTACTACATTTTACAGAAACTTTCAGCATTGTACATATTAAATTAGGTTGAAAAAATATATATATCCTTCAAGTTCAACCTTTGCCACAATATGTTCCAGGAAATGAAAACTACACATTCCCTCAAATTCAAGATGTATGTTTATCTATTTACCCGAGAGGTCCCCAATGCACTGAAGGGGTTAAAATCCCTTTTTAAATCAATAGAAATTTTGGGAAATTTTATTTCTCTCTTTTAGTGCAACTGGTTTGCCCCCAAATGTTTCTTCTTTAGCTTTCCGGATATGGAACATAACCCTTTAATCACCAGAGGGGTGATCCTTAGTGAGTTAATGTTTAGACTGATGACTGTATTATTAGTCAAATTTCTGCCATAGTATAGGCTCCTTCAGTTCTCTGTATTTTTATGGCAGCTAAATAATATTCCTTTATCATGCTTTCTTGTAAAATGAGAGTAGATAATTCAGTTTAAATGTGATGCTTACAAAGACAGATTTCCCCATGGCATGCGTTGTTTGTGTATATTTTATTAAAGGCCCTTTATGTTAAATCTGAAGTTGATAAACAACACAGGCTTAAAAAACAATAAAATATATGCAAGTTTAAAGAGTAGATTTTTGCTTAAAGGAACATAAATTGCAAAATAAAAATTATTCTTATGTGGAGTATGCTGTAATATGCAGCAATAATGATGTAAAAGTTTCCATACAATTATACTGCTTAATGGCACAGTAAACCCTAGGAAAACAAACATGTTGCCCTGAGTACATATATAATAATTTTACAGTTCAAAATTAACTATTTACAGAGTTCCTTACCTAAACATTCATGGATTCCTGAAGAGTCAAGTGAATGCTCTCTTTACCTTCGCGTTGATGGTGACTGGTACTGCAGTGTCTAAGAAACACATCAATGAGTGAAATAAGGAACACTAAATGACAACCTATCACCTATAGTTTAACCCCTTAACGACCCTTGATGGTCATAGTACATCAAGTGTCGATCTGACTGAACGACCCATGACGTAGTATGGCCGTCATGGAGTTCCGGGCTCCCCCCGCAGCTGCACATCGTTTGGGGAGTCCAGAACCAGAAAACTAAAAAAAAAAAAAAGCTAAGCGGACGTTCAGTCGTGTCACGGTGCCGATCCCCCGGTCATTAAGGGGTTAAAAGTCCTAGCCCCATTGCAAAGTCTATAAGTGGTAATTCATAGGATTCCATACTTGACTGTCCCCAAGCCCAACCAAAAGTCTGCATCATGTCAAAATTCCCAGAGAGGTGCAGCTTCCTCAGAAGGTTTGTGGTAATGCCACAGCTAATGTGTAGGAAATGTCTTCTTAGCCTCTGTTTCACCTCAAAACAATAAAACACCACCATATTTGTTTGTGACTCTGAAATCCTTACGCCCGCTATACTTTTGTCTGCAGGATCCATGGATAGATAAGTGAAAAGTAAAATTTATTTTTCAGGCTTTTTTAAGACTTCCATCCCAAATGGGTGAGGATCAATGAACTGACCCACTTATTTTAAAACATATATATGCACTTGGGTATAGACCCAATAGCTCAGCTATTAGTTATTAGTGGATTAATGACCACCAATTCCTTTTAATTACCTTCCACCCATAGATATTTGAAATATGGAACCTCTACCTCACAGCCCTGGGGGGGCTGGAGAACCAACACTACCATTAGCATGAATCAACAAAATATTGGGTAGTTGGTATATACCATTAAAGGGATAGTATTACTTCAAAATTACTATCCCTCATATTGTAGCCCTTAATAAACTGAGTTAAATGACACCAGCGGCATCTCTCAAACCTTTATGGTTTAAGAGATAGCCGCTTTCAAAGTTTCCTCTCCCCTGCTGTCAGCATTCTGCTTCCAGCAGGAGAATCCGGTCCCGGGACAGGTGGAGGCTCTTAAACAGAGCCGATATCTCGTTATGGAAGGAAAAATGATTCATTGAAACAGTCTTCTATGTATGCTTGGTAACCAAGCACACGTAGAAGACTGTTTCAATTAATCATTTTTACTTCCATAACAAGATATTGGCTCTGCTGAAGAGCCTCCTCTTGATTCAGAGACCGGATTCCCCTGCTGGCAGCAGAACGCTGACAGCAGGGGAGAGGAAACTTTGAAAGTGGCTATCTCTTAAACCATAAAGGTTTGAGAGATGCCGCTGGTGTCATTTAAATCAGTTTATTAAGGGCTACAATATGAGGGATAGTAATTTTGAAGTAATACTATCCCTTTAATAGGCTATTGTACTATGTTGTTCAGTTACTAGTTTTTCTCTTTTTTTTTTTTTAATAAAAAGCTTTATTGAAAATCAGAAGTACAAACAATATGGCATATCAAGTACAAGCTGAATGACAAAAGGGTGTACATCAACAAAAGAAAATTGCACTTATAGAGCTGACAGGGTAATAGAGTTGTGACAGCAAGAAGTCACTTGGAAGTAGAACAAGAGAATCAAAGTACACAAGAGAAAACATTTAGTTATAGGAAGGAACCCAACAATGTCTGCACCTGAACCTCTAACATTAAACTAAGTTGTTGGGGGTGGAGGGGTGGAGGGGAGGGGGTTAGAATGGGAGGGAAGATGGACGACCTGGGGGAGTCAGTAACAACCCGGCTGGTCCTGATATGAAGCTCGAAAGGAAGAAGGAGATTTCCAGAAGCAGTAGGTTTTGTGTATCTCTCCCAACATGAGGAGCCCCCAGCCCCCCGGAGGAGTATAGAAATATAGGTAGAGGTAAGTAAGTATGCATGCATTGGGGTAATTGGTGTGTGGGTAGAAGGTTTTATCTACTAAGGCTGGGGACTGTATTGCCACGAGCCACGGAGTCCAAAGTTCATTAAATGAGTCTAAGGTGGAGGTCATAATTGCATGGCATTTCTCAGTATGGATTCGGTTCAGGGACAAATCCTTCCACACGGAGAAGGACGGAGGGTCAGGGGAAAGCCATGTACGGGCTATAAGGCTCTTGGTAAGTGAGAGCAGAGTGAAAATAGTCAGCAGCTTTTCCCTCGGAGTAATTTTGGGGGGTTTATAGAACTAAAGAAATAAGCAAATAAGCTGTGAGAAGAGCAAATCTATGTGGAGTGTCGCATTAATGAGAGCTAAGATCCTCTTCCACAGAGGTTGCACTCAAGGACATGTCCACCAGATGTGGAGCATATTAACCACTGTTTGTTGACATCTCCAGCAATTGTGGGAGACGGAGGAGGAAAATCGAGACAATTTATCGGGAGTGAGGTACCATCTGGTGATGAATTTATAATTGAGTTCCCGTAAAGGAGAGTCTCTGACACAGGTCCAAGAGGTACGAAAGATACAGGACCATTGAGGCATGGATAGGGAGAGTCTAAGTTCTTTCTCCCATTCAAGAAGAAAGTACCATTTAGAAGTACTTACTCTAGTTAGTATCAAGGAATAGCAAGCTGATAGGGGGCGTAAGGAAGGAGGAGGATGAGAGAGTAGAGATTCAAATTTCGCTAAGGCTCTGTTCGGGTTTCCAGTAACAGAAGACTTAGTTGCCCAATCTTTCACTTGGAGATAGGACCACCAGGAAACTTTACTTCTGGGTGGGAGAGAGCTCGAGAGGACAATGAGGGAAGGGAAGCCTGTCGATGTAATAAGGGACCCCAGGGTATCTATGTTAAAGCATTTCCATATCTGAAAGGCTGGGTCTCGCAAACCAGGTTGGAATTCAGGATATCCTACAACTGATTGGAGAGGAGAAGGAGTCGTGGAGAGATTAAGGGTACCATTTAACGAACTCCACGTCTTCAGTATGTGTCCGAAGATAGCGTGTAATTTACAGACAACAGGGATTTGTGATGGTGAAGTCCATAATAATTGCATAGGGTCAACCGGGTCAAGAAAGTCTGAAATCATATCTGTCCGCATCTTGGGAGCCGGGAAGGAAGTCAAAGAGTTTAGCCAGAGCAGCTGTGTGATAATATTTAGTAATATCTGGAACATTGAGGCCACCAGAACGTGTATTGCATCTCAAAATCTCTTTACAAAGGCGTGGGCGTCTCTTAGCCCAGATGAAGGACATAATAGAAGTCTGAAGAGTATTGAGATAGTGGAGGGCTAAACATATTGGTAAGGCGTTTATGACATACAGTATTTTTGGAACAATCATCATCTTGACCAGATTGATCCTACCTAGCCAGGAAACTAAGAGATTGGACCAGGACATAATATCTGCCCTAATGCTGCGGATAAGCGGGGGAAGGTTGATGTTCACCAAACGAGCGATCGAACAGGAGAGATGAACTCCTAGATATTTGATAGAGGACTCTCGATCTACAACACAGAAATACGATCATAGCAAACATATAGAGAATTTATCCATATTGATGTTGAGAGTTTACGATTTGTTAAAATTGATCTTAGCCTGAGAGAGAGTGCAATACGTTGTTAAAAGATGAAGTAAAGGAGGTGAGGAAGTAAAAGGATGAGAGATGAATAGAAGGACATCATCAGCAAAGGTGGCTACTTTATATTGGCGTTTCCGGTGAGAGATGCCTGTTATGATGTCGGAGAGTCTGATAGAGTTAAGGAGGGGTTCTAGTGACAAGACAAATAGTAGGGGAGATAAAGGGCAGCCCTGGTGAGTACCATTGGTTATATTGAATGGTTTAGACAGTACCTCATTTACTCAAACTCTGGCATGTGGTGTAGAGTATAGGCTGGCAATACAATTCAACATACAGGGCCCGAAGCCAGCATTTTCAAGAACGTGGAAGAGATATGACCAGCGTACCCTATCAAATGCCTTCTCGGCATCAGTAGAATTCAGCACAGTAGGGAATTTCTGACTGTGTGCAGTGTATTATGGATATCGCCAGTGCAGTATTATGTCTCGCCTCTCTGGAAGGTACAAAACAGCTTTGGTCCTAGTGTATAAGTGTAGTCATTAAAGGTTTCAAACTGTTGGCCAGAATTTTCGCAAATATTTTGATGTCAACGTTTAGTAGCGAGATGGGTCTGTAACTTGAGCAGTATTCTGAATCTTTATCGCCCTTTGGGATGACTACAATATGGGCCTCCAACAATTGAGGCATAAAGGGCACTCCCAAATGGATTAAGTTGAAGAGAGTATGAATGTGCAGAATAAGATGGGATTGGAAAGTACTATAATATCGCAAGGTAAGGCTATCTGGGCCGGGGATCTTTCCTAAAGCCGTAGCTTTTATAGCTCTTTCAATCTCATTTGGTAAAATAGATTTGTCCAAATCATCTGTCTCAGTAAGTGATAGGCTGGGGACTTTCGCCATTTTAAGAAAGTCAGATAAAACCTGGGAGGGTCTCCTAGCTCTTTGGTCAGAGTTAGGTTCTAGATTGTATAATTTTGCGTAGTATGTGATTTGATTGGCAGAGCTTGATTGGCCCGCCCAGGGTGTTCCTTCACATACCGGGCCTCTGGCACCTGTCAGGTGCCCTTTCATACTGTAACGTTTTTTCTGACACTCAGACCAAAGGTTAAAATAAAACACAGGTTTATTGAGGTAAAACAAGGAACACTGCCCCCTAGGGCTAGAATAGGTAATAGCACTTATCAGACAAGTATAGGGATGTAGTACAGGCCCAATATGGCTAGCAGCAAAATAGCGTGCAACAGGAATCAATAGAGGTAACAGGGTTAATGCCAATACAAATAATCAGTCTCTGTTGTGGTGATTAGCCAACGCCCAGTGGATATAAACAGTCCAGGTAGTGGTGCAGATGGAGAGCGCTTAGCAGTGCGACTGAACTGAATCACTACAAGATCAGAAGTTCCATAATATGCCCAATTGTATAGAAAGAGCTGACTAGAGCCAGAGCCAATAGCACCCCTTAGGTGCGGTAACGGAAGAGAGACACTGCAAGAGCCAATGGGACTGGAGCCAATAGCACCCCCCCTGGGTGCGGTAACGGAAGAGAGACACTGCAAGAGCAATCTGGGCCAGAGCCTATAGCACCACTGAGGTACGGTAACGGAGCCAGAGACACTGCACAAGCAAATATAACGTGAGCCAATCGCAGTCACCAGTGCGGTATGATGGTACAACACTGCGAGCAAATGGGACCAGAGCCAAGACACCCTTCCGGTGCAGAAACGGAGCTACACACTGCAAGAGCTAACAGAATGCCCAATAGCACCACGCGGTGCAACGACTGCAAGGGTGAAAGGAGAAGGCACCGTAAATAGAGGTCACGATTGCTTTGCTAGTGTCAACAGATAGGCTCGGTAATGGAGGCAACAAGCTCAGCAAGTGTTAATGACGGGCTCAGAATCGGAGGCAACAAGCTTGGCAAGTGTACACTGACAGGCACGGTAACGGAGGCAACAAGCTCTGCTGATGTAAAGAGAGTGATCACAGGAACGCAGGAACACAGCAACAAATGCACAGGTATGGAAACACCACGAAAGGGCACCTGACAGGTGCCAGAGGCCCGGTATATGAAGGGACACCCTGGGCGGGCCAATCAAGCACCGCCAATGAGAGAGCACCACAGCAGAGAGTGACATAGGAATCACGGGAACCGTGATATTCCCAGACCATTGTAAATGCAACATCTGGGGTGAAGTTGAGATTAAAGTTGTGAGAGGCTCTGAGCATCAGAGACATTGTTAAGCAATGTTTCGTTTAGGGACCAAGAAGAGTGGGAGGGGTGGGGCCGAGAAATATCGAAGGACACCAGGACAGGGGAGTGATCAGTCCATGAAACTTTGCCTATCAATGTGCCACGGAGATGATGTAGCAACTGTTGAGGCAAAAAGATATAGTCAATGTGGCTTTAAGAAGAATGGGGGGGGAGGAATAGAACGTATATTCTTTAACTGAAGGGTATATGGCCCTCCAAGCATGAACTAGGAGGAGGTGAGCAAGCTTGATTTTTAAAATGTTAAGGTCAGAATGTTTAAAGGAGGATCTGCCCGAAGAGTTGTCTAATGGGGGGTCTAAGGTGATGTTAAAGTCTCCTCCTAAGATCAGTTGAGTTTCATCAAAAGAGTCCACTCGTAGTAGTTTAGTCAAAAATGAGATTTGATTTTTGTTGGGAGCATAAATATTAACAATAAAAAGGGGACATTGTTCATTAAGACTCTTAGTATTAAGTATTGTCCCATGTTATCAGGGATCGATTCTATCAGGGTCCATGGTGTACCCACTTTGAAAAGGATTGCAACCCCACGTTTCTTTTCTGGTGCTTGGGCGAAAAGGCCACAGGATACTGTTTATTAAAGAATTTCGGGGGCGATAAGCATGAGATGACTATATCTGCAGATAATCTAGAAAATTCGATGAGGGCCATTGAGCGCTTCTCCGGGGAATTGAGGCCCCGCACATTAAGCGTGACTACGTTAACATCTCCCATGAGTTTAGAACCAAGCCCAGGGGCAAGATATCCAGCCCAGGCACCAACACCCCCAGATCATCCACCAGGTCAATAGGCTGGAGAGAGGGATGAAGTTAGAAAGGAGAGGAGGAAATGTATAGGAACAGATATCCAGCACAAGCATCGGTGGGTTCAACAGTTCCTGAGAACAATACGTCAATTTACAGGTCAATAACCATATCATACATAGAAGAGGTAAAGGATGTGAGGTACAGAAGAGAATCATTTGGGGGAAGCTTAGGACGAAGCTCCTGGAAGAGCAGGGTGAGAGCTGATATTCAGTTATTATGCTCGATGGGCAACCTGAGGCGAGGACAAGTGAAGGGTTTCTCACTAAATAGGATAGTATCTACGTATGAAATGTGGGCTTGGGTAGAGAGAGATCAAGTGAAAGCAACGTCCCCAGCACAAAGGGTTAGTGAGAAAATAGCTAGGGGATAAAAAGGGAGGAGGAGCTAGTTGTGACCCCAAAGGAGCAGCCTGTGTGGGATCATTAGGACTCTGGGGTGAACCGACCTAAATGGGAGTCAATGCATGGTAATGAGGTGGGTCCTACCTAAGTGGGGGATAGATGGCAGTAATAGGGATAAGTGTATGAAATATATGGTGGAGTGTGGGCCGAAACAATCAGATATGTTATAGGAGGGGGGGCAAAGTAATAATATGCACAACATAAGCACAAAGCAAACACCTCTATAATACATGAATCACTTGGATGAGGAAAACTGTGGGTAAACACAGGTACTAAACCCACGGATACGATGTGTGGAGGCTGGCAAGATTGTATCATTTGAGAGGGGAGCAGAAGGATGCATGGTAAACCATATATGTCCAAACCTGAAAGGAGAGAGAATATAAGGGAGAGAGAATGAACTTATATAAAGAATTGAGGGTTGGAATATGAAGAGCTTAGATCAACTCAGAGCTATAGGTCAACCTCAGATACCACATTAACACTTTGTTGGATTTTTTTTTTTTTTTTGTGTGCGTGTGTGTGTGGCATTCTATGAGTCGAATCTCTCACTTAAACCTACTCTCCTCAAAGAGGAATAGCTGAGCTATTCAGCTAACATTGCTGATCCATCCATCTATAACCCAATGGAGAGATAGGAGATAGAGGATGCCCGTCTCTGTGCTAAGGGGGAATGATGGGGGGGAGTGAAGTTAGCTTCCGACATGGAATGCAGCCCCCAAGCACCGCAGCGTGAACAATTGAGAAATACATAGAACAGATGAGTCAGTTAAGAAACACATAAAACGGTCAGTTCTCATATTGACCCCCTGAGTGCCAGAGGGGCACGGGACCCACCGCTGAGTGGCATACCCCTTGTCCCCCCCAGCACCCAATAGGCCAAACAACAAATACCCATATCCACCTATGCATGCAAACATAACACAACGTAGAAAGGGTAACAGTTAAAGAAAAAGAGTGGGTGGGAATCAACTCTAAGTCCGGTGATCCCTAATGTGACAAAGGACTCTGTAACCAACTCAGGATCTAGAACCTTTGGAACTCAGGGGTGTAGAAAAAGTCCCTTTTCCCCCCACATAATGGCTGCTAGTACGGTATCAACTAATTACAAAGGCAAACCAAAGGGATCCATACAAGACATCTGGAACAACGGTAGTGATCCCGAGTGGAATACAGCTGCATGAGGGGAAATTCACCAACAGGAGTCTATGGCCAGTTCAGGTCCAAGAGGAGGTGGATGGGCGAGGAGATGAAGATCTGAAGTCCATGCGCCTCTGTTTCTTCTTTATCTTCTCCAGGGAATCCGTGACCCAGTCTTGGCATCTCTGAGACTTCGATGAAATGGGCACTTGCATGGGTTGAGTGGTGTTCGGGACAGGTGGCGGGATCCCAGTAGCAGTGCAGAAATCCAGGGTGTCTTGCGGCTTGAAGAGAGTCACAGATTTACCATTGTAAGTGGCATGGAGTGAGAAGGGATATCCCCATCTATATTTTATCTGTTTCTATCGGAGGTAATCAGTGAGCGGCTTTATTTCTCATCTGCGGGCTGGTGTCTGTGGGGAGATGTCATTGTAGATATGAACCTCCGAACCCGCAAAGTGTATGGCACCTTTTTCTCTCGCTAGTTACATGATACGATCCTTCAGTTCGAATCGATGAACACAGACTATAACATCGTGGGCACTGTTATTCATCATATCTCTGGGCTTCAAGGCCCTGTGTGTTCGTTCAATGTTAATCACTTCAGAGTTGGAATCTCCAAGTATCAGGGAGAAAAAGGATGAGAGGGCAGCACCAAGATCTAGAGGTGCGATGTTCTCTGACAGGTCTTTGTTGCGTAAGTTGTTTTGGCGCCTTCTGTTGTCAAGATCTTCTATCTTCCACCACAACTAGCTCCAGTCCAGAGACAAGGTCTGCTTCAGCAGCCTTTTCATCCTCTATAAATGCTACCCTGCTGCGTAACTGGGGGAAAATCGCATCTGAGTGTAGCTATGTCAACCTTGAACAAAGCTTTCATATCTTCCATATAACCATGAAAGTCAGCTTTAGACAGTAAACTAGCCATGAATTCCCATAGGTCACTTTTAGTTAGTGGAGGGTCAGACAGAGGAGGTATAGATCCATCCATAGTAGTAGGCGATGCACTGGCGAGGCAGGCAACTGATGTACAGGAGTTTTCCTGTTCTCCTGAAGGAGTGACGTTGTTGGAAGTTTGTGCAGGAAGCAACTGTGAAGACGCAGTAGGCCTTTTGTTAAAGTAGCTTGAAATAGGAGAAAGATCGCTGTTTGTTAGTTTTTTCTTCCTCCCTCTCATCGGTCAGGATGAAAATAATATATCACACTTGTTAGATGGGTGAAATCAGTGTATTTAGAGCTCTAAGAGGTCTCACCCTGCTCTGTCCAAACAGAGCTCAGTGGGAACACATCCTAATCCATAACTGGCAAAGCCACGCCCCTATTTTTCCTTTTTTTTTAGCCCTTTCCAGCCAGAGGGGTACACCCTCTGGCACTCAAAGGGTTAAAAAAATATGATTACCTCCCTGAATATATAAGGGGTACTGATTAGGCTTTCTTTCTTATATGGCATGTTATTTGGCAGTTTATGTGTTAAAATCTGACAAGTATTGACTAATATTGAGAGACTCAATGTCATACGGTTAAGAGTTAATTTTGGGACACTGCATGGAACTTTCCATTTAACGTGCAATCACCATGCATTCGTTTGTGAAGGGTGATGGAAAGCTGCCTTTCAAGACCAGCTTAACGAACACATGCTTGCTCTGTACTTGATATTTTGTCTCAGTGTGAAACTGGGATTACCAAATGGATTAAACTCTTGGACACAACAACACTTGAGAAATATACAGGGTTCAGTCTGCCCTTATTCCTTTCTTTCTACCTTACACTCTAGTGGGACCGTAAATCTTTCCCATGCTGACAAAAGCAGTTTTGATTTTGCCTTTTCCTTGTACAAAGTGACTTGCTTTGAGATTCATGTTGATTTTTTCAACTTTCTGGAATTTACTGACTTCTATGTTTCCTTGAAATTTGTTTGTCATAGTGTTACTTATCTGTATTTTTGCTATTAATTACTCTCAACCAAGGCAGATTTACATCTCAGGTGAACCTAAGCAAGAAATCTTCTGTGGCCCCTAGTCCCACCCATGGCCACACCCCAACCCTCCTGTGATCCCACCCCCAGTCCAAATCACTAATTTGTGGCACAGAAAATGTAGTTTAACTATAACATAAGAACAAACAAAAACACTCTTAACCTTTTAAGGTCGAGTGACGTGTCAGGACCATCACTGCTGTTTTTGCCTAAAGGATCAGTGACGTCCTGACACAGCATGTATTTTTTAATCACAGCGCTCCTGCAGAAGTGCTGGGAGTAGTAGCAGGGACTGAAATTGACCGAACCAAGACCGGAGAGATCACTATCAGTTCCCCGTTAGGTGTGCCAGCACACGTGATCAGTCATGTGTGCCTGCATGTCAAACTTCACTATGTGATCCTTAAAGGACAACACAACCACTGGTCCTTAAGGGTTTAAATGAGCTGGCCATTAGAAAGATATATAACAATAATGAAAAGCTCCAGACTAGCAAAACTCGAAAGAAATACGTTATCTACCCACGTATTTGAAAATCCCGTGTCACAAGAACAGAAATTGAATTTTGAGCCTCCGCCTGTCAATATCCAGCTGAATATGCCGTATACCCGAATGGAGACGGGGTTATGGTCTCCATAAGCCTTTGAAGCCGGTATTTTTGGTATCAAATTACTGGCATATATTAAATGTGAGTACATTTTATTTTATTTTAATATTCACGATTGTCTATCAACTTTACTACACCATTGGCGCTCTTTCTGTGTTTTGTCTTTCTATGATCCTACCGCTTGGCAGAGCGAGTAACCTTGGGTTGAGAGCGGCCGTGGCCAGATACTGTTACTGGGGGCAGTAAGAATACTCCAGAAGCTTTGAAAGTTGGATCAGATATATTTCTCATCCAACACACTATTCAATGTGAGTGTGTGTCCACAAGGGTGTTATTTCGGTGAAGGTTGTGATTAATTGATTTGCTGATACGCACAGGGGGCGCCCCGTTGTTTTTTCTCCCTTTTCTCTTTACAGAACACTTTGTAGACCGTTCCCATAAAGTAGTTATTTTCTAATAACGGGATTTTGGCTCTGCTGAAGAGCCTCATCGTGTTGGCCGACACAGACCTCCTTCTGTCTGCTTTACAGCTGACATCAAGAGAAGGGGAGGGAAGGGGGAACTTTGATTGCCAATATCTCTCAAACCATAGCGGTTTGACAGATGGTATTTGTGGCAATGCTATTCTTTTTTTAGCCTCTACAAATCTATTAACATTTTTTTTTGGACATTACATTTTAAGTCTCCTTTCTCCCTTCACATTCATATTCCCAGCACTGCATCTGTCTAGAGCACAAATGGCTACCACCAGTACTCCTTTAATCAAGCAATTCCAGGTTCATGTCTTTACCTGTCAATCACTACAAGAGCTAGCATCAAAATCTCAGCAGTTTCCTCTCTCCCTCCCAAGCATAGACTGACAGCATGCTGTAAACGGACACCCTCTTTTATACTAGCAAGTTAGCATAATGGGATTATATGGGGAAACTCTTCAAGTGTGTGTGGGGGGTTATATTATCATTTATTTCAATGCAAAGAAGGAAAGCAGTAAACATGAAAAAAGGACAATTTATGCAGAAATTTCCACAGAAGGCTTGATGCACCCTCTTTTGCAGGTAGGGTGACCACTTGTACTGGATTTGCCCAGGAAAGTCCTGGATTTTAAATGTGTGTCCCATGTCCTGGGCAGTCCCACTTCTGGGACAATACAAAGTCTTGAAATGAAGACTCCGGCTCACAGAGTTCTAAACACTCGATGGAGAATTTTCCATTGTCTGCTGTGACAGAAAGTGATGCCTCTGCTGGGCTACAACAAAATGGCTTGCACACAGAGCTGTAAACACTAGAGGGAGAACTGAGCCTTGTTTCTGACATCAAACAGGAGCTGAAGTGCAATTTTATTCTAGTATAATGCTAGTGTAAAGCTTTGGGCACAGAGGTATAACTAGAACCCTCCTGGCCCTTGTGCAAGAAGTGCACCCCCCAACCACATTGGCCCCCGGGCCCTCCACAATGCCCCCCAATCTCCACAATGCCCTCATCTCCTACCTCACAATCCCTGGTGGTCCAGTGGAGTGGCAGGAGAGACGGGTTGGCACATTGAACTCCCGCGCGGTCCTCTCCTGTAATTCAGAGTGCTGGGAGATGATGTCATCTCCTAGCGCTCTGCATTACTAGAGCTCCGGAGGGAGATTGTGGGTGCCAGGTGGAGGGGTTGCAGGGGACGGCCGGGCATCTGGAGTGAAGGGCCCAGTTGAGGTGCGCCCCCTGAGACCCCTATAGTTTCGCCATTGTTTGGGCATATGCATATTTTCTTGAAGCCAACCACAGGCATTACTTTCTGTCACAGCAGTCAATGTACAGTTCTCCCTCTAGTGTTTAGAACTCTGTGGCATGTGGAGAGAGAGCAGTTTTAGCACTGATGTCCAGTGATGTATAGTGGCCCCTCCCACATAGCTACAATGGGTCCGGAGACAAGTTCTCTGCTCCTCTCATCTCAGCACTGTCCCTGAATGCTGGATGGAAATGTGGGCATCCTATTTGCAGGTTTTAATTTCAAGGCAAACAATTCAGCCATCCTATTCCGGGGCAAACCAACTGCACCAGAGGGGGCAAAATATATTCCTGAAATCCTCATTGATTCAAATGTGGATTTTAACCCACTAAATGCTAAAAAGGTCTCCAGCATATTACAAAGTAATACATTAGAGAGCTTTCTAGCATTCAGGGGGTTTAAGGTGGAAAAATTCCCCCATCTCTGTTTCAGTTTGTAGCTACAATTAATAATAGAAATGATGGTACCAATAAATAATTAGGTCATTATCACTGAATGCAAAATCATTTCCAAGAGTATCAGTATCTAATAACCGCTTAAAAATGTAATATTTCACAATTATTTTGATAGAACAAAGTTTAATTTTACAAAAATGAACAGCTAGCTGTTGGCTTGCAAAATGTGATGTGGCATGGGCCAACCTAGGGCTGGATTCTATTGCAGGTGATAAATGTTAACAGCCATTTTATCAAATATTTTCATATTGAAGTCTATGGGGAAACCTGGAGATAACAGCAGTGATAAAATTAGCACGTGTAATAGAATCCAGCCCCTGATGTGTTGTTAGTGCACGGTGCAGAACCATAGCATAAAGTTATCAGTAACAGTTTTCAATCTCAGTGTTCATACTGTGAAATTATCATCAGAAATTGTGATGTACTAACATTGCTTGCTTTGAATCTAGATTCCCTAGCTTAGGGTCTATTCATGGTACTGTCTGAGAGGACTAAAACTGCAGTTCTCCTGCTTAAAGCCCTAGCTCTAGTTGCCAGCTTAGGGAGTGCTAGTCTTATTAATAATGGTGCAGTTGGACTGCATTGAACACTAATAATGCATTGGATTGACCCAAGCTGCAAAATCTTATTGGAATCTAGCAGCTCCCCTGGGCATGGGACAATACAAAATACTAAAAGCAAGGCTAAAAATGACATAAAATGAATCGATTGCTGTAAGATTATTTCTGTCTGTTCTGTTTTCCTAACTCTAAGAGTATTAAGTAGAAGAAGATATAATGCGTTTAGGCTGCTTAATGTACTGCAGACAATCATTGCAAGTTTGTCTACTGTAAACCTATTAAGTATCTAATTTATGATGCATCTGTTTTTACTAAATGTCAAGACATGAGAGCAGTGTATTGCTATGAATTACATTTCAGGGAGAACATAATAACAGGATAAAAAAGTACATTTGAAATTACACAAGGACTGGAGTAGATTTACCTTTGACAATTCTTTTAACCCTTTGAGTGCCAGAGGGGTGAGGAAGTAATTGCAAAGCATTACATGATGGGAGGTGAGGGTTCCACTTTAAATCAATGGGAATTTGTATTTGTTCTCTATGGGGCAGTTTGTTTGTCCCAGAATTCATAAACATTTTTGTGTACAGAGCCTTAACCCTTTGAGTGCCAAAGGGGTAAGCAACGCATTGGAAAACAATGAGTTACGTAACCCTCTGGCACTCAGTGGGTGAAGTGTTTACTACAGGAGTGGACAAAAATATAATTAATTTAAAGACAGAATTATCAGAAACCATTCAAGAGTTTTAGCAGGCAGAAAGGGTTTGTTGTACACAAGTATAAGTCAAACCCACCCACCAATTAGGAGCAGAAATATAGTGTTAGAACCTCTGGGTTCCTGATTCCTAGTTTACTACTCACTTAAGTGTCAATTTGTGGCTGAAACACAAACCATGACTTCAGAACATACTGATCCAATGTTCCCAGAAGCCAGTCAGTAACCCAGCAGCCCTAACATCCAGAGGCCTTCTATTAAGAGGACATATCCAAACACACTTATATCTATAATGTGAATCTATTATTGCTAAAACATGAGCAGGCTAATCATTATAATCAGTAAACTAATTCTTATCCCCTCTGATGGTCAAGAGGATGAACATTCAGTATTATTTACTTTAAGTAAAGTACAAAGTAGAGAGTGCCATACAGCCATTAGGTAAGCAGTACGAATATTGGAATTAGGAATTGAATACCTGCAGTTCCATCATCAACACAGAATCAGCAACATTTCTATACATCTCTGTCATTCTCACTCTCTTTCATTGTCTTCTACTCTCCCCCATTCTTTCTCTCTGTCATTCTCTCTTACCCTCACTTTCTCTCTCTCTCTCTCTCTCTCTCTCTCATTCTTACTCTCTTTCTCTCTCCCCCTCTTTTACACTTTCTCAATCTCTCTCTCTGGTATCATCAAAAACTTTTTGGATTTGAAGACTTGCAGTTCAATCAGTGGTGGAGTGTAGAGTGAGGAGAATAATGAGGAAGAAGGGAAGCAGGGAATGGAAGCTGCAATATATATACTGTGGAGCAGAGCAGAGGCACAGTGTAGGAAGGAGAGGAAGCTGGAATGCAAGCATAGTGGAGAGTGAGGGAAGATAATGAGGAGAAAGGAAGGGAGCAATGGGAGTGGAGAACAATGTTGACAAGAAGGTGTGAGTGGAGGTACTGTGTAGGAAGGGTGAGGCAATGGAACAAATGGTGGAGTGGAGAGCAATGGCATTGTGCCCTGCTAGTCCCATGTAATGCACTGCTGGTCTAATTTAAGGGTATATTGTCCTATTGATTTAATATAATACTCTGCTAATCGTATGCAATGGTATATTATCCAGTTGGTCTCATGTTAAAGTGTATTGTACTGCTGGTTTCATTTAATACTCTGATAGTCTCTTATAATGGTATATTGTCCTGTTGATCTCATGTAATGGTGTATTGCCCTGCTGGTATAGTGTGATGATGTATTGCCCTGCCTATTTCGTGCACTACTCTGGAATTTTCATGTAATGGTGCTTTGCCCAGCTGAGTATTGTATGAAATCAACAGGACAGTACACGTTTACATGAAACCAGAAGGACAGTACATAATTACAGCACTTGTATATTGCCCTGCCGGTCTCCTGCAATATTCTTCTCATGTTATGGTGTATTTCCTGCAGGTCACATTTTGGTGTATGACCTTGCTTTTCTCACATATTGTGATATTTCCCTGCTGGTCTCCAAAAATATTCTTCTCTTGTTATGGTATGTTTTCTTTTGGTCACATATATGGGTGTACAACCTTGCTGTTCTTAAGGACTGTGATATTGCCTTCTGATCTCATGTGATGGTACATTTCTCTGCTGGTCACGTGTATTACTATGCTAGTCATGTAGTATTACATGAGACCAGCAGGACAATACACAATTACACTCAAGTTACAAGGTTATAATTATATAAAACCAGCAGGACAATACACAATTACACTCAGGTTACAAGGTAATACACAATTACACAAGACCAGCAGGCCGCATTCACATTATTTGTATATAGTCTTGTTATCCTACAATGTTCTACTAGTCTTGTGTAACAGTATAATACCCTGCTGGACTCATGTAATTCTTTGATGATCTCCTGGTCTCATGTAATTGTGCATTACTGGTATTCGGTAATACTTTACTAGACTCACTAATCTGTTACATTGCTGATTACATATATATAACACTCTGCTGGTCTCATGGGGTATTACTGTTTTGTTGTGGGAAAATACTGTTGGTCTCTATTGAGGTTTGGAGAGGTGTGTATATCTGTATTATTTATGGTGAAGCACAGAATCTGCAGGGGAGGCTTCTGACAGCCTCAAGGTAAAGTGGTATTGTATATTATGGGTGCAAAAGGAAACTAAATATGGGTGTGTGTGCAAACTTATCATTATTGGTTGAGGTTTGTGAGCTATGTTCGCTTGCATAACAACGTATTACTGTTAAATGTAATGAGACTTTTACCTTAAAAATAACCCATGATGGAATTTTATTATTTCTCAGTAAATAAACAGGGAGGCTGATGTACTAATAGAACAAGAGCAATTTTCTTGTAAGCCAACTGCCCCAGATGGGCTAAGCACATATTCCCCAAACCCTTGTTGATTAAAATGGGGGTTTTAAGCCCTTGAATTGCTAGAGACCTTTCCAATTCATTGTCAAACAGTATATTGGAGACTTCTCTATGTATCGGGGAGTTAAATGCCCAAGTTAAGGGAACAGTATAATCTCTTCATAATAAGTCTACTCGTAATCAGTTCATGTAATATTAACCCTTTAGGTGCCAGAGGAGGACACAAAGTATTGCAGAACAATGCATTGCATACCCCTCTGGCAATCAGAGGGTTAATAATACATTGAAACAGAAATGGTATGATTCCTTGCATGGTTTTGTTCATACTTGTAGCATTTTATTTATGTTTAATTAGAATACATTTCAAATAAACTTCAGAGCTTGGAAATAATAACCAGTAACCATTAACAAATGCAGTGTACAAAATACCCTTGACATATATTTTTCTCTTGCTATATGGCTGTGATAATTATATTTGCTATTTAGGTGACCTTTTTTATGAGTAAAAGATGGAAGAAGGAAATGATGCATATAAATTCAGATAAATAGAGCATTAGTCACCGCAGCCATGCAGAATGCTAATCTATGTTTACTTTAAGCAAATTACATGAAACACAATCTGATACTGCAGGTCTCATTAGTGAATGACACCCAGGTGCAAAGCTGTCAAGATTCAAGCAACAAAAGGGAGTCTGATAGGAGATCATGAGAAACGATACATTCGTATCATACATAATCACTTGCATTCTGTTCTGATCTCAAGAACATTAATGTCAGGTTTGGTAGTAGAGCTATCTTCAGTACTTGACCTCACTGTGGTTCACTGATACTTTATAGAATTTCATGGGAAATATAATTGATGTCAGGGATACAGGCAGTGCCAGATCTATATTTCAGGGATCTCTAGGCAAGGGACTATGGGTGAGATGTTCAAAAAGTGGTGGTAAATGAAATTGTCTGTAATCAGAATAAAAATGTTTTTACCCCAAAGTCCCCAATTCTCAGACATGTCACTGTTTTTTTTGCATCCAATTCCGCCATCTCCGTCAAAGGGAAAAAGCAGTCTTAAAGCGGAACTAACACCATTAAGAAACTTAGTTTGTAATAATTCCCTATCTGGCGACTAGCTGCTTAGTAGTGCTAGTCGCCAGAATTATTACCTCTTTATGGAGAAATATGCATTCATCCTCAGCTGACAGGCAGGACGGAGCACAGACATCTTGCCCTAGTGACGTCCACGCGCCTGCTCTGTCAGTCCCTTCCGGAGCTGAATGGCTCCTAGCAACGCCTCCTACAGCCACCTGGGACTGACAGAGCAGGCGCATGGATGTCACTAGGGCAAGATGTCCGCGCTCCATCCTGCCTGTCAGCTGAGGATGAATGCATATTTCTCCATAAAGAGGTAATAATTCTGGAGACTAGCGCTACTAAGCAGCTAGTTGCCAAATAGGGAATTATTACAAACAAAGTTTCTTAGCGGTGTTAGTTCCGCTTTAAAAATAGGCGTGGATTAATCCACCATCATATTGTGAGGTATTTTCAGAAAAAAATATTCTTTTAACCGTCACTTTTTGTCTGATCAATGTAATTTTTTCCCCGAAAAAATAAAAATGGTCTTAGCTTGGAGAAGACATGAGAATAGCGTGAGTGAGAAGCAGTAATATGGTGTTAACTGGAAAAAAAAGTCTTTGTTTATCATTTTAAAGACAAAAATGTCTTTCTTTCCTTGAAAATTTTCGTTTCAAAGACAAAATTAAAGACATTTTTAACATCCAAATTTTTAAGGGCAATATTCATCAAGATCTTTTTACAGTCACTTTTCATTCCTTATGACACATTTGCAAATGTGACAGATATACGTCTGAAAATATTGTCGTTCTTTTACTGCCGACTCATGATCTGACAATTTTTTTCATTATGATGATTTTTTGAACATCTCGCCCTTTATGCTCCCCTTAGTCCCATCCATGACCATACCTCTATTACTAATATGACTCATCCCCTGCGTGGCACAGAGAATCCCCTTAGCTCTGAACTGGACAATCTGAACAGTGATGCATTCTGACATTCAGTCATTCTGCTGCCATAGGCCCAATCAGGTACATGCACATACACACTTTACCATGCTCTCACTTTATCTGCCCACTTCCACACTCCCCTTGCCTGCGCCTTTTCTTTAAGACACTGAAGCATACACATTTCATTTTGGTAGAAAACATTATTTAATATGTACAGTTTTGGAAAGAGGTACCTATACTGAGGGTATATCGGTTACTAATATAGAAAGTTCAGTGTAAATGACTAGCTTTTAACTCCTTGATGGCTAGATTATTTAACCTTTGCTTTGCAATGCATTGGAGACCACTCTAGTATATAATAGGTTAAAATCTCATTTATGTCATTGGGAAATGTTATTTGTCCCCTATTGGCTTATTCCAGAATAACTCAATGTCTTCTTAGTACATTAGCCTCTGTGTCATTGGCAAATTAATCACATGGATAACTTTGTGGCTTGATTTCTACAGCCAATGGAGGAATGTTTGTTTACTGCAAATTAACAGTAAAAATGTATTATAAAAACATATATGGGAGATGATTTTGTTCCAAAATTATTACATCTCAAATTTATAGTACAACTGAAACCAGAGGCATAACTAGAAGCCTCTGGGCCCTGGTGCAAGAAGTGCCATGCCCCCCCACCACATTGGCCCCCCTCAACCACACTGACCCCCTCTACAATGCCCCTCAATCTTCACAATGCCCCCCTGTCCTACCTCCCTGGAGCTCCCGTGCAGTCCTCTTAGTAATGCAGAGCGCTGGGAGATGATGTCTGAATGGTACTGAGCTGAACTCTGATGAATCCAGTAACTCTGGAACTGTAACCGGCTCCTCATGCTGATGGCAGCTGCTACCATTACTGGATTTATCAGAGTTCAACGCAGTACCTGTCCAGTGCCAAAAGGGTTAAAAAAACAATTACACAGAGAATGACGCTCCAGAAGTCACTGCTGCTGAGAGGAGGAGGATAAAAAAAGTTGCGGCCACTACTATTTCACATGGAGGGTTGAAGTGATTTTTAAGCCGACGACATAAGAATCTGGCACTTTTCATGCAGGACGAGATTCTCATGTCGCCCTTTTCATCAATGCAACCTGGTGAATGCGCCGTTTCGTATCACGCACTTTTCAGTGTGACATTTTAAAAGGATACCTAATTTTTTTAAAGGCATATGTTGGGAATTAAACCTCTTACTTACACCTATTTATATTTCCATATTGGCAGTGGCGAAAACACGGAAATTTTATATAATTTCTATAGGTGGGATTTTTCTTGAAAAAAAGAGGGCAATTGCTGTTTTTCAACAAAAATTCAGAGAGGAAATTTTTCAGACTTTTTGCCCATCAGTAGTGTTAACATGTCCACCTCAAGGATAGGCAATTCCAGTCCTACAGATCCTCCAACAGGTCTAATGTTAATACTCCCTGCTTAAGCACAGGCAGGCCAGTTCAAAGGACTAAGCAACTGACTGACCCACTCAAACTAAAGTAGCTATAACCTGAAAACCTTCTGTGCTATATGAGGCTCTTGAGGACTGGTGTTGCTCTTGAGTTTCCCTGTGACTTTCTCAGTTGAAATTTATGGTGTCAGTCACATTGCCCATAGACTAGTTATGGCCCACCCTGCAGTTGATGGTAAAAACATAAAGAGGATAGTGTACTGAGAATAACTTTTCTATTCGGGGGCCTCTGTGATTTCTAACCCATTGACTACTAAATAATTATACCAATATTTTGCTTTGCAATGCTTTGGAAACCTCTTTAACATTTGAAGAGTTAAATATCTTATTTAAATCAATGGACATTTGAGAATTGTACGTTTTCTTATGATACAGCTAGTTTGCTCTACATTTACTGTAATTTTCTTAATATATTAGCCTCAATATGTTCAGCTGCTTGGGTACTAGAGAAGTAACCAATGCATTTCAAAGAAATGCACTGGAGACCTTTAGCATTCAAGTGGTTGAAGTGGTCTCAGATGTATAATATGGACTGTAGCAGAGATATAATCATAGCAACATAGTTGATGAGACTGAAAAAAGACATGCGTCCATCAAGTTCAGCCTATGCCAAAAACACCCTATTGATCCAGAGGAAGGCAAAAAAAAAAGCCTTAAGAAGTAATTCCAATTTAGCCCCAAGTGGGTAAAAAAAAATCTTCCTGACTCCAAATGGCAGTCAGATAGTTCCCTGGATCACATCCTATCTGCATTGAAGTCCCTGGATCAACATCCTATCTGCATTGAAGCCATCTGTCATAATTTTCGATATTGTTCTGTGCTAGATAGGCATATATTGCTTTTTGAAAACAGTTGCATTATCTGCAAGTACAACATCCAGAGGCAAAGAATTCCATAGCTTTACCACCCTTACTGTAAATAATCCCTGCTTTTTTTATTTGAAAGCTTCTTTCCTCTAGTCCTAATGGATGACATCTTATACTTAGCTCAGCTCTTTGCATAAATAATTCATGTTGAGGAAGGGGACGGAACTTATTTATTCACAAAAGGCCTAAAAACTTCTGCCCTGTGAAAGTCACTTAATGTTTTGTTGTGAGTTGAATAAACAATTTTGGTGCTTACCGACTATAGGTGAGTAACTCATTTGTTCTTGCATTTGATATGGATTGGGTTCAGCTTGGTTCATAAGCATATTTTATGAAAACAGATTGAGTCATGTTTTAGATCTACTTAAATAAGCCCTGCCAGACTGTGAGCATCCTCAGTCATTTTAAGATGTGTTATCCACTATATTTATTTAACATATGATTTTAAAGTCATATTCTGCATAGGAACATGTGTCCTGACATATACAGGTTCACTGATCTGCAATAATAAATTGCATTTATTTCAGCTACATAACAAATCCAGAGTTTACTATGGAAATCCTGCTTCCATACAAATTGGAATGATCTACTGCATTTCGTGTACATAATTTGCACAGCTCCACTCAATACATATTATTTCAGCTACTTAATATTAGAATGACAATACCAGCAGCAACTGAGTTAACGGAATACTTACTGTACTTATTATTTCCTACAGCCCAGGTCATAGTAATACCAAGTAGTAATGTTCTGTCATTACATATTCATTATAAATTAGCTGCCACAAGGAAGAAAAAATGCCTGATGCTTAATGATGTGAAGTATTGCAGTCATGGAGCTGTTCTGACCTTTTCAGTATTCTTTAACTTAACGGCAGTCCTTGTGTCATCACAGACTTTGTTGGCTGCCCAGAGAAAGAATGAGGACAATAGAACAGAACCTTATCTTCTAACAATATAAAGTGCTGTCAATAATGCAATACTGCCATAGTTAGATTGTGTTAGATAAGGTTACAATAATACTATCACAGTGCACATTGGCCTATACACACAAACACAAAAGTAGAGTGATTCTGGGGTTGGGGCAAATTGACTGTACCATGCAAAACAAATAAAAAACCTGCATATTTGCATTGATTTAAAAGAGAACTAACATCTCCTAATGATAAATCTTTATTTACCTTACGAAGGACGGAAGATACTAATGGACCTTTTGGATTTTGTCTTGTGCTCTTATTCAAGAGGTAACATATTCAATTAGTCCTGAACATGATGTCCATGGAGGCAGACATGACAGTTGCTAGCAGGACCACAAAACCTCAAAATCTTCTCTGCACAGTGTAGTCTTAACCTTGTAATCAGATGGATATGGAATGCATTTCTTTACAAAGCATTATACATTCATTTAGTCTTTAAAGAGTCAAGTAGGCCCATGTACACCACCTGCTTTAAAAAAAAGAAAAAAAAACTGCTAGCAACTGTCATGACCCCCCCCCCCATGGACATAACAAACAGGAATGAAGATGTCATCTCTTGAACAAAGGCACAAGGACAAAGTTCACAGGGGTTATTAGGTTTTACCGCCATAGTAAAGTAGGAGGTTATTATTAGGAGGTATTAATTATCGTTTAAATTGGGCTTTTAACCCCTTGAATGATAGAGGTCTCCAACACCTTGCCAAAACAGTATTCTTTAGCATTGAAAGAGTTAATCAACCCATTTAGATCAATGAGGTATTTAATATTTTCGGTAATTATTTGTATATATATTATACTAGTTGAAGAGCCTGTGTACATCGGCCACAGTGCCAGCCAGTCGTGGGGCAGTCGTGCACAGTAGAGACTGCCCCCGCCGTGGCTGATACTTCGGAACACCACGCTCCGTATCAGCCGTGTCACAGGCTGTTTGTACTGCTCATGACTGCAGCACGCACAGCAGTCTCTACTGTGCATGATTGCATCGTTACAAACTACATAGCAAATTATTATGTAGGATATATATATATATATATATATTTATAAGCCCCAATGACAAGAGCCTTGGCACCTCCGTACGGAAGTCTTCTTAAAGGGATAGTAATGCTTCATTTTATCTTTATTTTATTTTGTAGGCATTAAAAAAACATGAAGAACGATATAAGTCTTATCACTTAAACCTTTATGGTTGAGAGATATTCACAAGCAAAGTTTCCCCCACTGCCCCTTTTACCTAGTGTAAGCCATCTCTTCTCAGATGTGGAATGCAGTCCATAGCCCAGACAGATAACAGCAGGGGGCAATCTTCTTCCTGTGAGAACAATGAAAGCCCTGCCCCCTTGACACTTTTTTCAGGTTTTTCCCTTATCTTAATTGAAGATTGTCCCTCTCTGCAATCTACCTGGGCACCTCCCTTCTGATCTGGCTGAACAGTGTTACATCAGTAAAAGGGGCGGGAGGGGGATACTTTGTCATTGAATTACTCTTGAACTACAACTCTGACAGAATTGAAATACCACTCTCCAAGGTCCAAATACTATGATGATTAATTAGAGCTGCTTTTATTATGAAACATTACTATCCCTTTAAGGGGGAGACTGGCCAGAGCATCAGCATCCCTTTCAACTAGAAACTGAAGGAAGACGATGAGCCCAATTCTATATTCATTGATGACATGCTCTTACTCTACCTGTGTCTCTAAGTGCTTACCTGTAGGTTTAATATAACTTTTACAGAGACAGTAGGCAGAATGCAAAAAAGTGGGGCATTAATTTAACCTCCCATTTTTTTCTCTCACTCTGATTGTGGAACAGTCCGATTAATGCAGTCAGTTTAATGTCCCTGACATTTTGTCCATTTTGGCAAAAATGTTCTCCCACTGGTGTCTGTCTTTTTGTTGTTAACACTGGATCTGTTGGAATTAGACTTTTTATGTAATAGTTGGCTTGTTTCACTCACATAGAGAGCTGTTGGTATTTTGCACACATGATGAGATATATTACATTGGATGATTTGCAGGTAAAGGTACCATTGATCTTATGGTGTAACTGGGAGTTTGGTATGGGTACCTTGTCTTTGGTGTAAATGCTTGCACAGGTTTCATACCTCTTTTATAGGCAGGAAGATGTGTCATTTCTTGAAATCTTGTTTAGGGCACTCCTTACCATCAGTAGTTTTATATTGGAGCTCTCTCTGATGCAGCGTAAAGGAGGCTGTGGGAATACATATTCCTAAGTCTTTAATCTATATGTAATGTAGTTTGAAGTTCTCTTGATATCTTGCATAGAACTTCAACTTGGGGGTAATTAGTGATCACCAGTAGCACCCGGTTTCCCTTATGTTGTTTTTTCTTGGAATATGGGTAGCTTTCTGTATCTCAGTGTCAATAATCGTGGCACTGTAACCCGGTTTTATAAAGTCTCCCCTGAGTTTCTGAAGGTGTTCATCATTCTCATGCCAAGGCATGATTTGGCGTTTGCAGGGCCTCTGGTTTGTATAATTTGTTTGTTTATTTTGTATTTGTATGTTATTCAAAGTGCACCAGTCCTAGGCCATAAAATTAGCTGAGTAGATAACATCACTGGAAACTGAATAAATAGATCACCGGAGCAGGACAGAGTCATAAAATATATTGGACCTTCTACTTCTACTCTGGGGAGGTTTATCCAGGGGACACCCAAATAGCCTGAAATAGGGAGAACATGTATATATAATGTAAAAAGTTTCAATACAAATATATATACAGAATGTCCAGGTCTTACCCTTTTGGTGGGTACCAAACATGCCAGGGGGACATGTTCCTGTTATGAGTTACAAGAATAGCCACTTAGCAACCAGTTAGACCCAGCATGTTTGGTGCCCAGATATTCACACAGATATGAGGAATGTGATTATTATAACATTAAGGAGGTGTGCTGTAAATTGCATGTTTTGGGAAGCCTTATTACTTTTCAGATAGAACTCTGCAGTAACATCCCTGACAGTTCTGATTGAGTGAGCCATAAACTGTCAGGCCAAACCCCTGACCCTCCCAGGTAACACCCAGGGGGTCTGGCCTCTTGGAAGCAACTGTAGAATGTATTTAATATGGGTTTTGAATAAGAACAGTGAATTTCTTTGTAACAACTGAAACCGAACGCTTTTACCATCAGAAGTTCCCACAAGGACTCCTAATATATAGGTAATTGTATATAGGGATCTCTTGTGTTTCTCCCATTTTATTTTGTGTACTGTTTTACCAATGTGTAATCTTTATTTCTGTATGTCTTTTATTTCTGTATTTTTGTACCCAGCACTGTGAAGCCTATTTTCATATTAAATGTTCAATTAATCAGGTCTTGTCTCTGTTCTCTAATATGAACTCACTACTCTGAAGGAAGCTCAGTTAGAACACGCTACTAAAGGGTTAATTCTATATGTCTGATTATAAAGATGATTTTATACTGTAATTCTGTTGTGTTTGGGGTAGCCTAAGATGCCCAGATATGAAGTCTTGGTGGTGCCAGCAAATTGTAGTACTGGGGTGATAGTGCAGGAGGGATTTCAGGGGTTAATTTGGTGGTTGCTAGTAATAGTAACAGGTAACCAGGGATCTAGTGGTGGTAACTCTTTCACTCTCACACTCTCCCCACTGTCTCAGCAGGGCCTATAGCCATCACTTGTGACAGTCATGGTCTGCCATGTCAGAACAGATGTGGTTGTATCCGGTGGCCAGGCTATGTACAACAGAGTTTTGTGTGTGTTTTGAGTGGAAGCTATTGTTTTTCAGGTATGTTGGTCTGTCAGTATGAGGTACATGGATGTGTGGGTGGAGTTGTTCTTAATACTTATAGTAGTGTCTAGAAAGTTAATGTTTGTGCGTGAGTGGATGAGTGTTAGTTTGCTACTGGGATGGAATGCATTGTAGTTAATGTGGAATTTGAGAAGTTCCTCTTCACTAGCAGTCAGATGATAAGAATATCATCTATGTAGCAGACATAGACCAAGGGATTTGTTTTCCAGGTGGACAGGAAGTCCTCTTTTAATTTTTGCCATAAACAGGTTGACATATTGTGGTGCCATTCAGGTACCCATTGCATTCCCCATTTTCTGAAGGTAGAGGTCAGGTCCAAACCAGAAGAAATTGTGGGCGAGTATAAATTGTATGAGTTGTGTTACCAGTTCTGTGGCTGTGTTTTTTTCTTCCCAATATTCTTGGCAAGCTGCTGTGCCATCTCTGTGTGGAATGTTAGTGTAAAGGTGTCACGGTTTGTTTTGACTCACAGACACAGAGTTAAGATAAAAACACAACTTTATTGAAAAGTTTAATAAGAACCCTCACAGGTCCTAAACATACACATATGTTACAGACACACGACAGATTCAAATAGCATAGTATACAATGATACAATAGATATATAGGCTCTACCGGCCTTGCCAAACTACCGGGCAAGGCAGCCTGGAGACTGGCACAACGAGATGAAGGACTCTACCGGCCTTACCAAAATACCAGGCAAGGCAGCCTAGAAGAAGCACAAGAGGACTGAGGAGGCTTTACCGGCCTTGCCAATATACTGGGTAAGGCAGCCTGGAAACTGGCACAACGAGATGAAGGAGGCTCTAACGGCCTTACCAACATACCGTGCAAGGCAGCCTAGAAATAGCACTGAGGATAGAGGAGGCTTTACCGGGTAAGGCAGCCTATGACAAAAGTGACACCGAGTATTGAAAGCCCCACGGGTGCAATAACGGATGTAGCATCAGCAACCGGTGATAGAGTGGAGTGAACCAGTACCGTGTACTGGACAATAAGGTAGCCCTACCGGTGCTAAAACGGAGGCAACAAGTAACCGATGTAGAGTGGAGCAAACCAGTACCACATACTGGACCAACACGGAGGCCCTAACGGTGCTATAATGGTGGTAAAACAAGCAACTAGTGTAGAGTGGCGCAAACCAGTACTGCGTACTGGACAACATGGAGGTCCTACCGGTGCATAACGGAGGCAGCAAGCAACTGGTGTAAAGAGTGGAGCAAACCAGTACCGCGTACTGGACAACACGGCGGCCCTGCTGGTGCTATAACGGAGGCAGCAAGCAACCGGTGTAAAGAGTGGAGCAAACCAGTACTGTGTATTGGAAAACACGGAGGCCCTACCGGTGCTGTAACTGAGGCAACAAGCAACCGGTTAAAGAGTGGAGCAAACCAGTACCGTGTACTGGACAACACGGAGGCCCTACCGGTGCTATAACGGAGGCAACAAGCAACCGGTGTAAAGAGTGGAGCAAGCCAGTACCTCGTACTGGACAACACAGAGTCCCTACCGGTGCTATAACGGAGGCAGCAAGCAACCGGTTAAAGAGTGGAGCAAACCAGTACTGCGTACTGGACAACACGGAGGCCCTATCGGTGCTATAATGGAGGCAGCAAGCAACCGGTTAACGAGTGGAGCAAACCAGTACCGTGTACTGGACAATGCGGAGGCCCTACCGGTGCTATTACGGAGGCAGCAAGCAAATGGTTAAAGAGTGGAGCAAATCAGTACCGCGTACTGGACAACATGGAGACCTGACTCCTGGAATCAGCGGTACCACCATAGGAGGAACCCAGCGGTCAGAATGTCGCCAAGGCCACTGGAGTCTTGCAGAATGCATCCAATTCAGGATCCAGGAACAGGAGCGACAGCCAGGCCGGAACAGGATGACGGAGCAGCCACGACAACCAAACCGGGTCAGGAACGGAAGCAGGAACGTCAGCCAAACCGGATCAGGAATGGAAGCAGGAGCGTCAGCAAAACCGGATCAGCACACAGGAACAACTCCGGAGTGTATACTGGTTCTCTGGGTAGGTACACCGATGCTGGAACAGTAGAGGATTCAAGCAGACCCCAGTGACACAGGACTCCATATGCAGGTGATCACTGACATAGAGACACCACGAAAGGGCAGTGAAAGGGTGCAGGAACCCAGTCTATATAGGCAATACTGGGCAGACTAATCACAGGCAACCAATGGAGCGCCCCCACAGCTAACTGACAGAAAACGCCAGCAATCACGGGCACAGTGATAAAAGGGTTTCTTCATCCATAGTGGCCAGGATGAGGCTCTCTGGAATGGGGCCCAAGTCAGCTAGTTTGTTTAAGAGATCCATGGTGTCTCGAAGGAAGCTGGGTATTTGTTTTACCAGAGGTTTCAGGGTATTTTCTACACAGCCAGAGATATTCTCTGCCAGTGTGCCAGTTCCTGAAATTATGGGTCCTCCCGGGTTTCCTAATTGATGTATTTTGGTGGCATGTAGAAGGAGCTCACTTTTGGAGGTTTACTTTAGAAATGTGGCTGTCTAGTTAGCGACCATCAAAACTGCAAAATTCGAATGTTGCCTGCACCATGTGGGCGAGATCAGAATTTTGCCACATGAAAAGGGCAATATTCTCATGTTGCCATTTTGATGGTCACACCAAAGATGCATGTGTATTACTATTGCATCTGTACAGATCTGGGGAATACAAAAAAGAGAGAAATGCAGACAGGAACCTATTTTAAAAGACACATGACATCCCCCAAAAAATCAAAAAAGCACATTCACATAGTGTGTGATTGTTTTTCTGGCTGAACCTGCTTTGGGTCCTTCAAAACAGCTGATAAAGAAGGGATTAAATAAGCCGTGGACCAATCTATTTTAGTGAGTCACTGAAGAAGCATCATTATATCCTCTGGCCCTGCCTTCTTGACACCTGGCCACCTCCACTCCCATTCATGTCAATGATTAGATTAAATCAGCCCCTTGACCGGGAGTGAAGGTGGACTGGTGTGGAGAAGACAGGGCCTGCGGGCATGATGCTGCTTTTTCTGTGACTCACTAAAATAGGTTGGTTCGCGGCTTATTTAACCCCTTATTTATCTTCTGTTTTGCAGGATCCAAAACAGGTTCAGCCAGAAAAAACACATCTCTCTCTTTTTTTTGTATTCCCCAGATCTGTACAGATGCAATAGTAATAGACATACATCTGTGGTGCAACCATAAAGATAGTGACATGAGAATATTGCCCTTTTCATTCTGATCTCGTCCGCATGGTGCAGGCAACATTCTGATTTCGCTGTTTTGATGGTCGTTAACTAGACAGTGACATTTCTAAAGGGTACCACTTTTAGATCTGCTTGTTTCAGGGGCAATATCTGTTCTCTAATGTTGGAGGGCAGTTCTTTTATGAACCTGTTGAGTTGAGTTTTGTGGGATCATCTTGTAATTTCATCAGAAAGTTGCCTGTTTTCTTTCTGTATGTAGCCCGCAGTGTTCCTAATAACAACGGCGCCCCCTTGTCTTCTGGATTAGTAGTAATATCCTGGTTATTCTTTAGTAACTGTATGGCTTTTCTTTCCATGTGGGTTAGTGTGGGTGTTGGTTCACATTGTTTCGTCAGTATTTCTGAGTGCACACCAACCCTTAAATACCTAGTGTAACCCACTGTGGAAAAAAGACAAAAAACAAAAGTATTAAAAGAAAGTAAAAAATGCCAAAGAAAGTCACATTAACCTAGTGTATAAATCCTTATCTAAATAAATGTAAAAAAATAAAGGCAAAGTGAAATAATAACCAAATGCAAAGTGTCCAAACCTTGTTTACATATGACTAATAGGGGGCCTGTAACACCCTGCCAGTACATATATGCAAATGTTACTTCCTCATTGCACAAATAGGTGTCTTTCATTTGTATACAGGTGGGGTATTGTATGACACCTTTCTGGCATTCAGAAGGTTAAAAAAGCAGCTTTTAATCTTTGATGCTGGGCTTCAGGGCAATTAAAAAGGTTTTTCTCTATGGAGGGCCTCACACTGCTTGTCTGGGGGGCTCAGAATGCAAATGTTTGGCATGCCTGCCCTAGAGGACTAGATTTGAAAACTACACCAAATATCACATTTTTGTTGCTCTAAAACCCAAATCACAGTGTAAATAAATGTCCATTTTACCAGTTTTGTCAAACTCAGACATGATGTTCACAAAGTACATTGTAACAGGGAAGTAGATATGATACAATTACATTTCAGTGCCAGTTTGATAGCCGTAGAAAAGACCCATCTGCACTCACTGCATTACTTTACTATTCAAAAGGCTACAAATCAATAAATATAATCTGAATCAATGGCTAAATGGTTTAAACGGTACACATCTCTCCTGGTTCAATAGACCAACTGGACTGCAGCAATGAGTCTTTCTAACAACCTCTTGTTCCCTGGTACTCAGTCCTTCTTACATTACAGATAAAGAAATCAAATACATGCAGTATTATTTACGGACTCTAACAGCCTACAAATAGCTGCTCAAGTGGGTCCCCTGGGCACATAGAAGCTTTGTTTAAGACTGGCCTCTGAAAAGACTACAAAAATATGCTTAGCTTAATTAAACTTCAAATTACTTGGAAATTAGTCATTGAAGTTTATAATCATTTGCTGTTAGACCCTGATCATTCACTCTAAATTGAAAGTACTTGAAGTTTAGCTCAAAGGCTTAAAGAGATACTAAGATACTGTATATACTAGCAATATTGGCACGACTTTGCCCATGTGGTTAATAAAACGATGACTGTTTTAAAGTGGATGTGTCACCTATGCCCAACATCCCATAAATAGTTATGTGACACATCCAATAGCATAAAAACGTTATTTATTTTTTATTTTAAGCTTCCGTTTAGTTTAAATTAACTTACAAAAGTCTGGGCTTCAGCTACTTCCGTATAGACTGCAGCCCGACGCTCTGCCTCTGATCTCCTCCTTCCTCCGATATCGGAGGCTTCAGTCTGGAAGCTGGAGCGGTCTCATTGGCTAGATATCGATCTCTGGCAATGAGAGTACTCCAGTTTACTGACAGAAGCCTCCGTCATCGGAGGAGGGAGGAGAGCAGACGCAGAGCGTCGGGCTGCAGTCTATACGGAAGTAGCTGCAGCCCAGAATATTGTACGTTAAATTTAAATGAAACGGAAGCTTAAAATAAAAAATAAATAACATTTTTATGCCATTGGATGTGTCACCTATTTATGGGATGTTGTCCATAGGTGACACATCCACTTTAATGAGTGACTTATTGAATTTTCAGTTTTAACTCTTTCAGCTCCAAAAAGGTGTTGAATGCATTGCAAAGCATTACATAAGTCTCCATCAGTGAGCGTGAGTGTATGAGCGTGTGCCTGAGCATAAGTGTGTATGTGAGCGTGTGTGTGAGAATGTGTGTGTGAGTGAGCTTGTGTGTGTGAGCATATTTGAGCAAGAGCTTTTGTTTTAAGTGTATTACATTTTGTTTTTATTGTATTTTGCTTGCATTACATTTTGCGTATAGCATTTTGTACATTGCGTATAGTGTATTGCGTATATTGTTTTGTGCTTAGCGTTCTGCGTATACATTGTTTTGCATATAACATTTCTTTGAAAGTATAGCATTGTGCGTAGAGTGTTTGATGTTTTGCATACAATGTATTTTGAATAGCAGTGTGTATTTAGAGTATTGCGTTTTGTGTATTGTACTTTACAGTTGCCTATTGCATTCTGTTTATTATGTATTGTGTTTGGTGTATTGTGTTTTTCATATTGCTTTTTGGTGTAATTGTTTATAGCATTCGACTTATTGCATTTGGTGTATAGTGTTTGGCATATGGTGTTTGAAATATGGTGTATTGCATTTGGCATATGGTGTTTGGAGTATGTTGCATGGCGTATTTCATTTTGAGTATAGCATATTGCTTTTTGCATATAGCTTATTGTGCATAGAATTTGGTGTATAGCAGTGTGTGTTTGGAGCATATAACTATTGGAGTATATAATGTTCGGCGTGTATAATGGTTGGTGTATACAATTTGGTGAATTGTTTGGCAAATTGTGTTTGGTGTATAGCGTTTGTTGAATAGTGTTTGTCATTTACAGTATCCCATTTAGAGTATGTCATATGGAATACAACGCTTGTGGTATTGTGTTTTGTGGCTGCTGTAGTGCGATGCATTGTGCGTATAGATTTTGGAGTATAGCGTTTAGTGTATAGCCTTGTGTGGATGGGGTATAGCGTTGTGTGGATGGCGTATTGCTTTTGGCATCTTACATATAACGTTTGGTGTATAGCGTTGTACTTTGGAGTATATAACGTTTGGCATATATATATATATTGTTTGGTGTAGCTTTGTGTGGATGGTATATTGCGTTTGGCATATGGTGTTTGGCATTTGCATTTGGCGTATATAACCTCTGGCGTATATATCATCTGGCGTTTTGCATATTCTGTTTTGTGTTTGGTATATTGAGCTTTGCATATTGCTTTTGGTATATTGTGTATAGCATATTTATTTGTTTATTTTTTGTCACACTGCCAACAAAAAGCACAAAACCTGGCTGAAACTTGCTGAGGAGACCTTCATCCTGCAATCGATCGATTACAGCGGATATATAAATATAAAATATAGCGAAGATGGGTCAGCACCCATGGGACTTGTTGAAAATATATTTATTGGTCAATCAACAAAACAATGGATAACATTTCAGTCCCCACTGGGACCTTTCTCAAGATGGTACCAGTGGGGACCGAAACGTTGACCATTGATTTTCTGATTGACCATTAAATATATTTTCTTTTATTATTTCATTTTTTTTTTTATATGAATTTTATTGAGAATAAGCAGAGATATAGTGGAAAACAGAAAATTATACATGTTATCATTACAGAAAGCACAATATGAGCAAACACAAGTGCGTCATTCAAGGTATCAGAATAAGAAGGTAAAGTAAACAGACTAATGTTATCACAAATTGCGTATAGTACATACAAAGGAACTGTAACTGTAGATGACAATGATAGGTGGGTCGCCCAGAGGAGCACCAAGACATACCTAGGGCCCGTGTGTTGACATCTGAAGTGGGCAGTCTTGGGATATTACAATTAAGATGGTCGAGTCTACAAGCCAAGAATTTCCAGTCACTAAGTCATGGATGAGGTGAGTATCTGTTCAGTTAGCAAAGTGATTTGGATGGGAATGGGGGGGGGAGAAAGAAAAAAAAATAAGAGAAGGGGTGGGAGTCCCGGGGCTCAGTTGGTCACTAACTACAAATGCCCAGAGGGCGAAGAAAGTCGCGAGATAGAAAATAATTTTAGGATTAAAAAGAGTCCACACTGAGCATCAAAGGTCTCATCTGCTGTGGCCACCAAGTCCAGGAAACTAAGAAGCTAAGAAGGGCATTAGAGGAAATAGCATATAATCTCTCCAGTTGATAGAAATGGGTCGGGACTTCTCTAGATTTCCAGAATTTCAGGATCAGGGCCTTGGCTAGGTTAAAAAGATGGGGAAGTTTGCTCCAAAGAGAAGCAGGGATTTTAGTCATTAAGTGATCCTGAAAAGTAAACAGACAAAGATTAGGATCGAATGGAACAGGGGTCCTGGAGAAGAGCTACCACTGGCTTCCAGAAGGTGGCTATGTCAGGACATAGCCACCATATATGTGCCATAGAACCATCTGCATCTCCAACAGCAGTTATGGACTTGGAGAAAATAAGTGATAGCTTCCTCAGCGTCAAATATCAATTGGATAGTATCTTATAATTGAGTTCCCTGGTGTTAGAGTCACGAGTGAACTTGAAATTTGCCTTAAAAATTCCCGTCCAATGTTCCAGTTCCATGTGAATATTGAGATCTTTGGACCACATATGGACAAAGAATTGTACCTCAGGAGAAGCAGTGTCCCTGAGCAGGGCATGGCAAAAGGATAAGGGTTGGAAAGCACACGGGAGGATGTAAAATCCGATGTTCAAGGCTCGATAAAGGCCTATTCAACGGACCCAATACCTTTAGTCCCTGTACCCAATGCTGGACCTGTAGTAATGCCCACCAATGAGCATGTTCAACGCCCACCCAAGCACGTAAGATATCAAAGGGAGTTAACGTTCCCTTGGGTGTCATGTATAGTAAGGTGTGACCAATAAGTCCCAAGTGTGCTTCCCCATTCTTGCTACATTTCTACATTCCTACTTGGAATTGTACACCTGGGCAATTTCTTTTTATAGAGTGAGTGCTTTCACCTTCCTCCAATATTGCATGTAAACTGGTAATTTCCCCACCAACCAAAAAGTCAGGAGTAGATATGTGGAATTGTTATGGCCACATCTACTATTTAGAATGTGGGTGTGGCCAGAACAGTTGCGGCTTCCCTCAAAACTTAGCACACTACACAATTGCCTACTCTACCAAATAGGAAATCAGACCCTAAATATGTTAATATATTTGAAGCGGGAACGGTACCTATAAAACAAAGAGACTCAGTGTTTAATGAGCAATACATTTTTTTTAAAGAATATGTTATAGGACTTTACCAGTAGAGTAATGCAAGGCTACACCCGCTGCTGGGAGATTTTGAATTAAAAGTTATTACATCTCAATTTTTTTGTTTTTTTCATTAACCCTTTAAGTGTCAGAGTGGTATCCAAGGTCCAAAAGTAGTGCAAATGCATTTAAAAATATATCTATCATTCCTAACAAGAGTGAAAATGAGTGTAAGACCATAATGCAAACAAGTCACGTAGTATATTCAGATCTATAGCGTGTCTATGAGAGTTATCTGAGGAAACATATGTAATCACAAAAGCAGGCTCATTCAATAAGAAAAAGACAATGAATTGAGGAGGAGGGGTATAAATTCTTCTCCTTGACATAAGACTAAGTAAAACATAAAAAACATAACTTGCTCTGTTCTCATGAAACTAGAGGGCTGAGTTTGAGGGAGAAGATAGAGAGGGATGGGATGAGGTGTATGGGGGTGAAAGGGGAGAAGTAAGAAGGGTTTCAATGGTAATGTCCAGGAGCTTAAAGTAATTGTCACTGAGCTTTTAGATAAAGAGAGCCGTGTTCTGTTTTGCTATTGTCAGGTAGACTATAAAGTACAGACAACAATTTATAAGAGACTTTTTTTAGGGAAGAAAACATTTTCATTTAGAAAAGAGAGATACATTTCTACATTTTTAATATATGGGATATGCCCATTGTAATAGGATATCTTTCCTAGTGCGAATGATAATATTTTCTGGCAATAAAGGGGGTTTAAATATAGTGGTGATGTCAGGGCTGGTGCAAGGATTTTTGCCACCCTAGGCAAAACCTAATTTTACCACCACCTTGGCTCCGCCCCTTGTATCCTGCCCCTTTATGCCCCTCCCCTGTATGTGCATAAGTGTCAGTGTGCTTGTGTGTGTGTGTTCCCTAAATGTGTGAATAAGTGTCAGTGTGTGTGTTCCCTATATTTGTGTGTCAATGTGTATGTGTTCTCTATGTGTGTATGTGTCAATGTGTTTGCTCCCTGTATGAATATAAGTGTGTTAATGTGTGTGTTCCCTATATGTGTATAAGTGTCAATGTGTGTGTGTGTGACAGAAAATGACAGAGCCCTTACTTGCAATTATGTCTGTAATTTGACCACTTAGGCTAAGCAATGCATTGGTTACATCTTTGCATACAGTGGGGTTGGGGTTGCCAGATTAGCCCTTGAAAATAAAACTCATATGAAAAATGCTTGCTGCAGGGCTCCAGTCATTAATTATTAGGTTCCAATGGTTCATATGGATCAATGCAGCAGGCATTTTTTTCAAATAGGTTATTTTAAAAGGGATGATCTGGCAAATGGGGTCGATCTAGTAGCCCTACATCATTTTGCTTATAAACTATTTATTTTTTAACCCTTTAAGGATCAGATGGGCTTATAATGCATTGATTTACAATGTGTTGAACACCTATGTGGTCCTTAAAGGATTCATTTAAAAGAACTGAAGTGTTTTATTGTTTTGTTCACACGATATGTTCCTTAAGGACGTTCCAGTGCATTATCATATTCCACTCCTCTTGCGAGGAGTAGTCCTACTATTGACTACTAATAACAATAAAGGTGTGAGAGATGGCACTGGGGCAGTTTGTTTATTTTTTTAATGCCTACAAGATGCACATATTTAAGTTTGAAGTATCACTATCCCTTTAACAACCAAAACTGGATTTAGGTTATTAACAGTTTTTGCTACTCTTTGAAGTAATTTAACAGGTTTATGTGCTAGGTGGAGGAATTGTGATCTAGATTATAAGTGCTCAGCACATTCTTTTTTATCTAACCAAGATTAATATATTAACAACAATAACAAGGATATAACAGAAAATTACAATTTAATTAACAAAAAAAATTTACTTTAATAAAAAAAGTGTACTGCTCCTTTAAGGGTAAAGTTAAAGTAGTATATGATGACAACAAATGCAGCATATTGGCTCATGGTGATTCATATATGTTGACGCAATGCACTGGAGATGTTTCTATTATGCAAGACGTTAAAGGGATAGTAATGTTTCATAGTAAAAGCAGCTCTAATTAATCATCATAGTATTTGGACTTTGGAGAGTGTTATTTCAATTCTGTCAGAGTTGTAGTTCAAGAGTAATTCAATGACAAAGTATCCCCCTCCCGCCCCTTTTACTGATGTGACACTGCTCAGCCAGAGCAGAAGGAAGGTGCCCAGGTAGACTGTAGAGAGGGACAATCTTCAATTAAGATAAGGGAAACACCTGAAAAGCTTGTCAAGGTTGGCAGGGATTTCATTGTTTTCATAGGAATAAGAGTGTCCCCTTCTGTTATCTGTCTGGTCTATGGACTGCATTCCACATCTGAGAAGAGATGGCTTACACTTGGTAAAAGGGGCGGGAGGGGAAACTTTGCTTGTGAATATCTCTTGAACCATAAAGGGTTGACAGATAAGACATATCATTCTTCATGTTTTTTTAATGCCTACAAAACAAAATAAAGATAAAACAAAGTATTACTATCCCTTTAAGGCAATTAGAAATAAAGTGAAAACAATGTTACACATACAGAACATATAATGATAATCTGATCTAAGTGACAGAAAGAAAAATAATGGCATCCCAAACTCACAACTCTGTGACCCTATTAACCAACAATACCTAGTTCAAAGACAGCACAAAGGCCTACGACACAGGTATCCAATATACAAGGATAGTATGATACAGATCCCAACACCGTTGCTCGAAAAAGGCATTATGTATCTGCCAAGTGCACTGCATGAAATTCAAAATATGTTTCTTCTTTGCTAAGGTTCAGTGAAAAGAAGGGCAATGAAGATAGGGCAAAGACTGAGAAAACACACCACTTCTATATTAAAATAACTGTTACTGTGGAGGCTTAACTGTTAGAAGAATTAGACTAAATTGTCATAGGCAACAACATTTATTCTAACCATGATCTTACTCTGGTCTAGGAGAAAACACGTCTATTGTAAGGAATGTTAATCAAAGGTTTATGGAGCAAAGAAAAGGGCTTTTGAACTATCTGCTCAGCAGTTAATTTTATTAGTATTACCGCACTGGATTCATATTGTTGGCATCCTTTCAGAACAAATAAAACAGGAAGCACTGAAACTGGTAAGTGACTGGTGTTGTAGACAAAACTGTGGATACTCTGGAAATATAAGTATAATTTATCAATGAAAGAATCTAGATTTTTGTTGAATCATGTTTGTGTTCACATATCTGTAAAATCCTTCAACGGGAGGAGTTTGGGGTCCAGGAACCTTTCAACATAAGATCATGTCTACCTCTGTATTAATTAAGATTAATTTGGAGAACCAATCCACAAATAATTTGTTTATAGTGGCCCCTAGGATTTTCTGTCTATACTAAAGTTGACCTATCACCTGTCAAACTCATATACAATCAGGGACACTATATATAGGCTTACAAAAAAAAAGTCAGACCTTGTGGTGGTGCATCAGGAGCCCTCCTGATGCCCCCATCTACTGATCTCAGAGGCGACGCAGGCTTTCCATCATTGATGTGAAGGGGTTTCTCAATCCCTCCCACTACTACCCAGTAGCGGGAGAGACCTCTTACTCCCCAGCGTCGCCTCTATTGATCTCCCAGCCAAATTGGCTGGGAGGGCAGTAGCTGGGCAGCATCAGGAAGGGTTCTGATGCCCACCACGAGGTCTGACTTTTAATACATGTTAACCCTTTCAGTGCCACAGACTTGTTGAATGCTTTGAAAAGCAATGCATTGGATATCTCTCTGGCACTCAAAGATTTAAAAAAAACAAGGTTCACAGCATGGACAAAGCCATGCCACACACCTGGTAGTATGTATATAAATGTATTACCCATCTATCTATAGCGCCGTCCCACACTGCTAGTATATATATATGTGTGTGTGTATATATATATATATATATATATATATACAAAAACTTCTTCGCTGTGCACTCTCCTCTTAGTGGTATTATGCCTGGGTGCCAATCCCAAAAATGAATTTGTATCCAAATGTGGAAAATAAAGAAAGCACTCACAGGACTTCTTTATGGTGAAGAGCAGTTGTGAAGTTTATTCCATCAATGTTTCGGCCCTGTTGTAGGCCTTTGTCAAGATGCTTAAAGATCAAACTAAGGATCACCTACATTTATACCAACAAAGTGCAGACCTTGACGCCAAAATTACGTCATACCCAGTGGGGAGGGAAGTGACTAAATAAACAAAAAATAAAATAAAAAATAAAAAATGAAAAAATTAAGAAACAATAAACGATATAAAACAAAAAATAATGTGAATACCTGCATCAGTATGATGCCACCCTAATATATTGATGTGCACATGGTAGAATTGTTAACTGTCATGTACCTATAAGCTGATGGATATCAGTGCTGATCCACTATTATACAAATCTCAATACAATACTATATATATTGTATTAAATATATAGCGAGAAAAACTGTAGAGTGAGCGGTCTCTGGACTTTTCCAAGTTTCAGTTGATTGCTATTTATTTAGGAAGGATGAACGTTTCAATCCACACTGGGATGTTTATTAAAACAACCTCATACTGCCCCCCCTTAACCCTTTGAGTAGCAGAGTGGTATCCAATGCATTGCAAAACATTCAAAGGGTTAAATACCTAGTATAGACCAGTATAGAAGAAAAAATGGCAATAAGTGTTACTAGACAGTAAATTAAAAATAAAGTCACATTATCACAGTATGTAAGTACTTAACGCAGTACCTTGGAAAAATAAAGGAAAAGTGAATTAGTGCATAAAACATCTAAAAGTAATAAGTGTAACAGTCACCATATGTAAAGTGTTCATACTCTATATATATATGGCCAGCAGGACAGCCATCAATATACATATGCAGATATTCTTTGCTTAATGGTGGGTGTGTTACAGCTGCATATGTATACTGCTGGGTGTTACATGGTATCTCTTTGGTATTCTAAGTGACTGAGAGAAAAAATCCCATTGATCTAAATAGGGTTTGATGCCGGGTTGCAGGCACTTAACCATTTGAATGCCAGAGCGGCATGCAACACATTGCTTTGGCAAGCGTTGCATACAACTCTGGGCCACAAAGGATCAAATTTTTTCTCTCTTGAAAACCCCATACTGCTGGCCCATGTGCTGCACATTTTTGGCCCACATGTCTGACTTGTTTGACAAGTTTAGTTATCTTTATAGAAATGTTAAATCTGCCTATAGGTTGTACAAGAAAGTTTTGTTTAAGTTAATTTGTTTGAGAAATTAACCTTTATATTTTTGACGCCGTGTGGCACATGGCAATCCTCTGCACAGTGTGCTAATAAACTTAGTTCTGCATGCTATTAGGAATGCCAGCAGTGAGTGGGTTCTGCCTAGACTCATTCATAGCACTTTGTGTGATAATACTTGCCCAGTATATAAACTAATTAGCCTATAATCAATAAATAATGGTTATTTAAAAAAGTATTTATATTATAAACAAATGCCTGTCACAGCACACAGGCAGTTTTTAATTATCTTTACTCGATCGCTATGTCAAGTAAATCCATTAATATGCAGCTATCATTTTCTGTAAGAAATACTGTGTTTGTGTGACAGGAAACAGCAAAGTTCAGTATGTTCTCTTGACTCCTGTGTATGGCTGAGAAATGTGAACTCAACAGCAGCTGCTCTAATCTTTGACTTGCATCTCAATCATGTTTGCATATTAAGCATGTCACGCCTGTGTGGCAGATACAAGGCTTCAGATACATCACAATGAACAACTCAGTGTTTTCCACACAACACATTTTATATATATACTTGTTGAGGCTGAGGTACTAAAATAAACTTGAGTATATTTTGGGCACCCCAGATGCACAAGAGGGGCCAAATAAATATTCCCATTGATTTAAAGGCGTAGGAACACTTTATTATGCAAGTGCATAATATGTAAAGTCAAATTGCCAATTATTTTTTTTTTTTTTAACTTCACATGTTTTTAAACGGTTTTATTCTTCTGGCAGTAAGTGTCCTGGATCCCTGGATCCAGATAGTTTTAATGGTCAGTCGTCCATCAAAGCAGTATAGTGATACAGTGTAAAACTATCCCTGTTCATTACACTGTATTTTTTTACATAATAGGTGAAAGGTGGAACAGTTTTAGCTGTAGAAAATGCAGTAGACTGGTAGAGTAAAAGTGATACCTCTATTGGCTGACTAAGTGGCTTTAGGATACATCTTCAGACGTATATAGAATGAAGGCTCAATACTAAATACATGACAGGATATACCCCTGTGCAAATATTTTTACATTTAAATTCCACTGGAAGTGAGTTCCTTATCACCATTGAGGATTCTCTTTGTAGCTTGCTAATTGGTACAATATTTATTTCCATTTTGCTTCTCCAGTAAATTAGCCAAAGCCAAAGATGGCTAAGTCAATGGGATGTATGAATGAACCACCTATTGCTTGCAGTGCATTGCACACCCCTCTGGCACCCAAAGGGCCCAAACTATGTTTATTGTATTTATTCCTTGACGCTGTTCAGGCTACAGTTTAGAGTGTCTAACTTTTGTTATCAGTTTATACTCCCAGATCTTTCTATCTCTATGTGTCTTAAAATTTCCCAGCAGTACCATCACCCTGAGATCTTTAATGATGTGACCGGTTTTGAAAAAATGTTAACCCCCTGAGATGTGTCTTTTTTGTTCACACTGACCCTATGAGAATTCATCTGTTTTCTTAGCGTTTGTCCTGTTTCACAACATTAGATGATCCACAGTAGAATTTGCCCTTGATGTTGTCTGTTTGGTGGAAATGTGGTATGGGCATCTTATCAGTGGTACATATGTGCACAAGTTTCACATGTCTCTTGTAGATGGGAGAAGTACCATTTTCTGTTGTATTCTTAATGGAGATCTTTACCACCTGTTGTTTCAGGTTGGGGGTAAGTTTATAGGAGAGGATCTGATGTTTGGGGAATATTCTTTTTAATCTGCCGACAGTATTTATGTATGTACATTGTATCACAGTGCAAAATAACTTATCAGATGCTCAGCTAGGAACTAGCCTGCCATAGAAATAAGCAGGCTGTATAAGGTGCAATTTACTTTAGCTCACTAATGTCATACACATCATACTGATTCTGACAAAATGGCAGTCCAGCCTGGAAGTGCCAGGGAATTCTTTTCTGACCAAGTGAAACAGCCATCACCTGGACGTATGGTATTGAATAAGCCCAAATTGCTGTGCCTACTGTGTGCAGTGCAGTCTAGATGCTTCTTCTGTCCATCACCGGTGCTCAGTGCACTTCTTGTGAGTGCTCAGTTCAGGATGGGGACCAGGTCAGTCTTCAGGCCCCTTCCCCTTGAGGACTCAGGGAGCCCTTGACTTCTCCTCCTCACCCTGGACAGGAGGTGAATGCCCTGGGGTCTTTAGTTGCCATGCGCCACCACCCCAGGGCTCCAGTCTTTGCCTCCCTCCTGGAAGAGGAGTCTCAGTAAGGGTAGGTAGTAGCCAGAAGGCATATTAATCCACCTCCCCCACCAAAGGCCCAAGTCCTCGACCTGGCCCCCACTGTGGCATTTCCAATGTTTAAGTGCTGTGCATCATCGGGTGAAGTGCTCCAACAAAAAATGCTAAGTTCATCATCAGTGCAAATGTGCCCTGTGATTCAAAATAAGAAAAAGGTGCAGATTAAGGCCTCATCCTTCTGTCGGAATTATAAAAATTCTTCATCACCTGCCAGAAGGCTAGGGCAACAGAAGTGAAGAAAGTAGAGAAGTTCTGTGATGTCCATGCTCATGCCTTCTCCAGTACTCATGTGCTACTTCATGTGCATTTTGAAGGGTAGAGCACCCTCTCAGATATGAGACAGAGGGAGGCCGGCTGCACCTTGGTCTTATCTCGCTCCCAGCCCCAAGCATCCTACTAAGTTCAGCATGCCACACCAGCCCAAGCATCTGCCACCTACCTGAGCGGGTACTACACTTGATCATAGCCAAATGGATGTATGTTTCAGCCTTTTTGTACCTCATACGTGAGGTGTAGCTTTTCTCTCTAGGTATTAGGAGCATGGGGTCCATGGCTGGATACCCCTGTTACCCTTATGGTGACAAACCCCAAATATAATTTGCATATGCAAAATAACTGGCCAGAGATTCTCATCTCGGAACAGTCCTGCCATGGTATTGACCAGGCTCTATAGGAATGGTGTCCTACCCAGGATGCAGTCTCTTTTACCTCACTAGTTCCTTACACAGAGAGGAAATATTCTAAAGCACATACTACTGACCATGCCAAAATGACAGTCCAGCCATAAAGTGCCAAGAAATTCCTCTCTAAACAAGAGAAACTGGCAACCCCAGACATACGTTTTGGCCTTGTTGAGCTTTTGTCAGTTGGCACTGTGAGCCAGTGGTCCACTGTGGGATTTTCCCAAGGATAATTTGTATACGCAAAATAACTGGTTACAGATGCTCAACTAGGAATGTGCCTGGCATAGAATTAGGCTCTATAGAAATGGTGCCCTACCCAGGGTGTAGTCTATTTTAGCTAACTAGAGGCTTATACAGAGCAAAATATTCTAAAGCACATCATACTGATTCTGCCAAAATGGTATTTCAGCCACACAGTTCCAATGAATTCCTCTCTGAACAAGAGAATCAGCCAAACCCAGATGTACATTTTGGCATTGTTGAGCCTCCATAATGAGATGTAGCTGATCTCCTTAGGCACTGCGAGCAAGGGGTCCATAGCTGGATTCCCCCATTACAATTAGGGTGACCAGCCTGGAGCATAATTTTCACATGACAGAGAACTGGTCAGAGACACTCCGCTAGGAACAACCTACCATATAATTTAGTAGGCTCGACAGGAAAAGTGTCCTACCCAGAGTTCAATCTCCTTTAGCTCACTCATGTCTTACACAGAGAGAAAATATCCTAAACCGAAGTATACTGATCCTACCAAAATGGATGTCCAGCAACAAAGTATCAAGCAGCTCTTTGAAGAAAAGAAACAGCCAACCCAAGACATAAATTTTTTTTTTTTTTTTTTTTTTTTTTGCCTTGCTAGGCTTCATAAGTCAGGTGTATCTAAACTTTCTAGCCACTGTGAGGAAGGTGTCCATGGCTGGATTTGCATATTACCCTTAGGGTGACCAACCCCAAGGATAATTTGCATATGCAAAATATCTGGTCAGAGATACTCAACTAGGAATAAGTCTGCCATAGATTTGAGCAGGCTCTATAGGAATGGTGTCCTATCCAGGGTGAAGCAGGATAGTGATATGATGTAATACTACCCCTGTTCATTATGTTGTATGTTATTTTTTTATATTGTATCACTATACTTGCTTTCATAGTTCATGACAGAAAGATTTCTGGAAACAGATACGCAGAGAGCTCACTGTCATGGGTATTATACTCTAAGAAAATAGGTGAAGATTAAAAAAATACTGAAAAGTACAGATAATTTGCCTTTACATAGTACGTACTAGCAGAATTCGTAAAGTCAATAGCAATCATTACTATATTGTTAGAGGAGAAGTAAACTTTTTGGAAAATGTAAATTACAGAGCCTTTCCTTCTGAGTAAAACAAGGGTACTAAAACTATTGGGAAATTTTTCATTTACAAGTTATTATGCCTAAAATTATTATTTTTTTTTAATTAACAGCATTTTTATATTTTTGTCAACAGGCGGTGCTGTCCCTATCACTCACTATGGAGAACAGCTGTCAATGACACAAGCTCTTCCACAGAATGTGCTTAAACAAATCCCTTTTGGCCATGAGGTGGTGCTGTTGTTAACAATTTGACTAAAAACAAAAGAAACAAGAAATAATATGTGTAGGCTATAATAAATTGTGAATGAGGAATCAGTGGGAGCACCCTTATTTTACTCAGTAGAAAAGGTATAATTATATATTTTTCTTTAAAATGTACTGCTCCTTTAAATAGGGCTTTCAACAACCTTGAAAGCTAGAAATCAATGCGTCTGAGACCTCTCTATCAATAAGGTGTTAGAACCCTTATTTAAATCACTGGGAATATGGGGGATATTGTTTTTTGTTCCCTATGGTGAAAGTAGTTTCGTCCAGAATTGCTCCATTTCTGCATAGTATGTAAGCCTCAGTATATCTCTTGTGCAGTAATGGTAAATGGTTTCTTGTGTTCCACAAAACAAGAGCCAATGTTAGTGTATCTTAAATCTATTGCAATACAAAAATATTGCATTTGAGTAATTGAGCCTCATGTGAGCAGGGATTGACAATGAGATCTATTCATGAGGAATTCTGGCACAGTAAACAGCATAGCTATGCAGATTTAAAAACTGACACTACTTCAGCCTTCAGGGTGAAATTACACAGCTGACAGATGCCTAAAAAACAGTTATCTGGCAATGTGTGTATGTAGTGAAGATTTCTCTCTGCCCTAACAAAGCCGCCATATACCACATCACCAGCTAAACACTGTAATATACTGTTGGATGACGGAGCACCAAGGATATGCATACCAAGTTTTAAAAACCACAGTACAAAAATGGGAAATAGTTATGATATTGAGTAAAATCCAGCACAGGAATAGAGTGACTTTAGCATTTGGGGAAGATGTGTTTGCGCGCGTGTGTGTGTGTGTTGGGGGGGCTTTTGTAGAGGCTAAGTCTACCCTGTCTGTTATTATTCTCCTCCAATGAAATCCAGTTTTCTGCCAAGTCTGACTGAATGTATTAGGCCTTGTGCATAAAGCACGGGTCGTTCAACCCTTTGAATGCTAGTGAGGTTTCCAGCACATTGATTAAATCACTGGAAACATATATATCATTCAAGGGGTTAAAAGCCCCATTTAATTCAGTGGGAAGTTGTAATAGTGTCCTGTGGTGCAGTTAGTCTAGTCTATAATTTCTCCTCTTTTCTTCTGTAAGTCAAGCCCATAGGCATCATACAATTAGGTGTAATGAAAACTGAGATTTAAACATGATAAAATATATGCAAATTAGTGTAACTTCTTAGTTCAGTAAGCTAACGTCAAATTATATAAATTCTCCTGGTGCTAACCCTTTGAATACCAGAGGGAAATGCAACATATTGCAAAACACTCAAAGGGTTAAAAACCTGCAATAGAATGAGGTATTTCTCACTTGCATTTGCTGATCAGTTGTAGGTGGGAAAGCAGGGATGGGCAATGTGAGGCTCTCCAGCTGCTGCCAGACTACAACATTACATCATTCATTGGCAGGGAATGATGGGAGTTGTAGTCTGGCAGCAGCTGGAGGGCCTCACACTGGCAACCCGTGACCTAAATTCCGCAGACAGGATTGTTTTCTGTATGAATCTGGCTATATTGACACACTGAACAAATCTTCACCATTCGTCGGTGCATACATTGTTTTGACCAAAAGGATCACCGGAAAGGTGATCACATGATGTCAGAAACTCCATTTAGAACAGGCTCCTGTAACATCTGTTTTCAGAAGGGATAATTCTTTTGGTAAGCTAGGTAAATGGACTGTAATAGAGTTGTACTGCAGGAAGTTAGCTAGCTAGTTTACAGTACAGAAGTACCATCCTAAGCTAGTGTATAGAAATTAGTGAATATTCTTCAGTTTAGCTCAGTTCTTGTCTTGTTCTCCTAAGTGCCTCAAAAGTAGGATGACCATACCTCACCTTTAAAAAGGGACACATAGGAAATAGGCATATTTCAGGAGTGCACCAAAATCAAAGCAACCGTGTAGTATGAATTTTTCATATGTGTCCCTTTTAAAGGTAATGTATGTTCAGCCTACTCAAAAGTGGGTGATTCAGAAAACCAGTACATGACTTAAAGTCAACCTGTCACTCTGTAACAAATAGATGATCTTGAACATACTCTCAAAGTCACTTTCATTCTTGTTAGCCATTTTTTTAATTTCAGGAAAAACCAGAGATATTTAGCTTTATTTGTATTCAGTTTCTACAAATCAGCTAGTACTGACTGGAAGTGGCATTTAGGATAAGTGAGCAATGTAAAATCTTAGCGTCTGGCTGGCATGCCAGCCAGCACATCTAATTTGCATAAACGTATAAATCTATCAGGCTAGATCATTCACAAAATATTGTTTTTGATGAAATCTGGATAACACTAATGTAGGGGGGGGTTGAAAGTTCTTTCAAAATTGCTTCTTTGTTACAAACTAACAGATTATCTTTAACCCTTTGAGTGCCAGAGGGTTATGCAATGCATTGCTTTGCAATGCGTTGTGTTTCCCTCTGGCACTCAATGGGTTAAGTTCACTACTGGTTTTCTGAATCACAGAATTTTGGGGCACTTTACAGATCATTGACTGAGCCAAATTGAATTTCACTCAGCTCTGTTTAATAGATTAGGCTGGCATGATTGCATGTCTGCATCCAAACATCCTATATAATAATTTGTAGTCATGTGCAGTAGAGACTGCCCGCATTAGGGCAGTCATATGAAGTAGAGACTGTCCGCATTTGGAGACGCAAGACTGCATCACATGAAGCAGTGATGTATCAGCCTCTTAACCCTTTGAGTGCCAGAGGAGTACGCAATGCATTGCAAAGCAATGCATTGCATTCCTCTTTGGCACTCAAAGGGTTAACTTTACCCGGACCTTGGCCCTTGTACACAGGCTTCTACACTAGTCAACAATAAACACCTGTTAACCCTTTAAGGACAGAGATTATTAAATGCATCTCAAAGTAATACATTGCATACCCCTCTGGTTCTTAAATGGTAAAAAAAAATCCATTCACACCCAATGCATAATTCGTACAATAATATAAATCGTTTATTTTTTAAATATATCCCTTCTGTACTCCCCCACATTACTTGCATTTCAGTCTGTATATCCATAACTCACTTACATCCCCTGTGCCTCCGTGACCTTTGTTTTTCTATGCCAGTAGGCTATGCAATGTGCAGCCTCCCAGCTGGTGAGATGGCTCAGTTGGTTAATGCAATAGCTGTAGAATCTGTTCAAACCGCAAGGTCACAGGTTCTAGTCCCAGCAGGGTCAACTCATCCTTCTGAGGTAGGTAAAATAGTACCATTGAATTGGGTAATAATATATATACCCCCAGAACATACTTGAAAATGATAGACAATAGACAAGTATCCTTTCTGGTAAAATACTTAGATGTTATTATTGTAACATACACGTAGGTACTGAGAACTACCAACCTCCTCATATACAGAGGCATAACTAGAAGCCACGGGGCCCTGGTGCAAGAATTGCCATGGGCCCCCCGACCACATTGGCCACCTCCACATTGTCCCCCATCTCCACATTGCCCCTCAGTCTCCACATTGCCCCTTCCACAATGCTCCTCAATCTCCAAATTGCCCCTTCCACAATATCCCTCAATCTCCACACTGCCCCTTCCACAATGCCCCTCAATCTCCACATTGCCCCTTCCAAAATGCCCCCATCTACACATTGCCCCTTTCACATTGCCCTCATCTCCACATTGCCCCTTCTACAATGCCCCCATCTCCACAATGCCCCTTCCACATTGCCCCTAAATCTCCTACCTCCCTGGTGGCCCAGTGGCAGAGGACAGGTCTGTGCCTCTTTCTGCATAGATCTCTTCTCCCGCGCAGTCCTCTTTAGTAATTCAGAGCGCTGGGAGATGATGTCATCTCCCAGTGCTCTGCATTACTTAATTGCGGGTGCCAGGCGAGGGTGTCTCAGGGGGGAGGCCGGGCCCCTGGAGTGACGGGCCCGGTCACAGGTGCGACCCCTATAGTTACACCACTGCTCATATACACATATATAAAATAATGTAATTGTTCACTACTCCTATGGTACTCAGAGGTATAAATGGTTAAAAATAAAGGCAAATAAAATGACTCTCGAGTATCGTGAAGTCCCATTGCATCTTCCTTCACAATAAACGCACAAACTATTAAAAAAAGAATTCCTAACTCTGGTGCCAGAATAAATACCTGAAGCACAAGGAAACAATCATCCAGGTTGAGACCATAACAAGTCATCAGATGCTGAGGTTTATTGAAGTGCTAATACATGCACCATTTCAGGAGGGCTCATTGCTTCCCTTCTTCAGGCATTACCAATCACACCAGGTGAAGTGCAAAACACTGCATGTGCTAGCTCTTCAATATACTGTAGCATCTGTTGAGTAGAAGAAATTAGTGTGCCCTTCTTTTCTTTACACTGTTTGCTAGGGTGACCACATGTCTTGGATTGTCCTAGATTATAAACGTGTGTCCCGCTTCCTTGGCAACCACTTCCAGGACAATGCAAAGTGCTGGAATGAAGCCTCTGGAACACAAAGTTCTAAACACTAGAGAGAGAATTGCCCATTGATAAGGAAGCATGAAAAAACAAAGGGCGCCCAATGGTGTAATAACATAAAATGTAGGATAAGTTAGTAAACTTATACTCACAAGTGTGATGGTCAGAATGGATTTTGACTAAACCAGCAGGTGGAGATATTCACCGGTCTCCACTTGGGTAACCAGGGTGCTGTAATGTAATGGATTGTGTCCTCCTACAGATTGTAACAGCTCTCCAAAATAAATAATAATGCCTAAGTGGCCAAAAAACAGAAAAAAGACTCCAAAAGTAAAAAATATTTATTAAAAGTAATGAACAATTAACCCATATATATGGTATGTCTAACAAGTTTCGCAGTGTATAACCACTACTTAATCAGAGACAAAATTATCAAACAGGAGCCATTACACAGACACAATTTAAATACCAGTGTAATCACATTGATTGGCTAACAGGCTGAACTCTCGCCAGGTGCAACGGATACAGACAGACACCCAAACACAAGTGCAAAAGTGCCAAGCTATGGATGTGAACAAAACAACATATAAGTTAAAAAGGAAATCGAAATATGCAAATCTTAATATAAAGAAAGCGCAACATAATATATTAACTCTTCACATGTTCTTAGAATACATACTGACAATAATACCAGCTATGGTGATATATCAATGTGATATAAATAAGGGTCAATCATGAGATACAGTGGTAAATAACAATTGAAATAATGGGAACGAAATACAGATGTTTTTTGGCCATTAAGGCATTATTACTAGTGATGAGCGAACACCCCAATGCTCGGGTGTTCGGGTGCTCTGACCGAGCACCCCCTGAGGCTCGAGTGCTCGGCCGAACACCCGAGCCCCATTGAAGTCAATGGGAGGACTCGAGCATTACACCAGGCACCCCCTGCTCTGATGAGGGGAGGGTGCCTGGTCCATAGGAAAAGGGCAGAAAAGGATGGAAACACCACAGAAATGGTTCAGGGACAGCATAGGGAGGATGTCTGGATGCATCTTGGACTCCAACATCGCTGCTGGGAACGATCTTTCGCCCGTAGTACGCCATTTTTACAGACTGACCATAAAACACACAAAAAGGAAAATAAAAACGACTTTAGGCGAAAAATTGTTACCAAACAATATTTGCTGTATATTTACTTGTATATCATCTGCAAATTATCCCAAAAATTTCCTTGATTTTCGGAAGTGAGGCCATGATTAAGAGGGAAACGTGCGCAGAGGCAAATTCTCCCAAAAATTTCCTTGATTTTCAGAACTGAGGCCATGATTAAGAGGGAAATGTGCACAGAGGCAAATTCTCCCAAAAATTTCCTTGATTTTCAGAACTGAGGCCATGATTAAGAGGGAAACGTGCACAGAGGCAAATTCTCCCAAAAATTTCCTTGATTTTATTGAACTGAGGCCATGATTAAGAGGGAAACGTGCGCTGAGCCGACCATCTAAAACATTATGGGTGAGGGTCTGCTGCAGAGCTGACCATCCTAAACATTATATGCGAAGGCCCGCTAGTGAGCTGACGCTATAAAACATTATATGAGAGGGCCCGCTAGAGAGCTGACCCAATAAAACATTATATGAGAAGGCCCGCTGGTGAGCTGACCTATATAAAAATTGTCAAACAGGGCCCGCTGGTGAGCTGGCCCTATATAAAAATTATATCACAGGGCCCGCTGGTGAGCTGGCCCTATATAAAAATTATAGCACAGGGCATATGGAAGAGGAGGAGGAGGATGAGAAGATTAAGAGTCAACCATATACCCGTTTTTTGGGTGGAAGGGGTGAATGGGAATACAGAGTATTCACATCATTGTAAATAACATATATAAAGTCACTTTATGTTCCTCCGGGGCTTTCCTCCAGTGGAGTGGAGAAGTCAGGGGAAATCCAGGCCTTGTTCATTTTTATAAGTGTCAACCTATCAGCATTTTCGGTGGAAAGGCGGATACGCTTATCTGTTATGATGCCACCAGCAGCACTAAATACCCGCTCAGACAGAACGCTGGCGGCAGGGCAGGCCAGCACCTCCAAGGCGTAGAGTGCCAGTTCATACCACGTGTCCAGCTTGGACACCCATTAGTTGTAAGGCACAGAGGGATCATTGAGGACGCTGACACGGTCTGCTACGTACTCCTTCACCATCTTCCAAAACTTTTCCCTCCTTGTGACACTAGGCTGCGCATCAGGGTGAGGGTGCTGGCGGGGTGTCATGAAGGTGTCCCACGCCTTGGAGAGTGTTGCCCTGCCTTTCTCGGAACTGCTGTGTGCTCCCCTTTTCTCCCCTTCTCGGTTGGCCAAGGTAGCACGTACTCTGCCGCCAGCGTTGTCAGATGGAAAATTTTGGAGCAATTTTTCGACAAGAACCTTCTGGTATTGCAACATTTTGCTTGTCCTCTCCACCGGAGGAATGAGAGATGAGAAATTCTCTTTGTAGCGGGGGTCCAGAAGGGTGAACACCCAGTAATCCGTGTTGTCTAAAATGCGTACAACGCGTGGGTCACGGGAAAGGCAGCCTAACATAAAGTCAGCCATGTGTGCCAGAGTACCAACAGTCAAGATTTCGCTGTCCTCACCAGGAGGATGACTCTCAATATCCTCATCCTCTTCCTCCTCTTCTGCCCACCCACGCTGAAGAGATGGAACTAAAGTTCCATGGCTACCCTCTGTAGCGGAGGCAACCGTGTCTTCCTCCTCCTCCTCCTCCTCCTCCTCCTCCGCCTCCTCCAATTGTCGCTGAGAAGACGAAGTGAGGGTGCTCTGGCTATCACCTTGTGTAAGCTCTTCCTCCCCCATTTCCACCTCTTCCACATGCAAAGCGTCGGTTTTAATTGTGAGCAGCGAGCGTTTCAGTAGACACAGAAGTGGGATGGTTACACTGATAATAGCGTTATCGCCGCTCACCATCTGTGTCGATTCCTCAAAATTGCGTAAAACCTCGCAGAGGTCTGACATCCATTCCCACTCCTCACTTCTGATTACAGGAAGTTGAACGGAGAGGCGACGACCGTGTAACAGCTGGTACTCCACTACTGCCCTCTGCTGCTCACAAAGCCGGGCCAACATGTGGAAGGTGGAGTTCCAGCGCGTGCTCACGTCACACAGCAGCCGGTGAGCTGGCAATTGTAAGCGCTGCTGCAGCTTCAACAGGCCGGCTGAAGCTGTTGATGACTTACGGAAATGTGCACACACGCGGCGCACCTTGGTCAAGAGATCATGCACATTGGGGTAGGTTTTTAGAAATCGCTGCACCACTAAATTAAATACATGCGCTAGGCATGGTACGTGTGTGAGCTTGCCGAGCTCCAAAGCCGCCACCAAGTTACGCCCATTATCACACACAACCATGCCTGGTTGCAGGTTGAGCGGCGAGAGCCACTGCTCGGTCTGGTGACTAATCCCCTGCAACAGCTCTGAGGCCGTGTGCTGTTTGTCCCCAAGGCAGATCAGCTTCAGCACGGCCTGTTGACGCTTCCCCACTGCAGTGCTACACTGCTTCCAGCTACTGGCTGATGGGGGAGTGGCGGTGTGTGTAGAGAATTCGGAGGTGGAAACGGAGGAGGAGGAGCCAATAACGTAGGTGCTGGTGGAAACCCTGATGGAGGTAGGGCCCGCAATCCTCGGCGTGGGTAGCACCCGTGCCATCCCAGGGTCCGAGTCGCTCCCAGCCTCCACGACATTCACCCAGTGTGCCGTCAGGGAAATGTAGCGTCCCTGGCCACAAGCACTTGTCCATGTGTCAGTCGTTAAGTGGACCTTCCCAGTAACTGCGTTGGTCAGGGCACGGGTGATGTTACGGGACACATGGTGGTGTAATGCGGGGATGGCACACCGGGAAAAGTAGTGGCGGCTGGGGACCGCGTACCGAGGGACAGCTGCTGCCATCAGGCTGCGGAAGGACTCAGTGTCCACAAGCCTAAATGGCAGCATTTCGATGGCCAGTAATTTTGAAAGGTGTGAGGTTAGTGCTATGGCCTGTGGGTGGGTGGCTGGGTACTTTCTCTTGCGCTCAAATGCCTGGGGTAACGACATTTGGACGCTGTGCTGGGACAGGGAAGTGGATGTGGTCGCTGATGGTGCTTCAGATGCTACAGGTGCAGGGCGGGAGGTATGCGGGCCTGCGCCTTCGACAGGCGATTGGCCGGCACCGAAAACAGGGGAAGAGGAGGCAGTGGTGTGGCCTGCAGACACAGATGGGCGATCCAGGCGTTCCTCCCACTTACTACGGTGCTTGGATGCCATGTGTCGGATCATGCTGGTGGTGGTGAGGTTTCTAGTGTTCATGCCTCGGCTCATTCTGGTGTGGCACAGGTTGCAAACTACAATTCTTTTGTCGTCCGCACTTTCCTTAAAAAAACGCCATACCGCGGAACACCTACCCCTTGGCAAGGGAGATTTACGCAAGGGGGTGCTCCGTGGAACATTTGCGGGCCGGTTTGGTGCGGTCCGCCTTCTTTCTGTAGCCACACCACTGCCTCTTCCAGCCTGTTGCGGTGCTGCAGATGGCTCACCCTCAGGACTGCTGTCATCGCTCGGCTCTACACCTTCCCAGGTGGGGTCAGTCACCTCATCGTCCACCAAGTCCTCCTCCACTTCCTCACTCTGATCATCCTCCTCAAGTCTTGATCCCACCACATACTCAGTCATTGACAACTGTATAACATTCTCCTCAACAAGGTCTTGAGACGGAAATAGTGGTTGATTTAATGGCAACTGTGTCTCATCATCATCATCATCATCCACTACTTCCTTTTACCTTAAATGCCGTTCACATCTGTCATCTTCTTGTGATTGGGTAGCCTCTAGAGGTTGTGAATCAGGGCACAAGATGTCATGTTCCTCTGCAAGCGTGCTTGGAGAGAGGGTCAAATGAAGGATTGGTGATGAGACGAGCTCCTCACTATATCCCAGTGTGGGATCACTTCTTTGACCAGACCGTGTATGGTGGGAGGAAGGATGATCAGAGTGAGGATTATGTTGACCAGACTCTTGGCTACTGAGAGTGGACTTGGTGGAAGACAGGGTGGTGCTTAACCGACTGGAAGCAGTATCAGCTGTCATCCAACCGACCACCTGTTCGCAGTGGTCGGACCTCGAGAGTGATGTCCTGCGACGCCCTGTAAAATTACACATGAAGCTAGGTATGGTGGATGTCTTTCTTTCTTGTGCTCTGGCACCAGGCACAGTTTCTCCGTGTCCTGACCCGCGCCCTGAACTTTCAGGATCACGTCCACTTCCCCGTCCCTTTTTACCCGCCTTCTTCATCTTACACAGAATATGTGACTTTAATATTTGAGTTTGAAAACTTAACAGTATTTCTTATTATTCTGCAACTCTGCACAGTACACAGAATAGGCTGCTAAACGGCGGTGAAACACACTGAATGGAATATGTGACTTTGATATTTTAGTTTGAAGACTTAACAGTATTTCTTCCTATTCTGCAACTCTGCACAGTACACAGAATAGGCTGCTAAACGGCGGTGAAACACACTGAATGGAATATGTGACTTTAATATTTGAGTTTGAAAACTTAACAGTATTTCTTATTATTCTGCAACTGTACAGAGTACACAGAATAGGCTGCTAAACTGCGGTGAAACACACTGAATGGAATATGTGACTTTAATATTTGAGTTTGAAAACTTAACAGTATTTCTTATTATTCTGCAACTCTGCAGAGTACACAGAATAGGCTGCTAAACGGCGGTGAAACACACTGAATGGAATATGTGACTTTAATATTTGAGTTTGAAAACTTAACAGTATTTCTTATTATTCTGCAACTGTACAGAGTACACAGAATAGGCTGCTAAACTGCGGTGAAACACACTGAATGGAATATGTGACTTTAATATTTGAGTTTGAAAACTTAACAGTATTTCTTATTATTCTGCAACTCTGCAGAGTACACAGAATAGGCTGCTAAACGGCGGTGAAACACACTGAATGGAATATGTGACTTTAATATTTGAGTTTGAAAACTTAACAGTATTTCTTATTATTCTGCAACTGTACAGAGTACACAGAATAGGCTGCTAAACTGCGGTGAAACACACTGAATGGAATATGTGACTTTAATATTTGAGTTTGAAAACTTAACAGTATTTCTTATTATTCTGCAACTGTACAGAGTACACAGAATAGGCTGCTAAACTGCGGTGAAACACACTGAATGGAATATGTGACTTTAATATTTGAGTTTGAAAACTTAACAGTATTTCTTATTATTCTGCAACTCTGCAGAGTACACAGAATAGGCTGCTAAACGGCGGTGAAACACACTGAATGGAATATGTGACTTTAATATTTGAGTTTGAAAACTTAACAGTATTTCTTATTATTCTGCAACTGTACAGAGTACACAGAATAGGCTGCTAAACTGCGGTGAAACACACTGAATGGAATATGTGACTTTAATATTTGAGTTTGAAAACTTAACAGTATTTCTTATTATTCTGCAACTGTACAGAGTACACAGAATAGGCTGCTAAACTGCGGTGAAACACACTGAATGGAATATGTGACTTTAATATTTGAGTTTGAAAACTTAACAGTATTTCTTATTATTCTGCAACTGTACAGAGTACACAGAATAGGCTGCTAAACGGCGGTGAAACACACTGAATGGAATATGTGACTTTAATATTTGAGTTTGAAAACTTAACAGTATTTCTTATTATTCTGCAACTGTACAGAGTACACAGAATAGGCTGCTAAACTGCGGTGAAACACACTGAATGGAATATGTGACTTTAATATTTGAGTTTGAAAACTTAACAGTATTTCTTATTATTCTGCAACTCTGCAGAGTACACAGAATAGGCTGCTAAACGGCGGTGAAACACACTGAATGGAATATGTGACTTTGATATTTTAGTTTGAAGACTTAACAGTATTTCTTATTATTCTGCAACTGTACAGAGTACACAGAATAGGCTGCTAAACTGCGGTGAAACACACTGAATGGAATATGTGACTTTAATATTTGAGTTTGAAAACTTAACAGTATTTCTTATTATTCTGCAACTCTGCACAGTACACAGAATAGGCTGCTAAACGGCGGTGAAACACACTGAATGGAATATGTGACTTTGATATTTTAGTTTGAAGACTTAACAGTATTTCTTCCTATTCTGCAACTCTGCACAGTACACAGAATAGGCTGCTAAACTGCGGCGAAGCACACTGAATGGAATATGTGACTTTGATATTTTAGTTTGAAGACTTAACAGTATTTCTTCCTATTCTGCAACTCTGCACAGTACACAGAATGTGCTGCTAAACTGCGGCGAAGCACACTGAATGGAATATGTGACTTTGATATTTTAGTTTGAAGACTTAACAGTATTTCTTCCTATTCTGCAACTCTGCACAGTACTCAGAATGTGCTGCTAAACTGCGGCGACGCACACTGAATGGAATACGTGACTTTGATATTTTAGTTTGAAGACTTAACAGAATGTGCTCTAATCTGCAACTTTGCACACTAAACAGAATGTGCTCTAATCTGCAACTTTGCACACTAAACAGAATGTGCTCTAATCTGCAACTTTGCACACTAAACAGAATGTGCTCTAATCTGCAACTGTGCACACTAAACAGAATGTGCTCTAATCTGCAACTTTTCACACTAAACAGAATATTTTTTTTTTTTGTTTTTTTGTTTTTTTCCCCCCACACAAAATAACCTGCTGCCCCCACACACAGTAGTCCTAAAAAGGACTTTTGGTTCTTTTTTGTCACAATTTTTTTTTTTCCTCCCTACACTGCCTTTCCCTTCCTATCCTCAGCTCTCCCTGGCTCAGACTGAGCCGAACTCGATGGTCAGGTGCTATACAGCACCCGACCACGGGTTCTGGCCAGCCAATCAGTGTAATGCCAGCAGCCAACATGGCTGCTGGCATTACACCGATGTCAGAGCCTCCCTGCACGTTTATTGGCTGCGCAGCAGCCGCAAAACGTGCGGGGAGGAGACCCGAACATGGCGGGCGAGCACATGCGGTACTCGTACGAGTACCGCCATGTGCCGAGCAGAGCGATGCTCGAGCCGATCCGAGCATCGGCCGAGCATGCTCGCTCAACACTAATTATTACTTATTTTTGGAGAGCTTTTACAATCTGTGGGAAGGTTGTGAAGATATTCCTGGACACTATCCATTTGTCACGGACTCTCAGTTGAGAAACACACGAAACAGTACAAGTGAATTTAAACCAGTTTATTGAGCAATAGATAATAAGAATACTAGTAGTAATAATGAACACTTCCTCAGTCAGAGGGGAGATAGATGTGAGGACAGTGTCTAATCCACTACCCAGGAGCTGACACTGAACCACTGTAGGTCTATGGTACTAAGCCTTAGAACCAGACTTGGCTCTATCACAACGGGAAGGAATGATAAGACTAGTACAGGAGCGTACCCAGCGGAGGCACAGAGCGAATAGAATACCAATACCAATAGTGTAACTGGTAGCACCACTCGAGGCAGCAGAGTAGGTGCTTAGACAGATGCAGCTAGATAGGAGAGCACTATTGAGGTAAGGAGCGAGACAAGCTGCACTCTATCTTACCGAAGGCAACTAGGAGGCACAGAGCATAGGTAGCACCTCAAGTGCTAAGCCAGGCAACTGGGAAGCGTAAGAGGTGAGTGCCTAGGAGCGAGACTAAGTTGCACTAGCTGCCTGGAGGCAAACGGAAGGCACCAAGCAGAGGCAACCTGCAAGCAACCAGCTGGTGGCTGAGCTACTAGGTAAAGGAGCACACTCTGGATCGGCTTAGTGGTAGTCAGACAAGAGAGAGGCACAAATGGAGCCTCAGTCAGACAGGCCACAGTCAGGAACCGGATCGGGTAGTCAGCCACAGCAAAGGTCAGCACAGAGCGGGTAGTCAGACAAGCTAGAGTCATACACGGATCAGTAAGTCAGCCACAGCCAAGGTCACAACTGAAGCGAGTAGTCAGACAAGCCAAGGATTGAACACCAGGAGACAACGTAAGCCAAACAAGGGTCAGAGGAACAAACTAGATGCACACAGGAACACCATGAAAGGGCAACAAGTCCTAGCCTCAATGAGGTTTATAAAGCAGTAGAGGGAGGCGGGATCCAATTAGGCCCAACAGAATAGGTGCATAAACAGGCATCCGTGCCAGTGCCTGAAACATGACTATAGCAATGAGGAAGTGGCCGGAGGCCATGCTGGCCCGCGGCCATACAGAGGTAAGAGCACAGGCTTGCTTTAGGCCTCAAAAGGAGACTGTGATAGTACCCTCCCTTTAACGACCTCCGCCCCTCGGAAGAGGACTGGGCTTAAGGGGAAAACCATCGTAGAATCTGTGGAGCAAAGCAGGAGCGTGAACATCTCCAACAGACACTCAGGAACGCTCCTTGGGACCATACACCTTCCAATGTACCAGGTATTTGAGGTGACCGCTACTTCTGCAAGAGTCCAGAATTGACTGTACCTCATACTCTTCCTCACCATTGACTTGAACTGGCCCAGGTACACAGGTGTAATGGTTGTAAACCAAATGTTTAAGCAGGGACACATGGAAGACATTGTGGATACGCATACCAGCCTGAAGCTCCAAGGCGTAAGGGACATGGTTGATCCTATGCAGTACCCAGTACGGGCCTACGAACTGAGGAGCCAGCTTCTTACAAGGCACCTGGAGGTTGAGGTTACGAGAGAACAGCCATACCCTATCCCCTACTTGAAACACCAGAGTCGGCCCATGCCGACGATCCGCATGTCTTTTGTAGCGCTGAGTGGACCTTTGAAGGGATCTTTGAACTTGAACCCAAGTGGAGCAGAGCTGAGTAGAGCTGGAATTTCTTGTGCCTCAAATGAGTCAGGTAGCAGAGCAGGCTGGAAGCCATAATTAATGAAGAACGGAGTATTCTGTGAAGAAGAGTTAATGGCACCATTCCTGGCAAACTCTGCCCACGGTAACAAGCTCGCCCAGTCACTGTGATGGTCCGATATAAAACAGCATAAGAACTGTTCCAGGCCCTGATTGGCTCTCTCAGCAGCACCATTAGATTGGGGATGGTAAGCTGATGAAACTGACAACTGAATTCCCATTTGCCCACAGAAGGCCCTCCAGAAACGGGACACAAATTGGCTCCCCCGGTCTGAGATCAGCACCCTGGGCACTCCGTGGAGCCTGAATACCTCCCTGGAAAATATCTCGGCCAGCTGTTTGGACGAGGGAAGACCCTTCAGGAGTACAAAGTGGCTCATCTTAGAGAACATGTCAACAATCATAAGAATGACTGTATGCCCCTTGTAAACCGGCAGCTCAACCATGAAGTCAATAGATAAATGAGACAAAGGATGATCACCATTTGGTAACAGCTGAAGCAGGCCCACGGGAAGATGCCTGGGAGTCTTGCTGTGAGCACACGTGGCAGAAGCTGCTACAAAAGCAGAGCAGTCAATTCTTAGGCTCGGCCACCAAAAGAGCCTAGATATGGACCAAATCAGTTGGTCGCGCCTAATATGCTCTGCGGCATTAGAAAAGTGATAGGTAGACATTAAATGAGTTTGCAGGTGCTCAGGGACAAAGCATCTCCCGCTAGGTTTGTCGGTAGGAGCGGTGGCTTGCAAAGCCAAGATCTCCTCCCCCAAGGGAGAGGTAATACTACTTCGAATGGTAGCCAGAATGTGATCTGTCGGAATTATAGGTACGGGAACACTATGAGCCTCAGGATCTGATCCGAATTGCCACGAGAGGGCATCCGCCCTGACATTCTTAGTACCCGGTACAATACCACATAATTAACCCTGGAGAGGAATAAAGCCAATCTGGCCTGCCTGGGCGACAACCTCTTAGTGTCAATGTACCCGTGCTATTTGGCAAGATTCTGTCAATATTCCACTCCTGCTTCCACCATTGGCTGCCCTGTTGTTGTCCCACCCAGCATTTGTCCTTAAATGCTGGGTTCTGGCACTTCTCCGGTGCCCTTTCGTGGTGTTCCAGTACCAGCGCTTGTTCCTGATCCTTGTGAGCTCCCAGTGTATCGACCCAGCCTGCCTGACTACTCTGCATCTTGTCTCCTGCCTGTGCACCGACCCGGACTGCCTGACCAGCCTGCTTCTCGTCTCCTGTGTATCGACCCGGCTTGGCTGAAGTTCCTGCTCCGTGTACTGACCCGGCCCGGCCGACGTTCCTGCTCCGTGTACTGACTTGGATTGGCTGACGCTCCTGCACGGTGTACCGAATCGGACTGTCCTACGTTCCTGCCCTGTGTGACTCCTGCCCGGTTGGGCTGCTGTGGGGCCATGTCTCCTCTGCACGCTCTGACCGGTCTCCGGTTAAGAGTAGCGCTAGTCCCTTGCTGTCTCCGGACAGCTCTGCAGATTGGTCTCAGTTGTGTCCGTGTCGCCCAGGCGACATTCCTATTTGTCTGCCTTACGTGCAGTTCCAGGTTGGGTGCCGCTCAGGGCGAGTTGCTCAGTTTTCCGTTATTGCTACGGCAGTGCTCATGCTGACCAGATTCCATTACTGCTACGGCAGTGTTCAAGCTGCTCAAGTGTCTGTTACTGCTATAGCAGTATCCAGTTGCTTAGTCTCCGTTACTGCCACGGCAGTGCTAAAGTTGCTCAGTCTCCGTTACTGCTATGGCAGTGCTCCTATTGCTCAGTCTCCGTTACTGCTAAGGCAGTGCTCCAGTTGCTCAGTCTCTGTTAATGCTACGGCAGTGTCCAGTGGCTTGGTTTCCATTACCGCTACGGCAGCACTCAAGTTGCTTAGTCTCCGTTACTGCTACAGCAGTGCTCACATTGCTCAGTCTCCGTTACTGCTACGGCAGTGTTTAAGTTGCTCGGTCTCTGTTACTGCTACGGCAGTGTTCAAGTTGCTTAGTCTCTGTTACTGCTATGGCAGTGCTCAAGTTGCTCAGTCTCCGTTACTGCTACGGCAGTCCACAATTGTCTGGTATCCATTATCTAGGGCGTTACTCGAATTGAAACTCTCACCTCTGTTTGAGCTTCTTAAAGGTCCTTACACTATTACTGGACCTGTGTGGGCCTACCTCTGTATAACCTGTCTAGTAGCTGTACTATATTATGTATATATTACAGGACCTGTGAGGGTTATAAAATCAGTACTCTTTTTAGACACAAATCATGTTTAAGTCCCCTGGTTAGAAAACGTATTGTGCAACAGATGTTGCTGCCTGTCATAGACTATGGTGACGTAGTTTATGCTCCAGCGCCAGAAATTCACCTTAGTAAACTTGACACCCTGTATAATTCAATATGCCGCTTTAGCCTCCAATGTAATTACACTACTCATCGCTGTGATATGTTAAAAGAACTAAATTGGTTAACACTCAAATCTAGACGTGCCCTTCACCTTTCTTGCTTAGTACACAACCACTTCTCTGGAAAACTACCACACTACCTGAGCAGTTTGCTCACTCCTGCTCTCCATACTAAGTATAACCTCAGCTCCACCGCAAACAACTCGCTACGTATACCACAATACAAGAAAGAAGCAGGAAGATCTGCCTTCTCCTTCAGAGCTCCAATGGCCTGGAACAATCTGCCTGAAATAATCAAATATGCTCCCAGTCTAAAATCCTTAAAAGTAAATGCTTCTCTATATCTAAAAACAGAGTGTAACTGTTTATAATTTTAAAATTTCCATATGTATGTATGTATATTCGGATGTATATTTAATAACATGTAATATATAATGTTTCTCAATTTGTGTAAATATGCAACCTTCTACTGAAATCTGTCCCAGACATACTTGAAAACAAGAGAAATCTCAATGTATTCTTCCTGGTAAAACATTTTCTAAATAAAAATAAATAAAAATAATATTGTATTTCTTATTTTTTAATAAAATAGTGTTTAATCTAAACCTACTGTGTCTGTGTGTCGAACAAACCGTTACACTTAGCCTCGGAAAGATAGGTCAGGTTTTTGTAGTCAGTTAGGATTAGGATTGGAGAACTCGTTCCCTCCAACAGGTAGTGCCACTCCTTGAGTGACAGGATAATAGCCAGCAATTCTCAATCCCCTATATTGTATACACTCTGAGCACTGGACAATTTCTTAGAAAAATAGCCGCATGGCAGTAGGACATCCCCCAAAACCGAATGCTGAGATAGGAGAGCGCCTACTCCTGACTCAGATGCATCTCCAGAGTAAAGGGCAGGGTGGGACTGGGATGAGACAGGATGGGAGTCTTAGTGAAGGCAACCTTTAGATACTCAAATGCTTGGATGGCATCGGGGGACCAGTAGGACGTGTTTGCCCCTTGTGTGTCATGTCTGTAAGTGGCTTGACCACTGAAGAGACGTTATTGATGAACATTCTATAGTAGTTTGTGAAACCCAGAAACCTTTGAATGGCCTTTAGACCCACTGAACGAGGCCACTTCAGCACAGCGGACAACTTAAGTGGATCCATAGCCAGTCCTGCAGAGGAGATCACGTACCCCAGAAACGTGACTTGAGACTTGTGAAACTCACACTTTTCCAGCTTTCAAAACAGCCTGTTGTCACTCAGGAGTTGCAAGACCTGTACCACATATGCTCAATGTGCCTCTATGGTAGGTGAGTGGATAAGAATGTTATCCAGATATACTATTACACATTTCTGCAGTAGATCTCTCAATATGTCATTGATAAATTCTTGAAACACTGCCGCAGCATTGCACAGCCCAAAGGGCATTAACAGATATTCATAATGTCCGCTAAGAGTGTTAAAGGCGGATTTCCACTCATGGCCTTCCTTTATTCTCACCCGATTATAGGCCGCCCTTAAATCGAGTTTAGTGAATACTTTCGAGCCCTTAATTCGATCAAACAACTCGGTGATCAAAGGCATGAGTAATGCGTTTTTTACCAGCAACTTGTTTAGGCCTCTGTACATGGTCTTAACTCCTCATCCTTCTTTTTTATGAAAAAGAAACCAGCTCCAGCAGGTGAGGAGGACTTGCGAATCATCCCTCTGGCCATGGCATCAAACACATACTCCTCCATAGCACGGTTCTCCTCCACTGACAGAGGATAAATACGTTCTCTTGGAGTTATGGCTCCGGGAATCAAATAAATAGTACAGTCGTAGGGTCTGTGACCCGGCAAAGTACTAGTCTCTACCTTATTGAATGCCTCCTTGAACAACTGGTACTCTGCAGGTAATAAAGGAGAGGTACAAAGTATTCTGGTAGGCTGCTGCAAACACGTACCAGTGCAATAAGGGGACCAAGTTACAATATTGCAAGTCTGCCAGTCTATCCTGGGATCGTGAGCCTGGAGCCATGATAATCCCAGGATAACTGCAAGGTGTGGAGACCTTATGATTTGAAACTGTAGGTCTCCACATGGAGCACCCCTACCCTCAGGAACAACGGCACAGTCTCATGAGTAACAAGTGACGGCTGCAATGGCCTACCATCAATGGCTTCAATAGCCAGGGGAGAAGAGCGAGGCAACAATGGAATCTTATGCTGGCTGCAAAGTCAGCATCCATGAAGAAGCCAGCAGCTCCTGAGTCCACCAGGGCCAGAGCCAAGATCGAAGAGATGGACCAGGACACTACTACTTCGAGAACTGGTTTCCCAAGCAGTGAATCTGGGGACTGTGATACTCCACCTAGAGTTTGCCCCTTACACAACCCTAGGTGCAAGCTTTTCCCAGGTGGATAGGACAAGAGCGCAACAAATGTCCTGCCTTTCCACAGTAAAGGCACAGGCCTTCTCTCCTTCAAAATGCCCTCTCCTCCCCTGAGAGGCGCATAAAGCCCAACTGCATGGGTTCCATCCTACCTGGCTCAGAACCAGGAGGCATGGGAGGTGAGGGAGGACAGGGTGGGGATGAAAAGTTAGGTGCTAGTCAACTCGTAGTCTTATGACTTTGACCTCTGAACACAGGCCTTTCTCTGAGTCTGGTTTTGATCAGAATTGTGAAGGAGATTAATTCATTCAGATCTCCTGGCAACTTGCGGGCTGCTATTTCGTCCTTCATAGTGTCGCACAAGCCCTGACAAAATGCTGCCATTAACACCTCATTAATCCAGCCCACCTCTGCAGCCAAGGTGCGGAATTCAATAGCAAAATCGGCTACAGTGAGTGTGCCCTCTGGTATGGTCATTAGCCATTTTGCTGCAGATAATGCCCTTGCTGGAACATCAATGAACCTGCGGAATTCTCCCACAAATTCCAAGAAATTGTCCACAATAGGCATCCTTGTCTCCCATAATGGATTAGCCCATTTCATTAATTCTGACTATCACACTTGTGAGTATAGGTTCATGTACTAACTTATTCTAAATTTTACATTATTACACCATTGGGCACCTTTTCCTTTTCATGTTTCCTTATCATTCCTGACCATTTTGAGTGAGCAAGTTTGTGAAGGAGCAGCCCACTTTGAAGTATTTCAAGATGGTGTGAGCCAGTAAAGTTGATTATTCCTGGAGGCTGGAAATAGCCTCAGAAGAATGTGAGTACATTTCCAAGAGTTTACACTTATATGGTGTTGGTGAAGGATCAAGTAATCTGAATACTGCACTTAGAGAGGATCCTCTGCTCTGCTTCTTCTTTTGTGTTTTTTAGTTCTTTTCTTGGTGGGAGCCCTGCCCATTGGAAGCGAGCAGCGAGGACTTTCCTTGGTGGACTATCTGTTATAAGTTTTATCCATTTATTTATTTACTAAATTGTTTGATTTACATTTCTACTGTTTATCCTTTTTTTTTTCTCCTCTTTTTCCTTTTTTTGTTCTACACTTTGGAGTGGAGCGCAGCAGAATTTTTTCCTTCTTTTTTTCAAGATCATCTGGTTGTGGGATAGTTATGTTCTCTACAAAAGTAGATTCTCAGCCACTCATATTGTGAGTATACATCTATTGGGTGCTGACTTTGGTGGTGGATTGTGTATATTGATGTGTTACACAAGGAGGCACATCCTGTTGTTTCTCTCTTTGCTGTTTTCTATAATTGCCCATTGACTACTGTAACAAAAAGTGACACCTGTGCAGAACTACAAACTACAAACAATTGATCCTATACAGAGTTCTAAACACAAGAGAGAACTGAACCTTAGTTCCTAATGCCAAGCAAGAGCTGCAATGACATTTTTTGTAACTTATGGCTACACTAAGGCTTGGCTCTTGACATTAATTTTCCTGTAGTATAGGCATCACTTTCTGTCATAGTTTTGTATTTAGAACTCCTTTGTGCCCTGGATATATCACAGGCTTTATACACTGGCATCCAGTGATGCCACATGACCTCACCAGCACAGCTGCACTAGAGATGAGTGTCCCTGAATGACAAAATGGACATGTGGTCACAGTACTGTATGGACTTCAGCTAGCTGGATTTTGAGGAAGATACTGCACCAGATTAGATATTTGTTCATTATATTTCAACTTATATTTCTGAGTCTACCGCTTTGGGCATGACCAAAGCACACTGAATTATTTTGGAGTGTGCAGGACAAGTTGTAAATTCCTCTGCAGAATCTAAATTGTTAACTATTCTTGGACTGGCTCAGCTTGACAGCATATTGACAAACTAATCACAAGCTTAAACATTTGAGTCCTGAGCAATAGGCCATATGATTAGTGGTGGGTGAAAGCTCTTGCAGTGTTCCTGTGAGAAATCCCGCGAAAACCATGTTGTTGTCAACTTTTTCACAAGAAAATCCACTTTAAAAGCAACAATTAAAATCTTAACATTTTTCACCCACTGGCCAAAATTCTTCACCTTTTTTTCAATGGTTAGAAAGTTTTCACCCATTGATTCACGTGTTTCTCGCCTTTTCACTATAAAAACGTGACGTATTCCAGGAAGTGAAACACAATAGAAGCAGCTACAGAGCAAGGTAGATGTGCTGTGCCGTTCTGCTGTGATATTTTAGCAAAACTGAGGCAAGAGAGGCTCATAGTGACTGCTATGACTATGAGCAAAAAAACAGGAAGAGCGCAAATCACCAAGATATAGAGGTGCACAAATTCTGTTGATAGATATCATCTAATAATCACAATTCTTGCGATGGAATGCTGGTTGTAGGTAACATGGATGACCTTTTTGTTACTTATTTTTTATATATTTTTTATGATATATATGCCTTTGTAGTGTATGAAAAACTATTTTTTTTTCTCCGAAACATGTCCACATATAACTGATAATTTTACAGATTGTATATTTACAATATCTTGGCATTATATAACAATTTTTATACAATAAATAAGCTTTTACCTACTGAATTCTAGTTGTTTGTCCTGGGATAAGTGACCAAAATGGGGCGGTTTGACATTACCCCGTTCAAATTAGCTAGTTGTTACCTACAACCAGCATTCCATTGCAAAAATTGTGAGAATTGATTGATATCTATCAACAGAATTTATGCAGCTGTATATCTTGGTGGTTTGCATGCTTCCTGTTTTTTTTTTGTTCCAAGGGTCTGGAGTTGTCCTGTTGGATATTTTGAAGAAGCGGCATCCATCATCTATCATGGAGAGACTGAGTGGGGGCAGTCGGATTCCCTGAACTGTGTTTACTGATCATTTTAGTGATCTATCAAATTGTGAGTACCTGGTGTACTGGTGGAGGTACTAAATTGGCAAGACTTCTGTTTGTTCTTGCTATCACTATGCAAAAGTTTAAAAATAGCAAAAGGAGAGTAGGAATTGGAAGGACCCTTATGTGTCCAATGAGTCGGAGGAGGAAGTGAGCACTACAGAACCAGTGCTGTTCAATCCCCCGAAATCACCCCTAAGGATCTTGGGGAAATGAGTGGGAAGGGAGGAAGAAAATGGTAGTAGTGAGAGCAGGACAGGTCAGCTGCTTGTGCTTGCTGTCAGACATGCTGCCCCTGCTGCCACCATTGCCGTACCTGCTGCCAGACATGCTGCCCCTGCTTCCACGAATGCTGTTCCTGATGCCAGATGTGCTGCCTCTGCTACTGCTACCACCACTGCTGTGCTTGCTGTCAGACATGCTGCTCCTGCTGACACTAGTGCTGTGCCTGCTGTCCGATGTGCTGCCCCTGCTTCTACCAGTTCTGTACCTGCTGCCAGTGCTGCCCCTGCTGTCCCCAGTGCTGTGCCTGATGCCATTTGTGAACCTGCTGCCACCAGTACTGTGCATGCTGTCCGATGTACTGCCCCTGCTTCCACCAGTTCTGTGCCTGCTGCCAGTTCTGAACCTGCTGCCACCAATACTGTGCCTGTTGTCAGATGTGCTGTCCCTACTGCCACCAGTTTTGTGCCTGCTGCCAGTGCTGAACCTGCTGCTATTGTGTCTTGTAATACTCAGGAGGGGGGAGAAGATGATAGCAGGGAACCCTAAGTCACACTTGCCATCCCCAAGCAGTACCGCCAGTGCTAGTACTACTACTACTAAGAAGGTCCAGCAGCTGATTAGTGTTAGGAGTGGAGAGAGTAATCAATATCCTCATATTAATAGAGACTGTGAGGAGGAAGACTCTGGGGCTGAACTTGATGTGGTTGATGTTAGTAGTGGTAACAGTAATGGTGAAGAAGATGGTTGGACTAGTGTTAGGACTGCTGCTACTGCTGCGAGTCTGCCTTCTTCACATCACCAAGAAATGACAAGTGTGACATTAAGGGACTCTCTGTCACATTGCTTGTCACCTCCTCCAAGTAGCAGTGAGATGTCTGAAATAGAGCATCAGCAGCAGCACGTAGGGACTATTTTTCTCTTGGGGCAGGCATAGTGCAGTCATCACCAACAGCACTGTGCACAATTTGTGACAAGTCAGTGAGAAGAAGAAAGGCGGGAACACACCTTGGCACAACCGCTCTGATAATACACATGAAACACAGACACCATAACATTTATGTCAAATATGTTAAAGATAAACACCCACCACAGAAATCAAGCACCGCTGTGCTGTACCCCCTGACTCTCCAGAAAGGCAACAAGAGTTGAGGCAGAAATCAAAGAGGAGGAAGAATAGAGAAACCCAGACAAAGACTGGAAGTTCCATGACAAGTGACACAACTAGCTCGCCATCCTTTTCTTCCTCTAGGGTAGCTAAATCTTCTGCCAATCCACCTCATTCATCGTTACCTCACCCATCAAATGATAGCCACTCTGTTGATGCTAGGATGTGGCAGTTTGTGTCCAGCCATTGCACTCTGTGTGGTGCAATGACCACACATGGCAGTGAACTGGAGGAGAATCACAACCAGGGCATCAAGTGGCATCTGAGGAGATTCCATCCTGCAGAAAATGCTAAGATGGTGGCAGGGAGGGTTCATCTTTACTATTAAACTGTCAGCAACTTTTCATGTGTCCTTAGCAGGGTCTGGACAAGGGGTATAGTGACAGTGGCACTGTACTTGGGTTCTGGTGTCATGGTGTTTGGATACAGTTGTGCCCCCAGATGTTATTTACCACATACACTGTGCACATTGCAGTTGCTCATCAGAGGCACCGTTCCTGCTCTCAAGGGAAAAATTTCTATTCTAATAAAAACACACCCCCATGATTTTGGGGGAGGGGCAAGTAGAGAAGAATTATTGGCCAGCTTCTTCTTTTCTCCACCTAGACTGGGGGTTACTTCTTGTGCTGCCAGTGCCTCAGGAGCATCACTGGAGCTAGTCGTGGCAAGTGGAACCTTCCTCATCCATCACTCATGTTACTGCTATTGTTGATCCCATTCCCTTTCAGCTGCCTAATCATCCTCTGGCTTAAACAACTCAGCAGCAGCAGCAAGACCAGCAGTTGTAAATTCCACAATTATGGATTCAGGAGGACATTTGACAATGGCCAGTGGCCACTGGAGAATGTGACCTGCTGGCACTAGGCCAGTAGGGCATTTTTTCTCAGGGCTTATGCTTAAAAAAAATACAAAAAAAACATAGCCCTACAAAACAAAATAAACAATTTTGGGGGGTTTGTTTCTAACAAGCCTAAGTCCTACAAATCAATGTTTCCTTAGGCTTGTGCCAAACAAGCTTAAGTTCTACAAATCAATATTTCCTCAGGGCTTGGGCCTCTAACAACAAATCTAACAAATCATCCTCTACAACATACTCTATCAAGTCAAGTATTTGTCCACCCCAGTGGCAACGTATGTCAGGAGGTTTCTGTCTCTGTCACTTTACATACACATTTCTTCTTATTTTTTTATTAACTGTCCCCCAATACCAGTCAAGAAACCCCCCCAAAAAGCAAATTCCCTGTTTAACTGATTCATTCCCCAGACTCCACCCACCAACACAGGCACCCTCCTTAGATCCCTTTATACCCTGTATTATGGGGTTTTTTAATTGTATTTAAGATTTATTTTTTTCTTAACTGCCCCCCAATCCCATTAAACAATCCCCACAAAAAATAAAATATTCCCTGTTCAACTAATTCTTTTCCCACACACCACCAACACAGGCACCCTCATGCCCCTTTTATACTATGCCTATGGGAAATAAAATAATATTTGTAATGTGTTGTGTGTAAATTCAATGTTCCCATTAATTTCAATGGAATGAGTTAGGAGAAAAAAGTGGAAAAACTGCACTTTCACAGGAATTATTCACCAGGCGGGAAGTGCCATTATTCTCCAATTTCAGTTTGATTCGAAAATTTTCTCTCATCCCTACATATAACGCCTGTTATACAGGAGATATCAGCTACATGGTTTGTTTGGTTTCTGTGCATGAGAAGCAATGCTAATCCTGCCTCGAACTGATGTTTTTGAAAGTTTTTTGATTTTCCAGATTTTCCAGAAAGCTATATATAGAGGATCAATTCTGGAGCAAACCAACAACATCATAGGGGAGAAATAAATATTTCAAAAGCCCCATTGATATAAAGTAACTTTTAAAGGGATAGTAATTCTTAAAATGTAAAAAAAATATGTTGTAGGGTTTATCCCCCTGAGTAAAACAAGAGTACTCCTACTGCTGAAAGGTGTTTCATTCATAAGTTATTAATTTTCAAAGTTGAATTTTTTAGGTGCAATATCACAGTGGCCTGCAATTGTACAGTGGCGCTGTTGCTACACGATCCTATGGGCAGCTCTGGTCCCGGGACCATAAATCTCCATAGGATGGTGTAGCAACAGCGCCACTGTACAATTTCAGGCCACTGTGATATTGCACCTAAAAATTCAACTTTGAAAATTAATAACTTATGAATGAAACACCTTTCAGCAGTGGGAGTACTCTTGTTTTACTCAGGGGGATAAACCCTACAACATATTTTTTTTTACATTTTAAGTATTACTATACCTTTAACATCCCCCATTCTATGCATTGCTTTGGAATGTGTTAGATACATCTCTAGCATGCATTAGATAAAAAAACCCATTTAAATCAAAGGGAAGTTGCATTTGTTCTCCTATGGTGCAGTTGGTTTGCCCCATAATTGATCCACCTTGCTTTTATACATATAAAATCAGATGTATCAAATTTTGCAAACAGAGGTTCTCCAGAATGTTGTGTATTTGATGAAAGATGTATGTAATCTCAAAGTGATTGTTAGGCAGAGAGCTGATATTTACTACTAGGCTCACTTACAGAGCTCAGTTGTTGATGTCCATTTGCTCCAGGCTATCTGAGCAAAAATGATGGTTATATAACCTGACTACTAGATACAAGACTGTCACTCACAAGGCACAATAGAACTGAGGAAATAAAGGTTGGCATAACAGCACACCAGGCAGAAAAATCAGCACTATACACTGTTTAACCCCATGGATGATAGAGATGTTGTTTTCTTAACCTAATGTTTTGCAATGCTATTGAGATCTCTATCATCCAATGTGTTAAACTTGTATACTTTAAAGGTTCATAATATTTAAGAGTGCGTAACAATTTAGGACCAGTTTTACAAAATGTATTTAGCATTCTTTTATATAACTCATTAAATATATTTTGCAGTCAAAGTCTACCACTGGCCAAGATCAGTCTTGGCCAACTATTACCAGTAGGGATGGCCAAAAAGTGAGGAAAATTTCCCACATGACTCTTCATGAAAACTGACGATTTTTCTCTTTTTTTCATAAAATGTTCCTCTAATGCAAAATGTTCTTCCTTTTCACCTATTCGAGCACATTTTTCACCTATTCAAATACATTTTTCTCATATTCTAACACATTTTTCACCTATTCAACACATTTTTTCTCCTATTCCAACACATTTTTTCCTACACCAACACATTTTTCCTATGTTTAATATGGTGCAACATTTTCCAGCACAATATTACTTCTTCTGAGGGCTGTAGTGGAGAAATATACCTAGAAAAATGTATTTGCATGCAGAGTGTATTTGTCCGTTGCCCACAACACTTAGTTCCTGCTTAAGTGGGGGGTGGAGAAAGGGTGGGGATAAATTTAGTCAATAGGGAGGAGCTCCTAGTAAACGAAGGTGTAGAAAAAAGGCATATAGGGATTAATATATGTAAAGACTTCAAAATTAATCGTATGCTAGTAAATGCAAGAAGTATGGTAGATAAAATAGGAGAACTAGAATTGCTGGTGGTTAATGAGCATTTGGACATAACTGGAATAACAGAAACATGGTGGAATGATGCACATGACTGGGCTGTAAATATGGAGGGATATTCCCTCTTTAGAAGAGACAGGATTAATAGAAAAGGGGGAGGTGTGTGCTTATATTTGAAAACAGAGCTAAATTCAGTTTTGCAGGCTGATTTAGTGAGGAAACTGGCCTAATTGTGGAGTCCATGTGGGTAGAAATCGAGACTAAATGTGGTGTAAAAGGTAAAAAAAGGTGTTGGTGGGCATATGCTACAAACCACCAAATATCGATGAAAATGTTGAGGCCCAACTGCTATTGCAAATGAGGAAAGCTGCCCAGTTTGGGCATACTATAATTATGGGATATTTTAATTATCCATATATCAATTGGAAAAATGAGACCTGTCAGAGTGCTAAGGGAGGCAGGTTTGTGAACATTCTTCGTGAAAGCTACATGTCACAAATGGTGTAAGTGCCGACAAGAAATAACGATGTATTGGACCTAGTGATAACTAATAACACAGAAATGGTATCCAATATTAAGAAAAGACGACATTTTGGGAAACAGTGATTACAACATGGTTACATTTGAGGTAATCTGGCAAAGCAAAACTGTATAGGTTCAACCAAAACTCTTAATTTTAAAAAAACTAACTTCAAATTGTTAAGGGATTCAATGCAACACATAGACTGGGATATTTTATTTAAAGGTATAGTAAACCTTGAAATTAAGTTTATTTTATATTGTAGCCCTTAAAAAAACATGAAAAATTATATACGTCTTATCTCCCACACTTTAATGGTCTGGGAGATATTCAGAAATAAAATAAAGTTCCCTTTTCCTGGCTGTTTCAGCCAAGTCTTCCATCTAGTGGACAGATTTGCAATTCGGTCCACAGATCAACCGGCAGTTCTTTAGCATTGCAGAGATCACGATCTTTAAAAAGAACTACTTAACTGGAACTGTCTACAAAGTGTGCCTGGCTTGCAAGCACACTTTGTAGACTATTCCAATTAAGAAATTATTTTTAAAGATCGTGATCTTGGCATTTCTGGAGAGCCGCAGCCGGTCCCGGGACCGGATTCCAAATCTGAGAGCTAGAACGGTGACGTCACTCAGGGGGAAACTGTGCTTCTGATTATCTCCCAAACTATAAAGGTTTAGGAGGTAAGACTTATATCATTTTTCATGTTTTTTTAAGAGCTACAATATAAAATAAACTTATTTTCAAGGTTTGCTATCCCTTTAAAGGTAAAAATACTGAGGAAAAATAGTCAGAATTCAAATTTAGGTTGCAGAAATGTACCCAACAGTATATACCAATGGGGAACAAATGCAAAAGAAGTAAGTCACAGCCAATGTGGTTAACTGCACATGTAAAGAAGGAAATGGCAATGAAAAAAACGCATTCAAATTATTTAAGTCTGAAGGAACTGAACAATCTTTCTTAAAATACAGGGAATGCAACAAAAATTGCAAAAAGGCAATTAGAGTAGCAAAAAATGATAATGAAACTCGAATTGCAAGGGAAAGCAAGACTTATCCAAAAAAGTTTTTCAAATATATAAATAGCAAAAAACTTAAGAGAGAGTGCTTTGGACCATTCAAAAATGAGTCGGGTGAGTTGGTTAGTGAGGATAAGGAAAAAGCCGATGTTTTAAACACTTTCTTTGCATCAGTATATACAAGGGAGCAAGGAATTGTAGAAGAGCCTCCGCAAGCAACAAATAAAACAATACAATTAACAGATATTGGGTTAACTCAAGAAGATGTCATGGGAAGACTGAACAAAATTAAGACAGAAAAAACACAGGGTCCTGATGATATACATCCAAGGGTTCTTCAGGAACTTAGTGCAATGTTGGAAAAGCCCCTATATTTACTCTTTAAAGATTCTGTTACCACAGGCTCAGTGCCACAGGATTGGTGAAGAGCTAACATAGTGCCTCTTTTTAAGAAGGGAACTAAAACAGAACATGGGAATTATAGACCAGTGAGTTTGACCTCTGTAGTGGATAAACTGCTAGAAGGGATAATAAGGTACTATATTTAGGATTACAACACAAAAAATAAAATCATTAGCACAAATCAACATGGTTTTATGAAGAACGGATCATGCCAAATTAATCTTTTCAGCTTCTATGAGGAAGTAAGCAGCAACCTTGACAATGGCAAGGTAGTAGATGTAGTATATCTAGACTTTGCAAAGGCATTTGATACAGTGCCAAGCAGAAGGCTGGTGTATAAAATAAGGAAATTGAGGCTAGGAGATAACCTTTGCAATTGGATACAAAACTGGTTGAAGGATAGGGAACAGTGTGTGGTTGTAAATGGAAAATTCTCCAATACAGATAAAGTGGAGAGTGGAGTACCTCATGGTTCAGTATTAGGTCCGCTGCTTTTTAACATGTTTATAAATGACCTGGAAATAGATATAGAAAGCAAAATATCAATATTTGCAGATGATACTAAATTATACAAGGTCATTAATTCAGAACAGGATATTTTCTCTCTACAGAGGGACTTACATACAATGTCAGATTGGACAAACATATGGAATATGAAGTTTAATGTGAGGAAGTGTAAAGTCATGCATTTGGGAGGAAACAATCCCAAGGCTACTTATAAACTTAATGGAATCATTTTAGGGGACTCATTGCTAGAGAAAGACCTGGGTATCCTTGTCAACTACAAACTTGGAAACAGTGACCAGTGTCAAACAGCAGTAGCAAAGGCAAACAAAATCCTGTCTTGCATAAAAAGAGTATTGAAGCAAGAGTGGATAACATTATTTTGCTATTATACAAATCACTGGTAAGACCTTACCTTGAGTATGCAGTGCACATCTGGGCACCGGTTCTGAAAAAGGATATACTAGAACTAGAGAGGGTACAGCGGAGAGCAACAAAATTAATTAAGGGAATGGAGGACTTGACATATGAGGAATGACTAGACAAACCTGGTTTATTTACTCTAGAGAAAAGATGACTAAGAGGAGACCTTACAAATATATGAGAGGTCAATACAAGGATCTCTGTGGTGAGCTATTTATTCCAAGGCCTGATCAGGTGACCAGGGGACACCCCTTGAGATTAGAGGAAATGAGGTTTAAACTTCAGCAGAGGAAGGGTTTTTTTATGGTAAAGTCTGTTAAATTGTGGAATTCATTGCCCAGGGAGGTGATTATGGCAGATACAATGGAAACATTTAAGAGAAGATTAGATACAATTCTTTCAAAAGGGAACATACAGGGTTATACTGTTTATCAGTAGGCTGACCAGGAAGGTCTGATAAAGACTAATATAATTGGTAGCAGGAAAGCTATAAAATTCTCAGTTACTGAGGTATGAGGAGAAGTTTGAAATTGATGGACTTGTGTCTTTATTCAACCTAATTTACTGTTACTATGTAAGTGACACTGGCACATATTCATGATATTGTGAAGTGATTAAAAAAAATAATAAAGTACAGCCTAACTGTGGCAGATGTGTATGGTAGTGGTGGTTGGGGACTGGTATGGTGTGATTGGTGGGACCATGACTAACTGCATCCACCCTGGGAGGAGCGGGATCATCATCATTTATTGCACACGCTACAGCAACCATTGCTGCATTCAGTTTTTGTACTACCACTTTACTCCCAGATCCCTGCACTGCTCCACCTTTCCCCCTACCCTTGTGCATTTGCTAGACATTATTCAACTACTGTGTGTGTTTTCACTCTCTGCAGTACACCACTGATGAAGTGTGATGTCCTGCCATGGCCCTCAAGAAAATTCTCAATGTCGTCTGCTGTCTATCAAGTCTCCCTCAGTCACAAAGCTCACATCAGACTCCCATCATCATCAGCTGTCTGTAACCTAATATATTTATTTGTTTAATTATTTATTTTTAGACTAGTTGAACAGCCCGTTACACGGGCCACAGTGCCTCTGGCAGCTGGTCGCGGGGCAGTCACGCGCGGTAGAGACTGCCCGCGCCTCTGCTGATACAGAGCTGGTCACTCCTTCGGAGCGCCCAGCTCTGTATCAGCCGCGGCGCGGGCAGTCTGTACTGCTCATGACTGCCGCACGCGCAGCAGTGTCTACTGCGCATGTCCGGCGTTACACACAACTTAGCGAATTATTATATAAGAAGATTATTTTTATTTTTTTATTGCTTTAAGTTGTCCACTCTATCTTATCACAGTTAGTCCAAAAAAATATATAACTAAAAAACAAAATCAACAACTTCTTTCCCCAGACTTCCCAGCACAAAGATAATAAAAGTAAAATCAGAAAGCAATTTGGTCCCCAGCTGCCTGTGTCTTGCCAGTCAGTCACACCAATTTTGGAGTATTTCGGGTCAACCTTCCTCCCTTCTTCTCCCCCAAAGTGCCCCCAGACTCCCCTAATACAGAGAACAAATGTCCTACCTAAAATACACCCTAAACAAAGCTTCAATTCCCCTTTATTTGCCTATCTTCTCCAGCTGAAAAACATGCTGCTTTCTCCTCTCACAAACACAGAATGACATGCCGTGAGAGCCTGACAACCTTGTATATGACTGTAGAAAACTAGAGAAAACTTTCATGTGGTGGGGAAAAATTTTTCTTCCCATTGATTTCAATGCAATGAGCTAGTAGAATAAAGCGGGAAAATGGTACTTTTTGCAGGAAATTTTTCGCCAAGTACAAAGTGCCATTTTTCATCAATTTTGGAGGCAAAAGTTTTACTCCATCCCTAATTACCAGAATTGGCTAGCTGTCTCTGGTCAATATATGAAATAACTGCACATTCTGAATGTATTTCCATTTTTAAATCTACTTCTATACATTAAAGGAGCAGTAAAAATTTTAAAATTATATGTGGTATAGGATCTCCCACTGCTGGGAGATTTTGCATTAAAATGATTACATCACAATATATATATATATATATATATATATATATATATATATATATTATTTTTTTTTTTTTTCAGTCTAATAGCAATATCACCAGCTGGTGTCTATACGGCATTATTTAAATGTATAATGTGGGAGAGCTTGAGTCATAGGCTACAATTATCCCCACAATTAAAAGAAACAGCAACACCAGGTTCCCACAATAGAACATAGTAAAAAAAAGCAAAACAAGTTTTAACCACTTCAATACTATGCTATTTCACCCCCCAGTGCTAAGCATGTTTTCACAAACTTTCTGCGGTTTAAAGGGATAGTAATGTTTCAAAATAAAAGCAGCTCCAATTAATCTTTATAGTACTTGGGTCACGGAGAATGTTATTTCAATACTGTCAGAGCTGTAGTTCAAGAGTAATTGAATGATAAAGTATCCTCCTCCCGCCCCTTTTACCTAGTGTAATCCACCTTCCCTCAGATGTGGAATCTGGTCTTAAGACCAGACAGCTCACAGCATGGACAGTCTTCTTACAATGAAAACCCTGCCCCCTTTACATGTTTTTCAGGTTTTTCCTTATGTTGATTGAAGATTGTCCCTCTCTGCGATCCACCTAGACACAGCCTTTCTGTTCTGAGGTGAGCAGTGTTACATCAGTAAAAGGGGCGGGAGGGGGATACTTTATCATTCAATTACTCTTAAACTCTTGTCTGAATGGCAGACAAATGTCCATGTTCCCCTAGCAAATGTTTATGCTTCTGTGTTTAGTATTAATTCACCTTTCTAAAACACCAAAATTCATGGTTTTATGTATATGTCTTCCTATAAAAATTATCAATTGAAAAAAATATATCAAAGTATTTTTTCAATATTGTACCATTCTGCATTTCAGGGACAAAATAATGAGAAGCAAATCTTGTAATCATAAATGCTATATATTTTTTAAAAGTGCCCAAAATTTAATTTCAGGCACTGGTCATTTGCATTTCTATCTCTAGGCAAGTTTGCTATGAAATCTCCAGAAGAAGGTTTTAAGGAAATAAAAGTTGCTGTTTTTTCACATATAAATTATTTCAAGTATAATGAAATCATTGAAAACCATGGAACACTAGATTAGGTAAAAATGGTGCCCGATTGGTAGGAATTGATATACCGTAGGGGGCGCCAGGACCAAAGCTCAGTGTGCACAAGAAGAAAATGTAGGTAAGGCATCCAATTTTGTAAATCATGGTGCTCAGGGGGCTAAGATACTGGCATAGAAATAAGTACTTGGGGGGACATGTCTTCCTCCAGATTTTAATTCATTATTTTCATGTCAGCACGCAGGACTAAAGACCCTCAGTGCTAAAGAAAGAGTCCACATTCATACCTTAGCAGGGAGGTCTGCTGCATCCAAAACTGGATTCTGTTATTTGCATTGCCCCTTCTAACTTCAGAAGGGTCAATGTGATACAATGATGCCATGATGCAATCACTTCATGCTGACTCTGCTGAAGTCAGAAGGGGTAATGGTAATGATAAAAGCTAGTTCGGGGTATGGAGGACCTTGCCAGCTTCAGTTCTAAGATATGAATATGTTTGTGGGTCTTTTTGTTTTTTTTTAGCTGAGAGGACATGAAAGTTCTTCCTCACCATGGTGCACTCTCCCTAACACTAAGCTGGAGTTGCAAAGTATGAATTTATCAAATTATCAATGGGCAATGGATTCAGGCTGGAGAAGCAGTGTATGTGTTTCTTTGATTACAGTAGACAGTAGATCAAGGTTGAGATAGCAGTGTGTATGATACTGTGATAATCTGTGGACAGTGAATCAAGGCTGTGAAAACAGTGTATTTTGCTCTTTAATTATCATTGGACCATATCTCAAGACTGGGGAATCAGTGTGTGTGTGGTCATCTGACTACCAGTGAACAGTAGAACAAGGCGGAGTAACAGTGTAAGTGGTTCTATAATTACCAGTGGATCAAGGCAAGGGAAGAAGTGTACAGTTTATGGTTCTGTGATTACCAGTGGAACAATAGTGAAGTGGCAGACAAGTAGATTAAATTTTAAATAATGTCGGATGATCTCTAGACCCCCAGGCATTAACCTCTTCATGTCACTCTTGTCCCCTTTCCAATAAGTGCCCGTGCTATGCTGGCGACATTCTGTCAGTTTTGCTTACTGCTGATGCTTATTGGCTGAAGTGACTTTGTCCCGCCCAGTATTTGTTCTTAAATACTGGGCCTTGTCACGTCTCCGGTACCCTTTCGTGGTGTTTCTGTTACCAGCACTTGTTCCAGTTCTCGTGTGATCTCTGTGTACCAACCCAGACTGCCTGACTACTCTGCTGTATCCGGTCCTACTCTGTGTACCGACCCGGACTGCCTGACTACTCTGCTATCTCGTTCCTGCTCTGTGTACTGAACCGGCCCGGCTGACGTTCCTGCTCTGTGTACCAACTCGGATTGACTGACGTTCCTGCTCTGTGTACCGACCCAGCCTGGCTGACGTTCCTGCTCTGCGTACCGACTTGGATTGGCTGACGTTCCTGCTCTGTGTACCGACCCGGCCTGGCTGACGTTCCTGCTCTGTGTACCGACTCGGATTGGCTGGCGTTCCTGCTCTGTGTACCGGACCGGTTGGGCTCCATTGCCCGTGTATCTAGGCCTGCTTGCGGCCCCATCCGGTCCTCGGTTTGGGGTTGTCATCCGGGGCTCCTCTCTGTCTCAGGACAGAGTCACTGTTGCCTCATTGTGTTCCCAGCAGTCTAGTCTCGGTAATCTGTCTGTGTCACTCGGGCAACATTCCGTTGTGTATCCTCCATCTGTGCACCATGGTACGCTTGACCCTTCTTCCTGCCATAAAGCTGAGGTTGGTCTTCCTCTGGGCACCTCAGGCTGTTCTCTCTATCGAGCAGTCGACATTGGTCTTCCCCTTCGGGGAAGGTGCCATATTCCACCAGCTTTCTATCCGTGCAGTCTCCGTTGAGTGCCCATCCGGGCATACTTCCCCAGTCCTCCATTACTGCTACGGCGTCCACAAACTCATCAAGGGCCTTCGTTTACTTTTGTGGCATCACTCGCTATTGGTGCACTCTCTGCAGAGTGAGAAACTTAAGGGCCTCGCGCTATTAGGGCCTGTCAGTTTTCCTGGTCTAATAGTAACCCATTCATTGCTGCCTCGTTTGAGTATCACACGGACTTTACCTGACCTGTGTCAGTATATTGTTGTTGCTGAACTGTATATATACTGGACCCGTGACGGTATATATTACTGTAACCTGTCCTGTGTCAGTACTATATTTTGTATATATATTACTGGACCCATGAGGGTTATTGTTATTCTGAGTTTGTTCAATAAAACTGTGTTTTACCTAACCCAACTGTGTCTGAGTGTCAAATAAAACCGTTACACTCCATTAGAGTTCCCCCATTTCTTCTCACTGACCTACAAATAGCCTGGTGGTCCAGTGGACTTCTGGGTCACATCAAACATGCATACAGTGATGTTAGTAGGCCCCTCCGAATACGTAGGTGGGATTGGACATGGCCATATGTACAAAAATACTAAAGATATTCTGGGTAAAATAACTGTACAAAAATCAAATTTTTGGGCTTTTCAGTGCACTGGAGACCCATCAAGGCATTCAAGGTGTAAAATCCCATTTTAATCAAAGGGCATTTTTATTTATTCCTTGTTGTGGAGGTGGTTTGCCTCAGTATTACTCCTCTTATATTTTATACATATGACTGTGTGTGTGTCTGTCTTTGTTTTTGTTCAAAAGGTTAATCAACTCTTATTTTTAAGAGGAACACATAAAGTCTTTTAAATCTTTATTATCCTTTAAAAAAATACTACAGAAGATGATTTTTTCTTATTTTACAGGGCACATAGTAATATATTTTAATACTCATTTTATTTACCTTTAATTATATTCTCTCCTTAACCCTTTGAGTGCTAGATGGGTGTGCAACACAGTGCTTGGCACTTTGTTGCACACCCCTCTGGTGCTCAAATGGTTAAACCCACTATTTCAGTTCTTTCCCTTTTGATTTCAGTGGCATGAGCACCCTCTACCTGCAGTATTTAAATGAGTCTACAGATATGTTGCTGTGCTTAACAGGGGATCTGATGTGGGACCCAAGAAGCTTTTGTCTTTTATTTTCTTGAGTGCCAAGCTCTCTGGATAATCCCGTGCTAGGCTTTGGAACAAAAATGCTCAATGAAGGTGATCCGTGTGATTAACTACATATCACTCCGGAGTATTATTAGGAGGGATTAGGACTCCTATTAAGCGGCCTAAGAAGCATAATGAACTCCATATGCAGGGGGTGCAGAGCATACAGTTGGGTCAGGTCCAGCATCCAAGGGGACTTGATCTTCTCTAAGATCCAATAGATTCTAGCTATGCATCTGTGAAAATATTTTTTACGTTAGGGGACCTCCAATGAGTAGTTAGGCCAGTGGTGTGAAAAGTGGTTCAGGCAAGACATAGACATCTACCACTGCTTGCCTGAACTATAACAAATGAGATAGTTCTTTGTACGTGATATCTAAGCACACATAATTAAGAAAAGGAGTATTCCTAGCACATTGATTAATTAGATCTAATATGAAAAGAGAAGAGGAAAATGAGTTGTGGTGCATGATATGAAACACAGCAGGCTCTGAGTCTGTGCCTGGGAGCTGTTTCCAGAAAATAATGATTAAAAAGGAAATTAGCATTATTTTCTATTAATGCATAGGTCATGGATATTAAAGTCACAAATTTAATTGTAGTTTGTGCTTAGATATACATTTAGGTGTACGCACTGGAAAGAGCCCTGTGGTTTTGGGAAGCTTTTGTTTGTTATATTTAGAATTATACATTGCAGAGATGTTTCTAGTCTACTTCTGGGTCAAACCTTTAAAGGGATAGTAAAGTTTCACAATAAAAGCAGCTCCAACTAATCTTTACAGTATTTGGGCCATGGAGAGTATTATTTCAATAGAGTTGTAGTTCAAGAGTAACTGAATGATAAAGTATCCCCCTCCCGCCCCTTTTACCTAGTGTAAGCCACCTCCCCTCAGATGTGGAATCTGGTGCTGGTACCAGAAAGCTCACAGCAGGGGACAAACTTCTTACTGTGAGAACAATGAAAGCCCTGCCCCCATTGACAGGTTTTTCCTTATGCTCACTGAAGATTGTCCCTCACTGAGATCCATCCAAATAATCTTTTTGCTCTGAGCTGAACAGTGTTACATCAGTAAAAGGGGTGGGAGGGGGATAGTTTATCATTCAATTTCTCTTGAACTACAACTCTGACAGTAGTGAAATAACACCATGAAGAATCATTAGCTGGGCACTGAGCAATAGAAAGTGTGCAATAGTAAGTGTAGAAGGAGATATTCTGGAGATCTATTGTATCCATTTTGATGATATCTATTCTTCTCTTTCATAGGTAAGAATTTTAAGAATCTATACCAAAGTACTGTAGACAATTGAAGGTTGATTACTAGATACTTGGTAAGAATTTTAAGAATCTATACCAAAGTACTGTAGACAATTGAAGGTTGATTACTAGATACTTGGTAAGAATTTTAAGAATCTATACCAAAGTACTGTAGACAATTGAAGGTTGATTACTAGATACTTGGTAAGAATTTTAAGAATCTATACCAAAGTACTGTAGACAATTGAAGGTTGATTACTAGATACTTGGTAAGAATTTTAAGAATCTATACCAAAGTACTGTAGACAATTGAAGGTTGATTACTAGATACTTGGTAAGGAATCTAAACACTGAGTCATTGAGTTGATTAGGATTGATGTGTTAATTAGTACCTGTTAGATCTAGTTACAAACTGTTTTGCTAATTAAAAGGGAGTTGCCTTCTGTGTATAAAAATAGGTTTGTTATTAGCTGGGCACTGAGCAATAGAAAGTGTGCAATAGTAAGTGTAGAAGGAGATATTCTGGAGATCTATTGTATCCATTTTGATGATATCTATTCTTCTCTTTCATAGGTAAGAATTTTAAGAATCTATACCAAAGTACTGTAGACAATTGAAGGTTGATTACTAGATACTTGGTAAGAATTTTAAGAATCTATACCAAAGTACTGTAGACAATTGAAGGTTGATTACTAGATACTTGGTAAGAATTTTAAGAATCTATACCAAAGTACTGTAGACAATTGAAGGTTGATTACTAGATACTTGGTAAGAATTTTAAGAATCTATACCAAAGTACTGTAGACAATTGAAGGTTGATTACTAGATACTTGGTAAGAATTTTAAGAATCTATACCAAAGTACTGTAGACAATTGAAGGTTGATTACTAGATACTTGGTAAGGAATCTAAACACTGAGTCATTGAGTTGATTAGGATTGATGTGTTAATTAGTACCTGTTAGATCTAGTTACAAACTGTTTTGCTAATTAAAAGGGAGTTGCCTTCTGTGTATAAAAATAGGTTTGTTATTAGCTGGGCTAATCATTAGCTGGGCACTGAGCAATAGAAAGTGTGCAATAGTAAGTGTAGAAGGAGATATTCTGGAGATCTATTGTATCCATTTTGATGATATCTATTCTTCTCTTTCATAGGTAAGAATTTTAAGAATCTATACCAAAGTACTGTAGACAATTGAAGGTTGATTACTAGATACTTGGTAAGAATTTTAAGAATCTATACCAAAGTACTGTAGACAATTGAAGGTTGATTACTAGATACTTGGTAAGAATTTTAAGAATCTATACCAAAGTACTGTAGACAATTGAAGGTTGATTACTAGATACTTGGTAAGAATTTTAAGAATCTATACCAAAGTACTGTAGACAATTGAAGGTTGATTACTAGATACTTGGTAAGGAATCTAAACACTGAGTCATTGAGTTGATTAGGATTGATGTGTTAATTAGTACCTGTTAGATCTAGTTACAAACTGTTTTGCTAATTAAAAGGGAGTTGCCTTCTGTGTATAAAAATAGGTTTGTTATTAGCTGGGCTAATCATTAGCTGGGCACTGAGCAATAGAAAGTGTGCAATAGTAAGTGTAGAAGGAGATATTCTGGAGATCTATTGTATCCATTTTGATGATATCTATTCTTCTCTTTCATAGGTAAGAATTTTAAGAATCTATACCAAAGTACTGTAGACAATTGAAGGTTGATTACTAGATACTTGGTAAGAATTTTAAGAATCTATACCAAAGTACTGTAGACAATTGAAGGTTGATTACTAGATACTTGGTAAGAATTTTAAGAATCTATACCAAAGTACTGTAGACAATTGAAGGTTGATTACTAGATACTTGGTAAGAATTTTAAGAATCTATACCAAAGTACTGTAGACAATTGAAGGTTGATTACTAGATACTTGGTAAGAATTTTAAGAATTTATACCAAAGTACTGTAGACAATTGAAGGTTGATTACTAGATACTTGGTAAGGAATCTAAACACTGAGTCATTGAGTTGATTAGGATTGATGTGTTAATTAGTACCTGTTAGATCTAGTTACAAACTGTTTTGCTAATTAAAAGGGAGTTGCCTTCTGTGTATAAAAATAGGTTTGTTATTAGCTGGGCTAATCATTAGCTGGGCACTGAGCAATAGAAAGTGTGCAATAGTAAGTGTAGAAGGAGATATTCTGGAGATCTATTGTATCCATTTTGATGATATCTATTCTTCTCTTTCATAGGTAAGAATTTTAAGAATCTATACCAAAGTACTGTAGACAATTGAAGGTTGATTACTAGATACTTGGTAAGAATTTTAAGAATCTATACCAAAGTACTGTAGACAATTGAAGGTTGATTACTAGATACTTGGTAAGAATTTTAAGAATCTATACCAAAGTACTGTAGACAATTGAAGGTTGATTACTAGATACTTGGTAAGAATTTTAAGAATCTATACCAAAGTACTGTAGACAATTGAAGGTTGATTACTAGATACTTGGTAAGAATTTTAAGAATCTATACCAAAGTACTGTAGACAATTGAAGGTTGATTACTAGATACTTGGTAAGGAATCTAAACACTGAGTCATTGAGTTGATTAGGATTGATGTGTTAATTAGTACCTGTTAGATCTAGTTACAAACTGTTTTGCTAATTAAAAGGGAGTTGCCTTCTGTGTATAAAAATAGGTTTGTTATTAGCTGGGCTAATCATTAGCTGGGCACTGAGCAATAGAAAGTGTGCAATAGTAAGTGTAGAAGGAGATATTCTGGAGATCTATTGTATCCATTTTGATGATATCTATTCTTCTCTTTCATAGGTAAGAATTTTAAGAATCTATACCAAAGTACTGTAGACAATTGAAGGTTGATTACTAGATACTTGGTAAGAATTTTAAGAATCTATACCAAAGTACTGTAGACAATTGAAGGTTGATTACTAGATACTTGGTAAGAATTTTAAGAATCTATACCAAAGTACTGTAGACAATTGAAGGTTGATTACTAGATACTTGGTAAGAATTTTAAGAATCTATACCAAAGTACTGTAGACAACTGAAGGTTGATTACTAGATACTTGGTAAGGAATCTAAACACTGAGTCATTGAGTTGATTAGGATTGATGTGTTAATTAGTACCTGTTAGATCTAGTTACAAACTGTTTTGCTAATTAAAAGGGAGTTGCCTTCTGTGTATAAAAATAGGTTTGTTATTAGCTGGGCTAATCATTAGCTGGGCACTGAGCAATAGAAAGTGTGCAATAGTAAGTGTAGAAGGAGATATTCTGGAGATCTATTGTATCCATTTTGATGATATCTATTCTTCTCTTTCATAGGTAAGAATTTTAAGAATCTATACCAAAGTACTGTAGACAATTGAAGGTTGATTACTAGATACTTGGTAAGAATTTTAAGAATCTATACCAAAGTACTGTAGACAATTGAAGGTTGATTACTAGATACTTGGTAAGAATTTTAAGAATCTATACCAAAGTACTGTAGACAATTGAAGGTTGATTACTAGATACTTGGTAAGAATTTTAAGAATCTATACCAAAGTACTGTAGACAATTGAAGGTTGATTACTAGATACTTGGTAAGAATTTTAAGAATTTATACCAAAGTACTGTAGACAATTGAAGGTTGATTACTAGATACTTGGTAAGGAATCTAAACACTGAGTCATTGAGTTGATTAGGATTGATGTGTTAATTAGTACCTGTTAGATCTAGTTACAAACTGTTTTGCTAATTAAAAGGGAGTTGCCTTCTGTGTATAAAAATAGGTTTGTTATTAGCTGGGCTAATCATTAGCTGGGCACTGAGCAATAGAAAGTGTGCAATAGTAAGTGTAGAAGGAGATATTCTGGAGATCTATTGTATCCATTTTGATGATATCTATTCTTCTCTTTCATAGGTAAGAATTTTAAGAATCTATACCAAAGTACTGTAGACAATTGAAGGTTGATTACTAGATACTTGGTAAGAATTTTAAGAATCTATACCAAAGTACTGTAGACAATTGAAGGTTGATTACTAGATACTTGGTAAGAATTTTAAGAATCTATACCAAAGTACTGTAGACAATTGAAGGTTGATTACTAGATACTTGGTAAGAATTTTAAGAATCTATACCAAAGTACTGTAGACAATTGAAGGTTGATTACTAGATACTTGGTAAGAATTTTAAGAATCTATACCAAAGTACTGTAGACAATTGAAGGTTGATTACTAGATACTTGGTAAGAATTTTAAGAATCTATACCAAAGTACTGTAGACAATTGAAGGTTGATTACTAGATACTTGGTAAGAATTTTAAGAATCTATACCAAAGTACTGTAGACAATTGAAGGTTGATTACTAGATACTTGGTAAGAATTTTAAGAATCTATACCAAAGTACTGTAGACAATTGAAGGTTGATTACTAGATACTTGGTAAGGAATCTAAACACTGAGTCATTGAGTTGATTAGGATTGATGTGTTAATTAGTACCTGTTAGATCTAGTTACAAACTGTTTTGCTAATTAAAAGGGAGTTGCCTTCTGTGTATAAAAATAGGTTTGTTATTAGCTGGGCTAATCATTAGCTGGGCACTGAGCAATAGAAAGTGTGCAATAGTAAGTGTAGAAGGAGATATTCTGGAGATCTATTGTATCCATTTTGATGATATCTATTCTTCTCTTTCATAGGTAAGAATTTTAAGAATCTATACCAAAGTACTGTAGACAATTGAAGGTTGATTACTAGATACTTGGTAAGAATTTTAAGAATCTATACCAAAGTACTGTAGACAATTGAAGGTTGATTACTAGATACTTGGTAAGAATTTTAAGAATCTATACCAAAGTACTGTAGACAATTGAAGGTTGATTACTAGATACTTGGTAAGAATTTTAAGAATCTATACCAAAGTACTGTAGACAATTGAAGGTTGATTACTAGATACTTGGTAAGAATTTTAAGAATCTATACCAAAGTACTGTAGACAATTGAAGGTTGATTACTAGATACTTGGTAAGGAATCTAAACACTGAGTCATTGAGTTGATTAGGATTGATGTGTTAATTAGTACCTGTTAGATCTAGTTACAAACTGTTTTGCTAATTAAAAGGGAGTTGCCTTCTGTGTATAAAAATAGGTTTGTTATTAGCTGGGCACTGAGCAATAGAAAGTGTGCAATAGTAAGTGTAGAAGGAGATATTCTGGAGATCTATTGTATCCATTTTGATGATATCTATTCTTCTCTTTCATAGGTAAGAATTTTAAGAATCTATACCAAAGTACTGTAGACAATTGAAGGTTGATTACTAGATACTTGGTAAGAATTTTAAGAATCTATACCAAAGTACTGTAGACAATTGAAGGTTGATTACTAGATACTTGGTAAGAATTTTAAGAATCTATACCAAAGTACTGTAGACAATTGAAGGTTGATTACTAGATACTTGGTAAGAATTTTAAGAATCTATACCAAAGTACTGTAGACAATTGAAGGTTGATTACTAGATACTTGGTAAGAATTTTAAGAATCTATACCAAAGTACTGTAGACAATTGAAGGTTGATTACTAGATACTTGGTAAGAATTTTAAGAATCTATACCAAAGTACTGTAGACAATTGAAGGTTGATTACTAGATACTTGGTAAGAATTTTAAGAATCTATACCAAAGTACTGTAGACAATTGAAGGTTGATTACTAGATACTTGGTAAGGAATCTAAACACTGAGTCATTGAGTTGATTAGGATTGATGTGTTAATTAGTACCTGTTAGATCTAGTTACAAACTGTTTTGCTAATTAAAAGGGAGTTGCCTTCTGTGTATAAAAATAGGTTTGTTATTAGCTGGGCTAATCATTAGCTGGGCACTGAGCAATAGAAAGTGTGCAATAGTAAGTGTAGAAGGAGATATTCTGGAGATCTATTGTATCCATTTTGATGATATCTATTCTTCTCTTTCATAGGTAAGAATTTTAAGAATCTATACCAAAGTACTGTAGACAATTGAAGGTTGATTACTAGATACTTGGTAAGAATTTTAAGAATCTATACCAAAGTACTGTAGACAATTGAAGGTTGATTACTAGATACTTGGTAAGAATTTTAAGAATCTATACCAAAGTACTGTAGACAATTGAAGGTTGATTACTAGATACTTGGTAAGAACTTTAAGAATCTATACCAAAGTACTGTAGACAATTGAAGGTTGATTACTAGATACTTGGTAAGAATTTTAAGAATCTATACCAAAGTACTGTAGACAATTGTAGGTTGATTACTAGATACTTGGTAAGGAATCTAAACACTGAGTCATTGAGTTGATTAGGATTGATGTGTTAATTAGTACCTGTTAGATCTAGTTACAAACTGTTTTGCTAATTAAAAGGGAGTTGCCTTCTGTGTATAAAAATAGGTTTGTTATTAGCTGGGCTAATCATTAGCTGGGCACTGAGCAATAGAAAGTGTGCAATAGTAAGTGTAGAAGGAGATATTCTGGAGATCTATTGTATCCATTTTGATGATATCTATTCTTCTCTTTCATAGGTAAGAATTTTAAGAATCTATACCAAAGTACTGTAGACAATTGAAGGTTGATTACTAGATACTTGGTAAGAATTTTAAGAATCTATACCAAAGTACTGTAGACAATTGAAGGTTGATTACTAGATACTTGGTAAGAATTTTAAGAATCTATACCAAAGTACTGTAGACAATTGAAGGTTGATTACTAGATACTTGGTAAGAATTTTAAGAATCTATACCAAAGTACTGTAGACAATTGAAGGTTGATTACTAGATACTTGGTAAGGAATCTAAACACTGAGTCATTGAGTTGATTAGGATTGATGTGTTAATTAGTACCTGTTAGATCTAGTTACAAACTGTTTTGCTAATTAAAATGGAGTTGCCTTCTGTGTATAAAAATAGGTTTGTTATTAGCTGGGCTAATCATTAGCTGGGCACTGAGCAATAGAAAGTGTGCAATACTAAGTGTAGAAGGAGATATTCTGGAGATCTATTGTATCCATTTTGATGATATCTATTCTTCTCTTTCATAGGTAAGAATTTTAAGAATCTATACCAAAGTACTGTAGACAATTGAAGGTTGATTACTAGATACTTGGTAAGAATTTTAAGAATCTATACCAAAGTACTGTAGACAATTGAAGGTTGATTACTAGATACTTGGTAAGAATTTTAAGAATCTATACCAAAGTACTGTAGACAATTGAAGGTTGATTACTAGATACTTGGTAAGAATTTTAAGAATCTATACCAAAGTACTGTAGACAATTGAAGGTTGATTACTAGATACTTGGTAAGGAATCTAAACACTGAGTCATTGAGTTGATTAGGATTGATGTGTTAATTAGTACCTGTTAGATCTAGTTACAAACTGTTTTGCTAATTAAAAGGGAGTTGCCTTCTGTGTATAAAAATAGGTTTGTTATTAGCTGGGCTAATCATTAGCTGGGCACTGAGCAATAGAAAGTGTGCAATAGTAAGTGTAGAAGGAGATATTCTGGAGATCTATTGTATCCATTTTGATGATATCTATTCTTCTCTTTCATAGGTAAGAATTTTAAGAATCTATACCAAAGTACTGTAGACAATTGAAGGTTGATTACTAGATACTTGGTAAGAATTTTAAGAATCTATACCAAAGTACTGTAGACAATTGAAGGTTGATTACTAGATACTTGGTAAGAATTTTAAGAATCTATACCAAAGTACTGTAGACAATTGAAGGTTGATTACTAGATACTTGGTAAGAATTTTAAGAATCTATACCAAAGTACTGTAGACAATTGAAGGTTGATTACTAGATACTTGGTAAGAATTTTAAGAATCTATACCAAAGTACTGTAGACAATTGAAGGTTGATTACTAGATACTTGGTAAGAATTTTAAGAATCTATACCAAAGTACTGTAGACAATTGAAGGTTGATTACTAGATACTTGGTAAGGAATCTAAACACTGAGTCATTGAGTTGATTAGGATTGATGTGTTAATTAGTACCTGTTAGATCTAGTTACAAACTGTTTTGCTAATTAAAAGGGAGTTGCCTTCTGTGTATAAAAATAGGTTTGTTATTAGCTGGGCTAATCATTAGCTGGGCACTGAGCAATAGAAAGTGTGCAATAGTAAGTGTAGAAGGAGATATTCTGGAGATCTATTGTATCCATTTTGATGATATCTATTCTTCTCTTTCATAGGTAAGAATTTTAAGAATCTATACCAAAGTACTGTAGACAATTGAAGGTTGATTACTAGATACTTGGTAAGAATTTTAAGAATCTATACCAAAGTACTGTAGACAATTGAAGGTTGATTACTAGATACTTGGTAAGAATTTTAAGAATCTATACCAAAGTACTGTAGACAATTGAAGGTTGATTACTAGATACTTGGTAAGAACTTTAAGAATCTATACCAAAGTACTGTAGACAATTGAAGGTTGATTACTAGATACTTGGTAAGGAATCTAAACACTGAGTCATTGAGTTGATTAGGATTGATGTGTTAATTAGTACCTGTTAGATCTAGTTACAAACTGTTTTGCTAATTAAAAGGGAGTTGCCTTCTGTGTATAAAAATAGGTTTGTTATTAGCTGGGCTAATCATTAGCTGGGCACTGAGCAATAGAAAGTGTGCAATAGTAAGTGTAGAAGGAGATATTCTGGAGATCTATTGTATCCATTTTGATGATATCTATTCTTCTCTTTCATAGGTAAGAATTTTAAGAATCTATACCAAAGTACTGTAGACAATTGAAGGTTGATTACTAGATACTTGGTAAGAATTTTAAGAATCTATACCAAAGTACTGTAGACAATTGAAGGTTGATTACTAGATACTTGGTAAGAATTTTAAGAATCTATACCAAAGTACTGTAGACAATTGAAGGTTGATTACTAGATACTTGGTAAGGAATCTAAACACTGAGTCATTGAGTTGATTAGGATTGATGTGTTAATTAGTACCTGTTAGATCTAGTTACAAACTGTTTTGCTAATTAAAAGGGAGTTGCCTTCTGTGTATAAAAATAGGTTTGTTATTAGCTGGGCTAATCATTAGCTGGGCACTGAGCAATAGAAAGTGTGCAATAGTAAGTGTAGAAGGAGATATTCTGGAGATCTATTGTATCCATTTTGATGATATCTATTCTTCTCTTTCATAGGTAAGAATTTTAAGAATCTATACCAAAGTACTGTAGACAATTGAAGGTTGATTACTAGATACTTGGTAAGAATTTTAAGAATCTATACCAAAGTACTGTAGACAATTGAAGGTTGATTACTAGATACTTGGTAAGGAATCTAAACACTGAGTCATTGAGTTGATTAGGATTGATGTGTTAATTAGTACCTGTTAGATCTAGTTACAAACTGTTTTGCTAATTAAAAGGGAGTTGCCTTCTGTGTATAAAAATAGGTTTGTTATTAGCTGGGCTAATCATTAGCTGGGCACTGAGCAATAGAAAGTGTGCAATAGTAAGTGTAGAAGGAGATATTCTGGAGATAATCTGGAGGTGATCTGTGGTGATTAAAGTCAGAAAACAACTCAGAAAACAAAATCTGAAGGTATTTTTTTTTTCTGTCCCCTGATTACATTAGTGCTGTGAACATGTCAGGCATGTTGCAGTGCAATGGGTGTTTTGCTTTTCTCCCCAAGAAAACCTTTTGGAGGTTCAGAAGTTGTCCAATTTGTCAGCAATTTTCTGTTTTACAAGAGGAGATTGAAAATTTGAAGGCTGAAATCTACAAGATGTCTGTGAGCTCCACAAAGATACAAAAGACACAAGTGCCACTGCCTCAGAGACTTCCAAGAAATGGCAGATGGACTACAGTTGGCTCTGGAAGGGTAAGAGTTGTGGACAGGAGGCATGTCCCACAGTCTGTGCCTCTTCAAAATTCCTTTGCTGCACTTTCAGAACACTGCCTTAATATTGAAACAACTCCAGAAGCAGAGACTACTGGTTCACCAGCCTGTAATCCACAGGTAAACCAGACTGCAACCACTGACAAACTGATAAAGGTAAGAAGTAAGAACAACTTTAAGAGGAAGCAACTCTTATTGGGGGATTCTATATTAAGAGGAGTGACTCTGGAGGATAGTCATGGTGATGGCAAAGAAGTCAGATGTCTTCCTGGTGCTACAGCTTACAGAGATAGAAACATGCATGTTTACAGAAGAAGAAGTTCTAATTCAACTTTCTAATGTAAAAACAGATAAATCAATGGGTCCAGATGGGAAACATGCATGTTTACAGAAGAAGAAGTTCTAATTCAACTTTCTAATGTAAAAACAGATAAATCAATGGGTCCAGATTAGTGTTGAGCGAGCATGCTCGGCCGATGCTCGGATCGGCTCGAGCATCGCTCTGCTCGGCACATGGTGGTACTCGTACGAGTACCGCATGTGCTCGCCCGCCATGTTCGGGTCTCCTCCCCGCACGTTTTGCGGCTGCTGCGCAGCCAATAAACGTGCAGGGAGGCTCTGACATCGGTGTAATGCCAGCAGCCATGTTGGCTGCTGGCATTACACTGATTGGCTGGCCAGAACCCGTGGTCGGGTGCTGTATAGCACCTGACCATCGAGTTCGGCTCAGTCTGAGCCAGGGAGAGCTGAGGATAGGAAGGGAAAGGCAGTGTAGGGAGGAAAAAAAAAAATTGTGACAAAAAAGAACCAAAAGTCCTTTTTAGGACTACTGTGTGTGGGGGCAGCAGGTTATTTTGTGTGGGGGGAAAAAAAAAAAAAAAAAAAAAAAAAATATTCTGTTTAGTGTGAAAAGTTGCAGATTAGAGCACATTCTGTTTAGTGTGCACAGTTGCAGATTAGAGCACATTCTGTTTAGTGTGCAAAGTTGCAGATTAGAGCACATTCTGTTTAGTGTGCAAAGTTGCAGATTAGAGCACATTCTGTTAAGTCTTCAAACTAAAATATCAAAGTCACGTATTCCATTCAGTGTGCGTCGCCGCAGTTTAGCAGCACATTCTGAGTACTGTGCAGAGTTGCAGAATAGGAAGAAATACTGTTAAGTCTTCAAACTAAAATATCAAAGTCACATATTCCATTCAGTGTGCTTCGCCGCAGTTTAGCAGCACATTCTGTGTACTGTGCAGAGTTGCAGAATAGGAAGAAATACTGTTAAGTCTTCAAACTAAAATATCAAAGTCACATATTCCATTCAGTGTGCTTCGCCGCAGTTTAGCAGCACATTCTGTGTACTGTGCAGAGTTGCAGAATAGGAAGAAATACTGTTAAGTCTTCAAACTAAAATATCAAAGTCACATATTCCATTCAGTGTGCTTCGCCGCAGTTTAGCAGCCTATTCTGTGTACTGTGCAGAGTTGCAGAATAGGAAGAAATACTGTTAAGTCTTCAAACTAAAATATCAAAGTCACATATTCCATTCAGTGTGCTTCGCCGCAGTTTAGCAGCACATTCTGTGTACTGTGCAGAGTTGCAGAATAGGAAGAAATACTGTTAAGTCTTCAAACTAAAATATCAAAGTCACATATTCCATTCAGTGTGCTTCGCCGCAGTTTAGCAGCCTATTCTGTGTACTGTGCAGAGTTGCAGAATAGGAAGAAATACTGTTAAGTCTTCAAACTAAAATATCAAAGTCACATATTCCATTCAGTGTGTTTCACCGCAGTTTAGCAGCCTATTCTGTGTACTCTGTACAGTTGCAGAATAATAAGAAATACTGTTAAGTTTTCAAACTCAAATATTAAAGTCACATATTCCATTCAGTGTGTTTCACCGCAGTTTAGCAGCCTATTCTGTGTACTCTGCAGAGTTGCAGAATAATAAGAAATACTGTTAAGTTTTCAAACTCAAATATTAAAGTCACATATTCCATTCAGTGTGTTTCACCGCAGTTTAGCAGCCTATTCTGTGTACTCTGTACAGTTGCAGAATAATAAGAAATACTGTTAAGTTTTCAAACTCAAATATTAAAGTCACATATTCCATTCAGTGTGTTTCACCGCAGTTTAGCAGCCTATTCTGTGTACTCTGTACAGTTGCAGAATAATAAGAAATACTGTTAAGTTTTCAAACTCAAATATTAAAGTCACATATTCCATTCAGTGTGTTTCACCGCAGTTTAGCAGACTATTCTGTGTACTCTGCAGAGTTGCAGAATAATAAGAAATACTGTTAAGTTTTCAAACTCAAATATTAAAGTCACATATTCCATTCAGTGTGTTTCACCGCAGTTTAGCAGCCTATTCTGTGTACTCTGCAGAGTTGCAGAATAATAAGAAATACTGTTAAGTTTTCAAACTCAAATATTAAAGTCACATATTCCATTCAGTGTGTTTCACCGCAGTTTAGCAGCCTATTCTGTGTACTCTGCAGAGTTGCAGAATAATAAGAAATACTGTTAAGTTTTCAAACTCAAATATTAAAGTCACATATTCCATTCAGTGTGTTTCACCGCAGTTTAGCAGCCTATTCTGTGTACTCTGTACAGTTGCAGAATAATAAGAAATACTGTTAAGTTTTCAAACTCAAATATTAAAGTCACATATTCCATTCAGTGTGTTTCACCGCAGTTTAGCAGCCTATTCTGTGTACTCTGTACAGTTGCAGAATAATAAGAAATACTGTTAAGTTTTCAAACTCAAATATTAAAGTCACATATTCCATTCAGTGTGTTTCACCGCAGTTTAGCAGCCTATTCTGTGTACTCTGCAGAGTTGCAGAATAATAAGAAATACTGTTAAGTTTTCAAACTCAAATATTAAAGTCACATATTCCATTCAGTGTGTTTCACCGCAGTTTAGCAGCCTATTCTGTGTACTCTGTACAGTTGCAGAATAATAAGAAATACTGTTAAGTTTTCAAACTCAAATATTAAAGTCACATATTCCATTCAGTGTGTTTCACCGCAGTTTAGCAGCCTATTCTGTGTACTCTGTACAGTTGCAGAATAATAAGAAATACTGTTAAGTTTTCAAACTCAAATATTAAAGTCACATATTCTGTGTAAGATGAAGAAGGCGGGTAAAAAGGGACGGGGAAGTGGACGTGATCCTGAAAGTTCAGGGCGCGGGTCAGGACGCGGAGAAACTGTGCCTGGTGCCAGAGCACAAGAAAGAAAGACATCCACCATACCTAGCTTCATGTGTAATTTTACAGGGCGTCGCAGGACATCACTCTCGAGGTCCGACCACTGCGAACAGGTGGTCGGTTGGATGACAGCTGATACTGCTTCCAGTCGGTTAAGCACCACCCTGTCTTCCACCAAGTCCACTCTCAGTAGCCAAGAGTCTGGTCAAAATAATCCTCACTCTGATCATCCTTCCTCCCACCATACACGGTCTGGTCAAAGAAGTGATCCCACACTGGGATATAGTGAGGAGCTCGTCTCATCACCAATCCTTCATTTGACCCTCTCTCCAAGCACGCTTGCAGAGGAACATGACATCTTGTGCCCTGATTCACAACCTCTAGAGGCTACCCAATCACAAGAAGATGACAGATGTGAACGGCATTTAAGGTCAAAGGAAGTAGTGGATGATGATGATGATGATGAGACACAGTTGCCATTAAATCAACCACTATTTCCGTCTCAAGACCTTGTTGAGGAGAATGTTATACAGTTGTCAATGACTGAGTATGTGGTGGGATCAAGACTTGAGGAGGATGATCAGAGTGAGGAAGTGGAGGAGGACTTGGTGGACGATGAGGTGACTGACCCCACCTGGGAAGGTGTAGAGCCGAGCGATGACAGCAGTCCTGAGGGTGAGCCATCTGCAGCACCGCAACAGGCTGGAAGAGGCAGTGGTGTGGCTACAGAAAGAAGGCGGACCGCACCAAACCGGCCCGCAAATGTTCCACGGAGCACCCCCTTGCGTAAATCTACCTTGCCAAAGGGTAGGTGTTCCGCGGTATGGCGTTTTTTTAAGGAAAGTGCGGACGACAAAAGAATTGTAGTTTGCAACCTGTGCCACACCAGAATGAGCCGAGGCATGAACACTAGAAACCTCACCACCACCAGCATGATCCGACACATGGCATCCAAGCACCGTAGTAAGTGGGAGGAACGCCTGGATCGCCCATCTGTGTCTGCAGGCCACACCACTGCCTCCTCTTCCCCTGTTTTCGGTGCCGGCCAATCGCCTGTCGAAGGCGCAGGCCCGCATACCTCCCGCCCTGCACCTGTAGCATCTGAAGCACCATCAGCGACCACATCCACTTCCCTGTCCCAGCACAGCGTCCAAATGTCGTTACCCCAGGCATTTGAGCGCAAGAGAAAGTACCCAGCCACCCACCCACAGGCCATAGCACTAACCTCACACCTTTCAAAATTACTGGCCATCGAAATGCTGCCATTTAGGCTTGTGGACACTGAGTCCTGATGCTGATGGCAGCAGCTGTCCCTCGGTACGCGGTCCCCAGCCGCCACTACTTTTCCCGGTGTGCCATCCCCGCATTACACCACCATGTGTCCCGTAACATCACCCGTGCCCTGACCAACGCAGTTACTGGGAAGGTCCACTTAACGACTGACACATGGACAAGTGCTTGTGGCCAGGGACGCTACATTTCCCTGACGGCACACTGGGTGAATGTCGTGGAGGCTGGGAGCGACTCGGACCCTGGGATGGCACGGGTGCTACCCACGCCGAGGATTGCGGGCCCTACCTCCATCAGGGTTTCCACCAGCACCTACGTTATTGGCTCCTCCTCCTCCGTTTCCACCTCCGAATTCTCTACACACACCGCCACTCCCCCATCAGCCAGTAGCTGGAAGCAGTGTAGCACTGCAGTGGGGAAGCGTCAACAGGCCGTGCTGAAGCTGATCTGCCTTGGGGACAAACAGCACACGGCCTCAGAGCTGTTGCAGGGGATTAGTCACCAGACCGAGCAGTGGCTCTCGCCACTCAACCTGCAACCAGGCATGGTTGTGTGTGATAATGGGCGTAACTTGGTGGCGGCTTTGGAGCTCGGCAAGCTCACACACGTACCATGCCTAGCGCATGTATTTAATTTAGTGGTGCAGCGATTTCTAAAAACCTACCCCAATGTGCATGATCTCTTGACCAAGGTGCGCCGCGTGTGTGCACATTTCCGTAAGTCATCTACAGCTTCAGCCGGCCTGTTGAAGCTGCAGCAGCGCTTACAATTGCCAGCTCACCGGCTGCTGTGTGACGTGAGCACGCGCTGGAACTCCACCTTCCACATGTTGGCCCGGCTTTGTGAGCAGCAGAGGGCAGTAGTGGAGTACCAGCTGTTACACGGTCGTCGCCTCTCCGTTCAACTTCCTGTAATCAGAAGTGAGGAGTGGGAATGGATGTCAGACCTGTGCGAGGTTTTACGCAATTTTGAGGAATCGACACAGATGGTGAGCGGCGATAACGCTATTATCAGTGTAACCATCCCACTTCTGTGTCTACTGAAACGCTCGCTGCTCACAATTAAAACCGACGCTTTGCATGTGGAAGAGGTGGAAATGGGGGAGGAAGAGCTTACACAAGGTGATAGCCAGAGCACCCTCACTTCGTCTTCTCAGCGACAATTGGAGGAGGCGGAGGAGGAGGAGGAGGAGGAGGAGGAAGACACGGTTGCCTCCGCTACAGAGGGTAGCCATGGAACTTTAGTTCCATCTCTTCAGCGTGGGTGGGCAGAAGAGGAGGAAGAGGATGAGGATATTGAGAGTCATCCTCCTGGTGAGGACAGCGAAATCTTGACTGTTGGTACTCTGGCACACATGGCTGACTTTATGTTAGGCTGCCTTTCCCGTGACCCACGCGTTGTACGCATTTTAGACAACACGGATTACTGGGTGTTCACCCTTCTGGACCCCCGCTACAAAGAGAATTTCTCATCTCTCATTCCTCCGGTGGAGAGGACAAGCAAAATGGTGCAATACCAGAAGGTTCTTGTCGAAAAATTGCTCCAAAATTTTCCATCTGACAACGCTGGCGGCAGAGTACGTGCTACCTTGGCCAACCGAGAAGGGGAGAAAAGGGGAGCACACAGCAGTTCCGAGAAAGGCAGGGCAACACTCTCCAAGGCGTGGGACACCTTCATGACACCCCGCCAGCACCCTCACCCTGATGCGCAGCCTAGTGTCACAAGGAGGGAAAAGTTTTGGAAGATGGTGAAGGAGTACGTAGCAGACCGTGTCAGCGTCCTCAATGATCCCTCTGTGCCTTACAACTACTGGGTGTCCAAGCTGGACACGTGGTATGAACTGGCACTCTACGCCTTGGAGGTGCTGGCCTGCCCTGCCGCCAGCGTTCTGTCTGAGCGGGTATTTAGTGCTGCTGGTGGCATCATAACAGATAAGCGTATCCGCCTTTCCACCGACAATGCTGATAGGTTGACACTTATAAAAATGAACAAGGCCTGGATTTCCCCTGACTTCTCCACTCCACTGGAGGAAAGCCCCGGGGGAACATAAACTCACTTTATATATGTTATTTACAATGATGGGAATACTCTGTATTCCCATTCACCCCTTCCACCCAAAAAACGGGTATATGGTTGACTCTTAATCTTCTCATCCTCCTCCTCCTCTTCCATATGCCCTGTGATATAATTTTTATATAGGGCCAGCTCACCAGCGGGCCTTCTCATATAATGTTTTATTGGGTCAGCTCTCTAGCGGGCCCTCTCATATAATGTTTTATAGCGTCAGCTCACTAGCGGGCCTTCGCATATAATGTTTAGGATGGTCAGCTCTGCAGCAGACCCTCACCCATAATGTTTTAGATGGTCGGCTCAGCGCACGTTTCCCTCTTAATCATGGCCTCAGTTCAATAAAATCAAGGAAATTTTTGGGAGAATTTGCCTCTGTGCACGTTTCCCTCTTAATCATGGCCTCAGTTCTGAAAATCAAGGAAATTTTTGGGAGAATTTGCCTCTGCGCACGTTTCCCTCTTAATCATGGCCTCACTTCCGAAAATCAAGGAAATTTTTGGGATAATTTGCAGATGATATACAAGTAAATATACAGCAAATATTGTTTGGTAACAATTTTTCGCCTAAAGTCGTTTTTATTTTCCTTTTTGTGTGTTTTATGGTCAGTCTGTAAAAATGGCGTACTACGGGCGAAAGATCGTTCCCAGCAGCGATGTTGGAGTCCAAGATGCATCCAGACATCCTCCCTATGCTGTCCCTGAACCATTTCTGTGGTGTTTCCATAATTTTCTGCCCTTTTCCTATGGACCAGGCACCCTCCCCTCATCAGAGCAGGGGGTGCCTGGTGTAATGCTCGAGTCCTCCCATTGACTTCAATGGGGCTCGGGTGTTCGGCCAAGCACTCGAGCCTCAGGGGGTGCTCGGTCAGAGCACCCGAACACCCGAGCATTGGGGTGCTCGCTCATCACTAGTCCAGATGGGATACACCCAAAGTTATTAAAAGAACTTAAGTGTGTTCTGGCAAAACCTTTAACAGATTTATTCAATCAGTCACTAGCAACAGGAATTGTTCCAGAAGATTGGAAGGTAGCAAATGTAGTACCGCTTCACAAAAAAGGTAGCAGGGAAGAGTCTGGTAACTACAGACCAGTAAGTCTTACATCAGTAGTGGGAAAATTAATGGAGACTATGTTAAAGGAAAGAATTGTTGAATATCTGAATATAAATAGCTTGCAAGATACCAAACAGCATGGGTTTACAGCAGGGAGATCTTGTCAAACTAACCTCATAGATTTTTTTGACTGGGTAACTAAAATAATAGATCAAGGGGGAGCAGTAGATATAGCTTATCTAGATTTCAGTAAAGCATTTGACACTGTCCCTCATAGAAGACTCATAAATAAATTGCAGTGTTTGGGTCTAGATGTAAAAATAGTGAAATGGATAAGGCAATGGCTGAGTGACAGGAGACAGAAGGTGGTAGTCAATGGAGAATATTCGGACGAAAGGAGTGTTACTAGTGGAGTACCTCAGGGATCTGTACTGGGGCCCATTCTTTTTAATATTTTTATTAGTGATATTGCAAAAGGTCTTCAAGGAAAGGTATGCCTTTTTGCAGATGATGCAAAGATCTGCAATAGGGTAGACATTCCAGGGGGAAAAAGCCAAATGGCGAATGATTTAGGTAAATTAGAAGAATGGTCAAGAGTGTGGCAGATGCACTTTAACGTTGATAAATGTAAAATAATGCACTTGGGACATAAAAATCCAAAGGAAAAATATACCATTAAGGGTACTGTGCTGTCAGAGACAACAGAGGAAAGGGATTTGGGAGTAATTATTTCTAATGACTTAAAGGTAAGCAGGCAATGTAATAAAGCAATGGGGAATGCAAGCAGGGCACTGGGTTGTATAGCTAGGGGCATTAGTAGCAGAAAAAGGGAAGTAGTCATGCCACTGTACAGATCTCTAGTTAGACCTCACCTAGAATATTGTGTACAGTACTGGAGACCCCATCTCCAGAAGGATATTGATACTCTAGAGAAAATTCAAAGAAGGGCTACTAAAATGGTGACTGGTCTACAGGAAAAGAAATATCAGGATAGACTAAAGGATCTGAATATGTATAGCTTGGAGGAGAGGAGAGAGAGAGGGGATATGATAGAAACATTCAAATACATGAAGGGATTCAACAAAGTACAGGATGGAAGTATATTTCAAAAGAGTAAAAACTTTAGGACAAGAGGCCATAGTCTAAAACTAGAGGGACACAGGTTTAGATGTAATGTAAGAAAGTTTTACTTCACTGAGAGGGTAATAGACAAGTGGAATAGCCTACCAGCAGAAGTGGTAGATGTCAATACAGTGACAGAATTTAAGCATGCATGGGATAGGCATAAGGCGGTCCTTAACATAAGAAAAGACCAAGGACCAAAAAAGGTTTGAGGTTTTTTTTTTTTTTTGTTTTTTTTTTTTTTAACACAGTAGGAAATTGGGCAGACTAGATGGGCCGATTGGTTCTTATCTGCCGTCAAATTCTATGTTTCTATGTTTCTAAGATCAATTGGAGCTGCTCAAATACCATGAAGATTAATTGGAGCTGCTTTTATTGTGAAACATTACTATCCCTGTAACCCCTGCAGTGCCAGAGAGGTATCCAACACATGCAACGCAATGTGTTGGATACCTCTCTGACCCTCAAAGGGTTAAAGTAAACATTAAAAAAAAGACTGGTATCAGCTTTATAACGTAAGGCAGGGGTAGGAAACATTTGGCTGTTTGGGGATGATGGAAGGTGTAGTTTCCAGTAGCTGAACAGCCAAAGGTTGTGCAATTCTATTCTATAGTACTGTTTTATGAAAATAGCTGTATGATACTGACAGATCTGTCATATAGAATGGTGAAGGATTATGTGAGATTTTCTCATGTGAGTTAAAATAACAGCACTTGAAAAAAAGTAGACTTCTACTTTATAAATAGATAATTCAGTCTGATGTAGTTCTCCTTTACACAGTGAAACTGACAGTTTATATATGGAAAGTATGTCAGGATATCATATAGACATGGTAAAACTCTTGTCAGAAAAAACACAGGTAAAGCTTTGAGAGTCATATAATAGAATTCATTTCAGCTTCTTCAAATACGGTTTATGAGACATATTAAGTTGTGTTTCCTGAGTATATGACTGGCTTTTATTGTCCTATAAAATTAATGGCTGTATGGACTGCTATTGGCCTTATATGTTGGTGGCTCTTTTGAATTTGTGCAATAAAGAGACAACTGATGAGAGCTGTAGACTTGAGCTTCACAATGTGTTGGAGACTTCTCTGGAATTCAAGGAGTTAAAAGAGTCAGATAGCTCAATGGGGATGTTTATTTGCTTCCAATTGTACAGTTAGTTTCTCCCAAAACTACTCAGTTTTGTATCTGAGAATCAAAGTACTTTTGTAAACAAAAATAACAATACTAATAATCACAACAGTCATATAAGGATGATACCTTTTAATGGCTGAGAGGGTAGAGAAAGCAAGTTTTGAGGTTACCTCATGCCATTTAAATTACTCATCAACTTTACATAATCCCATATGTTTATTACAAAAGTGCTTGGATTTCCATCTACACTGCTGACTAACATGGTACCATTTGTTCTCTTATTCCATTTGTATGGAAGTCTGAAATGTAAATGTCAACAGCAAACAAACCAAACAGAAATCTATGTTGGTTCTTCTTCACCTGCCAGCTATTAGTCTCCAGGGTTTATCTAGACTAGCTGCTCAGTCAGTGTAACCATTCCTGAGAATACCTCTTCATGATGTAGGCTAATGGTCCAGATTTCCATCCATAATTTGCAAGATTCATTTGATCCAATACTTCTGCAAACCAAGTTTGATATGTTCAGCTTACCATGACTCTATTTAAATAACCAGTAAACCCTAAGTCTTAAAAGCTTAATAGAAAGGCCATAATGCCCTGCAAGCAATTTACTTTTCCAGTAGATGAAAAGGTAAAGTGGAACTACCATCGCTAAACAACTTGATGTCTAATAATTCTCCATCTGGCAACTAGCTGCTCAGTAGTGCTAGTCACCAGAATTATTACCTTGTTAAATAGAATTCTCCATTCTTCCCGGGCTGACAGGCAGGACGGAGCACAGACATCTTTCCATAGTGACGTCTGCTAGGAGACGTAGCTAGGAACCATTCGACTCCAAAAGGGACTGACAGCGCAGGGGTGCAGACGTCACTATTGAAAGATGTCTGCACTCCGTCCTGCCTGTCAGCCTGGGGAGAATTCTATTGAATAAGGTGATAATTCTGGTGACTAGCGCTACTGAGCAGCTAGTCGCCAGATAGGGAATTATTAGACATCAGGTTGTTTAGCGGTGGTAGTTCCACTTTAACTTTTCTAGGGATGGGCAAAATCTTTCGTCTCAAACCAAAATTGGTGAAAAATGGCAGTTTCTACTTGGCAAAAAAAAAAAAAAAAAGTTTCCCACTTTTTTCACCTAACTCATTGCATTGAAATCAATGGGAAGAAATTTTTTTCCACACCTTTATGAAAGTTTTCTCTACTTTTCTACAGCCATATAAAAGGCTGTCAGGCTCTCACAGCATGTCATTTTGTGTTTGTGAGAGGAGAGATCAGCATGTTTTTGAGCTAGAGAAGATAGGAAATAAAGGGGAATTGAAGCTTAGTTTAGGGAGTCATTTAGGTAGGACACTTGTTCTCTGTATTAGGGGAGTTTGGAAGCACTTTGGGGGAGAAGAAGGGATGAAGGTTGACCCCAAATACTCCAAATTTGGTGTGACTGACAGGTAAGACACAGACAGCTGGGCTCCAAATTACTTGCTGATTTTGCTTTTATTGTCTCTATGCTGGGAAGTCTGGGGAAGAAGTTGTTTATTTTGTTTTTTAGTTATATATTTTTTGGGGACTAACTGTGATAAGATAGGGTGGACAACTTAAAAAAAATACATAAATAATTAAACAAATAAATATATTAGGTGACAGACAGCTGATGATGATGGGAGTCTGATGTGAGCTTTGTGACTGAGAGATATTTGATAGCCAGTAGACGACTTTGAGAATTTTGTTGAGGGCCAAGGCAAGATATCACACTCCTCCATCAGTTGTATACTGCAGAGAGTAAATACACACACAGTAGTTGAGTAATGTCTAGCAAATGCACAAGCAGGAGGGGGGAAAGGTGGAGCAGTGCAGGGACGTGGGAGTAAAGTGGTAGTACAAAAACTGACTGCAGCAATGGTTGCTGTAGCGTGTGCAATAAATGATGATGATCCCTCTCCTCCTGGGGTAGATGCAGTTTGTCATGGTCCCACTAATTACACCTCGTCAGTCCCCCACCACCACTACACATCTTCCATATTGTAGGTTGTACTTTATTTTTTCTAATCACTTGACATCATCATGAATATGTGCCAGTGTCACTTAAGCAGGAAGTTAGTGTTGTGGGCAAAGGACAAATGCACTCTGCATGCTAACACAATTTTCAAGGTATATGTTGCTGTAAGACTCACATCTTTTACTTACAGCTACTTATTTCTCCACTACAGCCCTCAGAAGAAGTAATATTGTGCTGGGAAACTTTTGGAATAGGAGAGAAATGTGTTTGAATCGGAGAAAAATGTGTTTGAATAGAAGAAAAATGTGTTGGAATAGAAGAAAAATGTGTTGGAATATGAGAAAATGTGTCAGGCTTGTAGAAAATGTGTTGAATAGGAGAAAATGTGTCAGGCTTGTAGAAAATGTGTTGAATAGGAGAAAATGTCAGGCTTGTAGAAAATGTGTTGAATAGGAGAAACGTGTTGGAAAACGAGAAATGTGTTGGAATAAGAGAAAAGTGTGTTGAATAGGAGAGAAATGCGTTGAATAGGAGAAACATGTTGGAATAGTAGAAAAATTTGTTGGAATAGGAAAAAAATGTGTTAGAGTAGGAGAAAAATGTGCAAAAAATGTGCTGGAATAGGCAAAAGGAGGAAAGTTTTGCACTGGAGAGAAGAAGAAAACTTTTGTGAAAAAAGAGAAAAATCGTCCGTTTTTCTCAAAATCATGGGGGAATTTCTTCTTACTTTTCGGCCACCATACTAATAACCATCCAATACAACAACAGTAAAAGCAGTTGCGACAACTTACTTTGGACTTATCACAGGCTAGAGAGTCTAGGAGCCGGTATAAACACAATCAGGGACTTCTCCCGCCCTGTCAAGGACACTTCTATCTTGATACTATTCCTTTTCAAAGAAGATAAATATTGTAGTTGATATAAAACAGGGCTGTCCAAGTTCAGTCTGCAAGGGCCACCAACAGGGCAGGATGTAAGGATTTCCCTTACTAAGCACAGGTGAGTTAATCAGTGGCTCATTCATTTTGCCTGACTCACCTGTGCTTAATCAGAGAAATCCTTACAGCCTGGCCTTTTGGTGGCCCTTGAGGACTGAACTTGGACAGCCCTGATATAAAGTATAAGGTTTATTTAATAAAATATTTTAATAAAATATGTCAACTCAGCATGTTTCTGAGGTCTTAGGCTCTTTGGTCAAGAGAAACAGTCATTGCTTACATTTTTATCGGCTTCTAGACTCTGTTGTCAGTGGTACATCCAAAATAAATTAAATGCTTTTACTGATAGATAATCTTACTGTGCCAAGTTGGATCTCTCAAACCTTTATGGTTTGAGAGATATAAGCGCTTAATGTTCCCCCTTCCTGCTGATGAGCTGTAAAGCTGTCAGCAGTGAATCCGAGTCGTGTGACTCGGCAGCACTTCAGTAGAGCTGAATGAGCGCTATTGAAAAACAGATACTTCACTGGAACGGTCTACAAAATGTGCTTGGTTTGCAAGCACACTTTGCAGAGCATTCAACTATTGTTTTTCGATAGCGCTCATTCAGGTCCGCTGAAGAGCCGTCGGCTTGTCTGGGACCAGGATCTCATGATGTCAGCTACATGCTGACGACTGGAAAAGGGGAGGGAGGGGGAATTTTAAACCTTTATATCTCTCAAAGCATAAAGGTTTGAGAAATCCAACTCGGCACAGTAAGATTATCTTTTGAATACCTGCAATATTAGGGTTAATTAATATTAGACATTACAAACCCTTTAAATAATAATCATGTCCCCATCCCTGATCATGGCAATCAGGACTGACTGACTATGTTACCTCTTGAACCAAGCATCAATGGAAAAATTCATAAAGGACATTAGAATTTTCTGGGCACAGTTTAAGGAGTTATTATTATAGGCTCTTAGTTCTCCTTTAATTGACTCTTATGGGTAAAATCCCTTTTTCTTTTAGAGTATTTCTGTGATTTAGGTTAGAACATGCTGTAGATGTGTAAGATGTCCAAAGCTGCTGTATGTTGTTCCACCTGAAGCAAAGCACATTACAATATTATAAACCCTGACTTGTCACTAGAAATGGTTTATTAGGAGTTAACTTTTATTTCTGGATATTTAAGAAAAAATAATTCCAGTTTCAAGTCTATGTTTACTGATTGTGCCACTGGTTGTCTTGTGCAGATCCCTACTGATATACATGGGACAATGTGTAGATAAAATCAGTGATCACTGCAATGGCGTCCAGGCCATAGTAATCAGCAATGTCCAGTACCATTTTAGACAAGTTACCTGAGAACTATCACCTCTTGTTAACGACCCCCAGCTTAACTTGCTATGGTCCTAGAACTGTAATGAACTGTGTTCATCTGTTTAAGAGATGGTATCTTTAGACAGTCCTGGATGTCATATTCATACCTGGGAACTTTTTCTTCTGGACCGCCTGGAGGGGGAGTCCTGTGGTGCCCTTGGGGAAGATAAATTATGCTATTCACATCAAAAGGGGGCAGTGCTTAATCAAAAGTGGGGGCGGGGCTTAAGAAACTAGTAAAAAATAGGCAGAATAGGCTGGGGAAGGAGGAGAAGTTGGTAGGGAGAGGGAGGAACAGACAGGGAAGGAGCAGAAGTGGGCAGAGTTTCAGAGTGGGAGAATCGGCGTCCGGAGACCCAGTAATGCAGAGTCAAAACCAGAGTCTCCAGGGAAAAATGGGAGATTTCCCAGCTATGGTCATATTTATTCATGCAGAAATCATACTTGATGGCAGTTTCTGAATCATGCAAGAGTGCATGAGCCTAGTAATTAGTCCTTTAATGACCTCAGGGGTGTGATTTTTGTCTTTAAAGTGTTAAGATTAACATGTACAATGAACAGAGTTTGAGGTCCTGTGGCCCTACTAGAAACTGTCATGTCTGCCTGCAAGGACGTGATTTCCAGGACTGACTCAAGATATCATCTCTTGCCATAGTAATGTATGTGTTTGATTTCTTTTATGTACTGTGTAAGAATATTGGCAAAACATTAAGCCTTTGAGTGCCAGAGGGGTACAATGCGTTGTGTACCCCTCTGACACTCAAAGTGTTAAACAAACGCCTATGTGTTAATATGTTCTGGTGCTGCAAGAGTGTGATATAGGAACTAGTAATATAATATAATACATTACAGCATTTAACCCTTTGAATGGCAATGTGTTGCATACCCCTCTGGCACTCAAAAGGTTAACCCAAAAATGTGTCATATTTACGAATTAATAATATTGGAATAACAGCAGAACATTACTAATATTCAAACAAATAATAATAAAACACTTAAAGGGGAACTATTAATAAGCAGCTTAGAACAGATTATTTTAGGGGTAGTGAGTCAATCTTTGGCTGGTCAGGTATAATAGGAGTTGTAGCCCCAACAACTGAAGGTCCAACAATTTACTATCCCTGGATTATTTTATATTGGTAAGTGTCCTTCATATAATAGTCAGGTATATCTATTTTTTCATTATATGTGCAATTTCCTATCTATAATGATCTTTATACAAAGGGACACTAATGTCCCATGAAAAATGCTCATAGTTTTGCAGAGGTTAAAAAAATAAACTATATGCCACAAATCCATAGCGGTTTGAGAGATATCCTCCGCTAAAGTTCCTCTTCTCCTGATTTCACCTGTAAAGCTGAGAAGGAGATGCGTGTTGGCCGACACGAGGAGGCTCTTCAGCAGAGCTGAAATCGTGTTATTTAAAAAGAATTACTTCATTGGAACGGTCTACAATGTGTGCATGCAAACCAGACACGCATTGTAGACCTTTCCAGTTAAGTAATCATTTTCCAATAACAAGATTTTGGCTCTTCTGCAGAGCCGTCGGCTGGTCCCCGGACCGGGATCCCCTGCTGTCAGCACAGCTCTGATGTCAGGAGAAGGGAAGGGATGGGGAAACATCGAATGTGAATATCTCTCAAACCGTAGCGGTTTGAGAGATAGGATCTGTGGCATATTGTTTATTTTTTAACCTCTACAAAACTGTAAGCATTTTTTATGGGACATTAATGTCCCTTTAAGTCTGCATCCAAGTTACACCTTCTCACAAATAAAACAGTTGGCTTCTACAGACCTGAGTGGCTCGTTAGCGCTATTAATCTTTATCAGATTGCAAACTGAAACAGTAGTGGACTATAAGAGAACAAATGGAAAGTAATATATATATAACTATAACTGACTGCTGTATGAATGACACCTACCTAGGTATTTCCTTATGTTAAATTAAGAGCTTCTTATTCATAGGGTGTATTTTCTCTGACACAGAATCAATGCATTTTAAAATATTTTTATATTCTCAGCTACACAGTTTTTTTATGTAATTTAATTAAAGCTTTCACTTGGTGGCATAATGCCATTTTTTATACCCAGTCCATATATTTTTAAATATCTATATGTATGAATCCAGAGGTGAAATGAATAGCAGTTGACACATATAGTTTCGTTAAATGGAAATGGAACTCTTCTTCAGAACCAGTTATAAACATATATCCTAGTAATCACTGTCGCCCTAAATCAGCAGGGAATTGCAGCGTTAGTTGTGCCTGTGTAAGCAGTATTACGTAGAAGTAAAGAATTATGGGCTGTATTCAGTACACTAAAGAGCACCACTGGGGATAAATACAAATTCTGGAAATATCCATAGGGTTTAATGAGACTTTTAACCCACTGAAATGCTTGAGATGTGAAGCAAAGCTTTTGAGAGCTCTCTAGTATTCAAGGGAATAAAAGCCCAGTTTAAATCAATGGGAATCATTATTTACATCCACACCCTCATTATGATGCAGTGTATCCTACTGAAATGTTGCCCTCTAGTAGGCGACCATCAAAACAGCACATTAAAAATGTCACCTGGATCAAAAGGGTGACATCAGAATGTCGCCCGAATCAAAAGAGCAGCATTCTGATGTTGCATGCGTAAAGGTCACCAAATAGTGAGCGACATTTCTTACCGGCTCTCATTGAAGTTGCACTGAATCATGATTCAGTTGATTTGCTCCAGAATTGCTAGTCTTTTAATTTCTCCACACATCCCTTAAGGTTTAGGGCCTAATGAAGAAGAAGAAGTGCAGTTCTGTGGCAAAAGAATTGTGCCATATGGGGAATTAAAACTTTCCCAAATATCTATTCTTTTAACCCTTTGAGCACCAGAGAGGGATGCTGGTGCTCAATGTGTTAAACAAGGTCATTAACCCCTTGAATGCCAAAGGGTTTCCAATGTATTGCTTCACCATGCCTTGGAGACCTCTCTACCATAGACTGACCAGATCTAACCAGGGACACATGACAAATGCACATTCCAGGGCTACTTTGATTTCAGTGCAGTCCTGAAACATACACATTTAGGGCGAGATGTTCAGAAAGTGGTGGTAACTGAAAGTGTCTGTAATCAGAATAAAAAAGTTCTTATACCATGATCCGTCAATTCGCAGACAAGTTTTCATAATTTTTTGCCTCCAATTCCGCCATTTCCGTCAAAGGGAAAAAGGCGTCTGAAAAGTGGGCATGGTTTAAGCTACAGTCATATTTTAAGGTATTTTCAGAAAAAACATCACATGATCATCACTTTTTTGTCTGATTAACCTCATTTTTCCTGACAAAATAAAGATGGTGTAATCTTGGAGGAAGACATATTAAAGTACTGTTAGCAGGAGTGCAAAGCAATTTGTTGTTTCAGATACAAAAAATGTCTTTATTTCTTTGAACATTTTCATTTCAAAGACAAAATCAAAGACTTTTTAACATCAGAATTTAAAGGGGATTTATCACCCCTATACATGTTGGGCTAAATAGTTAGTTTATGTAATGATTACGTTCCCTATGGGGCAGTTGGTTTGCTCCAGAATTGCTTCACTCTTTTGAATGTAGAGCTTTAACCCATTGAGAACCAGATGGGTACTCAACGCACTGCTCTGCAATGCGTTGTGTACCCCTCTGGCAATCAAAGGGTTAAGGAGCAGTGCAGCTCAGTATTTGCTGTGTCTGGCACTGTTTATTTGCGGACCCTGTTACAGTGATCTGTGCATTTTAAGTGCAACATGCTTGTCAAAACATATTTCATAGCACAAAGAGCACCATTACTCTCAAGCACTCAAGTGCAAAGAATCTGAAGAGACAAATGGAGAATTGCACCGGATCTTAAGCTGGGAGAATGGGGCAGCTGCAAGAACGTGGGACTACTGAGGAGGTAAAGGGAGCTCATTGAATTAAGCCGTTTCATAATTTACAAGGTACACCTAATATAGTAGGAGTTATTTAAGCCTTTGATTGTCAGAGAGGTATCCAACGGATAGGGCTGTAACGCAGTGTTTCCTGGACCCTTCAGTCTCGGCCAGGGTAAACATAAGAAATAAAAATAAATGTCTTTCATATTAATTACAATTATTAAAGTCTTTACAACACTTTAAAGGGATGTTAATGTTTCACAAAGGTAATGTTTCACAAAAAAAGCTCCAATTAATCGTCATAGTATTTGGGCCATGGAGAGGACTGTCAGAGTTGTAGTTCAAGAGTAATTGAATGATAAAGCATCCATCTCCCGTCCCTTTTACTGATGTAACACTGCTCACCTCAGAGCAGCAAGACTGTCCAGATGGATTGCAGAGAAGGATAATCTTCAATGAGCATAAGGAAAAACCCAAAAAACCTGTAAAGGGGGGCAGGGTTTTCATTGTTCTCACAGTAAGAAGACTGACCCTGCTGTGACCTGTCCAGTTCCAAGACCAGATTCCACATCTGAGGGGAGGGGTTTACACTAGGTAAAAGGGTGGGAGGGGGATACTTTATCATTCAATTACCCTTGTACTACAACTCTGACAGTACTGAAATAACACTCTCCATGGGCCAAATACTATGAAGATTAGTCAGAGCTGCTTTGTTTGTGAAACATTACCTCTGAAGCATCACACACACACGTGTGCACACACATACACAGCATACGTACATACATAACATACACAGCATACATACATACACAACATACACACAACCTATTCTGAGATTAATCCCCTGTCCTAGGCTGTCTACTCTATGCCCCAGTTTCTTCTCACTCTTTCATTCCTGTTCTATGGTTTACTGTAGTTGTATCATAAACTCCCTGGGTCCAGTTTAAATTGCAAGCTGTTTATGAGCCAGTATATCTATAGTGTGAAATATGTGGGCTATTTCTACAATTAATTGCACTGAAGGTCATTGTAATGCTGTTTGCAGGTTCTGTGGTCCTTTGTAGTTGCCCTAAAAATTCTCTAGCTAAGTGCTCCTATAAATTGCCGAGAGGGTCCAGTTTCCTGTTCACTGCAGGTAATGTTGGCCATGTACTACATGAGTACATTTATAAAAGAAAAAGTATTGGTGCTATATTAGAGATAAGGGCCCTGATAAGTACTGCTTGCTTTTGTATAAATCTAGTAAATCAGATGAGTGAAACAGGAGATATTGAAGTGTAAAGTTAAAGAAAATGAGAAATTTTGGCTATAATGTTCTTGGTGCACGTCGAGTAGAGAGCATATTTCTATAGGGTTATATAGGGCATGGTAGGTTGACAAATGATGGAATTGGCCTCTGAGGTGTTTAAGATCTCATCTCTCATTCATTACATTTGCTATACTGAGATGTGCTCCCACATATCCAACATACACTGCTGCCACCCCTTCCTTATTTCACTACACACTGGTAGTCACTAATCCCAACAAACACTGTCCCCCTATGAGACCTCTTTATCAGTCAATGGATTAAAAGCCCAGTTTAAAGCAACTCAACTTTTTATTTGATCTCTGTGGTGCAGCTGGCTTGCTCAAGAATTGCACTTCTGGAACAAACCAACTACACCAGTCTGATCATTTGGAAAAAAAACTATGGCAAAAACATCCATTTAAGCCACAATTAAGTTATCTCTCAAATGCACAAAATCTGAGAAATACAATTACACTCTTCTACCTTAACATCATGACATTATTGATGATATCAGATGACTTTTTACTGATATTTTCAATATCCCTAGTGGTGCCATTGACGAGGTAATTTGTGATGTCTTGCCTTATATCAATATCACAGCACATGAGGTTGTCGAGTTTGGTTGGAAGAATGTAACCTTTATTTCCTAGCTTTTGTGAAGCTGAGTGAGAACTGTGGGTTTCATTAAAGTTTTTTGTTGTTTAATTTCTGTATATCAATACTGCTGCTTGCCTACTACAGATGTTAAAGGAACACTAACGTCTCCTAATACTTAACCAGTACCTTAATCTGGACAGAAACTTCTAATGACCACTATAAATTAATTTGTAGTTGCCATTTTAGCCCAGATCTGGTAATACAAATTTGTGATAAGTTTCTTATTTGGTAATTTATTTTTATTTGGACTAAGTTTATATTTTAACACAAGGTTTTGAGAGATCAACTACTTGACCTGAGGAAGGGAGTTGACCTCTCAAAAGCATGACTTAAAATATCGTTAGTCCAAATAAAAAACTTTACAAATACCAAAGTACTCATATTTTTGTAATGAACACAGTGAATCAGATATGTGATAACTGGTTCCTGTAAATAAATGTGACCAGATCACCATTTCATTGCAAAACACTAATGAAAAGTGCACATCGCACAACTGCTCTGGTTTCTGGGAATCTTGCATAATGGAAATTTAACAAGCTTCCCACATTAAGATGGTGATCTGGTCACATTGCCCTAATTTAATCTTGAATTAGTGGTAAGAGTCCCGGAGCACAGCAACGAAAAATAACAACATAAATCAATGCTCCTGTTTGGGGAGCCAGTGTACGTAGAATTGATATGTAGCAGCCTTCTGAATTGTCTGCCCAGATTAAGGTGACATTTTCCTATTATGTGATACTAGTGTAAAAGCCTGTGTACATGGGCAGTGTCTACTGCGCATGACTGCACTGGATAAACACACAATCTGGCCTAGCATTCAGGCAGTCTCTACTGAGCATGACTGCATCGGGCAGTCATTACTGTGCATGACTGCACTGGGCAGTCTCTACTGCACATGACTGCATCGGACAAACATACAATCTGGCTGCGTTCGTGCAGTCTCTACGGTGTATGACCGTATCGGGCAGTCTCTACTTCACATGACTGCATTGGGCAAACGTACATCTGGCCTTTTAAATATATAGAGAGAGATGTATTCCTTAACCCTTTTAGTGTCAGAGGGGTACACATCACATTGCTTTGCAATGTGTTGCATACCCCTCTGGCACTGAAAGGGTTAACTGCACCCAATAGCCCCATTATTATTCTTTATTTATATAGCACCTACTTATTCCACAGCACTGTACAACAGAGAATAGACATGCAGAGATATTAAACAGTACAAATCCAACATGGATAACAGGATCCGAGGGCCCTGCTGGTGAGATCTTACAGTCTAGAGGTGGGCGCTGCTGGTGAGAGCTTACAGTCTAGAGGAGGGCCCTGCTGGTGAGAGCTTACAGTCTAGAGGAGGGTGCTGCTGGTGAGAGCTTGCAGTCTAGAGGAGGGCGCTGCTGGTGAGAGCTTGCAGTCTAGAGGAGGGCGCTGCTGGTGAGAGCTTGCAGTCTAGAGGAGGGCCCTGCTGGTGAGAGCTTACAGTCTAGAGGTGGGCCCTGCTGGTGAGAGCTTGCAGTCTAGAGGAGGGCGCTGCTGGTGAGAGCTTGCAGTCTAGAGGAGGGCGCTGCTGGTGAGAGCTTGCAGTCTAGAGGTGGGCCCTGCTGGTGAGAGCTTACAGTCTAGAGGAGGGCGCTGCTGGTGAGAGCTTGCAATCTAGAGGAGGGCACTACTGGTGAGAGCTTAGAGTCTAGAGGAGGGCGCTGCTGGTGAGAGCTTTCAGTCTAGAGGAGGGCCCTGCTGGTGAGAGCTTGCAGTCTAGAGGAGGGCGCTGCTGGTGAGAGCTTGCAGTCTAGAGGAGGGCGCTGCTGGTGAGAGCTTTCAGTCTAGAGGAGGGCGCTGCTGGTGAGAGCTTTCAGTCTAGAGGAGGGCGCTGCTGGTGAGAGCTTGCAGTCTAGAGGAGGGCGCTGCTGGTGAGAGCTTGCAGTCTAGAGGAGGGCACTGCTGGTGAGAGCTTGCAGTCTAGAGGAGGGCGCTGCTGGTGAGAGCTTGCAGTCTAGAAGAGGGCGCTGCTGGTGAGAGCTTGCAGTCTAGTGGAGGGCGCTGCTGGTGAGAGCTTGCAGTCTAGAGGAGGGCACTGCTGGTGAGAGCTTGCAGTCTAGAGGAGGGCGCTGCTGGTGAGAGCTTACAGTCTAGAAGAGGGCGCTGATGATGAGAGCTTACAGTCTAGAGGAAGGTAGGTCATTACATTTATGGCCTAATGCAGAAAGAAAAAGATGAGCTATTGTGGAACATGCCAACTGCAACATAGGGAGAAATAAAAATGTCTATTGATATAACTGGGCTTTTAACACCATTAAATGCTAGAGAAGTCTCCAATGCATTGCAAAACAAAGCCCAATTTAAATAAAGGGAACACTGGGGTTTTCTTTGGTTCCCTGCCCTGGTGCAGTTGGTATGCCCCAGCGTTGATACTCTTTCCTTTCTGTATCAAGCTCTTATGGTAGTATTCAGGCAGCTAAACAGGTGCAGTCCTGGAGCAAATCAGCTGCATTACATGGGAATAATGAACATTTCCATTTATTCAAATAGGACTGCTAACCTCTTGAATGCCAGAAAGGTCTTCAAAATGTGTTGGGAATTTTTTTAGCATTCAGTGGTTTTAAAACCCCATTTCAATTGATGAGAATTTTGTGAAATGTTTTATATGCCTCCCATGATTCAGTTGGTTTACTCCATTCAGCATTTGGTTTTGGTAAGGCTTTGCAAACAAGAGAGAAATACATTAAAATCTATATATACTGTACTAGTTGAAGAGCCTGTCACAGAGGCCACAGTGCCACTGTCATCCTGTTGCGGGACAGTCATGCGCAGTAGAGACTGCCCGCGCCACGGCCGATGCAGAGCTGGAAGCTCTCTACTGCACATGACTGTGTCGTTACCACGTTTTAGACACGTTTTAGCGAATTATTATATAGGAGGATGTGTAGTTAGTGAAACTAGTGACCCACCAAGGCTAATCATTCTGGAGCTATAACACATATTTAATCCTTTGAGTGCCAGTGGGGTACACAACATATTGCTCTGCAATGCATTGCGTACCCCTCTGGCACTCAAAGGGTTAAATGTAATAGTATTCATAGTGTATCATTTAGCATATGAACGATGTAGTTGATTGGTTAAATAACAGTCATAAAACAATACTTTGAATGGTTGCTCGAGCTAGTTTGACATTTGAGTATTTCTTGTGATAATATTCCAGACAGTGAGAAATTGAGAGGAGCTCAGTGACTCTTGTTTCATGATTGACTTCTCCATGGTATTCATCCTGCTGGATTTCAATTACTTACTTCTGGCTGAGATTCAAGATAGACCGACTTGGGAATGAATTGAAAAGCTTGACCAGCTAAAGCAGTCTGGGGAGAAAAAAAACTAGATTTACACATCCTCTTAAAGTGAAAGCACTCAACATCAGCAACAAAGTCCGTCTTGACATGCATCATTAACTATTAATAGGGTATCATTATATTGCAGATCCTTCACAATGGCTTTTTTTAAAAATGTGTGACTACATGCCTTTCTAATTATCTATAAGCTGCTTCCAGGCACATTTGCTAGTGCCAATCATTTATTGCCAATTTACATAATCAAAGAATACTGTTGATAATAAGGAAACACTTTAGAGTTTGTGAATTAGCATTTTCTCCAAAATCATATGCAGCTTCTGAGAAGGTCACAGCCCCTGACTTAAATAAATGGAACCTTTCTAATCCCGTTAACTTAAAGAGAAAGATGAATGTGTGCCTTAAGTATTCCTTGCTTTCTTGTTATGTCTTGTTAAGTATTCTTGTACGTTCCCAATTAATCTATGAAGAGTATAAAATCTTTGCATTTCTAAGACGTTATATTACACTTTATATTCTGTAGGCTAAAGAAATGCAGTTCTGGAGCAAACCAGCGGTACCGTAAGGGCAGGAAATGCATATTTCCCCTGAATTAAATGGGGATTTTAACCCTTTGAGTGCTACAGAGGTATCAATGCATCCATGAGGTTAAAAACCCTGTTTAATTCAGTGGCAATTTGGGACATTTCTATCTGTCTCCTATGAGGCATTTGGTATGATTTAACCTTTTGAGTGCCAGAGGGGTACACAACGCATTGCTTTGCAATGCGGTGTGTACCTCTCTGGCAAGCAAAGGGTTAAAATTGCAAATAGCACTATAAGGGGGGGGGGAGATTCTGGAGCAAACCAAAAGGATAACAGGGGAGAAATAAGTCTTCGTATTAATTTAAGGGGTCAGTAATGCCCGTATTTAACTTTATTTAATATTGTAGAGGTTACAAAAATAAAGTATTTGGAGAAAGTAGCATCACTCAAACCCTTACGGTTAGAGCGATATTCACCACTAAAGTTCCCCCTCCCTCCTGTTCTCCTGACGTCAGCGTCTAGCTTGACAGCAGGAGATCCCGGTCTTGGGACCTCTGCAGCAGAGCCGAAATCACATTATTTATAAAGAATTACTTCATTGGAAAGGTCTACAAAGTGAGCCTGGTTTGCAAGCATACTTTGTAGACTGTTCCAGTAGTTCTTTTTAAATAACACGATTTTGGCTCTGCTGAGTCGGCTGACTCGAATCTCCTGCTGTCCGCTTTACAGCTAACATCAGGAGAAGGGTTTGAGAGATGGCATTTTTGGCAAATACTTTATTTTTGTAACCTCTACAATATTAAATAAAGTTAAATACGGGCATTGCTGACCCCAATACTACAGAGGTCTCCAACACATTGCTTTAGCATTCAAAAGGTTAAGAGCTCCATTTAGATTAAAGTTTGGAGAACTGTTATTTCCCCCGTCTGTTGGTGCAGGTGGTAGGTTCCAGAATTTCTCCTTTTTTATTGTGCGAATAAAACCCTAAGACTCATATTTATAAATGCAAATGGGGGTTGTTCTGAAGTAAACTAACTGCAACAATTAAAATTTCCTAAATACTCGTACACTTGAATAGAGCTTTTTAACTCCTGAATGCTTCACAATACAACAGACCCCTCTAACATTCAAAGGGTTAAAAGCCCATTTTAATATGACAGGGATTTTTATGTGACCCCTATGGAGCAGTTGGATTATTCCAGTTTAACCCCAGTTTGCTTTTATAAATATGGGCCTAATGTACAAAAGAAAAGAGGAGAAATTTGGGTAAAACCAGCTGCAGCTTGGCGGAAAAATCCCCATTGATTACCCCTATTTATCTTCCTGAATGTAAGCTACAGCTAGAGAGGGGAAATTGTGGAGCAAACCAACTACACTTTCAGTGGGGGTGGGTTAAAATTGTCAATGTAATGAACATCTTTCTAGAATTCAATGAGTTAAAAGCCCCCATTTAAAATCAGTGGAATATGGGGAATTTTTATTTCTCCCCCATGATGCAGTTGGTACTTTCTAGAACTGTAACTCTCTAGTTTTCGCCATTATTCTCTTTTGCATAAAATAAAAGTGGACAATTCTAGAGCAAACCAACTGATTTGTAGGGGAGACATAAAAATGCTCTTTGATGTAACCCTTTGTGTGCAATGTGTTGTGCACCCCTCTGGCACTCAAAGAGTTAAATATGTGTTATAGCTCTAGGATTATCAGCCTTGGTGGGTGACTAGATTCACTAGGTATACCTCTCTGGCACACAAAGGGTTAAAGGGTTGTTTAACCACTTGAATGCTAGAGAGGTCTTCCATGCATTGTGAAGAAATGTGTTGAAGAATTTTATGGCATTCAGAGGGTTAAAATCAATATTTATATGAATCGGAAGTTTGGGGAATGTTCGTATTTGTCCCCCTATTGTGCATTTGGCTCGCCCCAGAATTACTCATCTTTTTAACATAGGGCAATATGTCTTGTTAAATATTCTTCCTCATTCACAATTAATCTATAAAGAAGAGTATAATGGATTGTTTGCATACTTAAAGTTTTATATTACTTTTATATTTTCCATTTTATATGCTACACTCACTCAACTCATTTTATTTTATAGCACAGCGGGAGATGTACAATTCACATGGGAGCATAAATCCCTACAGTGGAATATGTATGACTTTATTATATTACTTGCCTAAAGGTTTTCAATGATTGTATTAAATGGGCAAACCAAAACACAGCTGTGTGAGCGATGGAAATGTCTTCTCTTAGGCTAACAGGGAGATTTCCTCCATGTCCACGAAAATGTTGCACTGTCACCCATGAGGAGTCAATGCTGTTTAATTGCAAGTGGATGGGGAAGAGTAGGGATGTCTGGACGTTTGCACTTTTTCCTTGTGGAAACTGCTGTGGAAAAGGAGCTTTATTTCTCATTTCTGTGGAAATTTCCCCCACAGCCAAAACGTAACCCTTTGAGTGCCAGAAGGGTATTCAACACAAAGCAAAGAATCTGCTGCTTCGCCAAATGGGATCTCGTCTGGTAGCGAATGCTTTGGCAAACTGGGTGCCTGCTTGGAGACTCATCCATGCAAAGCATACAGACAGGAGAAATTGTTATAAAAGATAGCACTTCTGAAGTATTACCTACAACTGTTAAGTGCATTTGTGTCATTTCCATTAACATAATTATACCACTAAATATTTTTCTCTCTCGTCCAATACAGGTTACTGGTAACTTTAAGATTTGTTCCTTGGTGAAGACACAGGCAAAAGAACAGTTCTGCTATAGTTTTAGCTATTTTTTTATTTTTCTGTTAGATATGGAATACCGCCATTAGGCGGATTACCATAACTGACAATGCCCTTAGATGTGGCTAGCTCAGTAACCAGGTGCTTTTTGTGGACCTTAAGCCCTGGGTGGGGGGGAAATCTTGGGTTCAAGTTCTTTCCTCAGAAGTTGCTCATTGAGGCTTCTTCTTAATACATGGTAATCTGAAGACAGACGATCCGCAGGAAAGGTGAGCAACCCTTTGAGTGCTGCTGGTCCACATGTCCCACAGTGCCCCTCTGCACAGGGGTTTTTCCTTTGGAGTTCCTATTGCACACTCCTGCACTCATTGGGTCTATCTGTATGTCTGTTGGGTGTTTTGGAGCAAGTTTCTGTGGTAATTTAACCCTTTAGCTGCTGGTCTTGCATCTTATGAGAGATTATTGGCACTTTCCCTACTGGGTTTAGTGTTTTTTGGGTCTGCTAACATGTTCTAGTGATGTTTCATGTAATTTTAATTCACAGTTTCAACTATGCAAAATTTGTGGCTCGCTTTACCGAATAGACGCCATTGCTCCATACACTTCTATGGGACTGTACAGTTTGGGACATATCTCTGCAACCACTCAATGTAGCAACTTCAGAGATGGTTCATTTTAATTGTCTGCCCTTACTCTGTCATCCAGTTAACGTTTTATGTGTGTTGAGGGATGCAGGGGGCTTCCGGGACCTGTGTTGGGGTACTTTTTCTGGGAAAACTACATTTCCCATGAGCGCTTGCTTCACGCGATCGTTTCTGATTGGCTTCCGTCACGGCAGCCATTTTGTGCCTTTTCCTGAATGAGTATCCTACACAGGGCTTGAACTCTCCTTCGCTCCTTTGCAGATTAACCCTTCGCCTGCCAGATAAGTGCATTTTAGAGGTTTCTGGGGTGAAATTTTAATCTTACACACTGTTTTTTGGGATTCCTTATACTTTAAACATTTTGACACTGTGAAAATGTCTAATCCGTTAGAACTTGGGCCCAGGCCTAAGATTAAGGACGCTGTGGTCTCTGTGTCCCCTATTGCGCATAGGTCCTCATTTCATTCAGGGTTACCAAGAGAATTGTCAGGTCATTTATGCCGAGAATGTTCTGATGTCCCTGAGTCTCTCCCAGGGACCTTCAGCCATGCATTAGAGCCAGTTTGGGTGCAAGAGTTCAAGGCTGCTACTAGAGATCTCCGGTCTACATTGCAACTTTTTCCATCCCAGTTACAGGGGGTCTTCCACTCCTGGCAGACCCCTTCTTCCATCAGATCTTCCGTTCCATAACCGCAGGGAGTACCTGACGTATCAGATTCCTCTGAGGAGGAACTGTTGGTGGATTCGGATGTTGAGGAATGTTCTGCTGTGGGTTTTTGGGGACCCTTTTGAAGCTGATCCTGTTCCCTCGGCTGAGGGCTTGATCAGAGCCATCTTAACTACCGTAAACATTCCCTTAGTTCAGGAGGTTTCTTTGGATCCTTCTGATGTATTTCAGGAGCCTAAAAGGCCCTATACTTGTTTTTCCACCTAACCCCACTTTTGACCACCTTGTGTCTGATGAGTGGAAGTCTCCGGACAGGAAACCTTCTGTTTCCAAGAAATTTGCCAAGCTTTACCCCTTCTCTGAGGTGGCGCTTGCTCAGTGAGTTCATCCCCCCAAAGTGGATGCTCCTGTCTCCAGGCTATCTAAGTCCACTGTCTTGACAGTTGCTGATGCTTCCGCTCTGAAAGACTGGACTGACAAGAAACTGGAGGTCTCCCTCAAGTCCATTTTTGCCACTGCTGGTACTGCCATGCGTCCAGCATTCTCTGTGGCATGGGTGAACCAGGCCATTGCGGTCTGGACTGAACAACTCACCTTGGCTGTCCATCAGGGTGCTCCTACTTCTGATATGTTGTGGCTCCTTGCCAACATTTCTGAGGCCCAGCACTGTGTTTCTGCTGCCTTATTTGTTGCCATCCTTTTGGTGGCAAGCGTTTCCACCATGTCTGTGGTTGCCAGATGAGCTCTTTGGCTCAGGATCTGGTCTGTTGACACTGCTTCCAAGAAAGCTTTGCTCTCATTGCCTTTTCAACACACCTCTTTGTTTGGACCAGATTTTAAGGATCTGATTAGTGAGGCCACAGGGAGCAAGAGTACCCTTCTGCCTTTGATCCCCAGAAGGAAGACGTCTCTCAGGCGTAATCGGCTTTTTCATACCTTCCCAACTGAGACACGTTCTGTGAAACAGGCGTTTCCCTCAGCTCTGAGTTCCTCCTCCAAGCCCAAACAGCAATGGAAGCCCAAGGTCTCCTCCAAGCCTAAGGCTTCCAAGCCTTCTTCGGCAAGACTCGCCGAACCCAGGTCCCCACTCGAATGTGGGTGGCCGGCTGCGTCACTACCACAGCGTCCTGGAGGATTCAGTGGTGGACCCGTGGGTTTTACAGGTAGTGGTAGAAGAGTACAGGATTCCTTTCGCCTCTCTTCCTCCCTTTCAGTTTTTCCCCTCTCATACGCCTCAGAGCATAGAGAAATGCCGTCTGTTCAATGGAGCTACCCAGGCCTTCTGGACAAGGATTTTCTGGAACCTGTTCCAATTCAGGACAGAGGTATGGGTTTTTACTCAAACTTCTTTGTGGTCTCCAAGAAGGACGGTGACTGTCGTCCCATTTTGGATTTGAAAGATCTCAATTACTTTGCGATCAAGACTCATTATCACCAGGAGTCCCTAAGGACGGTGATTGCTGCTATATCTCCGGGGGAATTCCTTGCCTTTCTGGATCTTCAGGATGTGTATCTACACATTACCATTCATCCAGAGAGTCGGCAGTATCTCTGATTTGCCTGCAACCAAGGGCAATTTCAGTTTTCTGCTCTTCCCTTTGGTCTGACTACAGCTCCTCAAGTCTTCAATCATGTCCTGGGAGCCTTAGTATCCGTCCTCCATTGGGATGGCATCAGAGTTACTCCATACATGGTTGACCTGCTTCTGAAAGCCCCTTCCGCCGAACTTCTTCATCAGTACGTTCAGGACTGCATTCATGCTCTCACCCATCACAGGTGGATCATCGACATGGACAAGTCAGATCTTGTCCCATCCCAGCATCTGGTCTTCCTGGGCCTTCTCTTCGACACTCAGGAGAGCATGGTGTTTCTCCCGGACGAGGTGGCTCACCAGATCGCCCACAGGGTCTCTGCTGTTCTGGCTCACAATCCAGTTCCAGCCAAGAAGCTGTCCTCTCTAGTGGGGAAATTCATTTCCACCACATAAGCGGTCCCATTTGCCATGGATCAAACCAGGGAACTCCAGTGGTTTGTGATCCAGGTGTGCAGGGGTCAGCCCGGCCTTCTGAAGACATCAGTATCCCTCCCTCTTCATGTGGAACTGAGTTTGTTGTGGTGGCTCGATCTCTCCAGTCTGCTGAAGGACAAGACCTTCCTGGTATCCTTCTGGACCACGGTGATGACAGATGCCAGCCTCTCCAGCTGGGGAGCGGTCCTGGGCCACCTGAGTGCTCAGGGTCGTTGTTTTCCAGAAGAACCTCTCCTTCCCATCAACGTGTTGGAGCTTCGGGCGATATTTCATGCCCTTCGTCATTAGACACGCCAGCTGGAAGAATGCCCAGTCCGGGTCTAGTCCGACAATGCCATGGCCGTGGCTTACATCAACAAGCAGGGCGGAACAAGAAGTCTCGCTGCTTAGTTAGAGGTCAAGGCTATTTTGTCCTGGGCAGAAGAACGTGTTCCTGACATATCCGCAGTGCACATTCCTGGTGTAGACAACGTCATGGCAGACTTCCTCAGTCGACACACAGTGGACAGCGGATAGTGGGAACTGCATCCAGAGGTGTTCACCCTCATTGTTCAGAAGTGGGGTCTTCCTTGCATCGACCTGATGGAGACAAGACACAACCGGAGGGTTCCGAGGTTCTTGTCTTGCTGGAGGGATCCTCTAGCTATAGCGGTGGATGCCATGTCCATTCCCTGGTTATTTCCTCTGGCTTACATCTTTCCTCCCCTTCCCATGTTGCACAGGGTGTTATGGAAATTGAGACTGGAGCGCTGTTCAGTCATTCTGATTGCTCTGTACTGGCCTCAATAGGCTTGCTTTCAAGAGCTTCTGGATCTGTCAGTGGCGGAGCCATTCCAGCTCCCTTGCCGTCAGGATCTTCTTCACCATCTAGCTTTGACGGCTTGAAAATTGAATCCTCAATATTGAAGATGAAAGGTTTTTCTTCTGGTGTGGTAGCTACTATGCTCAGTGCCCGCAAACCTGTTTCTTCTAAGGCCTACCATTGTGTCTGGTTGACCCTTCTATCTTGGTGTGCTGATAGGGACCTTTCTCAGGATTTTGATCTGCCTAAGGTCCTGGCTTTCTTGCAGAACGGTGTGGATAAGGGCCTCCGTTTGAGTCCCCTTAAGGTTCAGACTTCTGCTCTCTCTGTTTTCTTTCAGAGGTGCATTGCTATTCTTCCTGATGTCAAGGTTTTCTTCCAGGGCATTGTTCATACTCGTCCTGCTTTTAAGACTCCTGCTTCTCAGTGGGATCTTAAATTGGTTCTGGGCGTCTTTCAGCTCCCTCCCTTTGAGTTCTTGGCTACTATTCCTCTATGCCTGCTGACATGGAAAATGGCCTTTCTCCTGGCGATCGTGTCTGTTTGCCATGTCGCAGAGTTACAGGCTCTGTCTTGTAGACCACCCTTTTTGGTGTTTCACAAAGACAAGGCGGTGCTTCGCACTTCGCAGGAGTTTCTCCCGAAGGTGGTTTCAGAGTTCCACATTAATCAGGAGATTGTGGTGCCTTCTTTCTGCCCTGACCCTACCTCTGACAAGGAGAGGGATCTCCACTTGTTAGGTGTGGTGCGTTGTCTCAAGTTTTATGTACATCGCACTGAGTCCATTAGACAGTCTGACGTACTGTTCGCCATTCCTGAGGGCCCCAGTGCAGGGAGACCTGCATCCAAAGTGACTATTGGGTCTTGGATTAAATCCACTATTTGTAAGGTTTACTAGCTAAGGAAGAAGCCTGTTCCTTTTCGGGTCACAGCTCATTCTACTAGACCTATTGGGGCTTCTTTGGCTTACAAGAATCAGGCCTCCGCTGATCAGTTGTGCAAGGCTGCCACTTGGTCATCTGTGCACACCTTTTCGAAGCACTACCGTGTTGATGTGCTGGCATCGGCTGACGCCAGCTTTGGTAGGAAGATCCTGGAGGCAGTCTTTCCTGTGTAGGATCTTCATTTCTTGGTGCTTCCTTCACTTTTGAGCACTGTTGGCTCTAGTTCAGTGTACTGTGTAACAGTTTGGGGTGTTGTTACCCCTGTTCAGTGTCCGTTGACACTTCATTGTTTTGTTGGGTTATCTCTGATCTGATGGTTCATAACTGCTCTGGTGACTTTGGGGGCCTTGTGCCTGGTCCTTGCCTTACTTCCTACCTATGGGAAACTCAATGGTTGGACATCCCAACGTTACCAGTAACCTGTACTGGACAACAAAGAAAAGAGGCTTTTAGTCTTACCTGTTAAATCCTTTTCTCTTAGTCCATACAGGTTACTGGTCTCCCACCCTGTCAAGGGACCATGCTTGGCTCTCCTGTGACAGACTGAGGGGGTCCTTCGGGGTCATGCTCACAGGAGTCTTCTTTTCCTTCTACTATCTAGTCAGTAGTTAGTGTCTCAAATCTTACTGGAGCTGATTGGCTAGCTGCAGCCAAGGAGGGAAGGTAGGCTCCACCCCCTGCATTCACTTCTAGAATTGTTCCTGCCTAGTTAAAGGGGCGGATCGCCTACCAAAAGTTGCCAGTTACCTGTATGGACTAAGAGAAAAGGATTTAACAGGTAAGACTAAAATCCTCTTAAATTAACATTTCGGTGTATTGGGTTGTTAAGGAAAGAGCAAAAGAGGTGCATGATCGAATAATCCGGTCACTGATCCAAATATCGATGTTCTCACCTAGCCTAATTATATTATACAGTGTCAAACAAGATTCCTAGGCATTCACAAATATTCTTTATTGTATCAATCTGAGATAGTACAAAAATTCCAATTCCATTTAGTTAAGATCGATTAAGATTTAATGTCTCTACACATATTTTTTTAACACTGACACACTAATAAGGGAATTTGTGTTTGCCACTCTAGCACTTATACTTCGTTAAGAATGAGAGGTCATCCATTAAGACTAAAGGAAAGGTGTTTTTGACAGAAAACAAAGGCAGGGATTTTTTACAGTAATGGTGGAAAAGCTATGGAATTCTTTTACTCATGATGCTTTGCTTTCAGATACTGTAACTGCATTCAAAAATGTAGTGGATACCTATCTGGCCCAGAATGATAGTTGACTTCAAAGCAGATAGGTTGCTGATCTAGGGAACTATCTGCCATTTGGAGTCAAGAGGGAATTTTTTACCCACTTGGGGCTTAATTGGAAATGGCTTCAATGGGAACTGAGAGTGGGGAAGGACTGGTTAAGTTGGTTACCAGACTGAACACCTGTCTTTAATCTGAGCTTATTATATATATTCAGTTTATATTGACCCACCAGACTCACAAGCACTCTCAAATGCCCTTATATTAACACAATGAATTGCCCCTTTGGATAGTTAATTACTAATGAATTGTTGTTAATAATGCAGCTACTAACCTTCCAGGGCACTTTTCTATGGCACTGAAAGAGTTACAGGAGAGGGTTGTTTGTGGCCCTGAAGTCTGAGAGGATCCTTTATGCTCCCTGAATGGACAAGCTGGCAAGCAGAAAGAATGTTTTCAGACTTCAGGGTTGTCGAATTACTAGTGATGTGTAAGGGAGGGCATCCCTTCCGCATAGCCAGCAGTTTGACAACCCTCCATGCTAATGAGGAGCTTGTCCTCTTCCCCACTTACATCCCTAAATCTTAGCACATATGGTAATGTATGTCTTTATCGCCAAGGTGATGTGCTCCCTACACATTACCAGACACAGCATCGAACTTTAGTGCATCTCCCCCGCCATGTCGCCCACAGAGTGTGTTATTAAAAATGGCTTTTGGGACACCAGTGGCTCAGATCCTTAAGTTTGATTAAAAATAATTTTGATCTGTACTAATTCTTGAATGACAAATATGCCAGCACTATATCATTTGTATTTTCATTTAGAAATGTACTGCTCCTTTAATGCTTTGGTTGCTAGAAAAGTCTCTGATGCATTGAAGAGCATCTAAGGCAGAAGTAGTCAATTGATGGATCTGCAGTGGATGGGGACTACAATTCCCATTGAATGCCTAGTTAGGGGTAATGGGAGTTGCAGTGCCCAACAGCTGAAGGTCCAACAATTGACATCTGAACTAAGGGATTAAAAGCTCCATGGAAGAAATTGCAATGTGATTGCTTGGAAACAGCTGTTCATACTTGTGCCTTTTTGAAAAATTTTCAGCAGCCAAAATCACTATGCAATGTGTTGTGAAGGATATTTACATCTTAAACTCTGAAGTTAGACATCAATTATATTTTCCACTGGCTGCCCTTATTTACATGGATTTATATTTAATTTTTCCAGGTGGTTAGAGTTGCAAGATATGGATGTTGGTCCTGAGACCAGTAAAATAAGTCAAAGCCACAACTGATGGAAATTTAAGTAAGAAAAAAAATCCAATAAATATGACAGAATGAAGCTATTGGGTAAACCAGACATTAACATAGCAGTTGCCGTAAGGACAGACTAGAAATCTCTGAATGCTACTGTTGTACTAAGTGTTATTTAGTTCTCTAGACAGCATATTTTCCAACTGTTGCATCATCGCTCTGCGTCTTCTCCTGTGGTTGGATCATACTAACCTCAGGTACTTGAATAACAGCATCTGTAGAGAAGCTTCAGAAATTAATTTTAAAAACTGCACTTTATGATGGTTTTATTACTTAACTCATGTTATAACCAAGGAGTTGTGAAATGCTTAAAGGGACATGCATGCTTAAAATGCCTAAACTCTGAAATACTAAATATGACACCTAGGGGCTTATTTATAAACCTAACAAGATGTAACTCTGGAGAAAATCAATTGTAACATGAGCTTGAAATGAAAATTGAGAAAATTCCCATTGATTTAAATAGGGATTTTAATCCCATGAATGCTAGTCTTGAACACATTGCTTTGAAGTACATTCCCACTGATTTAAGTGGCAATTCACAATGCTTTGTGGACCTCTAAAGCATAAAAGGGGTTAAAGGCCCCATTTAAATCAGTTGGGATGTAGAAGTTTTTAATTAACCCACACACCCCAAAGCTGCAGTTTTTATTTCCCCTGAATTGTAATTTTTTTGCTTTCTGTTTACAGCCCTCAGGATTGTATATTCATAAGAAAAATGATTAATTGTGGTGAAAACTAATTGCATAATGGGAATATATATATAAAGTAACATTGATGTAAAGAAGAAAACTTTTTTTAAAAACAAAGTGACTCCCACTGCAGTCAGCTGTTTAATTCAAATGCTTTAACAGTTCAAACTGTCAGGAAGTAAGTGACAGCTTCATTACTTCCTGGAATTCCTAACTGACAGGAAGTGGCTCAGAAGTTTCTATCTCAATCTATGGAGGACTGTTTGTTAGTGATTCATCTCTTCCACTGAATGCAATGGAATAATTAATTGAAATCTGACCACTACACAACACTGTTAATAGATAAAAGTTTAAACTGTAATAACTCTGGAAATATGCATATCTCAACAGTGAAAGTACTATTGTTTTTACTGCTTTTTAAATGGAAACAATACATACACAATTGGAGAAATTAATAATATTCTAAGGGCACACTCATGGATGCCTAATTGGGGCTCTTACCTGATGTGGACTACTGGCTAGGAATGGTCAAAATATTTTGTCTCAAAAGAGAAACAGGAGAAAAATGTCACTTTTGGCCAAGTGGGAAATATTTTGTGAAAAGTGCCATTTTTTGCCTAGCTCATTGCATTGAAAACAATGGAAAGACAGAATTTCTGTTCACCACATGGCACGTTTCTCTTCTTTTACTGCAGGCATATAAAAGGGTGTTAGGTTCTCACAGCAGTCCATTCTGTATTTGTGAAAGCAAGAGGAAGCAGTACATTTTTGAACAAGAGAAGACTGGCTAATAAAGTGAAGTTGAAGCATGGTTTAGGGAATTTTATAGGCAGGAAATCTGTTCTCTGTATTAGGGGAGTCTGAAAAAGGGAAAAAGGAATTTTGACCCCAAAATTCGGTGTGACTGATTGGGAAGAGATATAGGCAGCTGTGTTCCAAGTTTATTCCTGATCTATCTTTTATCTTTCTCCTATGGGAGTCTGTGAGTGTGAGAAGGGAGCAAAGGAGGTTTACCCCAAACACCCCCAAATTGTGTGTGACAGAGTAGATCCAACTTCCTTCCTGATCTGACTGGTATCTCTATGTCTGGGGAGTCTGACGGTGTGAGAAGGGAGCAATTGAGAATTACCCCAAATACCCCAACATTCTGTGTGACTGACTGGGAACACACAGGCAGAGGTGATCCAAGTCTCCTCCTGATCTGGCTCTCTCTGTCCTAGGGGAGTCAGGGAGAAAGAAGTAGTTGAGCAGTTGTTTTTTTGTTGTTAACAGCGATAGGGATGTGGAGGGACAGTTAATTTAAATAAATACATTAATAGGTGACAGACAGTAACCCTGATGCAAACTGTGCCTGAGACAGACTGATACTAGATGAGACAGAATGTTTTGTATTGATCAATGGCAATACATCACACACAATCAGTTCTATTATGTACTTTACAGTAAAAACACACACAGTAGTCAAGTAATTCCCAACAAACACACAAGGGTTAGGGGAAGGGTCAAAGGATTAGGAGCAGTGCAGGGGAGTGTGAGTAGAGTGGTAGTCCAAAAACCTGACTGCAACCATGGTTGCTGCAGCGTGTGCAATAAATGATCATGTTCCCTCTCCTCATGAGGAAGATGTAGTTTGTCAAAGTCCGACCAAAAGTTCCACCACCAACAGCACCAATACTATTAATAAACCATCTAAAAGCACTGAAGATGACAATGAGTCACATTACAGGGTTGATGACATAGTACAAGAAGGTGTAGTAGCTCAACCAACTGCTGCATCTGACAGTGAGACAAACAAGCACAAAAATGCCTAAGCTGAAAATAGTAGTGAATGTTGTGAAAATCCCTCAAAGGGGAAAAGTAAAAAGAAATAGTTTGAGACCTCTTTAGAGCTGAAAAGAGTAGTGAATGTTGTGAAAATCCCTCAAAGCGGAAAAGTGAAAAGAAATTGTTTGAGACCTCTTTAGAGGTCTCAAACAATTTCTTTTTACTTTTCCCCTTTGAGGGATTTTCACAACATTTTTGAGGGATTTTCACAACATTTCACAACGTTAGGAAGAAGTGAAGGGTGATGCTGACGATGACCTATAACTGATGATGATACTGTAGATGTAGAATATATATCTACAGCATCCTCCTCTTCTTCCGATACAGATTAAGTTGACAATGAGAGAGATGATGACATGGCCAGAAAGTTAGAAGGGAAAGGCTCAGTATTCCACTACTGAAAAAGAGCACCGTGCCTGTCTATAAACTGTTTGAGAAATCTGACCCTGGACCAGCAAAGATTCCAAAAAATGCACAGTCATCCTCTCATATTTTGTATATAAGAAATCATTAGATCTGAAGAACAAATTGGCTCCATCTATGATAAATATTAACCCTAGAGGGGAATCACAACAAATGGACCTATCTGGGACCCCTGTATAGGAACTTACAAATGTGGCCACAATAGTTGTATCACTTGTGAACACATTCAAAATACATGTAAATTATTTTCTTCAAAACATACAGGAGAAACGTTCCACAATAAACAATTCATCAACTGTACATCGGACTTTGTGGTATATCTTTTAGAATGTGCCTGTGGGTAACAGTATATTGGACGAACAACAAGACCATTAAAAAGAAGATTCCTGGAACATAGAAACAATATCTTAAATAAAAATAAACAACACACAGTATCCAAACATTGTATCAATTGTCCTTCATTTAAGAGAATTACAGATCTAAGATTAACAGGAGTGGAATATATCCCTCCAATATTAAGGGGAGGAAATAGGTTTAAGAAGTTATCAAAGCAAGAGAGCTTTTGGATTTTCAAGCTTCAAATGTTAGCACCAACAGATCTAAATGAAGAACTGGATTTGTGGTGCTTGTAAAATAGATTAGCCATTATATACTCCTTCACTCCTTGTTTAATGAACTCCAGAATAGTTACAAAGCCAGTCATTTAATGTTTCTAGCACACAACTAATCTATACACAGGAAATCTAACAATACATAGATCATGATGTCATTAGTAATTACAACTATACACTCCAAACCTCTAAATACATTCGGATTACTTATATTTAAAATAATCTGGTCAAAGTAACCCTACAATCCTAAATAAATATTGGAATAAAGGTCTCCTCAGTTCCAACAAGCAATAAAGATGTCACCACCATTGGATCATCCATTTCATCGTTCATGCATATGCCGATATATCTTACAATAAAGATATAAGGAAAACAAAAATGTCATGCAATCTAAAAATAAGAGAAATTATAATCACATATAGGTAATTGGATGTCGCCTCTCTAACCTTAACCTAATATACATATCTATGTAAGTCTAGTAAAAACATTCCTGGAATGTTGAATAACCATTATAGGGGATCGCTTTGTGAAACAAGTCATCTTAGGCCAGCACATCACAAAGCGAAATGGCAAAACAAGTAGAATATTCTATAATATTATTTCATTATTCTCCTAGCATCACCCTCTTAAGTACCTAGATACTGTCACAGTATCCAGTCAGATAGACATTCAAGATATGGTTAGGACATCAATAAACACAACTTTTGTTTAATAGTTTTATTGTTATAATGTATTGTTCGAATTTACCAACCAACTTATACTGTATACAATCTAACATGAAACTTATGTAAGACCTATTACCGTGTGAAAAATTCTTTTGATTTTGTATTTTGAAAAAAAAAAAAACAGTTCTTGATTCATAGCTCTTTCACACTGTTACATTTGAACTTAAACACCCACAAATTCTAAGCGCTATTTCCAACAGACACAATTTCTTATTATACCTTATCTTGATCTAAAACAAAGCAAGAGAACCTGTATTTTGAGTCCTCAAAAGTCCTCCTCAGCAGTGCAGCTTATTCCTCCAAAAAACCTCCAGTTCTGGCTTTTACTTCTTGTATATACTTCCACCCAAAAAAGAAAAAAAGCGCACACAATCTGGGTGTAGACTGTTGATAACTAATTTTCCTACTTCTGGACCCTTCACCGAGTGAACTCGTTTCTGTTTTCACCTCCTTCACCGTGGATATCACCTCGCATATATAGGGTGTTAAACTCACCTTTACCAGAGGCAGACCAGCCTCTTGGTGTGATCGCCTTCACTGGATAACCCCCAGTGACGGTGCCTTTGCGTCAAACTCCTTCCTTTACACTTCTTCCGGTCTCCTTCTTACACTTTGGTCGTAATCAATTCTATGTCCTCTATCATCATAAAAACGAAGACTCAACCCACAGAGACAGAGAACCAGGGGATCTCGCAAACATCGGAAACATTGGACTTGCCACCGAGGTTTATTAACTACAGTCCCGCTTACAAGAAACCTTCCGTTGAGCGCATACTATTAACCATATGCATGCTTGAACTTTCTGTGTTGGGGATACAACATATCCTATACTCCACAAGGGTTGATTGCTGTTCCATACTCTCCGTAGCGTGCATTCCCTATCAGTAGGTCCCGTCCGAGGTTGTTTATATCTTAGTTTCTTTAGAGATATTTTATGTATTAGGGATTTATACGGATCCCAGATTCTATTATCCTCACTATTACTGTGTTTTAATGGTCAAATTATCCTGATTTTATTGACTCAATAAATGATATTGTTTTTTATTTGTTGATCAATTTTTGGATTCTATCCAACATACTACACTTAGAGGTCTTTATGCACTGTCTTCTGCTCTTCTTTTCTATATATTCTACCTACCCGAGTGGACTCCGGGAAACAAGACAGCAGCCAGACCTCTTTATCCTATGGTGAATGACTAACACAAGCAAGCCTGAGCTCTTCAAAACTTTTTCATAAACCTAACCACCATTTTATACTTCATCCATTTTATCCATTTCATCTCATTTCACAATAAGGATTATAAAGGACTAACTTTTTCTCATCCCTTTCCATCTTCATTAAAATCATCCTATGTTCAGGACTCTACTAACAAGAACTGTATGTATGAATTAACTATTCATTCTGAGCCTGATCGTATATATTATTTTCATCCATTTTGGAAAAACTTTAGATTTTGTGTATATTAGTCTATTAATCATTGAAAAATCCAGAACTGCTAGAATAAAGTCATTATTTGTATAGCACTTTTGTTGGGTTTTGCTTGTACCAATTTTACCGTTTGCACATGCAATAGATATGTTCAATATATATTCCCAGTGAGCGCCACTTTATTCCTTTTTTTCTTCTGATGCTGAAGATGACATAATAACTGATGATGATGCTGTAGATGTAGAATATATCTCTACAGCATCCTCCTCTTCTTCAAATACAGATTAAACGAGAATGAGAAAGATGATGACATGGCCAGAAATTTAGAAGGGAAAGGCTCAGTATTCCACTACTGAAAAAGAGCACCGTGCCTGTCTATAAACTGTTTGAGAAATCTGACCCTGGACAAGCAAAGATTCCAAAAAATGCACAGTCATCCTCTCAATTATCATCATCACTGCTTCCAAGTCCCACTCAGCGACAGACACTAATAGTGTTGAGTAACCAGCAACAACACAGGTTATCAGCATCCACAGTCTTTGCATTGATGAATGTCTCTGCAGCTCTTGGAAGTGCAGCACCTGTGACTCCTAGTAGTACAACAGCATCAACATCTATCCCCAGTAGTAGTAGTATTAGCAGCCCCCCTGAAACCCCACAATCTATGAAGTCAACTGTATGGAGATACTTCACTCATGATCCAAAAGCTAAGCATGTTGCTATCTGTAGTCTGTGTAAGAAGCATGTGTGCAGGGGGAAAGTAGGCTCACACCTAGACACCTACTCAGTGAGCTCCCACCTGAAGCACAACACACAAACACACACACAGATCTGACTGGGATACACATCATCAACAGGTCAGAGGTACCACACCTAGCAGCAACAAAGGTACTCCTAAACATTCCCAGGGCTCTTGGGTACATTATAGAAGTGTTGTTGATATGTCAGAGATTGTGGCAAGATGTTTTGCTCCTGCTGCAGAGGAGTATGACTCTGAGTTTGTTTTTGTAGATGACTAGATTCATAGATTGCCTACACAAATCACCACCTCCACAAGTCATGTCATTAAAGCAATAAAGTTACACAGTTCTTCTAGTATGTACTGCCATCCCACACTTACTAAGATCTTGGCAAGAAGTCAAAATGTGCACAACAATAATTCAAAAGTGTGCCTATGCAATAGTGAACTTGCCAAAATGTTGTCAGTTGACATGCTGCCCTTTACTTTTGTTGAAAACAGAGGCTTTAAAGAACTGATGTCATGTGTTGCACCCTGCTAGAATATACCAAGCCACAGTTATTTTTCAAGGATGGTTATGCCAATATTACTTAAGCAGGAACATAGAGTTGTGGGCAAGGACAAATGCACTCAGCCTGCTAACAATTTTTTAGAGGCATCACAACTTTTACTTTCAGCTATTTATTTCTCCACTTCATCCCTCAGAAGAAGTAATATTTAGGCAGGACATTTTGCAGTCATAGAAAACATAGGATAAATATGGCAAAGTTCTTGCAGGAAGTATAATGGCAATGGCAAAAATGTGAACATTTTATTTTATTTATTTTAATTTTTATTTTATTTTATTGTATTATCCGTGGGCAATGGAGAAAAAAGCATGCAATCTCTCTTTTTTCGTGAAAAATCCTGCTGGAAAGTTCTCTGACTTTTTGCCCATCCCTACTACTGGCATCCAAATCAGGATACTGGTTAAAAGGCTTGTGGCGAACATCACCCCATCGCCACTTGGGTGCCCTCTGTCAGTCTACAACACAGGGCACAGGAATATGATTAAATAAAAACTACTAATAACATCAAACCAATGAAATAATATTGCTATACTCATTTCTTGGTCTTCAAAGGACAACTTTGTCAGGATATATTGAACATTGCTCTTAGCATTCTATTCCTATTTAACCCTTTGAATGCCTGTGGATTGAAAAACGCGTTGGTGAATTAACTATCCAATATAATGCTAAAGTGAAATGTCAACATGTGAATTATACTGACAAAGATTATATGCCATGTGTTAACCGTGAAAATACTGTGTAACTGTGAAAACTGGCATAACTAAAGCAAATTCTCTATCCAATGAATGTTATGCTGTACAAAAGTGTGTAATGATAAACAACAAATTAATATCAACATATTAAGAAGAAAGAGGGGGTATGATAGAAACATTCAACTACAGAAATGGATTCAACAATGAACAGGATGGATGTACATTTCTAAAAGTAGATGTAATATAAGAAAGTTTTATGTCACTGAGAGGATGGTAGATAAATGAAATAGCCTACCAGCAGAAGTGGTAGAGATTAATGCAGTGAGGTAATGAAAGCATGCATGGGATAGACATAAGGCAGTCCTCAACATAAGACAAGACCAAAGACCAAAAATGGGTTGTGTTTTGTTTCAGTAGGAAAAATGGGCAGACTAAATGTGCCAAATGGTTCTTATCTACTATGAAATTCTATGTTTCTATGTTATTTGTTTCTAAGCTTTATCGTTTTCTTGATGTTTTAGTTGGCAGGCCTTTTACAGTCCGTCTACAGCTTCGGATATCAAAACAATGTATCACTCCCCAGCACTCAACACTGTTGAAATCTGATTTATTTTTTCACTGACATGTCCCCATACCTGTTCCATCCTCAGTCAAAGTTAAAGGGATAGTAACCTCCCCAAAAAACGTGAAGCCAAATGCTAGGAATCATCAAAACATGCTTAACTCCCATATTCCCATCTCTCAAACCGTTATGGTTTGAGAGATGTAAGAAAAGAAAGACCTCCGCTCCCTCCCCTTTCTCATGCATCCGCTGTATAAAGGACGTCATGAGATCCTGCTTCCAGGACCAGATGGTGGCTCTTCAGGAGCGCTGTCATCTAGATATTTTGGTATAATTACTTCATCGGAATGGTCTAAAACATGTTCCTTGCTTGCAAGCACATGTTGTAGACCATTCCGATGAAGTAATTATACCGAGATATCCAGATGACAGCGCACTTGAAGAGCCGTCGAAAGTCGGTCGACCAGATTCTGCCTCTGACAGCGTTACAGCTTTTCAGGCAGAAAGGGGAGGGAGCGGAGGTCTTTCTTTTCTTACATCTCTCAAACCATAACGGGTTGAGAGATGGGAATATGGTACCTGTGTACACGGACCAAGGTCCGGGTAATGTTAACCATTTGAGGGATAAGAGGCCGCTACCTCACTGCTCCATGCTATGCAGTCTTGCGTCGCCTCACTCACGCGATGCAATCATGAGCAGTAGAGACTATCTGAATGCGGGCAGTCTCTACTGAGCATGACTGCATTGTGACAATCTATCACGGTGCCCGTGATTGCTCTCCTTTTGTGTCTATCACCAGTAGGGGGCTCTCCATTGGCTGGCTGGCATCAGCCTGCCTGTATTGCCTATTTAAACCTAGCCTGGGCACCCTTTGGTTGCCCTTTCATGTTGTCTCTATGCTGCTTGAGTCTACACATTGTTCCTGAGCATCTTGGGCCTCTGCTGAGTTCCTGCGACCTGTATTCGTCTTGTTCCAGTGTTACCTGACTAGTAGTTCCTGCTTCCGTCTGATCCGGTTGAGCCATCGCTTCTTGCTGCCAGTCGCCGCCGCTGTTCCTGATTCCGGTTGATCATCTGTATGCTGGTTCCTGCCTCCATCTGCTGGTTCCTGTCTAGTTCGCCTACAGTCATCTGATGTTCCTGAGTTGCCTTGGCAACATTTCTATCTGGCCGGTTATTCAGTACGCGGGTACTGGTTGCTTGACAGCCACCGGGATGCCTCTTACTATCCATTAGCGTTCCACGTACTGGGTACTGGTTCGCTCCACTAGCCACCCAGCTGTACTGCATTGTTAGCGTTCCACGTACTGGGTACTGGTTCGCTCCACTAGCCACCCGGCTGTACTACAGGTTGTCAGCGTTCCACGTACAGGGTACTGGTTCGCTCCTCTAGCCACCCGGTTGTATTGCAGGATTGTTAGCGTTCCACGTACAGGGTACTGGTTCGCTCCTCTAGTCACCCGGTTGTACTGCAGGTTGTTAGCGTTCCACGTACAGGGTACTGGTTCGCTCCTCTAGCCACCCGGCTGTACTGCATTGTTAGCGTTCCACGTACTGGGTACTGGTTCGCTCCACTAGCCACCCGGCTGTACTACAGGTTGTCAGCGTTCCACGTACAGGGTACTGGTTTGCTCCTCTAGCCACCTGGTTGTATTGCAGGATTGTTAGCGTTCCACGTACAGGGTACTGGTTCGCTCCTCTAGTCACCCGGTTGTACTGCAGGTTGTTAGCGTTCCACGTACAGGGTACTGGTTCGCTCCTCTAGCCACCCGGCTATATCGCAGGATCATTGCATTCCACGTACAGGGTACTGGTTCACTCCTCTAGCCACCAGCTATATTGCAGGATCATTGCGTTCCATGTACAGGGTACTGGTTCGCTCCTTTAGCCACCAAACCGTATTGCAGGATCACTAAGCATTCCACGTACTGGGTACTGGTTCGCTCCTCTAGCCACCTGGTTGTACTGCAGGTTGTTAACGTTCCAGGTACAGGGTACTGGTTTGCTCCTCTAGCCACCCGGCTGCACTCTTGCATTGTTAGCGTTCCACTTACTGGGTACTGGTTCGCTCCATGAGCCATCCGGCTATATTGTAAACTGTCTAGCGTTCCACATACTGGGTACTGGTTCGCTCCATTCAACTGATTGCTATTACAGAGTTATGGCTTTCCATGTGTAAGGGCACTGGTTGCTCCACATCCATCCACTGTCTCTATTGCTGGGCTTACTGCCTTCCCATACGCTGGTCCGAGGTTCTTGCCTGTCATTTGTCGGCGGCCCACTTAGTCTGACTTAGCCTCTGTGTCATCATAGTGACTGTCCATCCACCTTCCAGTCACTGAGGCTTGTGGGTGCCGTTATCTCCTGTTTATTGGCTGCCTTGCCCGGTATATGGTAAGGCCAGTAGAACCTGTCCTGTTTCCTTGGGTTGCCTTACCCGGTATTGGCAAGGCCGGTAGAGCCGGTGTTCATCTCCTGTCAATTGGCTGCCTTGCCCGGTAATTGGTAAGGCTGGTAGAACCTGTCCTGTTTCCTTGGGTTGCCTTACCCGCTATTGGCAAAACCGATAGAGCCGGTATTTATCTCCTGTCAATTGGCTGCCTTGCCCGGGATATGGTAAGGCCGGTAGAACCTGTCCTGTTTCCTTGGGTTGCCTTACCCGGTATTGGCAAGGCCAGTAGAGCCTCACCTCACAAGTTCCTATTCCGTGGCTGCCTTGCCCGGTATATTGGCAAGGCCGGTAGAGCCTACACCGCTATTGATAGTATTGTATTCCTGTCTAATAAAGATATGTGTGTACGTGTATGATACCCTACGGGGTTGCCTTAACCCTTTGAGTGCCAGAGGGGTACGCAACGCATTGCAAAGCAATGCGTTGCGTACCCCACTGGCACTCAAAGGGTTAACGTTTCAATAAAGTTGTGTTTTTACCTAACTCTGCGTCTGAGAGTCTTAACAAACTGTGACACAATCATCCTAGCGAATTATTATATAGGATGGTCATTCATAATTCATTTTTGTGCATTAGATTTTTTGGTAATTGTATATTTTTTATAAAGTTTTTAAAGTGCCCCACCATTATTTCTTAATTCCCTAAGTCCTTCACAGGCATGTCAGATGCTGAAGTAAAGATGAAATAAAGTGTATTTTTAAATAACAACATCTCTAAAGGTTTCACTAGAAGTTCAGATAAGTGTCTGTTATGGCAGGATACCTTCAGTGCCCAAACCATAGTCTCCCTACCATTCACCATGTACTTTTGCAAATAATTAATTTACTTTATTCTTTATATCATTTAGGATGGTTAAAATGTCTACTGTTGACAGATCCCCTCAATAGGGTTAAACTGCCATTCACTCTATCTTAAATGATCTTACACTAATATTTTCAACCCCAACCACTTTAGGTTGGAATGAGCAGGACAAGAAATATGTAATTTGTGGGATATTTGAAGTGTATAGCCATGCTAGGGTTAAAATGCCTTTCACACTACCTTAAATGGTAATATCACTTGAATGGAACACATTGACTGGTCTGCAGACCTGAAGGAAGCCGGTGCTGCATTATGAGCCCTGGTGGAAGAGTGGAGAGCCAGCCCTCGCAGTCAGTGGGGATCAGTGTGCAACCTGCAGGGTGTCCACATGCCAGCCTAGGAACGTATGTTTTCTGACCCCCAAAAATGGCTGACAGGAGCTGTTTTTAGTTTAGTCCCATGTTATTCCCCAAGTCTGCTTTGAAGGGAACATGAAACTTACCCTTTAAATTGTCTTACACTATTACCTTATTATCCAGCCACATTAAGGTTAAATTCACCCCTAGTTTGCTTTAGGGTTAATATATCCATTTAAGCAGGGTTGGGTTTACACAAAGCACACAAGGCACCCTTAGCTCCATCCATGGCCACACCTTTGTTACTCACATCGCCCCCACCCCAAACCCATCCACTATTTCCTGGCTCAGAAAATACCATTGACCTCTATCAAGCAAAGGGGAAAAAAGGCAATGTGTTGGAGCTCTCTCTAGCATCCATGGGGTAAATTATAGCTTGTAATGGGGTACAAAACTGGTGCAGGACACTGAGATTGCCCTGGCCACTCCCTCAATTCAGAATGTGGGTGTGGCCAGCACAGCCTACTCTGCCTATTGGGAAATTCAGCCCTGCATTTAAGATATTGTAAGAAAGGTGTTGTAATGGAGAGACCTGTGTGATTGCATTCAAGAGTGGGGGTATTTAGTTTTTGAAGGTTGAAATGTCCCTTAGCAAAATGACCTGTTATTTATGTACTGGTCATTGTAGACAGGCCTTCAAGTCATGTAAATACTAGTGAGGTATTTGTATCCTGTTGCCAGGGTACCAATGTAAAATGATGCAAGTACCAAAGGGCAAATATTGTGTTTTACCATGATTAATTCTGAAACAACCCAGCTGTAACTTAGGGAGAAATACAATTCCCATTTATTTATATGGGCTTTAATACTTTGAATGCTAGATTGGTCCCAAACATATTGCAAAGATCATAGCATTCAAAGAACTAGAAGGCCACTTTAACCCTTTGAGTGCCAGAGTGGTACGGCATGCATTGCTGTGCAATGCTTTCCGTACCACTCTGGCACTCAAAGGGTTAAATCAAAGAGAGTTTTAGGAATGTGTCTTTTTTGTTATGATACACTTGGTCTGCCCCAGAATTTGTCCAGAATTATTTTGAACATAATGCACTTGTGATGCACAGCTCTAAAACAGCTCCTGCCAGCCATTCAGTAGGTCTGAGAATGGAGCTCCCTATCTAGCATATGGCCAGAATATAACATGGATGGGAAATTTACCTCACAGCCATAAACTTTGCAGGTTACATGTAGGGAACAAGACTAACTGCAAGTCTTCAGAATTTCACGATTTAGTTTCTATTGTGCGACTAACAAGGTTGCTGTGGGCATCTCTTTTCAGAAACCTGTTCTGTTCCCTCCCTGCGGCTCATAATGCAGCCCCATATTAGTCAGCAGGCCTTATCCCAGGTAACATTACACACCCCTCTTGTGTTTTAAAATGTTAACAGTAGCAGTAAAGAGTTGAGCCATAGTTGTTTGCAGCTAAAAATGATAAAAATAGGTTTCTTGCCTTGCACTTTATATGGTCTGTAATACCAATTTAAAGGGATAGTAATACTTAAGTATTACTAATCCCTATAGTAAAGTCCTTTTAAAAATACATGTATTGCCCCCAGTTTCATCTCACAAACCTTTATGGTTTGAGAGATGATTGCTTCTAAAGTTGCCCTCTCCCTCCCCCTTCCCCATAGTTAACGTTCTAGCTGACTGCAGGGAAGCAAGTCGTACGACTTTCAGGTGGCTCTCCAGCACAGCCGCAATCTCGTTAAAGTATTTTTGTCTCTCACTACTCCAGCCAACTTATTTAACCCCTTAGGGACCATTGACGTACCAGGACCGTCACGGTCCTTGAACTACTCAAGGACCGATGACGGTCATGGTACGTCACATACTTTTTACTTACAGCGCTCTACCGGGAGCGCTGTAAGTAAAAATAGGGCATGAAATAGACCGCTCCAAGATCGGAGCGATCTCTTTCAAGCCCCATAGTGACGCGCCGATACACATGACAGGTCACGTGTACCGGCGCGTCAAAGTGCCCCTATGCGGTCATTATGGGACAGAAATGTCCCGCGACCGCTGGTCGTTAAGGGGTTAAAAGGTATTTCATTTTATTATGGGGTATTACAATATTATATTTAACTTAATGTTCTTCAAAAAGTGGAGTCACTATGTCTCTGTTCCATAGCACCACACTCTGTTCAGTATTGCTTTTGAAAGCCTAAGAAAGGAGAGAAAATGTAAAGAAGGTAATTGATCTAAATTAATTACTATACTATATTTTTAATACTGATAGATAATTTTTTCCTTTCTGCTTGTAATGAGACACTCATTACAAGATTGCATAACTAAACAACCTTCAAGCCCTTTTTCTGCATAGCATAAAGGAAATATTCCCAGTTACCGACAAGAACTGAAAGTCATTTAACTACTTGGATGATATATTTGAAATACATTGAAAAGAAATATGTTGTAAATGTTTAGATCATCCAGTGGGTTAATGGTGAATGACCTCTTTCATTTTTAGGTGATAGAATTAATGTATCTATGTATGTAATGCATTGCATTCTAGTCCACGAGGAAATGTGGGGATATACTTAGCAAAGACAATGAAACTAGATAGAATGCAATGGGTGAGATCCATAAAAAGTCCCAGTTAAATGAAAGGGAATTATTCTTGGTTCCCTATGGTGCATCTGGCTTGCCTCTGTATTGCTCCGTTTTGTCTATGAACACATGGCCCAAATACAAAAATCTATCTAGTAGCTTTACTATATATTGTAAGATTTTTGTGTAATTTTTTAGTGTTTTCAATATCCCTGCCTGTGTTTTAGTACTTCCAGATTCTGATTCTGAACAGAGGTGCAGAACCGTACAATGTTGAAGACAGCTATCAAGCCACCAATGCAACAAGAACAAAAGCAATAATGTAGATAGCTGGAAGACCGCTGCTCCAAATAGAGTCTGGAACTCCAACAGAAGGGACAGGAACTAAAGAATCCATGCACACATTTTTCTGTCGCTTTTTGTTCTGTTTAGAATTCGCTGCACCATACTTCCCTGTGTAACCTTAAGTTTTTGTATTGCTTTGGCATTAGTGTCCATGTTTCACAGACATATGTAAGGACTGGGAGGACACATTGGTCAAAAACCTTTCGCTTGAGACAGAGTGGTAAATTTGTCTTAAAGACAGCACTGCTAAGTTTTCCAAATGCTTGCTATCAGAATTATATTTGTCTCTCAATTTCCACCGTGGTGTTTCCATTTGTTGACATTTCCTTTCCATGGTAAACCTATTTATCAACTTCTTCTAGTTCTTGTCCATCTACTGAGATTTTCCTTGGTATGGTAAATTTGTTAAACATGACTTGTGTTTTGTTGATATTCATCTTCAGACAAAAATGTTTGCTTTCTAGTGATGAGCGAGCACCCCAATGCTCGGGTGTTCGGGTGCTCTAACCGAGCACCCCCTGAGGCTCGAGTGCTCGGCCGAGCACCCGAGCCCCATTGAAGTCAATGGGAGGACTCGAGCATTACACCAGGCAACCCCTGCTCTGATGAGGGGAGGGTGCCTGGTCCATAGGAAAAGGGCAGAAAAGGATGGAAACACCACAGAAATGGTTCAGGGACAGCATAGGGAGGATGTCTGGATGCATCTTGGACTCCAACATCGCTGCTGGGAACGATCTTTCGCCCGTAGTACGCCATTTTTACAGACTGACCATAAAACACACAAAAAGGAAAATAAAAACGACTTTACGCGAAAAATTGTTACCAAACAATATTTGCTGTATATTTACTTGTATATCATCTGCAAATTCTCCCAAAAATTTCCTTGGTTTTCGGAAGTGAGGCCATGATTAAGAGGGAAACGTGCGCAGAGGCAAATTCTCCCAAAAATTTCCTTGATTTTCAGAACTGAGGCCATGATTAAGAGGGAAACGTGCACAGAGGCAAATTCTCCCAAAAATTTCCTTGATTTTATTGAACTGAGGCCATGATTAAGAGGGAAACGTGCGCTGAGCCGACCATCTAAAACATTATGGGTGAGGGTCTGCTGCAGAGCTGACCATCCTAAACATTATATGCGAAGGCCCGCTAGTGAGCTGACGCTATAAAACATTATATGAGAGGGCCCGCTAGAGAGCTGACCCAATAAAACATTATATGAGAAGGCCCGCTGGTGAGCTGACCTATATAAAAATTGTCAAACAGGGCCCGCTGGTGAGCTGGCCCTATATAAAAATTATATCACAGGGCCCGCTGGTGAGCTGGCCCTATATAAAAATTATATCCCAGGGCATATGGAAGAGGAGGAGGAGGATGAGAAGATTAAGAGTCAACCATATACCCGTTTTTTGGGTGGAAGGGGTGAATGGGAATACAGAGTATTCCCATCATTGTAAATAACATATATAAAGTGAGTTTATGTTCCCCCGGGGCTTTCCTCCAGTGGAGTGGAGAAGTCAGGGGAAATCCAGGCCTTGTTCATTTTTATAAGTGTCAACCTATCAGCATTGTCGGTGGAAAGGCGGATACGCTTATCTGTTATGATGCCACCAGCAGCACTAAATACCCGCTCAGACAGAACGCTGGCGGCAGGGCAGGCCAGCACCTCCAAGGCGTAGAGTGCCAGTTCATACCACGTGTCCAGCTTGGACACCCAGTAGTTGTAAGGCACAGAGGGATCATTGAGGACGCTGACACGGTCTGCTACGTACTCCTTCACCATCTTCCAAAACTTTTCCCTCCTTGTGACACTAGGCTGCGCATCAGGGTGAGGGTGCTGGCGGGGTGTCATGAAGGTGTCCCACGCCTTGGAGAGTGTTGCCCTGCCTTTCTCGGAACTGCTGTGTGCTCCCCTTTTCTCCCCTTCTCGGTTGGCCAAGGTAGCACGTACTCTGCCGCCAGCGTTGTCAGATGGAAAATTTTGGAGCAATTTTTCAACAAGAACCTTCTGGTATTGCACCATTTTGCTTGTCCTCTCCACCGGAGGAATGAGAGATGAGAAATTCTCTTTGTAGCGGGGGTCCAGAAGGGTGAACACCCAGTAATCCGTGTTGTCTAAAATGCGTGTAACGCGTGGGTCACGGGAAAGGCAGCCTAACATAAAGTCAGCCATGTGTGCCAGAGTACCAACAGGCAAGATTTCGCTGTCCTCACCAGGAGGATGACTCTCAATCTCCTCATCCTCTTCCTCCTCTTCTGCCCACCCACGCTGAAGAGATGGAACTAAAGTTCCATGGCTACCCTCTGTAGCGGAGACAACCGTGTCTTCCTCCTCCTCCTCCTCCTCCTCCTCCTCCTCCGCCTCCTCCAATTGTCGCTGAGAAGATGAAGTGAGGGTGCTCTGGCTATCACCTTGTGTAAGCTCTTCCTCCCCCATTTCCACCTCTTCCACATGCAAAGCGTCGGTTTTAATTGTGAGCAGCGAGCGTTTCAGTAGACACAGAAGTGGGATGGTTACACTGATAATAGCGTTATCGCCGCTCACCATCTGTGTCGATTCCTCAAAATTGCGTAAAACCTCACAGAGGTCTGACATCCATTCCCACTCCTCACTTCTGATTACAGGAAGTTGAACGGAGAGGCGACGACCGTGTAACAGCTGGTACTCCACTACTGCCCTCTGCTGCTCACAAAGCCGGGCCAACATGTGGAAGGTGGAGTTCCAGCGCGTGCTCACGTCACACAGCAGCCGGTGAGCTGGCAATTGTAAGCGCTGCTGCAGCTTCAACAGGCCGGCTGAAGCTGTAGATGACTTACGGAAATGTGCACACACGCGGCGCACCTTGGTCAAGAGATCATGCACATTGGGGTAGGTTTTTAGAAATCGCTGCACCACTAAATTAAATACATGCGCTAGGCATGGTACGTGTGTGAGCTTGCCGAGCTCCAAAGCCGCCACCAAGTTACGCCCATTATCACACACAACCATGCCTGCTTGCAGGTTGAGTGGCGAGAGCCACTGCTCGGTCTGGTGACTAATCCCCTGCAACAGCTCTGAGGCCGTGTGCTGTTTGTCCCCAAGGCAGATCAGCTTCAGCACGGCCTGTTGACGCTTCCCCACTGCAGTGCTACACTGCTTCCAGCTACTGGCTGATGGGGGAGTGGCGGTGTGTGTAGAGAATTCGGAGGTGGAAACGGAGGAGGAGGAGCCAATAACGTAGGTGCTGGTGGAAACCCTGATGGAGGTAGGGCCCGCAATCCTCGGCGTGGGTAGCACCCGTGCCATCCCAGGGTCCGAGTCGCTCCCAGCCTCCACGACATTCACCCAGTGTGCCGTCAGGGAAATGTAGCGTCCCTGGCCACAAGCACTTGTCCATGTGTCAGTCGTTAAGTGGACCTTCCCAGTAACTGCGTTGGTCAGGGCACGGGTGATGTTACGGGACACATGGTGGTGTAATGCGGGGATGGCACACCGGGAAAAGTAGTGGCGGCTGGGGACCGCGTACCGAGGGACAGCTGCTGCCATCAGGCTGCGGAAGGACTCAGTGTCCACAAGCCTAAATGGCAGCATTTCGATGGCCAGTAATTTGGAAAGGTGTGAGGTTAGTGCTATGGCCTGTGGGTGGGTGGCTGGGTACTTTCTCTTGCGCTCAAATGCCTGGGGTAACGACATTTGGACGCTGTGCTGGGACAGGGAAGTGGATGTGGTCGCTGATGGTGCTTCAGATGCTACAGGTGCAGGGCGGGAGGTATGCGGCCTGCGCCTTCGACAGGCGATTGGCCGGCACCGAAAACAGGGGAAGAGGAGGCAGTGGTGTGGCCTGCAGACACAGATGGGCGATCCAGGCGTTCCTCCCACTTACTACGGTGCTTGGATGCCATGTGTCGGATCATGCTGGTGGTGGTGAGGTTTCTAGTGTTCATGCCTCGGCTCATTCTGGTGTGGCACAGGTTGCAAACTACAATTCTTTTGTCGTCCGCACTTTCCTTAAAAAAACGCCATACCGCGGAACACCTACCCCTTGGCAAGGTAGATTTACGCAAGGGGGTGCTCCGTGGAACATTTGCGGGCCGGTTTGGTGCGGTCCGCCTTCTTTCTGTAGCCACACCACTGCCTCTTCCAGCCTGTTGCGGTGCTGCAGATGGCTCACCCTCAGGACTGCTGTTATCGCTCGGCTCTACACCTTCCCAGGTGGGGTCAGTCACCTCATCGTCCACCAAGTCCTCCTCCACTTCCTCACTCTGATCATCCTCCTCAAGTCTTGATCCCACCACATACTCAGTCATTGACAACTGTATAACATTCTCCTCAACAAGGTCTTGAGATGGAAATAGTGGTTGATTTAATGGCAACTGTGTCTCATCATCATCATCATCATCCACTACTTCCTTTGACCTTAAATGCCGTTCACATCTGTCATCTTCTTGAGATTGGGTAGCCTCTAGAGGTTGTGAATCAGGGCACAAGATGTCATGTTCCTCTGCAAGCGTGCTTGGAGAGAGGGTCAAATGAAGGATTGGTGATGAGACGAGCTCCTCACTATATCCCAGTGTGGGATCACTTCTTTGACCAGACCGTGTATGGTGGGAGGAAGGATGATCAGAGTGAGGATTATGTTGACCAGACTCTTGGCTACTGAGAGTGGACTTGGTGGAAGACAGGGTGGTGCTTAACCGACTGGAAGCAGTATCAGCTGTCATCCAACCGACCACCTGTTCGCAGTGGTCGGACCTCGAGAGTGATGTCCTGCGACGCCCTGTAAAATTACACATGAAGCTAGGTATGGTGGATGTCTTTCTTTCTTGTGCTCTGGCACCAGGCACAGTTTCTCCGCGTCCTGACCCGCGCCCTGAACTTTCAGGATCACGTCCACTTCCCCGTCCCTTTTTACCCGCCTTCTTCATCTTACACAGAATATGTGACTTTAATATTTGAGTTTGAAAACTTAACAGTATTTCTTATTATTCTGCAACTCTGCAGAGTACACAGAATAGGCTGCTAAACTGCGGTGAAACACACTGAATGGAATATGTGAGTTTAATATTTGAGTTTGAAAACTTAACAGTATTTCTTATTATTCTGCAACTGTACAGAGTACACAGAATAGGCTGTTAAACTGCGGTGAAACACACTGAATGGAATATGTGAGTTTAATATTTGAGTTTGAAAACTTAACAGTATTTCTTATTATTCTGCAACTGTACAGAGTACACAGAATAGGCTGTTAAACGGCGGTGAAACACACTGAATGGAATATGTGACTTTAATATTTGAGTTTGAAAACTTAACAGTATTTCTTATTATTCTGCAACTGTACAGAGTACACAGAATAGGCTGTTAAACGGCGGTGAAACACACTGAATGGAATATGTGACTTTAATATTTGAGTTTGAAAACTTAACAGTATTTCTTATTATTCTGCAACTGTACAGAGTACACAGAATAGGCTGTTAAACGGCGGTGAAACACACTGAATGGAATATGTGACTTTAATATTTGAGTTTGAAAACTTAACAGTATTTTTTATTATTCTGCAACTGTACAGAGTACACAGAATAGGCTGTTAAACGGCGGTGAAACACACTGAATGGAATATGTGACTTTAATATTTGAGTTTGAAAACTTAACAGTATTTCTTATTATTCTGCAACTGTACAGAGTACACAGAATAGGCTGTTAAACGGCGGTGAAACACACTGAATGGAATATGTGACTTTAATATTTGAGTTTGAAAACTTAACAGTATTTCTTATTATTCTGCAACTGTACAGAGTACACAGAATAGGCTGTTAAACGGCGGTGAAACACACTGAATGGAATATGTGACTTTAATATTTGAGTTTGAAAACTTAACAGTATTTCTTATTATTCTGCAACTGTACAGAGTACACAGAATAGGCTGCTAAACTGCGGTGAAACACACTGAATGGAATATGTGACTTTAATATTTGAGTTTGAAAACTTAACAGTATTTCTTATTATTCTGCAACTGTACAGAGTACACAGAATAGGCTGTTAAACGGCGGTGAAACACACTGAATGGAATATGTGACTTTAATATTTGAGTTTGAAAACTTAACAGTATTTCTTATTATTCTGCAACTGTACAGAGTACACAGAATAGGCTGTTAAACGGCTTTGAAACACACTGAATGGAATATGTGACTTTAATATTTGAGTTTGAAAACTTAACAGTATTTCTTATTATTCTGCAACTGTACAGAGTACACAGAATAGGCTGTTAAACGGCGGTGAAACACACTGAATGGAATATGTGACTTTAATATTTGAGTTTGAAAACTTAACAGTATTTCTTATTATTCTGCAACTGTACAGAGTACACAGAATAGGCTGCTAAACTGCGGTGAAACACACTGAATGGAATATGTGACTTTAATATTTGAGTTTGAAAACTTAACAGTATTTCTTATTATTCTGCAACTGTACAGAGTACACAGAATAGGCTGTTAAACGGCGGTGAAACACACTGAATGGAATATGTGACTTTAATATTTGAGTTTGAAAACTTAACAGTATTTCTTATTATTCTGCAACTGTACAGAGTACACAGAATAGGCTGCTAAACTGCGGTGAAACACACTGAATGGAATATGTGACTTTAATATTTGAGTTTGAAAACTTAACAGTATTTCTTATTATTCTGCAACTCTGCAGAGTACACAGAAAAGGCTGCTAAACTGCGGTGAAACACACTGAATGGAATATGTGACTTTAATATTTGAGTTTGAAAACTTAACAGTATTTCTTATTATTCTGCAACTCTGCACAGTACACAGAATAGGCTGCTAAACGGCGGTGAAACACACTGAATGGAATATGTGACTTTGATATTTTAGTTTGAAGACTTAACAGTATTTCTTCCTATTCTGCAACTCTGCACAGTACACAGAATAGGCTGCTAAACTGCGGCGAAGCACACTGAATGGAATATGTGACTTTGATATTTTAGTTTGAAGACTTAACAGTATTTCTTCATATTCTGCAACTCTGCACAGTACACAGAATAGGCTGCTAAACTGCGGCGAAGCACACTGAATGGAATATGTGACTTTGATATTTTAGTTTGAAGACTTAACAGTATTTCTTCCTATTCTGCAACTCTGCACAGTACACAGAATGTGCTGCTAAACTGCGGCGAAGCACACTGAATGGAATATGTGACTTTGATATTTTAGTTTGAAGACTTAACAGTATTTCTTCCTATTCTGCAACTCTGCACAGTACTCAGAATGTGCTGCTAAACTGCGGCGACGCACACTGAATGGAATACGTGACTTTGATATTTTAGTTTGAAGACTTAACAGAATGTGCTCTAATCTGCAACTTTGCACACTAAACAGAATGTGCTCTAATCTGCAACTTTGCACACTAAACAGAATGTGCTCTAATCTGCAACTTTGCACACTAAACAGAATGTGCTCTAATCTGCAACTGTGCACACTAAACAGAATGTGCTCTAATCTGCAACTTTTCACACTAAACAGAATATTTTGTTTTTTTTTTTTTTTTGTTTTTTTCCCCCCACACACAATATAACCTGCTGCCCCCACACACAGTAGTCCTAAAAAGGACTTTTGGTTCTTTTTTGTCACAATTTTTGTTTTTTCCTCCCTACACTGCCTTTCCCTTCCTATCCTCAGCTCTCCCTGGCTCAGACTGAGCCGAACTCGATGGTCAGGTGCTATACAGCACCTGACCACGGGTTCTGGCCAGCCAATCAGTGTAATGCCAGCAGCCAACATGGCTGCTGGCATTACACCGATGTCAGAGCCTCCCTGCACGTTTATTGGCTGCGCAGCAGCCGCAAAACGTGCGGGGAGGAGACCCGAACATGGCGGGCGAGCACATGCGGTACTCGTACGAGTACCGCCATGTGCCGAGCAGAGCGATGCTCGAGCCGATCCGAGCATCGGCCGAGCATGCTCGCTCAACACTATTGCTTTCCTGTTGTAGCTCTTCAACGTGTTCTTGCAGTGTGTTCTTGCAGTCCTTTAGCACTACTGGCAAAGAGTACGATATAATCTGCATGTAGGTAGTCTGCATTGATCTTAAGTCCTTTTTCCCAATTTAGATGGGGGAAAATTTCTTCTAAAGAAGCAGAAAATAGTTTTTGGGGGAGATTGTGTCTCTTTGTCGGACTCCTTTTTTCTTTGTTGATCTGGACTTTATCATTGTTGACCCATATTGATGCAGTTGCATTTTCATTTTATATTGATTGGAGGTTGATCAGGGCATCGATAATTGTTTACTTTTTCACAGTCAAAGGCCTTGTTGGAGTCAATGAAGGTTCTGCATAATGGAAGGTTATAATCATTATGTCGCTCTACTGCTTATTACAATGTCTGGATTTGGTCCATTGTACTGAAACTGCTCTTGAAGCCTGTTTGCTCTTTAGTTTGTGCCATGTATTTGTTGTTGAGTTTTTGCTTTTGCTCCCTCTTCAAGCTTTAATGCAAACATTTGGCTCCTATGTGTGGCCGTCTTTCATTTTGCTTTCTTTAGCCCTTGTTTTTCTTCCAGTGTCCTTTTTACGAGGTCAACATTGAACTTGAACATTTCTTCTTTTATGCTCTTCGGTATGGTCTTGCACATTTTTACATATTCTACACTGTTTCTAATATTTCCATTGTGCTTCATTCCTTGCTCTTGTTCATCATGGCAACTGTATCCTTAGATATTCAGGTTGGTTTTTCTTGTTTTACAGTAGGTGCAAGGGCATGGGCAATGTCTATGATAGTCTATGATAGTCTCTATAACTTTTTTCATTGTGTGTTGAAATGGCTGTGTCTGGAATGTCTTGCAGCACACTGAAGTGATTACACAGTGCTAACTCTAAATGATATTTCAGTAGCTGGCTAGTGTCGATCTTCTCATTTGCTGATCATTTTCTTTCTTTCTTTCTTGCAGCTAATTTTTTTTGCTCTCTTTTTTTAGAATTGACAATTAAGAATTTTGCAGCAGGTTAAGAAAAGTAGAGCTGGAAACCTGGTTTGTGTGTTTTTCAAGGCACCATCTGCCATTCAAGGTCTATGCTTCTATACCCAGGTATCACCTCCTGATAAGGGAAAATGAAGAGTCAAACACCGAAGTGTCTCAAATAACGTGGAATGTTCACATATCCTGATGGTCTGTGGCAGAGGACAGGTCAGGAAGTCCAGCTGGGTTAGGAAAGGAGAATGTCATAAATGTGCTGTGACTGAGAGTAGATAAAATAGCATTAATTATCTAGCAGATATGGCTTATGTATAAAAGAAACCTGGAAACATTCCAAGTAAAACCAACTATGCTACAGAGGCACAAATAAACATTCTCAAAATTCTTGTTTTAAATGGGTTTTAACCCAATGAACCCTAGAGAGGTCTGCAGCACACTGCAAACCAGTGTGTTTCTCTAAGAGTTAAAAGCCTCATTTAAAACTGTAGGGGTTTTATTTGTCCCCTATTGTGCAGTTGGGTTGAACCAGAATGTATTTAATCATTTCAATGCTAGAGGAGCATGCAACACATTGCTTTGCAATGCATAGTGTACTTCTCTTGCATTCCAAGAGTTAATATGCCGTTGTATATAAGGTTGAAAATGTCTTCTGCATAAACCACAGAGTAGCAATTCCAGGCTAAGCTAACTGAACCATGGGGGTAAAAAAAGATACATTTCCCATTGATTCAAGAAAGTCATTTTAACCACTCAAATGTCACAGAGGCCTGCAACTCAAAGTAAAGCAATGTATTGGAGACATCTCACAAGGTTAAAAGTACTGTTGTGCTTTTATACATACCGAACATGCAGCCCATTGAGGGAGATTTATAAAAGACACATTCCTAGTGCTTTTTAAGGAATGGGCCTTAAGTCTTTGCAATTGGAGATAACGTCATGGCTGATGTATAAATTATTTAAGGTGTTTTTATAAATATGGCGTTCTTACTCTCATTTTAACACCTGACATTAAGATTCTAGCAAAAATTCTGTCATAGAAACATAGAATTTGATGGCAGATAAGAACCATTTCAGCCCCTCTAGTCTGCCCATTTTCCTACTGTAAAAACCTCAAACCTTATGTGGTCCTTGGTTTTGTCTTATGTTAAGGACTGCCTTATGCCTATCCCATGCATGCTTAAATTCTATCACTGTATTAACTTCTACCATTTCTGAGGGTAGGCTATTCCACTTATCTACTACCCTCTCAGTGAAGTAAAACTTTCTTACATTACATCTAAACCTGTGTCCCTCTATTTTAGACTATGGCCTCTTGTCCTAACATTTTTACTCCTTTGAAATGTACTTCCATCCTGCACTTTGCTGAATCCCTTCATGTATTTGAATGTTTCTATCATATCCCCTCTCTCTGTTCTCTCCTCCAAGCTATACATGTTCAGATCCTTTAGTCTATCCTGATATGTCTTTAGCTGTAAACCACTCACCATTTTAGTAGCCCTTCTCTGAATTTTCTCTAGCGTATCAATATCCTTTTACCATTCTGTTTATTGTGTTCAGATGTGAATTTTAAAAAGTCAAATAAATGCTCAAGATGCCTGTTTCATTTATTTTCATTGTCCCTGCATTACTCCAGCAATCCAGTTTCTTGGTGTGGGGCATAGTAGAGATGTGTGTATTGGGTGGCACATGTTTATTTTAATGTGTGCATCAAGCTCATCCAATAATCTGTGTGAAGAATCTGCATGGTTTCCTTATAGGGTGTTGAGCAGATCTGCTCTGCTGAAACATTCCTACATTCTGCATTTGATGTATCAAGCTGTGTGATGTTGCAAAATCACTTGTATGAACTGCCCAATGCATAGCAATGTTATGTTATGTTTAGCTCAGAGTAAGAAACATTGATCTAACAATGCCTGTGTGAATTACCCTTAGGCAAACACAAATTCAAGGAGAAGGATTATTAAAATGTTTCTAAATCTAACACTTTATGAAGGAAGGCACCTTAAAGACAACAAGGAGGGAAATGTTTTCAATTTTAATAGTAAAATGATGTTAAAAGTTAATCTTATTATTTCTTTGCTTGTGTATGGCCTCAAATGCACATAGTGCTTAACTGGTTTATAGTTCAGACAATGCAGATGACTAAAGAGGCAGCAGGAGTTAGGGACCCTGCTCTAAAACCTACAATCTAAAAACAGATAAGGGAGACACATGCCATCCATGAGGTTTACATGTAAAATACAACATAGGATGGTGAGATGAGTGTAAACATAAGTGGAAAGTGTCTCTTGTGTGTGAAGAGCAGGAGTGCCTACTAGTCTGTATAGTTAACCCATTGCAATCTATGAGATCACAATGGAAATTGGACAGTGAGCACTGTCGGTATTGACAGCACGCTCCTGCACACGCACACACACACACACACACACACACACACAAAGAGCTCCAATATGCAAGCCAAGCTGAATGTGATAGTTAGCTTCTCATTATTGCAGTGTTTCTCAATCTCTCTTTAGCTCAAGGCACCCCTAAAGCGCAGTTTGGAATTTTGGGGGCACACCTAACATTTTAGAAGTTGTTTGTCAAGGAGAAATGAAGGGTAATAATACATAAATATACAATTATTTTGGGTCTCACAGCATGGATAACAAAAAAAAACACATTCGGTATAATATTTTCTATATTTGAAACTCAATTTTCACATTTTTATCAAAGTCTTTAAAGAAAACAAAGGGCACCTTAATTGGATGTCCGTGGCACACCAAAGTGCTACGGCATCCTGGTTGAGAACCATTGCACTACTGGGATTTGAGAGCCAGGTGAGACAAGTGTCCCTAAGTTAACCCAATGAACATTTCACTGGATTCATCATTTAAAGAGACAGGAACATGTTCAAGATTAAGGGGTACAGGTTTACAAATAGTAAAATATAAATATAAAAATAATCAAAATATTTGTTTTATGTTTAGAAGTTTTTTGTTTGTTTTTTTAGTTTGGAGAGTGCATTACCAGGAGTAGTATCCATTTTCTCTCGTTTCCAAGCATGTCCTGGAGAGCATTTACAGTGCAATATGACACGCCTATAAAAATCTAAACAAAAATTACAAAATACTACGACTAATAGTAAATAAAAATAACATATTAACGTTTTATAAAATTGCATGTTGCTTTTTATAACATAGAAGCAGTTATTTTTAGGTAGATCTACCCATTTCTTTCGTTTAGTCTGGAATAGTAATTGAGTTTCTGTCAGTGGAACGGAGTTTATAGGAATTATAGAGAGTAGGAGTATACTAATCAGACATTCTTGTAGTTTCCAGGGAAGTATTTAAAAACTAGTCAAGAAAGGTGAAGAATACATGTGGATTCGAATGTTAGCCTACCTAGGGCTTGATTCTATTACCCACGTGAAAAAAAAGACACTGTGTTTTTTAAGTCAGGTTTTAGTATCCTATTACCCTAGATGTTAAAACAAAATCAGTGATAATTATATGCACCGCCAGTCAAAAAAAAAGCCCATAGGAAGCAACTAAAAACAACGTGCGAGTAGCATTCTATTACCCATGCTCAGTATTAGCACCTGTTTTGTGGTTACATTTCCGGTTGGTAATCCAGTGCCTCTGAGTTGAGGTGTAGAAGCCACAGTGACGGTTTCAAAACCATTGTTGTTCAAACAAAAGCAGTGCAGAATACAGTATACAGTATAGAAATCCAACGTAGAGTGCCCCCCTGCAACATAACCTCCACCTTAGTTATTCGATATCTATTGCTCCCATTCAACATATTAACTATCTTCATTTTTATTTCGACATATAGTGCTCCCATTCAACATACTTCTTTCTCCAGTATTATTCAACATACACTGTATCCTGGTATATGAAATGTCGAGGTGTTTCGAATACATGGACAAAATCATATTGCCACAGTAAATGTAGGCCATCTAATGTTAACTTGACCTTTCTGTCATCATTTTGCGCATTTTTTAGGGGGTAGTTCAATAGAAGCATACAGCGTCAGTTTTGTTAGTTCGTAGAAATGTGCTGTCTACGCTGTTTTTTTTACCGTGGTTCTGCAATAGATTATACAAATATAGAAAATTAACTTTGCTTGTTTTTACTGTAGCGCTGGTTTTAGCGCGGGTAATAGAATTGAGCCCCTCATTTTTAAACTAAATGTGTACCTTGCAGTTGTAACTACATTATTGCCAAACTGCATAAAAAATACCTAAACATAAATGAGTGTGCTTGTAAATGGGAGAATTAGTGGAATTTATGCATGCACACACAAAAAAACAAGCATATTAATAGGGGATATTATATTCCAAGAAAAACAATATACAGTTTGCATGAGTACACTAAATAATAAATCAACATAATGTTTAACACACACACAGAAAGAAATTGTAAATTTGACTAAGATCTTAAAATGTAAAATAGTATTAGTCCTTAAGGGATTAACGACTGTAGTCTATGATGTGTTTATGGTCATAGGAAAAAGTAGCAAAGGTAAATAATTAGTTCATTATTGGGGTCAGACCAGGGAAAGGGATGAAATAAGGCATCACAGCAGGCTCTGTCTGCCCTTGATATGTTGCTTTTTGTATTCCTTTTCTGTTTTTCCTTCTGTTTTTCCACTGTTATCCAGATCCTGGTTCTCCGCCTTGTCTTGTGGTCACTCTTAGTCTTTCTAGAGTGTCAATGCTTTTGGGCGGATGTGTGATGAAAGTATCCCAGTTCGTGTCCCGTAATTCCGGTTTAGTTCCTGTGTGATCTCCATGTATATTGACCTGGCTTCTCCTGTGACTTCCCTCCTGCTCTATGACTTGACACCGTGTTCTCAGATTTCCTGTTACCAACTTTGGCTTTGTTTTCTCGACTTCGCTCCTGCCTGCCCCCTTAGTACTGCTTTCCCTGACTGGTTTCTGATCCTGGCTCCGTTACCTACCATTTTTTGTCTGCTGCTTGGTACTGAGTCACCTGCCTGTTCCTGACAGCTTGTCTGACTTTTCATCTATCTCAACCATGGTAAGTTTCTATCCTTTGAGCCCTCAGTTGAAAATCTTCCACCTCGACCACCATTCGAACACTGACCATCTCGACCACCAGTCGAACTATCCTATTCTGTCTTCTCAGTGTTCCTACACAACAACTTTGAATAATACTGCAGGTAGCTTGCTTGCTCTGTTATCCTCTTCTACCTCAGTGGGTAGGTGCTGTTCTCTGGGTTGTCATCCGGGGTGTGGGCCATCTCCTTCAGTTGGCCTAGGCCACAGCAAGGCATCCCAGAGAGTAGCCACCTCAAGCCAGCCTCACACTCTAGTCATCGCTGTCAAGCATCTGGCCCACTGAGACCTACATACTCTGTACTGTCCATTGTTTTGTTTGTGTTTTAGTTATATTATTATATCATATAGCAGTCTGTCACCTCTTTTGCGGGGCATCTAATAACCAGGCAGCTTACACTGGGCACTTAGTCGATCAGATCATCACACTGTCTCATGGCATGGAATTCAGAACTGCAGATCCTCACCCATGCATGGCTGCACACAGAGGTTGAACCCCAAGGTTTAAAAGGTCAAATGGACTTTCTCAGTCACACGATGTAAGTAGAAAGCAGGGCACAGGTGTAGTCAGTTAGAGCAGAGGATATATAATCTGTGGAGGAGGAAAAATGTAGTCAGGCTGAACACAAGTCATAACCAAAAGTGAAGAAAAAGTAAAGATCATCTTACCAGGTAATAGAGAGTAATCATACTCAGGATTAAGATGGGTTCAGTTCAGATAAGTAGTAATGCTAGATCACTGGAGTAAGGCTCAATAATCTGGCAATACGCCTGGTTTGTTATGGACGTCAGGGTGAGACAGAAGGTTCACAAAGATGCTAGAAGCAGAACATCACAGGACTGCACTGGAGACCTCTCCCCTATGGGATGTCATGTTCCAGAATTGCTTCTTTTTTGTTTTGTGTACGTAGCCCTTGAGTTGAGATTCTAAAAATCAATGCTTATTCACTCTCTGATCATAAGAAGATGATTCCAAGTGTTCAGTCTGAGATATCAGAATTAATATAAGATTTCAATTAGCACTAATGAATATTTTCATTAATACGTGTAATTTGTTGAACAATGCTTTATACTTTACTGCAATACACTTCAAACCCTGCCTGAAATGAAGGAATTATTTTAAAGAAAAAAAGAAAACATTTATATTCAAATACATTTAAAACAATGTTTCATGCTAAAACACTCAATTGTTTTGACAAACATTCTGACTCGATTTTTATTTTCTTAAATATCTGTCACTTTACCACAATTCCGTTTTCTTTATTTCCATCTAATCTTTTTTTCTTCCTTCCTTTGTTCAGCTGTCCTAGTGTTCCATAGTACACTATGAATAAGAATATGACAATTAACAAAACAGTTGCATTCTACTGAATAAAAACTATTAATAAAGAGGACACATTCATGCCTGATTCCTGCAAATCACCGCGGGGATCAGTTCACAATAAAGACTCAATATACACATTTCAACTGGAGGCACATTCTTCAATGCATAACAAATAGCATGTTCCCTTCAGCCAGAATTCACAGACAACTCACAATGTGCAAATGACTTAAGTACAAGAGTGTGGTTTAGACTGAAGGGATGTGCAGTAACTACGTAGCTGTAAGGATCTACTTTTGTATATCATTAACTCCATCACAACCGGATTTAGGACAATTTGAACAAAAGCTGAATTTATCATTGGTTCACAAGCCATGGTCCGTTGAAATCAGGGGCTCCCTGGAGAAGGGCTAAGGGTTTTATATAACAAATTATTGTAATAGCAGACAGAGGCATAAGGTTGTGGGGTGGCAGACAAAGAAGCTTATGTACTAAGAACTGGAGCAATTCTGGAGCAAACCAACTGCACCATAAAAACATACTGAGACCCCCAATTATTCAAGTAGGGTTTAAAACACTTGAATTATACACAGTTCTCAAGGTATCAGCCAATAATATTCAGCTGGAGCTCATGTGGGCTGGCTTTCAGCCATGTCCCACTTACTGTGACTTCAGTGGTGGCACAAAAAAGAAAGGTGAGTTCACAACATGGGTGATAGAACTCTAGCAGGGAACTGCAACAGTTCTGTCACCCATCTCAAAGAGCACTAAGGGTTGGATTTCATTACATGGCATAAATGGTATCACTGGTTTTATCTCATTGATTCCTATCATTGTCAGTGGAGAAATGTATAGGTAAACCCAGTGAAATGGAATACAGCCTTGAAGCAGGAGAGTGTCCAAAATGTGGCTTTCTTAAAGGAGTAGTAAACTTTTTATGAAACCATATGTTAAAGGGAATTTTTTGTTCTGCTGAGTAACAAAACAATGCTACTGCTGGGAAATGTTTAATTCAAAAGTAATTCTAACTCAGCATTGCAATATTTTAAAGCAAACATTTATAGTGCCCAAGAAGGAATGTATTTTATAATACAATGAAGAACTTGATTCATAGACTACAGCTTCCTATAGTAAGTGATATGAGCAGCAACCCCTGCTGACCACAACAGAAAATTGCAGTTTAATGCAAGAAAAACATATTTTGAGTTCTGATAACATTTGAATGAAAAGTCCCCTTTATTGAAAAAGAAAAACCCTATAACCTATATTTTCATTAAAAAAAGGTTTACTGCACCTTTAACCCTTTCAGTGCTTTGCAATGTGTTGCGTACCCCTCTGGCACTCAAAGGGTTAAATCCAGAGGGGTGTACAACAAAGTGGTTGCACACATCTCTGGTCCTTAAACGGTTAATGTTGTTGTACTACAACTCCCATTATCAAAGTTGTCCAATGAGTTCACACACCCCTGCGCAAAAGCAACCACATTGTTACAGTCTCGCTTTAACATCTCAGAGAAAAAAAATACCCTCTCCCAGTGATCTATACCAACAAAAAGACAACATTCTGTTCAATACCTTCTTAGCAACAGAAACACAAATGGCTTCATATGCAGCAAAAATTCCATCACACGCTCTGAAAGCCATTAACCTCTCCTTCCTGAATGGCATGCACAATGTTATGGATGAGAGCAGAAACAGTTTGTGCCATTGGATCTTCATGAATTAACAATGTCTAGCAGATTTTCAAAGAAATGGCTCTGTATATATATATATATATATATATATATATATATATATATATATATATATTTTTTTTTTTTTTTTTTTTTTTTTAATAAAGCTCTTTACACATTTAAATGTGAATGTTAATCCTTTGAGTGCCACAGGGATATGCAACACATTGCAGGCACTCGGGGTTAAATCTCAAATGGACATTGCAAAAAAATAAAAAGGAAAATATTGTTCTGTGCTTAAGGCATTTATTTTATATCCTGTAGCTTTATTTGGCAGTTGCCAATACTGATTCAGGTCAATTATATGTTATAACCACAAAAGAAAACAGGAGTGATTCTAAAACAAACCAACTGTATCATAGGGCAGCAAGAAAATTTCCCAGATCTCTGTTGTTTTAAATGTTGCATTCAACCCCTGAGAGAGAAAGAGAGAGAGAGAGAGAGAGAGAGAGAGAGAGGTCTCCAGCACAGTGTCCAATGCAGTGTGCAATACAGTGTGTCAGCCAGTGTGCACTACAACCCTCATACACTGTGTATACCCTGTAGAACAGCCCCCTGGTGTTAGAGTCTTAACACCCGGGGGCTGCACTGGGAAATTCATATGTTCACCTCATTGAGTCCTGCAAAGATATTCATGCCTGCCTGCATGGATATGATATCCATTACTATGCTTTCAAAAAAGCAATGGATACCTATCTAGCACAGAACAATATTGAGAATTATGACAGATGGCTTCAATGCAGGTAGGTTGTTGATCCAGGTAATTTTTTTTACCCACTTGGGGCCTAATGGGAAATGGCATCAGTGGGCTTTTTTTCCTTCCTCTGGATCAACTGGGGTGTTTTGAAATGGGTTGGACTTGATGGACGCATGTCTTTTTTCAGCCTCATCAACTATGTTACTATGTTACTATTTAAGTCGTTATTTTAGAGCACCTGTCCTCTCAGAACTGACTTTCAGTGGCAACTAGAATTTATTTGTCCAGATTAAAGTAAGCAGGGTTTATTATTAGGAGATGTCTTTTAACCCTTTGAATTCCAGAGAAGTACACAACTCAGAGTGTTAAAGAGGATCTCTCACCTTATTCAACAGTGACCTCTTATTGTAGTTTAATGTTGGTGAAATTCTAATCCTTTTGAATTTTTCTTTTTAACCAGGTTGTTGCTGAGATATAAGCTTAAAAAGTTCTCCTAGTGACATCAGTTGCTGTCAGTCTGTGGGTACAGCTATAGCCCGCAACCTGTCAATCCTGTTAACTTCCCCTCCTCGTGTAGTGCCTACTCTCCTCCTCCCCAGATATCGGAGGAGGACTGCATATGACCTGGCCTGTTCTTGTGCATAAGTTCATCCAGGTCAATGTTTATGCATATACAAGAAAAATGAGAGGAGAGCTGTCCCAATATTAGACATATATTGCGTTACATATTTAGATATAGTGATGGTATACTCACAACAAAAGTCTAACTGGGTCCAAGGACACCGGTCATATAGGCCAGCAGGGAAATTTGGAGCTTGTTCTCCCCCCAAAAACAGATCCTCACAGGTATGCAGCCACTGGTAAGGACCGTTTTTTCTTCAATGGTCACAGCACACCAAAAAGATGATGAAAAAATCTAAAAAGAAAAATATAAAAGGATTAGTTTCACCAACATTAAACTACAATAGGAGGTCACTGTTGAATAAGGTGAGAGATCCTCTTCAAAGGGATATTAGCAGATAGATAGAGAGACAGAGAAATAGATAGATAGATAGATATATAGATAGATAGATAGATAGATAGATAGATAGATAGATAGATAGATAGATAGATAGACAGATATATATATATATATATATATATAGATCGACAGACGGATAGATAGATAGATAGATAGATAGATAGATAGATAGATAGATAGATAGATAGTGGCGCTGTTGCCAAGTTTTTATTGCAATAACTTTCATACATATATATTACATATCTTTGTGTGTATATGTGTGTGTGTGTGTGTGTGTGTGTGTGTGTGTGTGTGTGTGTGTGTGTGTGTGTGTGTGTGTGTATTTTTTCCAGTTTATTAAGTATTACTTCCCCCTTAATGTGGTACTTGGTACAAGCAGTAGACTACTTCTTCCTGAAAGTGCACACATTTTGGGATGCTAATTGCCAAACCATGTTTGCTCTGTAGGGGACTATCTCAGCTGTTAGACATAAAATGGAGAAGATTTCATTGTTATAAAACTTTTTTTTACTGACAAGAGAGTAAAGGTGACAATTTCTCTGAAGAAGCTCTGAGCATCAAGTAAAAGTCCATTAAGAATACTGTGATTAATCAATATTTCCATATCCATCTCCAGCGTGATCATGAAGCAGATGTTGTTTTACTTTCAGACTCAGTTTTGTTTTGTTTTTTTTTTCTTCACAAAAAAGAATGTCGCTGATTTACTAAGAATTACAGGACAATTCTGGAGCAAACCAGCTGCAAACTATAGGAGCAAGTATGTTTCCCAAAATTCCCACTAATTGGAGGGTAGAGGAATAACCCTTTGAGTGCCAGAGGGGTACGAAACACATTGTGGATCAATGCGTTTAGTACCCCTCTGGCACTCGAGGGTTAAATGGCACATAATTGCTTAAAGGAATACTAACACAGAGTAATAAATCTCCACTTACCATAATCTGGGCAGAAAATTCTACTGGCCACTATGAAATAATTTTATATGGATTGGTTCTCCAAAATTAATATTCAACTAATATTGAATACCAAGTCCATGGAAATGTACAGGAATCTTATAATCATACCTGGAAATTCTCGAGATTTGCCATGGAGACTCCAATTTTTACAATTAATTACGAGGTCTCTGAGGACAGAGACTGATTCTCCAGTAGTGGTGGGTTTCTTCCTCCTCCTTCCCACCCTGTTCCTCTTACCTCCTGGCCACTCCTCCTCCTTCCCACCCTGTTCCTCTTACTTCCTGCCCACTCTGCCTCCTTCCCACCCAGTTCTGCCATCTTCCCAGCCATTTTATGACACAAGGACAGTAAGCCCCACCCACAGGATTGAGCGCCACATGACATGAGCCCTCTGTGGTGCCTCAAGGGGGAGGAAGCTCCAAGGTATGCTTATATGCCAGACTCTAGGCTCCAAAGATGGATTCTAGGAACAAATAATCTAGTCAGCCTCCCTGGACAAGAAATTCGGTACCAATTAAAAATTAATCTGGAGAACCAATCTACACAAAATTCATAGCCAATTCAGATTTTTAAAGTGGACCTGTCACCTTAAGGCAAATTTAATTTGTTTAACAGAGAATACAAAGCTGCCTCTTTGTTGTACTAGTGATTTTCTTTAAAACAAATTGTTTTTGAGAAATTAATGTGTTGCAGGCACAGCGTGTGGTAATTTTGGCTAAGAACTGTGGATAAACAACATAAAGTGCCAGGCCTTGCTGCCAATAAATAAAGGTTAGTTTCTCAAAAAAATAAATTACAAAAAATGAAATACATTATATAGGCAATTTATACTTCTCTTACTATAACAGGTTCACTTTAAAGTACATGGGGTTTTGTTATTAAAAAGTGTTATTTGCCTTTAACCACTTGGCTGCTTGAGAGGTGTCCAACGCATTTCAAGTTCTCTCAAACACAAGAGCTGCTAAACTGAAAACCATTTGCACAGTTGTTGGTTTACTGAAGTTAATTTTTCTGTTGATTGATTCAAGCCAGAGTTTGAGTGTAAGTACTTCTTCCCTGCCTGGAGAAAGTCCCAATTGTCCATACTGTGAGCCTTCCATTATGAGACATGAGACAGCAGTAGCAGTGCTTGGTTCATTTCACACTGCCACAAAATAGACTTGTCATCCCACAATAGAAAAGAGCCTGATGGAAGAGCAATGTGTCAAGAGCTTGTCATAAGAGGCTTGTAGGCCGTGACAATGTAGAACAAGGAGACCCGTGCCTGTGGTTTCAATCCAAGGACTCCTTCTGGTTCACTTAAAGGACCTTGCGTTCAAAAGAAAACTGGATTCTTTCTGGGGCAAAACAGCTATATCATAGGAGACAAATAAAATTCCCATTGATTTAAAAAGGGCTTCTAAAGGGCAATTTTATATTTTACATGTGTGCTACTATGGGAGCAGCCTAAGTAAAAAGCTTGGGGATAAACTGTGCAGCGAGGAAACAGTCCCTGCCATGCCATTGGGGGGGTGTCAAAAAACCTGACATCTCTTCAGCTGGCAGCTGCCGGAACACAACTCAGAAGTGTGTGTCTTGCATCCACAAACTTTGTGTGGAATTGTGTGCACAGCAGAGGACTGTGCCTGCAGCCCAATGAGACTGAACTATGGGATTCCATCTTGCAGTTCAGTCTATTCCCAATGGACCAGGGCTGGATTTATATCCTAGGTGCTCCTAAGCAAGTCACTCTAGGATCCCTTAGCTCCACCCATCACAACATCCCCATTCCTCACATTACCCCACCTCCAGTACCATCCACTATTTCCTGGGGCAAAATACCCTTGGCCTATAACAAGCAAGATCAAAAATAGCTTTAACCACTTGGATGCTAGAGAGATCACTTGGAGAGCTCTCTAGCATCCAAGGGGTTAAATAATAGCCTATAAATGGGTTTAAAACTGGTGTAAGGACCTTGAGATTTCTTTGGCCACACCCACTATTCAAAATGTGGGTGTGACCAGAACAGCTGAGTTGACCCTCAACATTTGGAGTTCTAGGCAGTTGCTTCATCTGCCTTTTGGGAAATTCAGCCCTGCGCTGGACCAATGAGGAAGCACCAGCTGGACCAATGATGGAGCACCAGGATCTCATTTCAGACCTCTGTTCTGCTTCCCTATTGGTTCAGCAGGACTCACAATTCTGCCCCAGATTTATTGGCAAGTAAATGCACCTGCTGAGTAAGGATAGGGTACTATGCAAGGAATAATAGCCCTTTAACCCCATAAATACCAGGGAGACCTCCAACATATTACAAAGCAATGCCTTGGAGACCTCTATAACATTCAAGGGGTTAAAATCCCCTTGCAAATCAAAAGTAGTTTTTAACATTTTTACTTCTCTCCTGTGATGCAGATGGTTTGCCCCAGTCAAGGGCATAACTACAGGCGGTGCAGAGGGTGCAGTTGTGCCAGGCCAAACATCCAAGGGAACCCATTTTCCACAGGGTCCAATAGATTTCTCTTATACATCTGTGAAAATATTTTTTCGATAGTTGGCCCAAAAAAATGATTGTTCTAGGACTGTCCAATGGCCCTAGTACTATTCCTGTTTTTCTTCGAACACAGGGTCCTACACAAGATATACGTGCTTCAGTTATCTACTAAGTGTAAATCTTTTTTTTTCTTTTTTTCCCTAGTCATAAGCTAATTAATTCTGAAATATTCATTTGCATTTAGTGAGAGCGCACACTGCAAATGTAACAGTCATTATTACTGTTTTGTTTAAAACCAACATACGTTACATTCATATGGCAGTGTGTGTGTCAGCACGTGACATATAATGTAGAGCTGCTGTCTTCAATCTGCTTTTTTTCCCAAATAAGCGATAGTGATAAATCTGATGAAATTGGGGTTTCAACAAAGCAGAAGCCTTAATTAATCAAATCATACAATATATGCATAAATATTTAAAGATGAATTAATTAAACTTTCAGTGTACAGAATATACATTGAAAACATATACAACGTATTAGACACTTGTGTGCTAATGAAAGAGTGCATTGCCTGTATAAAATCCTTGTAGTTAATTTAAGAAAAACTATCCCCTTGGATGCTAGAGAGGTCAGTCAATGCATTGGTTTGCAACGGAGATAGATGGACGGACAGACAGACAGCTAGACAGACAGAAGGATGGATGGATAGATGGTTGGAGAGATAGGTATTTAGATAGATAGATAGATAGATAGATAGATAGATAGATAGATAGATAGATAGATATACAGACAGACAGAAAGATAGATAGACTACTCTAGTGTCCAAGATGAATTTAGTATCAGCACACTGAAGTAATGAAGGTAGATTTATTTTATATATGTTATAGAACATTTCCTACTTAGTAAGACAAGTGCACTCCAAATGCTACCAATTGTTTTATTCAAGTGTTAGAATTGTTCAAATAATCAGGAAGTGAGTGACAGTGTGATTATTTCCTGAAAGTTCTAAATAACACTTGTAGACATAGGGCAGTATGTTCAAAAGAATAACGACAAAAAAATGTTGTATGAACGACAAAAATAAGTAATTGTATGCATGAACGACATATTTTCTATCGAGTACACGACAAAAAAACAGTGATGTCCATTGTGTACAACGCAACTCCAGAATTACCGGGCAAAGGGGCTCGGAAAGGGAGTGGCTAAACTATTCTCCAGTGTCGTATAGAGGAAAAGAAAATTTGTCGTAACTAACGACAAAAAAATGTCTTACAAAAGACAAAATTTGTACGTTAAGAAAAAAGTGGAGGGAATGTAAAGTTCCGACTGTGAGAAAATTTGTCTTTAGTCAAGACATTTTTGTCGTTAGTTAAGACATTTTTGTCGTTAGGTAAGAAATTTTTTGTCTTTACATATGACAGTTTTAGTCAGAACAAACAACATATTTCCGTTCACAACTGACATTCTCTGAAAATACTAATGAGCCCAATGACATTGTACTTTCAAAAGTCATTACAAACAACAAAAGCTATTTCGCTACTTCTTTGAACATATGGCCCATAGAGACAAAAAACAAGGATGCACTCCTCCTAATGCAATATATCCAATATATAGATCACTACACCATCACCATAATATATTACTCACAAGAGTATATGCTGGAAAAACACATATGTGTAAACCAGCACAAGCACTGAGATATTAAAACTGCTCAAAAAACAATAAAAAAAGAGTTTCTAATAGTGTATATATAGCAAGTTGAAAAATATTCATAAGGCAAAATAAAAACTCTTCTTATAAATGATTTGGGTATCAAAGAAAACGCAGTGCAACATGAATATAAACAACAGTGTGCAATGATGCATGTCTCTAAATTTTCATCCAAAAGAACCAGAAAGCCGAATGAAAAAAATCACACCAATGAGGTGCACACTTATTTAAGTATAGTGCTTAAGCAGTAATAAAATCAAAGAATGTATATTCCACATAAGTTAAAAAAGCATAACTGTGATGCAAAACAATGTAAACACAGTGAATGGAGACGTACAGAGCGGTATATCAGCAAACTATGTATGGGATTAGGACATGCAGCATCAAACACCTTTCACACCTCACGGGTGCTTAGTCATTATTGAACCAATGATGATTAAGCACCCTTGAGGTGTGAAACACGTTTACTTGATCCTGCATGTCCTAATCCCATACAGTTTGTTGATATGCTGCTTGTAATTTTTCCCATATCTTGGAAACTTTACTCAAAAAGAATTGGTTTGGGTAAGATTTCAGCAGTCTAGGGGAAGCAGTTTCCTATGCACTTCTTGCTTCCTGCTGTGGCTCAGCACAAATGAATACAGCTTCTTAAGAGGGAAGTCAAGCATGAAAAGGAAAATTGCTTCCTCCAACCTGAGACGCATCACACACACATATCCCTACACATTTTAGCATTTGAGTTCCACTGAAGCAGCTGTAGTCAATCTCTGAACCTCTGGCTGTTGGGGATGATGGGAATTACAGTCTTCAACACCTGGATGTCCAGATATTGACAATCCCTGCTCTAGTGGCTGAAGGCACATTTGATGGTGATAAGCCTTGTAAGCAGGCTCTTTATTAATTGTTTTTGATGCAATTGTATACATAGTCTGCAGTGAATTAGGTAGGGAACCTCTTCACTTTGTATAACATATCTGTGCATTTTTAATTGCAGTGTGCATAAACTGATTTGCATATGTACATAACTGTAAAAACACATGACTATTTACATGTCAGACTTTATATATAACAGAACAATAAGAGATAGAGTAATTATATTTGAGAGGATCTTGGATTGTTGATCTGAAAAATAGCATTATCCAGTCCAAGGGAGTTAACCCTTGGAGTGCCAGAGGGGTATCTAACGCATTGCTTAGCAATGTGTTGGATATCTCTCTGACACTCAAAGAATTAAAGGCATTGTTGATTGTTGAACAGGACAACTTGCTTAGGTGGTAGTTTTTAATTCAAATGTCAGTTCTAACTATTCATACATTTCTTTCTTTACTATTATTTTGTGTATACTATCTGAAGTTCCCGCTACGTATTAGTAGTTCATACTTCTATGGAGTACACATTTGGATTCAGCAGTCTGAATGAAATAAACCATAGGGGAAGTGCCTCAGACACAGTTTCAATAACCATGTAAGCATTTTTCTGGTTTACTGTCACAGTCCAGTTATAGATTACAGCACAGCCCCTATGCAAAATGAAGAATATACATATACCTGCTGTACCAAGGAATTCCCTCATTCCATACTGAATATGATCCCCTTAGGTGCAAAAACTATACTCTGTGAGAGGGCTATATAATGGAATCCAACCTAATAGTATAAAATACGAATATATGCATATATAATAGCATCTGCCAATCCTTACAAAATGCTATACCCTGTGGCACAAAAAATACAATCTTTATAAGGTAATGAACGAAAATACTTTAATAGTATAAATATAACAATATACATATTAAATCACATATCCTAAAAAAACAATATATTGGCCAACAAGTCCCAAAGGAAGGGAAAAGTCCACTAATCTTGGCAATATGACAATGTATAGTGTCCGGTGTTACCTCTCTCGACCAGTAGGCCTCCCGGCTGTAGGTACATTCCAGCTCGCCTGTCCTCAGTCCTCTCAGTGACTCCACTTGCAATGTAACTTCAACACCGGGAGGAATGATGATTGGGGATTCCCCTCCAGTGACTAGACAGCTTGATCAAAGCTATGTTTGAACTTCAAAGCCGCACATGGGAGTGGAGGTACGAACACGCTTGTATCCAAGGATGGAAGTGAAAAGCAGGCAGAGACTTTTCAACAGGCTACAAGTCTTTAGTATGCCAGTGGACAGAAATAGCAAACTAAAATCATTGCTGTGTAGCTGTTATCCAACGCATTTCATGTCTCCAGGACACTTCATTATGGAATAGTCTGTCACATATGATAGCTTGATTATATAGGCTCTCGCCATACAATTACCAATGCAATTGTTAAAAAACTATCATCAGGTGAGTAAAGAGACTAGTATTAACCCTATGTTATCTTATAGTACAACATAATAAAAATATATGTATATAAAGAAATATAATTAACAATATATATAATAAAACCCAGTCCACTATGAGCTAAACTGTGCCGCTATAGGCGGGGCTTAAAATTTGAAGTCCTTTGCTACTAGCCAGACCTGAAAAGTTACTCATCACTGCAAGCCAAAACATACCATTCAGGACTGAATTTCTACTCACCAGGGCTGAATTTTCACTCACCATTGGCTAGTGGCGAGTGGAAATTTTGAGCCCTGCTATAGGTAACCTTTATACATACATATTGTTTGTTTTTTTATTGTAAGGAGATGTGAACAATTTACAATACAATTAACCACTTTTGATGTTGATCTCCACAGAGTGTACATGACCACCCTTAGAAGTGTCAGTCCTGGCTCTTTCGTAATGGAGTACATTGACACTCAACATGGCCGGGCGGAATGGCTACACTCATTCCAGAATTTGGAATCCAAGGGCTTGGCCTTCTGGAACATATGGGAACCGTTTATTGCCCCCCCCTTCCACTCAGGCCATGCAGCACAAGAAGGCTTTTGTAAACACCTCATGGGCTCTTGCTAGGACCCTGTGAATCTTACTTGACCTCTTGGCCTCACCAGGCTGTGATAGCGTATAGCTGGTCTATGCATATTTCAACTGTTATCTGTGTGGTGGCCCTTGCCTAGGACAGTGGACCCTCATCCCCCTTTCCCCCCTTCCCTCTCCCTCCCTGTCTCTGACCCACTTTTCCTGCTTTATTGCACACTTGTATCTCTTTCTTACCATTTCTCTCCTCTAAGCCCTTTCCCTTCTTATGACCATGTATTACTTTGTGGCTTTAGGTGCATTAATCTGGCGCAAAGGGTTTCACAATAACAACTGTGTTAAATTAATGTGGTCACATACCATGTACTCTCTACAAAATGGCATCCTCAACCATGTGACTTGAGAAAAAGACATGAGTTGAGGCCTAGCAAGATGGTGTCAGACCATGTGGCTTTAACTCCCTGCAAAATGGACTCCTCAACCATGTGGCTTGAGAAAAAAGACAAGCATTGAGGCCAAACAAGATGGTTGAGAACAAAACACAGGCCTAGCACAAACAGACTATCACGGTGCCCATGATTGCTGCAGTTCCTTGTCTGTCACCAGTAGGGGGCTGCTATTGGCTGTCTGCAGATAGCCCGCCTTTCTTTGCCTATTTAAACCTGGATTGGGCACCCTTTGGTTGCCCTTTCTTGTTGTTTCTGACCTTCTTGCTATCACTATGCCAGTGATAGCTGGGCCTCTGTTCCAGTGTTCCTGAGTTCCTGATCTCATGTGTTCCTGAGTTCCTGATCTCTACTGTTCCAGTGTTTCCTGCATGCTGAAGTACTTCCAGTCCTGGTTCCGGCCTAGTCTCTGGTGTTGCAGTTCCTGCTGAACTTCTTCTCTGCTGTTTCCTGACCTGACTGATCGTTGCTGGTTCCTGTCATCGCATTGCCTGTCTCCTGTATCCTGGCGACCTCCTGCCTGGTCGCGTCGGCGACATTGCTTGTTACTCCAGTGTGCGGTCACTGGTTTGCTCCACAGCCTATCAGCTATACAATTCTGTGTTGGTCCCAGCGTGCGGACGCTGGTTTGCTCCTAAGCCTTGCGGCTAGGCAAACTCGCTTGTTACACCAGTGTGCAGTCACTGGTTTGCTCCAAAGCCTATCGGCTATACAATCCTGTGTTAGTCCCAGCGTGTGGATGTTGGTTTGCTCCAAAGCCTTGCGGCTAGACAAACTCGCTTATTACACCAGTGTGCGGTCACTGGTTTGCTCCAAAGCCTATCGGCTGTACTATCCTGTGTTGATCCCAGCGTGCGGACGCTGGTTTGCTCCAAAGCCTTGCGGCTATACAAACTCGCTTGTTACACCAGTGTGCGGTCACTGGTTTGCTCCAAAGCCTATCAGCTATACAATTTTGTGTTGGTCCCAGCGTGCGGACGCTGGTTTGCTCCAAAGTCTTGCGGCTATACAGACTCGCTTGTTACACCAGTGTGCGGTCACTGGTTTGCTCCAAAGCCTATCAGCTATACAATTCTGTGTTGGTCCCAGCGTGCGGACGCTGGTTTGCTCCAAAGCCTTGCGGCTATACAAACTCGCTTGTTACACCAGTGTGCGGTCACTGCTTTGCTCCAAAGCCTATCAGCTATACAATTCTGTGTTGGTCCCAGCGTGCGGACGCTGGTTTGCTCCAAAGCCTTGCGGCTATACAAACTCGCTTGTTACACCAGTGTGCGGTCACTGGTTTGCTCCAAAGCCTATCAGCTATACAATTCTGTGTTGGTCCCAGCGTGCGGACGCTGGTTTGCTCCAAAGCCTTGCGGCTTTACGATTCCCCTGTTAGTCTCAGTGTGTGTACACTGGGTTGCTTACGATCCTGTCAATTTGCCATTACCATCTGACTGCTGCTACTATCTCTGGGCTGCCCTGCCCGGTATTGGTAAGGCCGGTAGAACCTTTTGCCACATTCCATCTGAGGTTGCCTTCCCCGGTATTGGCAGGGCCGGTAGAGCCTACATTATGAATCTATTGAGGCTGCCTTGCCCGGTAATTTGGTAAGGCCGGTAGAACCGTTGTGCGATTCCATCTGCAGGTTGCCTTACCCGGTATTGGCAAGGCCGGTAGAGCCTAACATTCTATTACTTCAGACTGTCCTGTCCGGTATATTGACAGGACCGGTAGAGTCTGCCTTCTGTCTTGTTATATTCTGAATATATCTGTATGTATGTGATTGCCATCCTACGTTATCAATTTATTATTTCAATAAAATTGATTTTTACCTAAAACTTGTGTCTGAGAGTCATAATAAACCGTGACACAGAGAGACACACAGTATGCTCATACCAACAAACACTAGCACATTTATTGGAAACAATATGCATTTGCCAACACCCCAAAAGCCAACCCATTAATTTAGGATATACCCAGATAAGTTTGTTCTAATGACCAATACCACAATTAACACAATGACACCCCAGTACTAGCAATAAGCAATAATATTTAATAACAAACAATAATATTATAATAAGAACAATACACTGTATATTATCAAATATATTCTAGCTAAACACCTAATAATATTAACTAGACAATTACTTACTGCAGTGCAAATAAGACACAAATACAACAATTATAGTAGAAACACTATATATTGGTTACTTGGGTATTTTTCCTAGAAATATTGTATAAAAGAAAGAGAGAGAGATGCTTAGCTAGAAAATTCTGTGACAAGAGGCGGTTAAAGAAGCAGACCAGCAGACTGGATTCTGGGCTACTTCAACTGGATGTCAGGCTTTGCTCTGAAACAGTTCTTGGGGCCTACACAAGGCAGGCAGCCTGGCTGGACAAGCTGCTGGCTGGCTGGTCACATCTTCCCATCCATCTCCACTGCTCCCCTCCAAGACTGCTTCCCTCAAGGCCTCATTGCATACCTCTTTTATTGTTTGCAAGCCCCGCCCATCACCAGCCCACTTTACCTGACTGACACGCCCCTCCCCCCCCCCAACAGCAAAGGGGACAAAGGTAGCTAGTCCTCTCTTTGTACTTTTCCCATCCAAACAGGCCAAGGAGAAAACAAAGAGTCAAGAAAAAATGGTGAAGGCCTGTAAAAAGAAAAATGGTTCTAAAACTAAGCGTGATTAGGACAGGGGAACATAACCATGTAATGTACACAGTTTCTCTGCAAATTTTGCTGTAACCTACCTGTGTCCATAACAGACCATCTCTCCCATTCTCCATCTGTTTTGTTGTAGTTCTATCTCCCTCTCTATATTCCTTTCCTCCATGTCTCTTTGCCCTCACCAGGCTGGGTGGATGAGATGTTACTTTTATACTCATTGAGCGCTTGTCATGTGTAATAGAGCATGTTATACTGGTTGATAATATGGCAATTAGTTTGTTATCATCTTACGTTTCTCCTCTAATAGATCTCTATTTATGTACAAAATGCTTGCTCATTATTGTCGCATGCTGAGATTGCATTTTGATCCTTTCCCCCATGCCCCTGTATTGCTTCCCCCCCAATTTTTCTGTATTGCTGAGAACATTTTTAATAAAGATATGTTATAAAAAAAAAGAATTATTAATCTGTACAGTTCCAAGATAAGGAGACTCATAGACAATAACGTGTGTGTTATTTTTGCAGATAATGTAATTGTGTAATCAAAAACGGCTCATAAGTAGAGGATGGATTTCTATATTACAAGAACTGACAGTTATAGTTAATTTGTTGTAAATAGTGTATGTTTTTTATATTTTTGTAGAATATGTGCTCATGATACATTGATAGTTGTCTAACAAGGTTATATTATGGCACTTTACACTTCTTATAACATATTTAGGTACTGTCTCACTTAAAGAATGAAATTTGTATATCCATCACAAATTGGCATTTGTATTGATAAGTTTTAAAACCAAACCTAAATATTAAGCACAAGAATCACATCACTGTACACCTGAGCAAGGAAGGGTGATCCCCCTTCCAGAACAGTATGCGCTGCATAAACGGTACACAATAATTTGTTTCTTAGTGAATCCTTACATAGTGAAGTCATAGTATACATTAAATCCCAGTGTATAGACAGAATACAGAGAAAGGGGGGAGTGAAAGAAAGGAGAAAAGAAACTTTATTTAATTTCTTATAACAAAATACAGTGAAATTGTCCAGTATATAGAAACAGAAGTTCATGAAACAGAAAACAGATAATACAATCCAACATGAATATACCAAGGCTGACTTGGTATTTTTAATAAACAACATATATTCCCAAATAGGTATGTTTGGGACAGAGACAACTGCAAAATATAGCATCCACTTTCTTCAAACATTCTTGACCTGGTAGGGACAGATCCACTCACAAAATGGGTGCACACTAAATCTGGGGGGTAGTATACCTCCCAACATTTCAAATTGCCAAAGAGGGACACTTGTGTTTTAGGGGGTGTTGCTGGGGGGTGTGGCTGGTGGGCAGTACATTACCGAGAATTTTTAGGCTATTTCATGACCTGTTGATACCTCCTTGTGAAACCTAATAAATTATTTATAAAAGGACTAAAGTATTTTACTTACACAGACTAATTTATAAACACATATACTGACGTTTAAACAAACAAAAATGTGAGTTTTATTGCTGTAGAGCAATGTAATACACTTATATACACACCACACAGTCTGATCTCCTAAAAAGAGGGACATCAGGATGGGAAAGAGGGACAGGGGGATTTGGATCTAAAAGAGGGACTGTCCCTCCTAAAGAGGGACACTTGGGAGTTATGGGGTAGTGGAGAGTGACCAGATACTGTGATAAACTAAGTACCCAGAATGCATTTCAAGCAGACCTTGCTTCCTCAGACTTCTGACTTCATCTCAGATCATTTTATACAGACAACTGTTGTCACAATGCACGCAATATATAAATGGATATATCTAACTGTCGTATGAAGGGCACCAACCAAAGTAACTCACTCTCTTATTAAAGGGATAGTAATACTTCATTTTAACTTTATTTTATTTTGTAGGCATTACAAAAATATGAAGAATGATATAAGTCTTATCTCTCAAACCTTTATGGTTTAAGAGATATTCACAAGCAAAGTTTCCCCTCCCGCCCCTTTTACCTAGTGTAAGCCATCTCTTGTCAGATGGGAAATCTGGTTGTAAGACCAGACAGATAACAGCAGGGGACAATCTTCTTACAATGAAAACAATGAAAGCCCTGCCCCCCTTGACAAGCTTTTCAGGTTTTTCCCTTATCTTAATTGAAGATTGTCCTTCTCTGCAGTCTACCTGGGCACCTCCCTTCTGCTCTGGCTGAGCAGTGTTACATCAGTAAAAGGGGCGGAAGGGGGGCACTTTGTCATGAATTACTCTTGAACTACAGCTCTGACAGAATTGAAATAACACTCTCCAAAGTCCAAATTCTATGAGGATTAATTAGAGCTGCTTTTATTATGAAACATTACTATCCCTTTAAGATCCATTTATTCCTTAGTATAGCTTCTCTTTAAGAAACCTCTGTTCTTTATAAATGTTTTTTTTTTCACATGGGTGATTGGAACTTGAAATAGATGCTAACACTGTCCCAGTTACCTTAGATCCAGCGATGCCTGATGGGTTGACGCAGGTAAACGATGGCCTGAAATGTTGCAGTGGTGACATCCCATGCGTCATTCCGAGGACTGGGTCTAGTCACGCTTGGCGTTCTCAGCAGCCATCCATGTCCTCGTGCGAACCAGGCCTGCTCCATAGATTGACACGGAGTGGGGTCTGTGTTCTGATGCATCTCGTGGTCATGCGTCACTTTCAGGTGTGAAGTTGCAATATGTCGCAGGCCTCTGTTTTGTACTGTTGGGGCTGATAGCTCCACTCAACTACTTCCTGGTTTGCCTGTTAAAAGAGAACTGGATCTCTATCCAGTTACCCTTACGTTGTTGTTCGGCGCAGTTCTAGTTCCTGTTGTTCCTGTATCCTGTGTATGACCTGGCTTTTCTGACTATCCAATCTGTTGCTGACCTACGGCTCTGTCTGACCATTCTACCTGTGCTCTCCTTTGGCTATAGACATCCAATCTGGTGCAGACCTGTGGCTCTGGCGGACTACCCGCTCTGTGTATGACCTTGGCTTGTCTGACTATCCAACCTGGTGCTGACCTGTGGCTCTGTCCAACTGTCCTCCCAGTGTTGCCTACTTTTAGTGGACATCCTATCTGTTGCAGACCTGTGGCCGTGGCTGACTAACCGCTCTGTGTATGAACCTGTCTTGTCTGACTATCCTAGCTGGTGCTGACCTGTGGCTCTGTCTGTTCACTCCGCTGTGTGGCTCCGTTCCCCACAGACATCCATCCTGGTGTAGACCTGGGGCTCTGGCAGACTCCAACCTTACTGACTGCAGTCGTGAGTCAGTAGTTTCCATTGTTGCCATCCTTATTGGAGATGAGCTCCTTCTTATTGACTGCAAGCGTGAGTCAGTAGTCTCCATTGCTGCCATCCGTAGTGAAGACAAGCTCTTCCTTACTGACTGCAGGCATGAGTCAGTAGTCTCCCTTGTTGCTACATTATGGGAGACTGCAGGTTCTGTGTGTGTTCCACCTATTACCCCGAGACTACCAGTTGGCTTTGGCCTAGTCTCCAGCAGATGTGGTTGACCTGTTGGCAGGCTCCTAATTCTGATACAGTCACTAGCCTCTCCAGTCATCCTCTGCTTACGTATCTTATGTATTTATTGCATACTGTTTATTATCCTAATAAAGGTGATTTTAACTATACTGTCTGACTCCTTGCCTTGCTTGAGAACTGTAACAGTATGTAAGGGTCATGACTACAGACGTTGATAGTGATCCACATTTACAGAAAATATTGGACAGGATGCAGATCCAAGATCAAAGCATTGATCATTTGTCATTGGCTCTGCACACACTGCTAAGTCGAACCGGTGGCCACCCCAGCCCCTTCTTTGGCACCGGTAGTTCCTACCACCTCGGACGCAGGATTGGACAGAGGGTTGTCTGGATCCACTCCACTCCCACAGCGCTATAGTGGTGAGCTTGAGCTTTGTTGTGGATTTTTGAACCAGTTTGGCATTTATCTTGAAATATTTCCACATGCCTTCCCTAATGCATGCAGTAGGGTTGGGCTGATGATTTCACTCCTTTCTAGCAAGGCATTGGCATGGGCAAACCCTTTATGGGAGACGCACAAACCCATAGTATACAACTTTAATGAATTTGTGGCCTCCTTCAAATGTGTATTTGATGTGCCAGGTCGAGCGACCTCGGCTTCTAATGACCATCCACCAGGGCAGTCGTACTGTGGCAGAGTACTCTATTGAGTTCCGAACACTGGCAGCTGAGGTAGGGTGGAACAACGAGGCTCTTACAGCCTCCTTTTCCCAAGGGCTTTGTGACTATGTGAAGGACAAGATTGCTGCCCATGATTTACCTAAAAGCCTGGAGGAAGTGATATCTTTTATCATTCAGATTGACACTCGGGTCCGGGAGAGAAGTGCCTGCGGAGGCATCCTGCCAGAGTGACTTGTCATGTAACTTGCCTACCCTGTCCTCCCTCACCTCCCATGCCTCCTGGTTCCGACTCGGAGGGTGGTGAACCAATGCAGGTTGGGGCCACCCGGCTATCTATGGAGGAGACGGTCTTTTGGAGGAGGGAGGGACTGTGTCTCTATTGTGGGAGACCTGGTCACTTATTAAGGTCTTGTCTGGTACGTCCAGGAAAACGCTCGCACCTACGATCCTGCCGGGGACAGATCTTAGGTGGCATTTCTCAGTCCCCTGAAACCACACAGGATAAACCCATGCTTGAGGTGGTTTTCACATGGGCCAACGAGTCTATCTCAGTTTCTGCAGTAATAGATTCTGCCGTGGCTGGTTATTTTAAAGACGCTGCTTTTTGCTGAGCAAAAAGGCATTTCCTTACAGTCACACTCCTCTCTTTTGGCAGTTGAGGCCATTGATGGCAGACCCTTGCTGCCATCACACATTACTCATGAGATGTCTCTGTTAACACTAAAAGTGGGAGCCCTCCATAAAGAAACCTGAAGTTTCAGGTTATTAAGTCTCCTCACTATGCCATTGTCCTAGAGTTTCCTTGGTTGCAGGTACATAACCTTAGGATTGATTGGAATACTTGTGAGATACTGTCTTGGGGTCCACACTGTGATGAGTCCTGTCTATCACTTCCCATTAGACTGGCATGAGGGAGTATGCTGGCCTTCCAGAGGCCTATTCTCAGTTCATTGGGGTGTTTAATAAAGTCCAGGCTGGAGAATAACCTCCTCATAGTCCTTATGACTGTTAGATAGACTTACTGCCTGGTACTACCCCTCCTAGGGGCCGTATATACCCTCTGTCTGTGGAGGAAAACAAGGCTATGGAGAACTATGTTGCCAATGCTCTGGAAAGGGGCTTCATTCGCAAATCAACATTCCCTGCTGGTGCTGGATTTTTTTTTGTCAAAAAAAAAGACGGAGAGTTGCATCCATGCATTGATTACCGTGGCTTAAACAAATTAATGGTTAAGAACGCTTATCCGATACCACTGATTTCGGAACTATTTGACCATCTCAAAGGTTCCATAATTTTCACAAAACTTGACCTAAGGGAGGCTTACAATCTGGTAAGAATAAAGGAGGGCCACGAATGGAAGACAGCATTTAACACCCGGAGCGAGCATTATGAATGTCTTGTCATGACCTTTGGTCTTTACAATGCTCCTGTTGTCTTCCAGGAATTTATCAATGATGTATTGAGAGACCTATTGCAAAGTTGTGTTGTGGTCTATCTGGATGACATCCTCATTCACTCTCCTACATTGGAGACTCATCGTTTGGATGTATCCAGAGTTCTAAGCTTGTTAAAAGAAAACAACTTGTTTTGCAAGTTGGAGAAATGTGAATTTCACAAGACCCAAGTTACCTTTCAGGGCTATATCATTTCCTTTTCTGGGTTGGCTATGGACCCCCAGAAACTGTCCGCTGTGCTGCACTGGCCTCGTCCTGAGGGACTAAAATCTATTCAAAGATTCCTGGGCTTCGCTAATTATTACTGAAGGTTTATTAAGAATTTCTTGACTATTGTCAAACCTATCACCGATATTACCCTTAAGGGTGCTAAGGTTACAGAATGGTCCCCCAGTGTGTCTGAGATTGGAGTAGGCGCCCTCCTTTCTCAACACTCGGCTCCAGGGGAGACCTTATGCCCATGTGGGTATTTCTCGAAGAAACTGTCTAAGACAGAGACAGTATACCAGATTGGGGACAGAGAGTTATTGGATATTATATTGGCATTGAAAGAATGGCGACACCTCCTGGAGGGTACTAGTTCTCCTATCTTGATTCTTACTGACCATAAGAATCTCATTTACTTGTCTGAAGCTAAACACATGCCGCCCCGCCAAGCTAGATGGGCGTTGTTCCTATTAAGGTTCAATTTTGTGGTTTCATACCTTCCGAGTTCCAAGAATGTGAAGGCGGATGCCCTATCACGCCAAATTTGCATACTATCTAAGGAAAAGGTTCCTCCCTCACCTATTCTTCTGCTTGACCGTATTCTGGCTACTATACGCACATGTGTTACGTCTCCTCTGGGTGAGCAGATATTGGCCGCTCAGGCATCCGCTCTGGTGGAGAAACCTAGCAGGAAATGCTTTGCCCCCTCTCAGTTGCATATTAAACTACTTGAAACCTACCATGCCTCAAAGATCTCTGGCCACATTTGGCGAGGCCAATTGATTTGGTCCTTGTCTCGACTGTTCCGGTGGACAAGCCTTCGTTCTGATTGTGCGGATTTTACTGCAGCATGCACAATTTGTGCCAAGAACAAACCACCTTGACATTTGCCTGTCAGTCTTCTTCAACCTGTGGCCAACGGAGAATGACCGTGGTCCCATCTGTCCATAGATTTTATGGTTGATCTACCGCCATTCTCTGGTTTCACGGTCATCCTAATGATCGTAGACAAATTTTCTAAGATGGCTTATTTTGTACCACCCAAAGGCCTACCATCCACGCAGGAATTGGCTGTGGTTTTCACTAAACAAGTCTTTCGACTCCATGGCATACCCAGGGAGATTGTCTCAGATAGAGGTAGCCAGTTTGTGTCTCGGTTTTGGAGGTGCTTTTGTGCCCAGATGGGGATTCAGTTAGCATTCTCCTCCTCCTACCACCCACTGTCGAATGATGCGGCTAAACGATTCAACCAAACCCTAGAACAATTTCTCCATTGTTATATCTCTGACCACCACGATAATTGGGCTACCCTGTTACCTTGGGCAGGGTTTACGCAGAATTGTGCCATGAACTCTTCCTCACAGAGTTTTACTTTTCTGATTAATTATGGGTTCCAACCTGGTGTTCTTTCTGACATGTTTCAAGCATATGAAGTTCCATCTCTGGATGAGCATTTGAGGACGCTCCGTTACTCTTGGATTCGGGTACAACATACCCTACGTCAGGGCTTATAATTTTAAGTCCTTTGCTACTAGCCAGACCTGAAAAGTTACTCACCACTGCAAGCCAAAATATACCCACCAGGGCTAAATTTCTACTCGCCAGGGCTAAATTTTCACTTGCCATTGGCTAGTGGAGAGTGGAAATTTTGAGCCCTGGCCTACGTGGTTCCATGCAGCGGCAGAAAAGGCAGGCTGACTGTAGGTGTTTGTAGGCATCTACGTTCCAGGTGGGGGAGAGGGTGTGGCTGTCATCCCGAAATCTGAACCTCCAGGTGCCGTATAATAAGTTGGCAGGCGTGAATCAGTAGTCTCCATTGTTGCCATCCTTATCGGAGATGAGCCCCTTCTTACTGACTGCAGGTGTGAGTCAGTAGTCTCCATTGTTGCCATCCGTAGTGAAGACAAGCTCTTCCTTACTGACTGCAGGCGTGAGTCAGTAGTCTCCCTTGTTGCTACGTTACGGGAGACTGTAGTTTCTGTGTGCATTCCACCTATTACCCTGAGACTACCGGTTGGCTTTGGCCTAGTCTCCAGCAGACGTGGTTGACCCACAGGCTCCTAATTCTGATAGAGTCACTAGCCTCTCCAGTCACCCTCTGCTTATGTATCTTCATTTATTGCCTACTGTTTATTATCCTAATAAAGGTGATTTTAACTATACCGTCTGACTCCTTGTCTTACTTGAGAACCGTAACAAACACATTCCAATCCCTATTGTTTATACTTAATCCCATCTGCCCTTCACTATGATGCTGTCAGAGAGGGGTGGTGGTTGATGATCAGCTAGTGTCCACTTGAGACACATATTATTGGACAGATAATGGAGCATCACAACCTCAAGACTGTCTATATGGTCAATCTGAACATAGTTCCCATAGACCGATGTATGGATAAGCCCTGCTGCAACTTCCCTGCATTTGGTGGCTGTAAGCAGACTGCATCATACTGTGTTGGGATGCATTCAGGTGTGTCAATAGTCAAACCAGAAATGCGATCTAAGTTTTGAACAGGTGACACAATAATGAAATGAGGTCTGAAATGGTGCCTGTGTGAAAGAGCTCTTACGTTGCATACCCATCTTTACGGTTTATAACAAGAAGAGGTCAGCACCCTGAATAATCTCCCACCACACATACACACACACACACATGCAGGCACACAAGCATACACACATATATCTAGGTCTCCCAATTCCTTAGCAGCAGTGCAGAGCTCCATACAGTTGAATAGGATAAGTACTTTTATAATATATTTTCGGGTTTATGCACATAAGAAACAATTTTGAAAAATGCATGCTACCATGAACGCTATTCATTTTAGGTAATAATGTCCCTTTAAGTTCATACTAAAGAGAATTGCACTTTTTTATTTATTTATTTTCTGAAGGGAAAATTTGTAGTAAAATGGATCTTATTGTTAATGCATGCCTGAGAGCCCCATTAAGGAAGCTTTTAATGAAGAATTTACTGCTCCTTTTGGACCATACCTTTAATAGAAACAATTTAGGGCACAGAAGAAAAAAAACTGTTCTCCTGAGGCTTATCTATTCAGCCAGAGGCACAATTCAAACTATCATTATCATTACCACTACAGATCCTTCTTAACAAGGCCACCCAGCCACCTACATAGATAAAGCAAAACAGAAAATTAATATTGTTATCCCTCAGCTTTTCAGCCCTATAGGAATTTGATTACCAACAAATTAAAACCCATCTGGCAGAAGCAATTGTGAATTTACACAATGAGAGCAACCTCCAATCTCATTTCAGCTTTCATAGAGATTGAAAATGGGAGATAACAGCACATTATCTGATTGTATATGATAATTAAAACTGCAGTTTATTGGTGCAATGGGAATACATTTAGAGAATGGTACAAATGTACCTAACACACTATTATGCACTAAAGTTGGGATGATCCATTTTTTCTTATTTCACAAGAACAATGTTTTTATTCAAGACTCTAACATTTGCCAACATTGTTACTGTAGTGTGATGTTGTTGGGGTTCCCAAAATTGTCCTATGAGGTAAATAAAGGAGAATGAACACCTTATAATAATAACCTCTTACCTCACTATGGCCTGAAAAACTTAATGCCTCCTATTCATTTTGTCCTTTTCCCTTAGTCCAAGTCCTGGATGGCAAGTCCATAAAGGCATACATGACAGTAGCTAGCAAGGCCACAGGACCTCAAACTCTGCTCAGCGGACAATGGAATTGTAAATAGGCTCATGCCTACTTCCTGCTTCAGCTTGAGCCTCTGTCAATCACGATTGGAGATGTTATCTTTTTAACAAATCAAAAAGGCAACATTCAGGGATTTACCAGCTGTAGTAAAATAATCTGGGGGTTATTTTTGGGAGTTTACCCCAGAATTGCTCTTCTTTCTTGTGCATATGTTTTTTGGTGCACAAATGACTATTTTTGGTGTTTCCCATGACTGCATACCAAACAAAAGCATGGCTTCAGTAAGAGGTGCTATGAGAAAAAGGTGGTCTCTGTACATAGAACCTTTACAAAAAACAGGTCATTTGGGCCTTGTAGTACTTGTAAGGGAAATGGGTACATGTGGGTGAATGTGCTTACATGTGTGCACATGTATGCAAGTGTCTGAATGCATGTTTCTATGTGTACATGTGTGCATTTGTGCATGTGTGTGTGTGCAAGATTGTGTGTACACTGGATGTGTAGGTACTAGGTGTGTGTGTGTCTGAAAGTGTGTGTGAATGTGTATATGTGTGCAAGTGCTTGCCTGTGTGCATGTGCACACACATAATGCATGCAGGGCTACTTTAAGGCTCTACTGGGCCCAGGGCAAAGCTCATGCTAGTGAGCCCCCTTACAACCCCACTGTAAAAAATAATTTTAAAAAGTCACAAAAACACCACTGACACCATAGCCTTAGTGCAGTGGATAGGGGACCCCTGTTAACACTGAGCAGTGGTGTTTCAGGTTATGGCTGCCTGGAAAGTCCGCATCAGGTGGCAGTTGCCTAGCAACCACCTGACATTCTCCCTTCAGCATGCACTGCAGCCAGAAGGAAGCTCTGACCTGAGGAGCTGTTTCCTGTTCCTCTGTTTGACAGCTGAGTTACACAGCCACATGTATGAGGTCCTGGAAGCACTGCAGCCCAATAAACTTAAATGGTGGCTTGCAAGTTTCCAGACCTCTGTGCAGCTATCCTCTATCTTCCCCCTGATTTCCTTAAATAAAAGGAGACGGCATATGCTGTTCCATAGAGAACTGAAGACTGTGAGTCTTATTGGATGGAAAATCCAGCAAGTGCTCCTGCTCCTCTGCATGATCTCACAGCTCAGTGAGCCAGATGAAACTTGCACTGGGGGGGCTCCATTATGCCACTGCCTGTTTTTTGCACTGGGTTCCTACTCCCATGTGTAACAGGACCTCTGTTGATGGGCTCCCTTTTGATAGTAGACCCTGGGCAAATTCCGACTTTTCCCATTAGTTAAAGAGGCCCTGACTGCACTAGGCATGTGAAAGCAATGGGAGTGTGAATGCTTGCCTGATACGCCAGTAAGTCTGTGCATGTTTGTGTTGGTTCAACACTGTGTAAATGCATATGTGTGCACAGTAATTGGATGTGCAGGTACTGAGAATATGAGGGCAAATGGTGTGTGGGCACTGTGTGCTGGTGGGTCACTGGGAAGGATGTACAATGTGTGTGGAGCACATCATAATCTGGGCTCTGGAAGCTGCTTACTTTTACGCTTATAGATTTTAAAGTAACAGTAATGTTCAATAAAAAAAATTATTGTTTTGTAGATTTAAATAAAATAAATTATGTGGCACAAATACCATCTCTCAAACCTTTACGGTTTGAGAGATATTCGCATCTAAAGTTCCCCATCTCCTGATGTCAGCTGTAAAGCTGACAGAAGGAGATCCGTGTCGGCCGACACTAAGCGGCTCTTCAGCAGAGCCTCAATAGCGATATTGGAAAAGAACTACTCAGTTGGAACGGTCTACAAAGTGTGCTTGCAAACTAGGCATACTTTGTAGACTGTTCCATTGAAGTCATTATTTTCCAATACGGCTATTTCGGCTCTGCTGCACAGCCGCCGGCTGGTCCCAGGACCGGAATCTACTGCTGTCATTAGAGAGCTGATGTCAGGAGAAGGGGAGAAGGGGGAAACTTTAGATGTGAATATCTCTCAAACCATAAAGGTTTGAGAGATGGGATTTGTGCCAAATAATTTATTTTTTTAAACTCTACAAAACAAGAAACAATTTTTTATTGGACATTAGTGTCCCTTTAAAAGGATAGTAATGTTTCACAAAACAGCAGCTTCAATTAATCTTCATAGTATTTGAGCCATAGAGAGTGTTATTTCAATACTGTCAGAGTTGTGGTTCAAGAGTAATTGAATGATAAAATTTCCCCCTCCCGCCCCTTTTACCTAGTGTAAGCCACCTCCCCTCAGATGTGGAATCTGGTTTCTAGACCAGACAGATAACAGCAGAGGACAATCTTCTTCCTATGAGAACAATGAAAGCCCTGCCCCCCTTGACAAGTTTTTCAGGTTTTTCCCTTATTTTAATTGAAGATTGTCCCTCTCTGCAGTCTACCTGGGTACCTCCCTTCTGCTCTGAGGTGAGCAGTGTTACATCAGTAAAAAGGACAGGAGGAGGATACTTTATCATTCAATTACTATTGAACTACAACTCTGATAAAGTTGAAATAACACTCTCCATGACCAAAATACTATGATGATTAATTAGAGCTGCTTTTATTATGAAACATTACTATCCCTTGAAATTAATAATCATTACCTTCTGTTTAAGCCTGATTCTGTAAGTCACTGCCTGTTCTTTTCTCACCCTTTTTTAAATAGAATAAATCTGGAATAATAACTATGCAAAACTCTTGGTCTGCCTAATACATGATATCTCTTTAACACACAGCATCATCATGACGTATTGAACTTCTTTTTTCAAAATATGTGTTTTTATTTTATGGGTCCACGTGCACAAAGAAAAAGTACAACAGTGCTGAAGCAAACTGATTGCACTAAAGAGAATGAGTAAAAGAATCCCTCAGTTCCCACTAAATGGAGCCTTTAACCCTTTGAGTGTCCGAGGGGTACGCAACGCACTGCAAAGCAATGCGTTGTGTACCACTCTGGTACTCAAAGGGTTAACTCCTTGAATGCTAGAGACATCTCCAAACATTGCTTGGCGATATCTTGAAGACCTCTCTAGCATTCAAGGAGTTAAAAGCCTCATTTAAATAAATCAGAGTTTTCATTTGTCCCCTGTGGTGCCGTTGGTTTGCCCCAAAATTTTGCAGCATATTTTGATATATTTTTTTCAGCAAACTTCCACTTTAATCAAAAGCTTTAAAGAAAATAAGTTTATGGAAAAAATTGTCACCATTTCCCTTTAACATCCACAGTTGATGATATGTGAGCTACATACTTGGGTGTTTGGCAAATTTAATAAATTAAACCTGGAATAATTATAATAATCAGAGTGTTAAGAAAAATAAGTGTTCTTTAGATACTAAAGCAGGGAGTGAATGAGATACAAGAGAGATGAAAATACTCCAGTCTACAGAGGAAATCCTGGCACTGTTAATGTAAACTTGGCAGGATTGTAAGACCAAGTGACCTGCAGTTTGGACAGAAAGGATTATGTTAAAGAGGAAATAAAATCTACATGAGATGTGGCTGAGGAAGGGGACAATGTGGGTTTAATTCAAGAGTAGGCTGTTGGGAGGGGAAATGAGATGTGGAGAAGGACAATATTTAAGTGTTACTATAGTGATAACCTCACAAGTGCCTTTAACCCTTTAAATGTTGTAGAGAAAACAAGGGCGCCTCATAGGGCAGTATTATCCAGTTGTAATATATAGCAGCACAATAAACATATGTAGTCCTTCTAATGTGAAGGAATAGCTACTGGGCGATTGTTCTCCTGCCTTCACACACATTACTGCTACACTTCAGATGCTTTGCTGACATAACTGTGAAATGCTAACTCACCCCAACTTAAATAATGATACCCCACCCAACATTGGACTGGAAAAGGCCCCAGCTTTATTGTTACAGAATAGTTTACATAACATAATTCAAAATAATGAGCATCCTAACAGTTGTTCCTAGAATTCTGCCTATGAGGGGTGGGTGGTACCCATATTTTCCAGCCTAACCTAATAAATATTATAGCTATAACAATACTTAAAGGGATAGTAATACTTCGTTTTAACTTTATTTTATTTTGTAGGCATTAAAAAAGCATGAAGAATGATATAAGTCTTATCTCTCAAACCTTTATGGTTTAAGAGATATTCACAAGCAAAGTGTCCCCCTCCCGCCTCTTTTACTGATGTAACACTTTTCAGCCAGGGCAGAAGGGAGCTGCCCAGGTAGACTGCAGAGAGGGACAATCTTCAATTAAGATAAGGGAAAAACCTGAAAAGCTTGTCAAGGGGGGCAGGGATTTCATTGTTTTCATAGGAATAAGAGTGTCCCCTTCTCTTATCTGTCCAGTCTATGGACTGCATTCTACATCTGAGAAGAGATTGTTTACAGTAGGTAAAAGGGGCGGGAGGGAGAAACTTTGCTTGTGAATATCTTATAAACCATAAAGGTTTGAGAGATAAGACTTATATCATTATTCATGTTTTTTTAATGCCTACAAAATAAAATAAAGTTAAAATAAAGTATTACTATCCCTTTAAGACTGCTTAGTGTTGTCAGACTAGCTGTTGATTATTTCAGCCACATGAATATGCCCATTACTACTACTACTTTCCAGATAATGTCACTCAGAAAAGGCCAATTTAATTTCCCAACTTCCAATAACCATCCTCTCTAACCCCTAAAATATTTTCCAATGGTCTTTGATGAAGAAACACCACACCATTCCTAACAAGGAACTTCAAAACTGGTCTGTTGAACTTATTCTTACATTAGTTGATACTCCATGCCAAGTGTGCAACCCTCCAATGGCTCCATGGAATGATCTCAGACCACACCAAGCAAACCCTGGGAAAAGTACCATCAACTGAAAAATATCACGTTTTCTATTGTTTATCAGCTCCCTGATAGGCATGAGCCCAAGGTGATAACTCTCCAGTGTAGCTAACCAAAACATCCAGATGCCTGTCCACATTTAGGCATAGCTGAAGGCCAATAGAACCCAACTAGCTCACAAGCACACTAGTCTTGTTGAAACTTAACTGACCCCACCCCTCCTAACCGAAGGTCTGCAACATGCCTTGTACACATATGAGTGTGCCAAAGTACACATTAGGCACAATCAAGAACACCCATCAGTAGGGGTTGGTGAAATCTCTTGCATATTCCCCTGAGAAATTCTGCAAAAACCACATTGTTTTCTGCTTTTTAGCTGGAAAATCCACTTTAAAAAAAGCGATTACAATTTTTGCATTTTTTGCCCATTGACCAAAATTGTTCGCCATTTTTTCAATGGCTCGAAAGTTTCCGACCATTGATTTACGTGGTGTTCACCTTTTTGTTATAAAAATATGATGTATTTGCGGAAGTCAAACACAATAGAAGCAGCTACAGAGCGAGGTAGACGTGCTGTGCTATTCTGCTGTGATCTTGAGGAAAAACTGAGGCAAGAGAGGCTCATAGAGACTGCTATCACTATGAGCAGGTTTAAAAATATTGAAAGGATCAAATGGAAGGACCCTTATGGGTCCTCTGAGTCTGAGGAGGAGGAGGAAGTGAGCAATATAGAACCAATGCTGTCCAGTCTCCCTAAATCACACTAGGGATCTTGGGGAATTTATTGGGAAGGGAAGGAGAAAAGGGAAAGGGAAGGGAGGGAGAAAAGGGTAGTACTAGTGAGAGCAGGACAGGTCTGCTGCCTGCTCCTGCTGTTAGACATGCTGCCCTTGTTGCCACCATTGTTGCCCCTGATGAAACTAGTGCTGTGCCTTCTGTCAGATGTGCTGCCCCTGTTGCAACCAGTGCTGTGTCCGCTGCCAGTGCTGAACTTGCTGCCACTAGTGCTATGCCTGCTGTCAGACGTGCTGCCCCTGTTGCAACCAGTACTGTGCCTGATGGAAATGCTGAACCTGCTGGCACTAGTGCTGTGCCTGCTGTCAGACATGCTGCCCCTATTGCAACCAGTGCTGTGCCTGCTGCAAATGCTGAACCTGCTGCCACCAATACTGTGCCTGCTGTCAGATGTGCTGCCCCTGTTGCAGCCAGTGCAGTGCCTGCTGCCAGTGCTGAACCTGCTGCCACTAGTGCTGTGCCTGCTGTCAGACATGCTGCCCCTGTTGCAACCAGTGCTATGCCTGCTGCCAGTGCTGAACCTGCTGCCACCAATACTGTGCCTGCTGTCAGACATGCTGCCCCTGTTGCAACCAGTGCTGAACTTGCTGCCACTAGTGCTGTGCCTGCTGTCAAATGGCTTTCCCTGTTGCAACCAGTGCTGTGCCTGCTACCAGTGCTGAACCCTCTGCCACCAATACTGTGCCTGTCCCTTTTGCCAGTGCCACCAGTGCTATGTCTGCTGCCAGTGATGAAGCTGCTGCCAGTGTGTCTTGTAATACTGCCACCAGTGCTGTAGCTGCTGCTAGTGTGTCTTGTAATACTGAAGTAGGAGGGGGAGGAGAAGATGATGACAAATGTGACAGCAGGGGACCCTAAGTCGCACTTGTCATCCCCAAGCAGTCCACCAGTGCTAGTGCTACTACTAAGAAGGTCCAGCAGCTAGTTAGTGTTCGGAGTGAAGGAGGGAGTAATCAATATCCTCATATTACTAGTGACTGTGAGGAGGAAGACTCTGTGACTGAACTTGATGTGGTTTGTGTTAGTAAATGACGAAGCAGCCGGTGGGACTAGTGTTAGGGGAGTGGTAAGGGAAGCATTTGAGAGCGACTAGACTAGTGGTCAAGGGAGCCCACACTATTCCTCTGGCTCTGGGAGTCCTCCTCCCCTTCCCTTTACTACAGTATCCAAGTGGAACACGATCCTGAAGAGGCCAGAACTGGTGTTGGGGGAGAGCAGGAGCAGAATTAATACCACCACCACCACCAGCAGCAGCACAGATCAGCTGTCTGTACCTGCTGCTACTGCTGCCAGTCTGCCTTCTTCAGGTGAAAAATTAAATGCAAAGTGTGACATTAGGGGACCCTCTGTCACATTGCTCGTCACCTCCTCCAAGCAGCAGTGAGATGTCTGTAATAGAGCAGCAGCAGCAGCACGTAGGGACTAGTGGTGGTGGTGGTGATGATGATGGTGGAGAAGCTGGGGTGGAAGAGACATCGATGGCCTTTTTAGCAGAAACTGAGAAGGAATGGGAGACAGGGATGAGGATGGTCATGACCACCACCACTAGCAATGAGCTTTTGGAATTTGCAGAATTTGCAACTGCTCTAATTCCTTCTGCTGCTGAGTTGCAAGGGCAGCAGGATGCTGAGGCGCAAGCTAGTGTGACACTCACCACCGTGGACACAGTGGGAATGGGGTCAACACGTGATACGGGACTAGGACAGGTTCCGCTTGCCAGCAGTAGCAATATTCCTGGTCATAGTTGCAGTGCTGATTCAGAGGCAGTAGCAGCAACATCAACTACTATCAGCACAGGCAGTGAAGGGGAATGTGGAGGACAAGAAGAAAGAGGCCATTCTTCTCCATATGTTCCCTATCCTTATCCCCTGAAGTCATGGGTGTGGGACTATTTTTGTTCTTGGGGCAGGCACAGTGAAGTCATCACCAATGGCACTGTGCACAATTTGTGACAAGTCCATGAGAACGGGAAAGGAGGGAACGCGCCTTGGCACAACTGCCCTGATATCAAACATGAAAAACAGATACTGTGACATTTATGTCAAATATGTTTAAGACAAACACCCACCACAGAAATCAAGCACCGCTGGTGCTGTATCCCGTGACTCTCCAGAAAGGAATCAAGTGGCAAGGCTGAGAGCAAAGAGGAGGAAAAATATAGAAACCCAGACAGAGACTGGAAGTTCCATGATGAGCGAAATAACTAGCTCACCATCACCTTCTTCCCCTAGGGTAACTACATCTTCTGCCAATCCACCTCATTCATTGTTACCTCCCCCATCAAATAATAACCACTCTGTTGATGTTAGGATGTGGCAGTTCATCTCCACCCATTGCACACTGTGTGGTGCACTGGCCAAACATGGCATTGTGGTGGAGGAGAATCTCAAGCAGGGCATCAAGCTGCATCTGAGGAGATTCCATCCCGCAGAAAATGCTAATATGCTGGCAGGGAGGGTCCATCATTACTATTAAACTGTCAGCTAGTTGTCATGAGTCCTTAGTGGGGTCTAGACAAGGGGTATAGTGACAGCAGCAGTATTTGTGTTTTGGTGTACCCCCAGGTGTTATTTACCACACACACACATACACACACACGCACACTGTGCACATTGCCGTTGCTGATGAGAGGCACAGTTCCTGCTCTCAAGTGAAAAATTTATATTCTGTTAACAACAGACCCATGATTTTGGAGGAGGGGCAGGTAGAAAAGAATGTTTGGCCAACTTCTTCTTTTCTCCACATACAATGGGGGCTACTTACTGTGCTGCTACTGCCTCAGATGCATCACTGGAGCTCGTTGTGGCAAGTGGGACCTTCATCATCCATCAACTGTGTTACTGCTGTTGTTGATCCCATTCCTTTTCAGCTGCCTAATCATCCTGCTGCTTAAAGGGATAGTAATACTTAAAATGTAAAAAAAAAATATGTTGTACGGTTTATCCCCGAGTAAAACAAGAGTACTCCCACTGCTGAAAGGTGTTTCATTCAAAAGTTATTAATTTTGAAACTTGAATTTTTTTAGGTACAATATCACAGTGGCCTGAAATTGTACAGTTGAGCTGTTGCTACACGATCCTATGGACAGCTCTGGTCCTGGGACCATAAATCTCCATAGGATGGTGTAGCAACAGCACCACTGTACAATTTCAGGCCACTGTGATATTGCACCTAAAAAATTCAACTTTGAAAATTAATAACTTTTGAATGAAACACCTTTCAGCAGTGGGAGTACTCTTGTTTTACTCAGGGGGTAAACCCTACAACATATTTTTTTTACATTTTAAGTATTACTATCCCTTTAAACAACTCAGCAGCAGCAGCAAGAACAGCAGTCTCAAATTCTGCATCTATATCACGGCATTTGACAATGGCCAGTGGTCACTGACCAACAGGACATCACCTGCTGGCACTAGGCCAGTAGGGAGTTTTTTTTTTTTTTTTTCAAGTTTCAGTCTATCCCTGTGGCAGCTCATGTCAGGGGGTTCCTGTTTCTATCTCTTTACATACAAATGTCTTATTTTATTGATTTATTTTTTATTAACTGTCCCCTTAATACCAGTCAAGAACCCCCCCCAAAAAAATTCCCTGTTCAACTGATTCATTTTCCAGACTCCACTCACCAACACAGACCCCTTTTATACCATGTCTTATGGGGTTTTTTATTTGTATTTAGGATTTATTTTGTATTAACTGGCCCCAATCCCAATAAACAAACCCCTCCAAAAAACATTCCTTGTACAACTGATTCTTTCCCCAAACCCCACCAACACAGGCACCCTCATGCCCTTTTTATACTATGCCTTTGGGAAATAAAAAAAATATTTGCTATATGTTGTGTAAAAATTTGATGTCCCCATTTATTTCAATGGAATGAGTTAGGAGAAAAAAATGCAGAAAATCGGCACTTTTCGTGGAAAATTATTCGCCAAGCGGGAAGTGCCATTATTTGCCGATTTCAGTTTGAGGCAACATTTTTCGCCCGTCCCGACTTATCAGCCTCATTACCCAAGTCCCTATATGGATGCCTCAGTCACAGCCTGATCCAAAAGATCGGGTTCCATAATAAGCTGGAGAAATCCCAAGCCTTTCCAAACAGTTTTAAAACTCTATAAAACTGCAACAAACTGGTACTGTCCAGATGCACAAAAGAGGACCTCTTGGTATGGGCTGCACCTTGAGGCTCAGACTGATCCCCGGACAAAGGGGGCTGGAGATCCAACTATTTGTAACAATGAGTCACAGATACTGCAACCAACTCTGTCCATTTATGAAAAACATAAATCAAGAACTGCCACATCCTCCACTATCAAATACCACAAAAGCCAATCAGGAGCCAGAACTCCCTATCATTACTGTCCTACTTTGCTGAAAATTCAGTCCATGTAGCCCAGGCCATGGTTTAATGACTCCTCATTGCTAGTACAAAGGAATATCTCTCCAGCTGTTCCACCTGGCTATCTCAGTGACTCAGACATAAGCCATGCAAGGTTTTCCCTCTTCTCTACCTCCAGGACAACATTAAGAAAATGTTGTCACTTAAAATGGTATCAGCAATCTCATTGGTTACACTAGGAACATGCTAAGTCCTAATCCACAAATTCAAAACAAGGTGACAGAATTAAATGAGAAACTGAGAATTGGCAGAGATGTTATTAACCCCTTGAGTGCCAGAGAAGTATCCATTACATTGCAATGCAAAGCACTGGGTACCTTTCTGGCACTCAAAGGGTTACACCACCCCCAGATTGTTGCAGCTGAAAATTACCCTCCGATCTTTCAAAAAGTCCTCCCACAACTCAGCTGCCACCACAATGGGAAATAGCTAGAGAAAGGCCAAAAAAGCCATGGGCTGCATAAACAATGTTTTCCATTACCAAATAACATTGCAAAATGACTCCCACACACAAAGAACATCTTTCAGCTCTTTTCCCAAACGAATATGATGATGAGCTTCCTTCTCTCCAGCTGTTGGCAGAGACAATCTTCTGCCGAAAATCTGGCCCATTAGTATGATCTGACAAGCAAACTTCAGGCAAGCCAGGAGAGACTGCAATTGCCACAAGGCAACTTTCCCAACAAGAATATGCCAATCAAGTCCCAAACGTCTGGGGTCACTTCAGAAATTACCTTGTTTTCCATGAAAACATACATCAAATAAGTTGTAAATTTAATAGGAAATAAAGACAAGACATTGATAAGGTTAGAAATAATGATATTTAATTTAACAATTAATTGTGTCCTTCAAACTTTGCTTTTGTTGAAGAATTCTCCATTTGCAGCACATTTAGATGTTCTATTAAAAATGAGCCATTTCCAGCTACAGTATTTATTTACATTGTCATGTACAATGTCTACATTGTTTTTCTGATTCATTTTATGTTATTTTGATGGACAAGATTTGCTCTTCTTTCAAAAACAAGGACATTTCTTAGTGACCCCAAACTTTTGAACGGCAGTGAATATATATATATATATATATATATATATATATATATATATATATATATATATATATATATACAAACAGTCAATCCATGGAGTCCTCCTGGATAAAACAGTTAACTTGCCTGGGTCTCAGTCTCCTAGTATGGCAGGATACAGTAAGTGAACCAAAGAAATGCACTCACAGGACTTCTTGAAGTTGCAAAATAGTTGAAAACGTTGATTCAATAAATCAGCACTATTTTGCAACTTCGAGAAGTCCTGTGAGTGCATTTTTTTGCTTATATAAATATTTGATGATATATAAATATCATCATCATCATCATCTTCGGCCATTGTCAATCCACTGCAGGATGAAGGCCTCCTCATCAAGTCTCCAACAACTTCGGTCCTGTGCCTTTTGTTGCCACTGTGTACCAAAAAAGGTGGTAACTTAATTTACCCATATTGTCTTAGGTCTTCTTCTTGGGCGTTTACTATAAAGCGAAATCCAAAAGTTGGGGTAACCATGTTAGTCCGGTGGTAAAGATGCAAAATGAATTAGTGTCACAGTATACCTTTTTTATCGGACTACCCTGCAGTTTTCAGGATAAGCTTTCAACTGTTACAACTTTGATACTAACCATCAAAATGAAACATCCAAGTCAGATGATGACAGAGCCAGTACATGGGTTAAGAAAATACAAACTGATAAACTATAGATCATACAATTTAAGCACCATACAAACCCTTGGTCATGCCAGAGACTTTGTCCTGGTGGAGAGTAGAAAGTTAAGTCAGTCAGTGTGAAAAGAATATGGAGAAGGGGGAGTGTATGACATGCAAAGAGAGGAGGAGAGAGAGAAATCCATTATACACAAACATAAATGATAAATAAAATCACATGAGCAAGATGGGTCAATATGACATAAAAGAAACAAAGGAGAAATTATATATTTTGGTAATTTGAGAGGGATCCCAAGTTCTTATTTAGTCCAGTTTCTTTGGCGCTGAGAAAGCTGATCACCTTTATCTCAAATGCCTTTTTCTCTTGGTTGTCTTTGAAATTCCCACTGAGTATTCTGAGTATTTGGATTTTGAGGTTATGCATAGAGTGGTTTCTCTGGGTGAAATGATGACCAGTGGGAGTAAAGTTGGCTTTTTCATTGTATTTGATTGCCTGTGTAAATTCATTCTTAGGTTAAGCCAGTGTTTCTCAACAGGGGTGCCGCAGCACTTTGGTGTGCCGTGGACACCCTTCTGGGTTGCCGCAGAATTTTTTCAGTTGTGCTTGTTTAGGGCGCCGCTGTTTAACTTTTATTTGTGATGGAGCACCGCCGATGTTTTCTTTTCCACGGCCGGTGCGTCCATCAGGGAAGACAAAGCCCAATCCAGTGCTGGTGCTGCAGAAGCGTCCTGATTGGCCTGTTGGATGGAGGCGGGACAACAGTGATAGGATATCACAATCCTGCCTCTCTTTTTAGTGGTGGCAAGTCCCAGCCTGTCATATACACACAAATGTGCACCCCATTGAGGGACAGTGCAAGCAAGGGGGGTGTGTGTATGTAAGTTTATGCTCAGCTGCAGTAAAGAGAAGACAAATTGCATTAAACAGCCAGTTGTCCACGTTTACTTTACTGGTAAGGTGAATACATTTATTTATTATTAATCACCATAGGAGACCCTTGTGTCCCCTTCATTGTGTCCCCCTCACTGAAATGGCCAATGTGCAGTACAAACTGTGCCTCATTGATGTACATTGGGGCATCAAATGTGACCAAATTTACTCCAGTCAATCATAAGGGCACCATATAGGACCATGTGTGGCCACTCTAATTTCCTTGAGTAGCAGATTAGTAACTGACTGATTCTGATGTGCCACTAATGCCCCAGAAGTGTACACAGGGGCATCAGATGAGCCACTCTAGTGCCCAAAAGTACCCCTCAGACTCAGAATGGTTTACTATCGATATTATCGATAGCATCATTTAGCAGCTTTAAGCCATTACACCCAATGTGTCCGTTGCGCCCATGTGGCGCCACTTTTGCAGCCATTTCCCCCCTATGTTGACGCAGTGCGTCCACTACAATGCAATTAATGCGTCCTATAAGCCAATACACTCTATACAATAGAGATGCGTCCTATAAGCCATTACACCCAATGCGCCATGTAATACACGCGACAATAGAGATGCGGCCTATACTGACGCGCGATATTAGAAATGCGCCAAGAAATGACGCACGACCTAAGACACTCGACTTATGATAACGCGTGACATATGAAACGCGCCATTTGACTGCGCGCTTTCCGCGACTCGATTTATGAGAAGGATACCACTCAGAATGACCCTCCAGAAAGGGGTAAGATAGGCAAGTAAATTTGGGCACTGGATGGTCTCATCTGATGCCCTAATGTGGGCACTGGACTACTAATGTGCTATATAAGGGCATTTAGTTGCCCCTTCTGCCCCCCTCAAATGGCCAATGAACAATACTGTGCCCCAATGATGCCCATATATAGGACATTAGTAGCCCAGTCCCCCGATAATGCCCCAGAGGTGTACACTGGGGAATCAGATGAGACCATCCAGTGCCCAAATTTACTCACCCATCTTACCCCTTTCTGGAGGTTCATTCTGAGTCTGAGGGGAACATTTGGGCATCATAGTGGCTCATCTGATGCCCCTGTGTACATCTCTGGGGCATCAGTGGCACATTGGATATTCATTACACGCTGTTAAAGGACTGTTGAGAAGTTAGGGGTGCCCCGGGAATTCCAGACAGTGTGTAGGGGGTGCCTTGAATGAAAAAAAGTTGAGAACCACTGGGTTAAGCTTTAGTTCATTTACACCAATTTAATATCCAGTTTCACATTCTGTACAATTTAGAATATATACATTTGCTGATGTACATGAATATGATCCTTTAATGTTGTATATTTTGTTTTATTGTGCAGTACTGTTTTCACAAATGTGCTGGCATAGTTTGCATTGTGATTTGGGGCATGGTTTCTGTCATGCTGTAAGAAAATGCATCTTATCTAATGGACTCTGGATCAAGAATCCACTTGCAATGATGCATAACTCACAATATGCTGAAAATCTCTACAAACACACCAGTGAAAAAATAGTAAATCAATTGCTTCATCAGCTGTATGGGAAGAAACACGACCTACAGTGCCAAAAACAATCTATACTTTGAGATTTCACTTTGAAATTAGTATTGCTTTTGACTTGATAAAGGGAAGTTGTTCCAATGGATTAACACTGATGATAGATAGATAGATAGATAGATAGATAGATAGATAGATAGATAAAATGATAGATAGACCACATGTGCACAAACAGGCATGTGGCTTCAGAGGTATTCTCCTGCACCTGTTCACTCTGCACTCCAGAGAAAGTAGGATTAGTTTGTGGTGATAATGAAAAATGTGCGTAAATGTATTAAAAAGAAGTAAGTCAAGATAAACTATTAGATAATATATAAAACCTTTAAAAAAACGTTGTCCATATCTAAAAACTTGTGTATGGGTCTTTGACTGAACTGATTTAAAAAGTGAGACAAAATTATTTATGCATTAGGTGTATGGGCCTTTGACTGAACTGATTAAAAAAGTGGAACAAAATTATTAATGCATTAGATTTCGCATTGTAATGTAGATGTCACTATTCTGTTCCCTCCCTTACTCATGATGTTGCACACTGATCCAGCATGCAGATGTATTACTGTTTCAATTCTATCCTTCCCCCATTCATGACTAATACTTTCATTGCAGTTCTTCAGGGACAACCCTTTCCCAAACAAGCTATGGAAGTTCATATTGCGGTCATCCACAAACCCCACAAACATCTGTCCCTTTGTGGTATTTATCATCCTATATCCCTATTAAATGTATACCTAAAAATATGTGCAAAAGTGACAGCAAACTGATTGTGCCCAATCTTGTTGCGTTCCATTTATCTTGATCAAAGTGGATTTATCCCTGGAAGGTAAGCCAGACACAACACATCTATGTTTACCTCCCTTATCTAGTTGGCCAAAACTAAAAATATCCCATCAGTATTCTTATCCACCAATGCATAAAAAGCTTTAGACAGAGTAAGCTGGACATACATTTCCACAGTTCTCCACCGTATTGGTCTGGGCCCTCACTTGACACAAGGCATCATGAGCTTATACTCTCACCCATCTTCTAAGGTAATTGTTAATGGCACCCTTTCTCAGCCATTTCACATTTCAAATGGTACCAGACAGGGATGCCCACCGTCTCCTCTAATCTTTATCTTATCTCTGGAACCCCTTCTTAGTACTATATGTAAAGATCCCTCCATTTTGGGTCTTACCTCTGGAAAAGATACCTTTAAAATAGCTGCTTACGCACATGGCATTCTTTTCTGTCTCTCTTCATGTCTTCTTACCCTAACTGTTACACTCGAGGAATACTGTTACTTGTCACAAGCAATCATAAATTATTCAAAATCAAGATAATAAATATTACTCTACCACCAAAAAAAAACCACTTTCACCTTACAGAAGCTATATCATTTTCACTGGGCCACCTCTTATATTCTTTACTTGGGTGTATTACTCTCTCCAGATCTCTCCACTCTTCCAGATCTTAATTCCAACCCCTTACTGACTGATTTTCTTACATGGAACTTTCTGTTCCTGTCCTGGTTGGGCCGAAATAATGGTCCTATATCTTTTTAATGTCCTTCCTAATAATATTCCTTCTTCATATCTGGCCTCACTTACCTCACTTTCTTCCTCCTTTATATGGGCATACAAGAAACCTTGCAAACAACTCTCCACATTATCCAATAAGATTGAACTGGGAAGTCTAGCTCTCCCAGATTTCATTTCATACTGCTCCACAGAGGCAATATCCAAAAAATTTTAATTTCACCCCGCAGATCCTAAAAGGTGTACTAATACACTAACAGACTTAATTGCTCCCCTTGACTCCCCTTGCATGTCCCATATTATTTTATGACATATTCTTCAAATTTGGAAAAAAAAAATCTAGCTCTCTCTCCCATTCAGTCCTTCATATGAAGCCCAGGCTTTTCACATGCTATGGTTACCCAGTATTATTATTACTATTATTATTATTTTTAGTTATATAGTGCCAACTTATACAGACATACAGAGGTATTAAATAGTGCAAATCAAATGTGGAGAACAGGAAGATCAGAGGGCCCTGCTCCCGAGAGTTTTCAGTCTAGGAGAAGAGCTGTTGAAAGCAGTAGTCCAGGAAGGTGGTGGTTCTTGGTGATAATGTGTATGGAGGTAGTTGATAGGTTTCCCTGAAGGGGTGAGTTTTCAGGGAGCATCTGAAGATCTGAAGCCTGGGGGAGAATCTGATGGGGCGGGAGGAGGGAATTCCAGTAGCTACGATCCTGGAAACAAACAAATTTAGATAGACTCATGACTCTTTCGAAAGATCCTCTTTATTAGCGAGATCCACCACTTTGGATACTCAGTTGGGATGGGCTAAAAGTGAGAAAAATGTCCCGCATGACTTTTCGCAAAAAACTCACAATTTCTATCATTTTACGCAAAAGTTTTCTCTTTTTCTCCAGAGCAAAATTTTCGTCCTTTTCGCTTATTCCAGCAAATTTTTTCTCCTATTCTAACACATTTTTCTCCCATTAAACACATTTTTCTCTTATTCCAACACATTTTTCTCCAATTCTAACACATTTTTATCCTATGGCAACACATTTATCTCCTATTGCAACATATTTTTCTCCTATGTTTCCTATGGTGCAACATTTCCCAGTACAATATTGCATCTTCTGAGGGCTGTAGTGGAGAAATAAGTAGCTGGAAGTCAAAGTTGTGAGTACAACAGCAACATATACCTTAAAAAATGTGTTAGCATGCAGAGTGCATTTGTCTTTTGCCCACAACACTAACTTCCTGTTTAACCCCTTAGCGACCCTTGACGTACCAGGACCGTCAAGGGTAAATGTGACCGAACGACCCTTGACGGTCCTGGTACGTCAAGGGTTAAACTCTTCCATCGCGGCCGCACGGAGCGATGGAAGAGTTCAAGCCGCTTGTTACTAAGTGTCCCGGTATCGGGACACTTAGTAACAAGCGGCTGAAACATTGTTGCAACATGCGATTCGCTTCAAAAGCGAATCACATGTTGCAAAACCTGAATGACAGGGACAGTATTTGTAAATACTGTCCCTGTCAGATCTCTCTGCCTCCCTCCACCTTGCATACTGCTAAGGTGGAGAGAGACAGAGGGAGATGGTGTTCCAGTGTGCCTGTAAAAAAAAAAGTTAAAAAAAAAGTTTAAATAAAGAAAATTAACCCTTTGATCACTGTTCTGCAGTGATCAATAAGTGCCCCCCCATCTGATCACTCTTGGAGTGATCAATTTGCTGCAGATCAGTGTTTTCTGATCTGTGGGACACCCCCCATCCCCCTTGAATTTTTTTAGATTTTTTAAAAAATTTTAAAAAAATTTTTAAAATTTTAAAAATTTTTTTTTTTTTTTTTTTTTTTTTTTTTATAATAAATATAGTTTAGGTATTTTGGTAGGTAGTTGGGTAGGTTTAGTGTAGACGGGAAAGTTTTAGGGATAGATTTAGGTTTAGGGGAGAAAAAAAAAAAAAACCAAACCCCCCCCCCAAAAAAAAAAATATATAAAAAGCGCAGTTTAGATAGGTAGTTCAATTGGGTTAGGTAGGTTCAGGATAGACGTAGGTTAGGGTAAGTTTTAGGGTTAGATTTAGGTTTAGGGATAGCGTAAGAAAAAAAAAAAACCCAAAAAACCCCAAAACCCCCCCCCCAAAAAAAAAAAAAAATATATATATATATATAATAAGTGCAGTTTAGATAGGTAGTTCACTTGGGTTAGGTAGGTTCAGGATATACGTAGGTTAGGGTAAGTTTTAGGGTTAGATTTAGGTTTAGGGATAGCGTAAGAAAAAAAAACCCCAAAAAACCCCAAACCCCCCCAAAAAAAAAAAAAATATATATATATAATAAGTGCAGTTTAGATAGGTATTTCACTTGGGTTAGGTAGGTTCAGGATATACGTAGGTTAGGGTAAGTTTTAGGGTTAGATTTAGGTTTAGGGATAGCGTAAGAAAAAAAAAAGCTTTTTTAGTGGGCAAAATGCAGCGCAGGTACAGCGTTGAAGAGGCATATGCCTTTTTGGCGTCTGACTCTGAGGCAACAGACACTGTGTCAGATTTTGACATAGCGCAGTTTTCAGAAAGTGAGAGCAGCTCTAGTGATGACGCTGGGCCTTCTGTCAAGAAAAGACGCACTGCCCCAAAAGCTGCTCTGGCAACTGCCCCAGCACCTGCCAAAAGAACTGCCCAAAGACCTACCAAAATACCTACCCAAAGAAATGCCCCAAGTGCTGCCCCAAGAGCTGCCCTGGCAACTGCCCCAGCACCTGCCAAAAGATCTGCCCAAAGACCTACCAAAGAAATGCCCCAAGTGCTGCCCCAAGAGCTGCCCTGGCAACTGCCCCAGCACCTGCCAAAAGATCTGCCCAAAGACCCGCCAAAAGACCTGCCCAAAGAAATGCCCCAACACCTGCCACTCCGGATCCTAATTAATGGGTATCAATTTATGCCCACAAATCTCAGAATTCACAGGCAACCCAGGGATTCAAATTGATGTGGAAGGATTTACCCATGATCATTTTTTTGATTTGTTTTTGGGGGAAGACATTTTAGGTGAAATTGTTTCCCAAACCAATTTGTATGCAGCCCAGTATACTGCCGCCAACCCTAAGTGTGAAAAACGCTGTTTTTTTTTTTTTTACTTACGTCATGGTTTACGAGGGATTGGTGGTAAAATGGCAGTGTATAAAATTGGAAAACACACCTAAAACGAGAGCCTGGGGTGTCTACTTTCCAAAAATATACACTTTTGGGGGGAAATCTTAAAAAAAAGAGCACTGTTACACAGCCCCAAATGAGACATGGCACCAGTAACGCAAGCTGTGAAGATTCAAAGTGTGAACCTGGAAACGCGTATGTTCCAATTTGGCCCCCGTAGCTCCCCCAAACCATGAGAAAGCTATGCATATGGGGTATTGCCATACTCAGAAGAAGGAGCTGAACACTATTCAATTCAGTTTATAAAATCTTCACCTATTCTGTGCTTGAAATTCACATCAAAATTGAAGGCAAAGTGTGAAAAATGCTGAATTTTTTTTACTTACGTCAAATTTTCACAGGATTGGTGGTAAAATGGCAGTGTATAAAATTGGAAAACACACCTGAAACGAGAGCCTGGGGTGTCTACTTTCCAAAAATATACACTTTTGGGGGGAAATCTTAAAAAAAGAGCACTGTTACACAGCCCCAAATGAGACATGGCACCAGTAACGCAAGCTGTGAAGATTCAAAGTGTGAACCTGGAAACGCGCATGTTCCAATTTGGCCCCCGTAGCTCCCCCAAACCATGAGAAAGCTATGCATATGGGGTATTGCCATACTCAGAAGAAGGAGCTGAACACTATTCAATTCAGTTTATAAAATCTTCACCTATTCTGTGCTTGAAATTCACATCAACATTGAAGGCAAAGTGTGAAAAACGCTGTTTTTTTTTACTTACGTCAAATTTTCACAGGATTGGTGGTAAAATGGCAGTGTATAAAATTGGAAAACACACCTAAAACGAGAGCCTGGGGTGTCTACTTTCCAAAAATATACACTTTTGGGGGGAAATCTTAAAAAAAGAGCACTGTTACACAGCCCCAAATGAGACATGGCACCAGTAACGCAAGCTGTGAAGATTCAAAGTGTGAACCTGGAAACGCGCATGTTCCAATTTGGCCCCCGTAGCTCCCCCAAACCATGAGAAAGCTATGCATATGGGGTATTGCCATACTCAGAAGAAGGAGCTGAACACTATTCAATTCAGTTTATAAAATCTTCACCTATTCTGTGCTTGAAATTCACATCAACATTGAAGGCAAAGTGTGAAAAACGCTGTTTTTTTTTACTTACGTCAAATTTTCACAGGATTGGTGGTAAAATGGCAGTGTATAAAATTGGAAAACACACCTAAAACGAGAGCCTGGGGTGTCTACTTTCCAAAAATATACACTTTTGGGGGGAAATCTTAAAAAAAGAGCACTGTTACACAGCCCCAAATGAGACATGGCACCAGTAACGCAAGCTGTGAAGATTCAAAGTGTGAACCTGGAAACGCGCATGTTCCAATTTGGCCCCCGTAGCTCCCCCAAACCATGAGAAAGCTATGCATATGGGGTATTGCCATACTCAGAAGAAGGAGCTGAACACTATTCAATTCAGTTTATAAAATCTTCACCTATTCTGTGCTTGAAATTCACATCAACATTGAAGGCAAAGTGTGAAAAACGCTGTTTTTTTACTTACGTCAAGTTTATGAGAAAGTGGTGGTAAAATGGCCGTGTAAAAAATTTGAAAACACACCTAAAATGAAAGCTGGGGGTGTCTACATTCCAAAAATATACACTTTTGGGGGGAAATTCTAAAGTGCAGCACTGGAACATAGCCCAAAATGAGTAATGGCATCAGTTAACCAAGATGTGAAAATTCAATATTTGTTCAAAATTGGGCCCCGTAGCTCCCCCAAACCTTGAGAAACCTATGCATATGGGGTATTTCTGTACTCAGAAGAAGGAGCTGAACACTAAACAATGCATTTTTAAAAATCTTCACCTATCATGTGCTTGAAATTCACATCAACATTGAAGTGCAAGTGTGAAAAACGCTGTTTTTTTACCTTACGTCAAGATTTACGAGCGATTGGTGGTAAAATGGCTGCGTAAAAAAATTGAAAACATACATAAAATGAAAGCCTGGGGTGTCTACTTTCCAAAAATATATACTTTTGGGGGGAAATCTTAGAGTGGAGCACTGTTACACAGCCCCAAATGAGACATGGCACCAGTGATGCAAGCTGTGAAAATTCAAAGTGTGAAACTGGAAACGCACATGTTCCAATTTGGGCCCCGTAGCTCTCCCAAACCTTGAGAAACCTATGCATATGGGGTATTGCCGTACTCAGAAGAAGGAGCTGAACACTAAACAATGCATTTTTAAAAATCTTCACCTATCATGTGCTTGATATCAACAGTAGTATTGAAATGTAAGTGTGAAAACTGCAAAAAAACAAAATATTACCACAATTTTGAAATTTTTTTCTGGAAAAATAGCTGCATGAAAAACTCAAAAATTCTCCTGATTATTTACCTTATGTTGTGTAGTTTTCAGAAACATATACCTTTGTGGGACATTTTTGGTTCTGGCACCGTCAGCTAAGCTATGATGCTCACATGCCAATTGTTGAGAAATTACAAGTTGGAAATAATGGCATCCATCTTGTAATATTTACCTTGTAAATGTGAGGAAGTGATTGAAATACTAGGCATAGGGGGTATTCTTATATTCAGGAGAAGCAAATGAATATATTTAGGGGTATTTTTTTGTCATAAACTAATTGTATGCAAATCCTGACACGAAAATATAAGCAAAATGTTGTTTTTTTTTCAATTTTTTTCCTCTTTTTTTCTATTTTAATCAAATTAAACAATGAGGTATTCATATAATTGTGGTATCAAAAGAAAGCCCTACTTGTGCTTAAAAAAACAGTATATAATTTATGTGGGTGCACAAAAGGAATTAAAGAGAAAATATGGTTGAACAAAGACATAGTCAAAAAAGTCAAAATTGCTCCGGTCCTTAAGTCAAATCAAACTCAGATTTTCCCGGTCCTTAAGGGGTTAAGCAACACTGGCAGATATTTATGATGATGTCAAGTGATAAAAAATAAAGTACAACCTACAATGTGGCAGATGTGTATGGTAGTGTTGGCAAATTGGTGTGGTATGATTGGTGGAACCTTAACAAACTGCATCCACCCCAGGAGCACAGGGATCACCATCATTTATTGCACATGTTGCAGCAACCATTGCTGCAGTCAGTTTTTGAACTACCACTTTACTCCCATATCCCTGCACTGCTCCACCTTTCCCCCTGCCCCTTGTGCATTTGCTGGACATTACTCAACTACTGTGTGTGTTCTTACTCTCTACAGTGATGGAGTGTGATGTCTTGCCTTGGCTCCCAATGAAATTTTCAAAGTCGCCTGCTGTCTATGAAGTCTGCCTCAGTCACAGAGCTCACATCAGACTCCCAGTCATCTAATATATTTATTAGTTTAGTTATTTATGTATTAATTTCTACTTTTTTATTATTTTAAGTTGTTCACCATATCTTATCACAGTCAGTCCAAAAAAAAAATCTATCTATCTATCTATCTATCTATCTATCTATCTATCTATCTATCTATCTATCTATCTACATCTAAAACTAGAAAACAAAATCAGCAACTTCTTTCCCCAGACTTCCCCAGCACAGAGACAATAAAAGCAAAATCAGCAAGTAATTTGGACCCCAGCTGCCTGTGTCTTGCCTGTCAGTCACACCAAATATTGCGGTATTTGGGGTCACAATAGCAAAGGTTTAGTCTAATTGCCACACATACTTTGTATTAGAGGTGAAGGTGCTTCCGACATATCACAAACATAACACAGTCAATTCAGTCGGACACACTCAAAGTAAATTTAAAACTTATTTTAATGTCTCAATATATCATCATAAAATCCAGTTTCTGGATACATGGTCATATAGTCCGACGTTTCGGTTGGTCACAGTGACTTTCATCAGGGACTTTTTGATTTACCGAATACATTGTTTCCTCTCTCTATATAATCAGCGTTCCTTTGGATTTGGCGCCAGACTAGTGCTTACCTGGTTAACTCAGCATCCCCCCAGCGTCCATCCGGCTGTCAAGTCCAATCAAGGCTGTAACTTTGTAACTTGTTATAACTCTTTATAAATGATCTACACAGTCCACATAATTACTATACCCGTGACATGCATTTGAAAATAAAAACATAGCCAAAATCAATGAGATGGACTGAAATAAAATTTAACAAAATAAAATGAATTATAATGGGAATTTCAGTGAGGGTGATCCTTAACCCCTTTACGACCACTACCATGCCAGGACCGTCATGGCTGGTGCCAGTGACAGTCCTGGCACTTCATGGAGATCAGGGCTCCCCGCGCGACTTCACACCACACGGGGAGCCCTGAACCGGAACTAAAAAAAGAAAAAAAATGTCCCATGGTCCTCATGTCCCGGCCGCGCCTTGCGTGCACTGGTCCTTGAGGGGTTACTGTAACTTATTAAGCTAAACTGCTCATTTAGACACAACAGATCTAAGGATTTTAGGATATATATACCCAATACATTTCCCTTCTAGATAATTTAATTATTCTATCTCCTGTCCATGGACTACATTGAACCCATTCTATGGAAAAACATCTTAATTCCTTAAGCTTGTGTTTGCAAAATACAAAATGCCTGGCTATTATATTCAGTGTTTTTTAATGGATTGTTTAAAGGACTTAGTTGTGTCTGAAAATGTGGTAGTTATGATAACTCTGTCCTGTATTTTCGATTGGATTTTTCAATAAGTAGGGAATTCCAATCCAAATTGTTGACATATTCAATATCATCTGTCCTTCTCTCGATATCCACTGTCAATTAATTTTTTACCCATAGTGTTTAAGAATTCAGATACTTCATTGGGTACTGATACAATCCTTTTGACCCTCATAAAATTGAGAAATTGGTAAATCTTTTTTGAGTGATGTAGGATGTTGACTGTGCACGTGTAGGAGGGAATTTCTATCAGACGCCTTCACACATAAGGTTGTTTGAAAGCTGTTGTTAATCCTGCTTACTTTAATATAATGGGGGTATTAAGATCATTCAATTGTTGAAAAAACTTCTCCAAAGTTAGAGTATATCCAGTCCAGACCAAGAATAAGTCATCTATAAATCTTACATAGAAACTGATGTTTTTCCAATACTGAGATGGCACTCTAATTAACACCCTTGAATGTTAAAAAAGTCACCAGGTCATTGTCTCCCATTGAATAGTTGGCTTGCTCTGCAACTGCTCAATTTCTTCTTAGTATGTCAGCCACAGTGTGTCTAAATGAAAGCCACTGTTATTGGCATTGGTAGATTGAATGCCACAACAATGTGTAGTGCATACATTCATCCACTTCTAGGTAGAGGTGGTATAGCCAACTTCCACATGAGAGGGGTTAATTTGATTGTATAGGAAGGTGATATTGGAAGGTTTTACATTCCCTTTGAAGCTGAGACCCCTCTGCAAGGTGTGAAATGTTACTGATGAAGTGCCTCTCAGCCTGGCTTTAATATAAACTAACTGGCTAGGTACCATTTGGCAGCATCCCTACACAGATAACTAGTTTGTTAGATTTGCTAATTGACTTTAGCAGTCAAGAGACACTGTCTTCCTGGGTCATATCTAAAAAATACCTTAATAATATCTCACAGATTGATAGTCCAGCCTCCTGGTATACAAATTAGGAACGGGGAAAGCACATCCTTCAATAAGAGTACCAACATGACTAGCACCACTACAGTGGTGGGTGGTAAATTATGAAGTCTATAAGGCTGAGTGATAAGTAGCAAGTGTGACCTATGTACGGACTCCATAAATTGCAACAAATTAATAGATACAAGAATTATCTTGGTGTCAAGTACAGGATAAAAATTACAGTCCAAATTTGATATTTGAATTTTGGTTTCCCCAACACACGATGGAGGTGACTTATTGTACTCGCCTCTGTCTCTAACCATTATTACCTCTGGGCTGGCTTGGAAACCTGAGATGAACTGAAATTGTTTAAGTCTCTGAATAAAAAGTGTCTGGTGTGCATACTAGGGGACAAGATCTAATTTTGCTTAAGTGGCCATCTTTCCTTGCCAGAGCCCCTTCGGACAGAAAATACTATTACTTTACCATCCAAGTGAGTACGTTTTCTGTTAGAGTACGATTTCTGTTATTTTCTCCTTTTTATTTTTATCTGTTTGGTGTAAATAATTCATCATCTGTTTCTGTATGCACTGTGATTATTGTTTATTCATAATAAATATTCCTTTATTAAGGTTGGCCTTTGTCTGGTAAAGAATCACGTTACCTGAATAGACTAATTTATTGGTAATTTGAAATCACATAGATATTGTGTTAGAACATATTTTGTGGGGTTTTTAGTCTAAATTGCGTGGGGGACCCAGACACCCCCCGTCTTTCTTATGCATTTATAGATTTCTGGTGGTGGCAGCATTATGATATTAGTTATATAATTATAATTAAGTGTGGGTGGTGTTAATGGGGATTTTTTATCATTATTTCCAGTCTAGGGCAGACAGATATTGAGTTTTTTAACCCTTTCACTGCCTACCAAGTCACGTGCATGCTTCTAGTAGGGGCGTTTATGACAGAACTCTGTGCTTCAATATTGCACAGTGGGGCCTCAATGAACTTGGGTATAATGACACTTATCAGTATATAGCTTACTTCTCATTGCCTTTCAGTGCGCTGTGATACCCCATTTAGTTGCTGATTGTATTAACCCGTTGATGAAAAAAGTAATATATATTTTTGCATGCTACATCCCTCTCCATTTATCTACAGAAAGGAAAATGATGAAAGATGTACAAAAGAAATGAGACAAAGAGAGGGAAAGAAATAAATTTGTAACGTGACCTTAGCAGACCTGTGTAAGTGCTGTCTGGCATTCACTCATTGACCTTCTATCTCATTGACCTCACATTCCCTGCTTCTGAAATTCTCACTCACTGTATCATACATATTAAATTCAGGAGCTACCAAAGCTTCATTACAGTCATTAGTGCTCCTTGTTTAAAATCCTTTCTTGTATGTTAATAGTGACTAATCACTATTTCTTCAAGACATTTTGAGCGAATCATAGAAACTGTGCTTCTTAACCCCCTGTGTGTGAGCCAAAGAAATCTAGTATTGACCCATATACTTGATGGGTTAACATTAAAGATGCTCGGTGACCAATACAATTTAATTTAACTCTCTAATGCCGAGTTGCAGGAAACGTGCGCAATCGCTATTTCCAGTTTGAAAACCACTAGGGAATAGGTTTGCGCATGATTTTATTGAATTGCGCATGAAAATTCAAGATTAGTGAACGGCTGCGCATATTTATTTTTTCTTGGCGTAGCTAAGATTAACGAATCTGTGTGAGTGGAATAGCGAATGTGCCTAATGCAAGAACTGCTATTGTGAAGTAATGTATACGTCTGTGTAGTGTTGTCGTAAAATGGAATTTTTTTATGTGCAATTCAAGAAGCGTTCGGCATTCAGCTTCCTGGATTAGAACATGCGCAAAATCTATCTGCGAACAAAAATGCCTTTATCCAATGCAAACGTTTCTTGCATTGCACAATAAGTGCCAGAGGGGTGTCTAATTAATTGTTTCTTTATGCATTCGACACCCCTTGACACACAACATTTTAAAGGGACATAATACCCCAGAAATACATCATTCTTAAAGGCACACTATTACTTGTTGTTAAATTATGGTGTCCCTTTATGTTATTAACATACTAACTTACCTAGGTGTTCTTTATACAGCAGTTAGGTATATCTGTCTACATATTTTTCATAATATCTGCTGTTTCTTGTATACAGAGATCACAAATGAATTTTGACTATATGTCACAACTAAAGCAGAGATGAAATGCCAATTAAACCAGTAAATAGAAATAACCCATTGGATTGGATGGAAGGACACCTGCCTAGGTAAGCTCTTCTGATAAACAAACTGAAAGCCACATATACTACAGTTTCCCTTTAAAATCTGAGTAGAGCCGGTTAGGGTTAAAGGTTCCATATGGATTTCTTCAGAGCTTCCACTGGGATCACATGTGACTTTGGCTGTCACCGAGTCTACATATTGCTCTATTACAGTGGCATATGTTTCAAGGAGAAGATTTTGTACAAAGTGAGCAAACCTTTTGCAACTTACCTATCAAAGAAAATTATGATGAGATTAAAGAAACACTAACACCCAAAACAATATGTGGTTATGAAAACACTTAAATACCCTGTATTTATTTTATTTTTTCTCTGAGGCTTAAACTCCAGTCTTACATATGTTCTGAAGGAGCTGGCATTCCTGCCTTTTCCAGAGCTCAAGGACTCCCAATGATTGTCCAGGAACACACTTAAATATAACCTGCGGAAGTGGTTCTCAATCAATCTCACTCCTAACTTGCAATGTAACATTTTGGGGGGCACCCCTAACATTTTATTATTTGTCAAAGGAGTAATGAAGGGTGCACATTAGAAATATATATGTTTTCTTAACCCTTTTGAGTGCCAGAGAGGTATGCAATGCATTGTTCTATAATCATAATATTAAAACAATCATATAGTGCAGAACATGTTCATAACTATTCATTTGAAGCTTGATATTCACATTTTTTTCATAGTCTTTATAGAAAACAAGGGATAACATAAGTGGATGTCTCTGGCACACAAAAGTGCCTAGGCACACTGGTTGAGAACAACTGACCTAGGGTTATACACACTTAAATACTCTGTACTCCATGTTGACATCTGTGCAGATTCTCCATTTGTTTTCTAAGGCCTAAAATCTAGTCTTACACATGCTTCCTGGGGTTCTCATCTCTGCTTTCTCCAGGAAGAATACAATGAGATTTCTCTTGTTTTTATGGAGTTCCTGGAGAGCTTTTACAGTAAAAAGTTCCATATTTACATAGATACACATAAAATATTCTATAATTACATATTGGTTTTATGTTACCTTTATGGGCTAACAGAGTGGCTCTAGGATGCAAGCTTTCAAGACATCCAAGCAGGGCCGGCGCTACCATTAAGGCAGCACAGGCAGCTGCCGTAGGGTGCCGCAACGGAGGGGCGGCGTAAAGGGAGAAGCTGAGAATTATTTTTTTTTTAATATATCTGCCGCGAGAGAGTGCTCATTTACACTAACAAGCGCTCCCTCGCGGAGTCTATGGGACACTCACAATGCAGAGGACCCAGGCTCTGTAGTAATACAGAGCGCTGGGAGATGACATCATCTCCCTGCGCTCTGCATTACTGAGAACAGCGCTGGGAGCTTCAGCTCTGTGCCAAAGGAGGCACAGAGCTCTCTTATGGCTAGACCACCAGTGACTCAAGGTATTGGATCAGGGGGAATTGTGGAGATGAAGGGGCATTATGGAAGGGGCAATGTGGAGATGAAGAGGCATAAAGGAAGGGGCAATGTGGAGATGAAGGGGCATAAAGGAAGGAGTAATGTGGAGATGAAGGGGCATAAAGGAAGGAGCAATGTGGAGATGAAGGGGCATTATGGAAGGGGCATTGTGGAGATGAAGGGGCAATGTGGAGATGAAGGGGCATTATGGAAGGGCAATGTGGAGATGGAGGGGCATTATGGAAGGGGAAATGTGGAGATGAAAGGGCATTATGGAAGGGCAATGTGGAGATGAAGGGACATTATGGAAGGGGAAATGTGGAGGTGAAGGGGCAATGTGGAGATGAAGGGGCATTATGGAAGGGGAAATGTGGAGATGAAGGAGCAATGTGGAGATGAAGGGGCATTATGGAAGGGGCATTGTGGAGATGAAGGGAGCATTGTGGAAGGTGCAATGTGGAGATGAAGGGAGAAATGTGGAAGGGGCATTGTGGAGATGAAGGGAGCATTGTGGAAGGGGCAATGTTGAGATGAAGGAGCATTGTGGAAGGGGCAATGTTGAGATGAAGGGAGCATTGTGGAAGGTGCAATGTGGAGATGAAGGGAGCATTGTGGAGGTGAATATATGGGCAGGGGCAGGGGACTGTGGCAAGGTTGGGGGGGGCAGGTGGATTGTGTCCGGGTCGGGGGGCATCAAAATGCACCTTCGCCTGTGTATACAAAAATCCTTGCACCGGCCCTGCATCCAAGACATCCTACAGCCGCTCCATTAGTCATTAAAGGTATCATTTTTACTCTACTAGCCTCCTTGCTTTTTCTATGTCTAACACGGTACCACGCTCTAACTATTGATTTTATGGGTAAAGCAATTCATCATTCTTATTATTCTGAAGAAGAGACCTAAGTTGTCTTGAAATCTGCACCCTAGAGCCACTCAGCCAATAAAGGTATTATTTTTACTCTACCAGTCTCCTGATATTGGTGTTAGAGATAAAGAAGCAGTTATTTTTAGGGAATTTAGACTAGGAGAAAGTCTGATGTTTTCAGGCTGGCTATTCCAGGCTTTCGGAGGTCAGGAGGCAGAAGGCAGATCAACCATCTTATTTCTTTTAGTGTGGGATACTCTGTGAGTCATAGTTAGTATGGAGAGCAGGAGTGAATATTGCTCAGGTAGCAATCTGTATAGAGTGTTTTAGAAGTGATAGTGTTTTATTGTCTGTTAATCAACCTGAAATAAGATATCAGTGGTTACTAATCTCAGTACATTAACATTATTAGCTCTGCAAAAACAATTAACCACATTCTGTATATATAGGTCAGTCCACACATGTATTAAACATGCAGGTTTAGTATTAGATATAGGGAATTAACATTAAGTAGCTCAGTAGAACAGATGCTAGAAGGAAGTACGTGATATTTAAAAGTATATAACCCATTTTTTTGGTATTAGTGTTCCTTTAAAAGGCTACTTTAGCATGATACAAATTACAGCTACAAGTACATAATATTTACAGTTATATCAAACTATTTGATTTTTTTGTGTTACCTTGCTTTTAATATTATTTTTCTTTGCTTTGATTAGGAAGGTATATTTATTTTGCTCTTGATTTACTTGCTGTATCTTTTCGGGCTCCATATTAACCCTTTTAGTGCCAGAGAGGTACGCAACGCATTGCAAAGCAATGTGTTGTGTACCCCTCTGACACTCAAAGGGTTAAAAACTGTGGTATCTTTTAGGGCACCTTTTAGAAAATTGTTATTTAGAAACTGCTTTGAAATGCATTGCACATACCTCTGGAGCATTGGAGACCTCTCGAGCATTCAAAGGCTGTAAGACACCATTTAAAGGAGCAGTAAACTTTTTTTATGAAAACACATATTTTATAGAGTTTTTCCTGCTGAATAAAACAATGTCACTCACACTGCTGTCAGATATTTTATTCAATATGTATAGCAGTTAAAATAATCAGGAAGTGAATTTACTGTGTTTACTTCCTGATAGTTCTAACTGACAGGAAGTGACAGGCAGTTTCTATTACATTCTATGGAGAACTGTTATGTCTCTGACTTTTCTGACTTTCCTCTCCATTAGAATCTAACAGAAAAACTAATTAGAATTTGATCACTAGAGGGCACTTCTAATATAAAAAAACATGGGTTTAATCTGTAATAACTCTGGAAATATAAATCACTTTGCAGTGGACGTACCCTTATTTTACTCAATAGGAAAATCCCTACAATATATATTTTTTCATAAGAAAAGTTTACTGCTCCTTTAAATTAACTGGAACATAGAGAAAAAATAAGAATGTTCATAATTACCAATGATTTTGAAGGGGCTTTTAACTCCTTGAATGCTATAGCGTTCTCCAAAGTATAGAGTAGCATCCAATCGTTTAAAGGTTGCCTTTAAAACAAGAAGAAGCTTTACTGCCCCCCCATTGTGCAGGTGGCTTGGTCCACAACTACCCCTTTTTCTTTTATTCATCAGGTCCTATGGCTTATATTTATGAAATAACTGGAGTTATTCTGGAGTAAACCAACTGCACCTTAGTGAAAACATTAAATACTTAATGGTTAAATTATATTGGGATTTTAAAGCCTGAATGCTAAAGAGATTTCCAATGCATTGTAAAGCAATAAATTGTCTTTAGCATTCAAGGGGTTAAAAAGCTCTATTCAAGTGCATGATAATTAAGGCATTTTATTTCTCCCCTATGGTGCAACTGGTTTACTCCAGAATAACCCCAACTTTGATAAATATGGATGTATATTTTCATCGGACACAGTGGGCAGGAATTCAGGAGGTGATATATAGACCTGGAGGCTGTAAGGGTTAAATTGTTTCGAGATCCAGTGAGTACAATATGTGTTGTGGTGTCATGTGCTTAAAATAAAAATCGTGCTTTTAGACTTTTTTCTTTGCGCTCCTTCTTTTTAGATTATACATTTTCAGGCTTCCTTCTAATTAAACATAAATGAATTGCAAAAATTGTGCCCTAGCCACAGAAATCCTCATTGTGTGTGTAGCTTCGGAAGGAATCTTGCTGTCCACAAACAAAATGACTCTCCGCTCAGAATGCCTGATGGCAGCTAGGCTTTTTAATGTAACTAGATTTTATTTTGCATAATTCATTAAGTCTGTTGCAATCTCTGCTGGGCTGTTTTTACTGAGCCCATGAAACCAGCGACTGTAAATGGTATTACATTAAATATGGTTTGTTACTTCTACATTGTAATGAGATTCCTATGTAGAGAAACAAAAATGTGCTAAAGGGATTGTATCGCCTAAAAATTAAAAGATAAAATATCATGTGCATCTAGATAACGCTGATAAAAAAAAATTAGTACGAGTTCTAAAATCTACAAAACAAAAGCTCATACCAAGAACTAATAAAATATAGTAGTTTATCCTTGAGGGTGTTGCACTCTCACGTGCAGCATAGTCATGTTTTGCATTCCCATGCATTGCAGAGAAACATTTCCTTATTTATTTCAATCTGGTGCCACTCACAAAATGCTCAACATCAAACTGTTCACTGAATGAGAGAAACAGCACAATCCCAGCCTTTACTGAGCCTTGTCAGGTATGTGAAGTCTATCTGCTTTAGGCATACAGAGGGCAAGGGACCATTCCTGGAATAGCCTTACACTTAGGTAGACAACATCCCCAATAATAAACCACTAATTGTTTTTCCATTCTCATTGTGTGCTTGTCATACGTCTTGTTTTATAGTCTCCCTAATTATAATGGTATGACAAGCACGGGTGCTTGCTCTCTGCGTGACTAAAGGGAATCAACTCCACTGATGAGTTCTTTAGTGGTTGAGGAAGGGCAGTGGTTTTTGGCCTTTTGCACTTCTACTTGGGTTAAGAAATAGCTGTGGATTGCCATATCTCAGCTTTGGGGTGTCAGTACTTAGTATTATAAATCTCATGCTGCTACTGTATAAAGTTCTATCCAAAATGAACAGAAACATTTTGTCAGCCTTTACTACACCTGATATAGGACATGGCCAAAAGAAAAATATATGGCAGTGGTTATAAATTAAGCTATGCCCATTTATATGGTAGTAATGTTTCACAAGAAAAGCAGCTCCAATTAATCTTCATGGTATTTGGGCCATGGAGAGTGTTATTTCAATACTGTCAGAGTTGTAGTTCAAGAGTAATTGAATGATAAAGTATCCCCCTCCTGCCCCTTTTACCTAGTGTAAGTCGCCTCCCCTCAGATGTGGAATCTGGTCTCCTAACCAGACAGGTCGCAGCAAGGGACAATCTTCTTACTGTGAGCATAAGAAAAATCCTGCCCCCTCTACAGTTTTTCAGGTTTCTCATTATGCTCACAGAAGATTGTCCCTCTCTGTGATCCATCCGGACAGTGTTGCTGCTCTGAGGTGAGCAGTGTTAAATCGGTAAAAGGGGCAGGAGGGTGATACTTTATCATTCAATTACTCTTGAACTACAACTCTAACAGTATTAAAATAACGCTCTCCACTGCCCAAATACTATGTAGATTAATCACAGCTACTTTTTTGTGAAACACTACTATCCCTTTAAAGGGGAACTTTCACCCCTTAATAACTAAAGCTCCCCTTACTGCTGACCTGGCGACTAGCTGCTTAGTAGCGCTAGTCGCCAGAAAACTTACCCCGTTCTCAAGATTTCGCCGTTTGAAAGGATCAGGAAGCACGGACGTCTCTTCACAGTGACGTCCGTGCGCCTGCGCTGTCAGTCCCTTGTGCACCGTATGCACCGTACGATGCACCGTACGATGCACCGTCAGATTTTCCAAATGATTTCTCAAACAGTTTATACAAAGGCACAGCACTCCTTTTCAGTGGTGGCAGATTGAGCCTTTGCCTCTCAGCCACTTTTCTGACCATGTCATCATCTGTCTCACTCAACTTCATCTGTATATGAAGAAGAAAAGGATGCTGGAGCGAGATATTCTAGATCAAAATCATCATCAATAATTAGGTCATTCTCAACATCTCCCACTGCTTTTTCCCCACTGCTTTTATATTCGTCTAGGCTGTTTGAAGTGGGATTTACAGCAGATTCTCAATTACTTTGAGGACTTGTGTTTTTACTCCCGCTGTCAGGCACAGCAGTTGGTTGAACTGCTACACCTTCCTCTGTTATACCATCAACACTAGAATATGACTAGTTGTCCTCAGTGTTCTTACATGGTTTATTATTACTAGTTGTGGTAGAACTTTTTATGTCATTTTGACAAACAGCCTCCTCTGGAGAAGTAGGATCATTGTCATTTATTCTACATGCTGAGGCAACCAAGGCTGCAGGCAGTTTTTGGGCTACCACTTTACTAAAATGCATGTTCTGCTATTACTTCTTCCGTCTGACCCATACCCCTAATACGTTTGCTGGACATTATTGAACAGTGAAGCACACAACAGAACTTACTCTGTGCAATGTTTCACGCTTCACAAAATGGTGTCTGTCTGACTCACTCTCAGACTCACAGTTCATATACGGGTCCCTGTGCCTGTCAATGTTTAGATCCCACTCAGGGATCTTTCTCAAGGACTTGAGAAATATCCCTGAGAGGAACTGAAATGTTGATCCATCAATAAGTGTATTTTTGTTATATTGTTAAAATCCTGTGAGTGCTAATTATACCATTCTTTAGATTTCGATATTTGGCACCCAGGCATTTAGCTAGTATGTTAAGTGTGCATCCTGCAATTGGAATTTTATATATATATATATATATATATATATATATATATATATATATATATATTAAAAGCAAATACACAAAATATTAGTGCACATCCAAATTTTCATTACCATTAACCCTTTACTCTGCAGCATTGTGCCTGCATATCACTACTATATTAAAGATGAGGATTTAGTCACATCATATGGCCATAGAATGCTAAGCTTGCCACCAATGCCAAGGTACCTCATAAAATGCATTGTCTTATGAGCTGACTCTCTCCCACTTTAGGCATTTGCTAACCTTAATTTACTTTATCCTGAGAGCTGAATCTTTGTCAGCTTTACTCATTAATGGAGAGATACTCTCTGAAAGGCATTATATAGTGTCCTAAAGACAATGAGCATTTCATCTGGGAGTGGGAAGGGTGCTTAAACCAAAAGAAGCTGGTCAAAACTTCTAAAGATACAATTCCAGTCCAGGTTTTGGTAAGCACACCCAAAGAGAAAAAAGACACATTTAAAATTACTGGAGTGCAACCAATTTTGACCAAAATAGCTAAAAGCAAATACACAAAATATCAGTACACGTCCAAATTTTCATTACTATATATATATATATATATATATATATATATATATATATATATATATACACACACACACACACACACACACATATATATATATTTATACATATGTAGTGTGCACTCCTAAAAAGAATAATCATTTGATGCCCGGTGCTGCTCATACAAATCTTTATATAATTCATATGTGGTAAATCTACCAGTCAGTGAGCGCACACTAGGGTCTTTTATTTTTCACCAAGACCCTAGTGTGCGCTCGTTGACTGGTAGATTTACCACATATGAATTATATATATATATTTATATACATGCATGTTTTTTCTGGATATTAACTAAGGAGCATTAACGTTCTTAACTTTTTAACTGCTTTTAACGCCACTGTTTTATTTCTATAAGAATGGGATTGTGAGGTTATGGAAATTATATAAAAGACTAGACTTTTAGTCCCTGTGTGTGGTTAGAATCAAACACTGACAGAGGGCTTTACATGGGAGAGATTTACTTGTGACTCCACTTATCAATGGAAATATTTAAATGAGTATGCATCTCAATACAAAAAGGACTATATTGAACTATTTAAGATTATTAACTCTTTTATGTCAGGGTTTTAACTCAGACCATACCTGTGTTATAAATGGTGTGGGCATACTTTTGAATTATTCCAGGAGTAAAGAACCCTTTCAAGAAGTATAGTGATTTATTTTATATTTCATTTTATTAACTTAACTTAAATAGAATCTTGAGGAAGAACGAGGAACAAGAATACTGGTTCTTGCTTGGACTATATTTTTAATCTTAAAGAGATAGTAATACTTAAAATGTAAAAAAATATATGTTGTAGGGTTTATCCCCCTGAGTAAAACAAGGGTACTCCCACTGCTGAGAGATATTTTTTAAAGAATTATAACAGCTCAAACTTGAATTTTTTAGGTGCAATATAACAGTGGCCTGAAAATTTACATTGGCGCTGTTGCTACACTATCCTATGGACTGCTCTGGTCTGTAGACCATAAATCTTCATAGGATGGTGTAGCAATAGCACCACTGTAAATTTTCAGGCCACTGTGATATTGCACCTAATAAATTCAAGTTTGAGCTGTTATAATGCTTTAATAAAATATCTCTCAGCAGTGGTAGCACCCTTGTTTTATTTGGGGACATAAACCCTACAATATATATTTTTTTATATTTTAAGTATTACTATCCCTTTAAGTTTCTCACACCATTACATTTTTTATGTGTGGAAAATGTTTTATCAGACTATAAAGTTATTTAATTTAAAATTCTATGTCCGCCTGAGCAGCATGGGGGTAAAGGGTGCTAGAAAATAAATACCCCACTGATAAAGGATAAAAGGGTTCTGGAAGATGCTACAAAAGTCCTCAAAGTATAGTAAAAAAAAACTGAGTACTAATGATTTTATTTTATATAGCGGGATATTGTGAAAGAAAAAAAAAAGAGATATGTCATAAGAATTGGTGGTATAAAAAGAAAGATAAAAAAGACTATTTTATGAACAATTCTCTATTCAAGTGTAAACTCCAAACCATTAAGGTGCTTGTTTGTGATGTGCAGAGGGCCATGTCTGTGGTAAAGGAGAAAATCAAGAGGTCATTCTTAACATTATAGTATAGAAGAAAATTAAAAATGTACCAAGTACTTCTTTAAAGCAGAACTATCACCTCAAATAAAGTCCCCCCCAAAAAATTAGTCATATAGCGATAAGCTTAGAAATAGTATTATTACCCAGCATAACTACAGTGTTATTAAGAAATCCTACTTCTGAGACTGACTGCCAAGCATCAGTACAGAAATCTTGGCTTAGAGACATCTGTGCCCTGCATTGTCCGTCTCGGTCTCCTCTAGATGTTGTATGGTACCTTAACGCAACAGGAAGGGACTGATGGTGCAGACACACATATGCTTCTAAAGCAAGAAGCCTGGCAGTCTTAATATCATTGTACTTATGCTAGATAATACCACTATTTCTAAACTTATGGCTATATGATTAATTATTGGGGGGGAGTCTTTTTTGGCGTGATAGTTCCGATTTAAGAAAAAAAAAAGACTCTAACATAGTAACATAGTAAATGAGGCTGAAAAAAGACATGCGTCCATCAAGTATAGCTCATGCCAAAAACACCCCTGTTGATCCAGAGGAAGGCAAAAAAGCCCTCTGGAGCCATTTCCAATGTATTCCTTCCTGACTCCAATTGGTAGTCAAATAGTTCCCCGGATCAATATCCTATCTGCTTTGAAGCCAGCTCTCATAATTTTCAATATTGTTCTGTGCTAGATAGGCATCCATTGCTTTTTTGAATGCAGTTGCGTTATCTGCAAGCACAACATCCCAAGGCAAATAATCCCATAGCCTTACCACCCTTATTGTAAAGAATCCCTGCCTTTGTTTTAGTCGAAAGCACCTTTCCTCTAGTCTTAATGGATGACCTCTTGTTCTTAGCTTAGCTCTTTGTGTAAATAATTAATTGGATAGTTCTTTGTATTGACCTTGATTCTATTTGTAAATGGTAATCATATCACCCCTTAGACGTCTCTTCTCTAATGTAAACAAACCCAGTTTGGCTAGTCTCTCTTTATAACTCAGTTCCTCCAATCCCTTCACCAGTTTTGTTGCACGTCTCTGCACCTTTTCCAGTTCAGTAATGTCTTTTTTAAGAACAGGAGCCCAAAATTGTACTCCATATTCTAGATGAGGCCTAATCAATGATTTATACAGAGGTAGGATAATATTAGCATCCCTTGCTTCTACACCTCTTTTTATGCAGGCTAGTACCCTATTTGCTCTTGCAGCAGCTGAGTGACTCTGCACACTGCTGTGAAGTCTATCGTCTATTAGTACTCCTAATTCTTTCTCTAATGAGGATTCCCCAAGTTGTTTCCCATATAGAATATATGTTGCAAGTTTGTTTCTACAGCCCAAATGTATAACCTTATATTTATCTACAATAAATGTTATCTGCCACTTTTCTGTCCATTCACTTAGTTTATCTAAATCCTTCTGCAAAGAAAAAACATCCAGCTCTGTATGTATTTCCTTACATAGCTTAGTGTCATCAGCAAAGATTGAGATGCTACTTTCAGTTCTCACTTCTAGATCATTAATAAACAAATTAAAAAACATTGGTCCCAGGACTGAACCCTGCGGCACCCCACTTATAACCTTAGACCAATTTGAAAAAGTTCAGTTTACAACAACTCTCTGTCATCTATCATTTAACCAGTTTTCAATTCATGTACAGATAACACCGCCCAAACCGGAGCCTTTTAATTTATGCAGTAACCTGTTGTGAGGCACTGTGTCAAAGACTTTTGCAAAATCCAAGTATACTACATCAACAGCAATTCCCCTGTCCAAATTACCACTTTCTCTAGAAACCTCATCACGGTGATGAATGGTAAGAGATCTTTATCTGCTCTTAATATTTTATATCTACAAAAGCTATCTATCTCACAAAAAAGTGAATAGTCACCTTGTTGCCAAAAATTATGGTAAAATAAATATTAGAAACTGGAGATCTATGACAATCCTTAATAGAGTTTATAACATTTTCACGAATACCTGTTTACTGGCTGAAGAGTGTTATAGGTCAGATTATTCATAGCAATCAGTTGTTCACTGTCCCCAACAGAACAATGCACCATAATCATAATAGACTAAGAGATTGTATATGGTATTCAAAACACAGTAACCAGAAGGTGGCAGTTAGATTTCAAAAGGGCTTTTGATCATGGGTCACACATATTCCAGAAGGATTTGTATTGTTTTTAAAATCCTTTCATTCAAACTGAACTAGGCAGGTCTTAATGGTTTTAAGAATGCTGCTGCTAACCTTAAAGAGATAGTATTGCCAAATATTAACTAAACTGTATCTTGTAGCCATTACAAAATAAAACTAAATGCCCCCAGTCCTATCTCTCAAACCTTTATGATTTGAGAGATAATCATATTTAAAGTTCCCCCCTCCCTCCCCTTTCCCTGACATCAGCACTCTAGCTGACTGCAGGGGAATCAGGCCCCTGGACAAACGGAGGCTGTTCAGCAGAGCCGAGATTGCGTTATAGATTTGCAAGCACATTTTGTAGACCGTTCCAGTTAAGGACTTCTGTCTCAATAATGAGATCTCGGCTCTGCTGAAGAGTCTCTGCTGGTCCCAGGACTAGATTCCCCTGCAGTCAGCTAGAGCTCTGATGTCAGGGAAAGGGGATATAGGACTGGGGGCATTTAGTTTTATTTTGTAATGGCTACAAGATACAGTTTAGTTAATATTTGGCAATACTATCCCTTTAATTGTGGTGTAAAACAGAGGTGTCCTTTATCTCCAATACTCTTTTATTTGTGCAGTAGAACCACTTCTGTCCTATATTATAATTCACAAACTAGGTTTGTCAGAAGCCGTCATGCACAGTAGAGATGGCTGCACGCACTGCAGTCATGTGCAGTACAGACTGCCTGTGCCACGGCTGATACGGAGCGGGGCACTCCAAATTCAGACCAGAGTCCTGTCTGCACACCAGAAGGTCCACAGAGAGGACTACGATCTGAATTCAGAGTGCCCGGCTCCGTATCAGCCGTGGCACAGGCAGTCTCTACTGCGCATGGCTGCACCGCAGCCATTGCTGGGTGGCACTGTGACCCGTGTACACGGACTCTTCAACTAGCATTCAATAAAAACATATAAAATGCTCTGTGGCTTTCATTTGGTAGTGGGTTATAGGCAAATATATCAGGATACATGGATGATGATGACACTGCTATATTGTGTACAGATGCCCTCTCTCTAAAAATAACTATTTAAAGAACTGAGTATTATTGTGCTGCCTTTCTTTTTAATCTGAATTTAGATAAAAACAGTAACATAGCAATTGGAGACTGGGAACACAAGGTGGAATTTCTTTTAATGAAGAAAATAATGAGAGAGGAAGTTGGGAGTTAGTGGTACAAAGAGTACGCAAAAAGGTTTTAATGTGGAACATGAGATAGCTAACAATAGAGGGAAAGATTTTACTGGTAAAACGTGGAATTATTGTCAATATTATTATTTATAGCACTTCGTTTCTCTGCCTACTCAATGTCTTAATCATCTTATTAAAACCTGCTTTACTTTTTATGGTGTTCAAACCTAGAAAAACTAAAATTTTAAGAGGAAAAGATTTTATGTGCATAAAATGATTTTTATATGTGAAATATTTTGTGTCTTAAGCTATTTAACTTTGAAATCTATTTGTCTCACTGTATACAATATGCTACAGGTTTTACTCTAAGAAGACACAAATTGTATTACATTTTAAGGGTCAATAATGCCAGTGTTTAGCTTTATTTAATATTGTAAAGGTTACAAAAATAAAGTATTTGGGAAAAGTGCCATCTCTCAAACCCTTACGGTTTAAGAGATATTCACCGCTAAAGTTCCCCCTTCCCTCCTTTTCTCCTGATGTCAACACTCTGCTGACAGCAGGAGATTCCGGTCCTGGGACCAGCCGGCTGCTCTGCAGCAGAGCCAAAATAGCATTATTTAAAAATAATTACTTCCCTGGAATGGTCTACAAAGTGAACCTGGTTTGCAAGCACACTTTGTAGACCGTCCCATTGAAACAGTTCTTTTCAAATAACGCGATTTTGCTCTGCTGAGAGCCTCCTCAAGTTGGCCGACTCGAATCTCCTGCTGTCCACTTTACAGCGGACAGCAGAAAAAGGGAAACTTTAGCGGTGAATATCTCTCAAACCGTAAGGTTTTAGGAGAAGGCACTTTCTCCAAATACTTTATTTTTGTAACCTCTACAATATTAAATAAAGTAAAAGAGGGGCATAACTGACCCTTTAAAATATTCCCTTTGTTTTGATTCTCTCAGGATTTATGACATTTTAGAAAACATTGTAGAATATTCACTAAACAGTGATAAAATGGAGATAACTTGTTCATTTCCTGTGTTATTCTATGGAGCTTACTCATTAAGATCTCCAAAGATGAAGAAATCTTAGCGCATAGGCTCCATAGAGTAACACAGGAATTGGAGAAGTGATAAACTGGAGAAGTCATTTTTATTTTATTACCTCTTTATCACCGCTTAATGAATTGTGTCAGAGTTCAACTTGTAGGGGAAGCATATAGATTTTCTGTTAAATAAAATGAAACTTAAACATTTCTTTAATGGTTCTGAAAGTATGGCTCCAATTACAAATCCAAATGAGAGATGAAGTACAGAGGTTTGGACCAAGGTGTCCCTCAGGGAGTTTTATAACAGCCAAAAAGCTCTGGCTTGAGCCTGTGTTAATGAAGGTCTACCCATCAGATTATTCCAGCACAGGAGGGCCGTAGTTGCTGCAGCAAAATGCACAAAGATATAATGTATAATGGGTGAGACTGTTTTATGCTATTTCTGGAACTGTGCAACTGAGCAACTATGGAGTACCGAAACTGGTGGGAGACATAAGAACTCCGGACTATAATGAATGTTTATGGACAAATGAATTGTATGTCTAAGGCCTTTAGTATATGATTTTATGGAAAATTATACATATATATAATATATATATATAACATATATATATATATATATATATATATATATATATATATATATATATATGTTATATATATATATATATATATAATTTTTTTTGAAGAAGCCCTGTGGAAATATCCTCCTTTTTCACAAAAATGAGATTAAGATAAATGATTGTATTTCTTTGGCATTTATTGAAACTTACATGTATTATTTAATTGACTGAATGAAAAATGAAAGGAAACATTTTTTATTGTGTCAAGATAAATTGTCAAGAGCATTCAGAGGATTTTTCAAAAATAGAAGTTTTTACTCAAAGTATTGTCAACGATTCAATATGCAATTCGCAGTTTCAACATTTTCATATATATTTTCATATATATTATTTGCAGTTTGTATGAATAAATGCATGTTTTATGTTGTTTATGTTTACATTTATACATTTTGTAAACAAAGAATTTGATTAACAAAGCTCATTGAAAAAACAAAAAAGTATGTGTCTGGGTTTTGACGTTCGTCTCATATAGAAAAATGTCATTGATAGACCGGCTGGCAGCTTGACCAGCAGAAAATACAGCATAAAGAAGCACCGAGTGCTGAAGGGGTAGTGTTACATCAAATAACTATCCCTATTTTCAAAGTCCCTGACAGATTGATGTGTGTAAACAGAGATTATTGTCAGGAACATAAAAGTGTAAAAAATATTGAAGATGAAATGCATAATAATAGAAAGTAATGCCAAGGCAACTTTACATATTATGCACATGCAGATTATATGAAGTCAAATAGAGGTTTACTGTCACTTTAACCCTTTCAGTGCCAGAGGGGTGTGTAACGCATACCCCTCTGTCACTATAAGGGTTAAAGAGAGAAAGAAGTGAGCAATGAACGTGTTATGCACCCCCCTCCTTTAGCATGCAAAGGGTTAATGGTTTCAGTAGCCAGACTCTGTGTGCATTAGTTCAGCTACAATGCTAATTATCAGATTGTGAGTCATTTTGTTAATGACTGTAGTCCACTGCATCTCTGCTCCCAAACCCAGCTTGGTTTTTATCTAAGTAAATTATCAGCAGTTGTCGGGCAATACATGCAGTGATATGTGACAGAATACGCTGTTATCCGTTACACTTCTGTTTCTCAGTAGAAATAAGATGGCATCTTGCAAGACTGGGTATTTTCTCTAAGGATTTTTTTTTTGTTGATATTCACTGTGTATTTATATTGGTTTTCCTCTGAGGATTCTTGTGTTACTTTCATGAACACAGAGTACCCAAGTTGCACAAGTAAATCTCCCAGAGCAACATGCTATGAAAACATATGTTGCTCACAAGAAAAGTGCAGCCTTGAGGTGGCATTTGTAAATATTAAGCAGCAGATTTTTCTGATTGCAGTGAACTGCATGCTATTAATACGTTAGCTGGAGAATTCATTTGGCACCCTCATTAATTACATGCATTGGAATTTAATATGAGCAATTCATCAGTATGAAATATCCAGAAAAATAGAGGTGTGTATTTTGTACTGCCAGTGACAATCTAACTCTTTGAATGCCGAGGGTACCCAACGTATTGCTTGGCAATGCATTGATGTCCCTCTGGCACTCACATGGTTAACCATTGCCCTGCTGAAAGGGCCACAAAACATTGCAAAACAATGCTCGAAGAGCACGTTTGGAGCATGCCAACTGCAGCATAGGGACACATAAACATTTCCAAAATTCTCATTAATTTTAATGGGACTTTTAACCCCTTGAATGCTAGCGAGGTATCAATGTATTGCCAAACACCTGGACGTTTCAAATCGGAGGGACACTTTGGTTTTAGGTGGTGTTACTGGTGGTGTGATTTGTGGGTAAGACAACACTAAAAATGTTTAGGTTACTTCATGACCAACTGACAGCTCTTTATGTAACTGAAAACATTATTTAGAATATCACCAAAGTATTTTATTAACAAAAACAAATGTATAAACATATATAGAGAAATGTAAACAGACAGTAATGTAAGTTTTCTCTCTGTGGAGCAATGTGATACACTTATACACAAACCACACAGTCTGATTTCCTAAAAAGATGGACATCAGGGTGGGAAAGAGAGATAGAGGGATTTGGTCCTCTTTTAGGACCTTTTCTCTTAAAAGAGGACCCTTGGGTAGTATGCATTACTTCACAATGTGTTTCAGACCTCTCTGGCATTAAAGGGGTTAAAATCAATGGGAATTTGTGTTCCTCTCCATGTAGGGGTGGGGCAAAGCCATAATATGACCCCCAGACTAGCCCATCCAGCCCCTATGTTTATATGGAAGGGGCTATTTTTAGTGGGGGGGAGGACAAGTGCCCCCCCCCCCATTCCTCCGGACGCCCATGTCTCCACGCTGCATTTGCTTTTGTCGAGATTCTGCATAAAGCCCCAATTATTTTGCAGTGCGAAGAGATTCAAAACAGGAAAGGCAGTGACGACATGATTCAGCTTTGGTCAGCAAACTGGACAGTGGAAAAGTTAGTTGAAGGGAAATGTTATTTAAATTGTTGTAATTCAATTGACCTTTAATTCTTCTTAGTGCCAGAGGGTTGAACCGTGCATAGTAGGACAATGCTCGGCTCACTATTCTAACTCTTAAAGGGATAGTAATGTTTCACAAAAAAAGCAGCTCCAATTAATCTTCATATTTGGGCCATCGAGAGTGTTATTTCAATACTGTCAGAGTTGTAGTTCAAGAGTAATTGAATGATAAAGTATCCCCCTCCCGCCCCTTTTACCTAGTGTAAGCCACCTCCCCTCAGATGTGGAATCTGGTTGCTTGACCAGACAGATCACAGCAAGGGACAATGTTCTTACTGTGAGAACAATTAAAGCCCTCCCCCCCTTGACAGGGTTTTCAGGTTTTTCCTTATGCTCACTGAAGATTATCCCTCTCTGTGATCCATCCGGACAGTCTTGCTGCTCTGAGGTGGCCAGTGTTACACTTGGTAAAATGGGCAGGAGGAGGATACTTTATCATTCAATTACTCTTGAACTATAGCTCTGACAGTATTGAAATAATACTCTCCAAGGCCCAAATACTATAAAGATTACTTGGAACTGCTTTTATTGTGAAACAATACTATCCCTTTAAGCCTGTATGTTCAAAAGAAAAGAGACAACATTATGGGGCTAACCAAGGGCAGTGTGGGGAAGAAATTAAATGTATCATTGATTTGAATGGGGATATTAAACTGATGAATGCTAAAGAAGTCACCAAAGCATTGCAAATCAATTAATTGGAGTAAAAAAGGGTAAATGTCCCCATTTATTTTTTTTTCCATAAGGTGCATTTGGTTTGCTTCAGAATTCTTCCGCTTTTCTTTTAACCCTTTGAGTGCCAGAGGGGTACACAAAGCATTGCAAAAACTGAGAAGGGGTTAACTTTTATATGGCCAGTCCCTGCCTAGCTGCTCATGAGAATGTGTTTGTACTGCTTTTCTATTGTTTGTCAGAGGTTTTTAACATGCATTAGGGACTCGGCATTTTACCTACACAATATACATTACTTGAATGTTTGTTAATAGCCACCACATAACTCAAAGGGTTGACTACTGAATAAAGTAACTACCAGCAATTGAAGTACCCTTGTTTTACTCAGCTAGAATAGCCCTAGAATACAAATATGTATTTCATAATAAAACAGTACTGGTGCTTTAACCCTTTGAATGCAAGAGAGGGTACGCATCACACTAAGCAATACTTTGAGCACCCCCCTGGCACTCAAAGGGTAAACCATTTACCTCTGTTTGTATCTGGCACTGTCAGAGTGGGGTTTGCAACACATTGATTTGACATACATTGCACACAACTCTAAAGTTTAACAGGTTAAAGATGAATTGCTGTACGTATTGTTATATACACTGTTGTAATATATCGGAATTCTGAACATTTTATCCTTGATTTAAAAAGAAAACATGTTTTGAGGTCAACAAAAAAAGAAATGTTTATGATTGTGCTTTACTAAACATTTTCCTTGATACATATGCCACCCCTTAGTCTATTTTTAAACTGGAGAGTATACAGAAATATGAGAGAAAATGCTTTTTACTGAAATAATTGTAGGTACGTGGAATAAGCTTCCCAGCTTTCTTTTCAGCATACCCTTTTTACTTTTAGCTTGCATTGTTTTGCTTTTATAGGCCTGGATTACATTGCAGATGATAACTTTATCAAAAGTTTCCTCTATAAATTTATCCATAGACTTTGATGGGAATCAGTTAGATAAAATTCAGTGAAAACAATAATCGATTTAAGTGTAATCCAGGCCATGTTTTGTATTAATTTTTCCCTTCCCTTATGGTTATTTCATGTTTTCAGTGGCGTAACTAGTCATTTGGATTGGCTCAGCGCAAACATTTTTATGGGCCCCCTAACACAAAAAGTATTTTACATGCATAACTGGAACCTATTGGATGCTAGGACAGATGGGGCCCCCTTGGTTGCTCGGCCCTGGTACAGCTGCACCCTCTGCCCTCCTGTGATGAAGTGTTATGTATCTTTTATGTGGCTCTTGTCTTGCCTTCTGCCCCAGATCCTGTCTTGTGTTCCAATTGGTCAGTTAGTCAGGGCCAGATTTCCCATAAGGCAGATTAGGCAACTACCTGGAATGAAAAAGATTTTTCTACTTCAGTGCTCACCCAAAATATATATACTTCAGTTATAAGCTTATGGAACCACCATATATAAAAAGAAAACACCGAAGCCGAGAAATATCAAATTACATACAGTAATAAAAATTTTATTATGATAAACAATGCTAAATAGTAATAATAAAAAGTTCCAAGATATGTAAAAGGATAAATGTCCACTTGTGTGTGTTCTTCTAACATTTAGATTTGATACATTCAGGCAGGCAGTTCTTCTAGGAGTCGGAAGGCTTTTGCTGAAATACATGTAAAACAAGAAAAAAAAAAATAATATCACTGTCTCCTATAAGTGTAATGTTCCGAGCAAAAAAATCAAACATTTACAGAGTGCTGACATTTTTTACAGACTTAACCTGACTCTCAGATGTTTCGTTTTGACTGAGTCAGACCCTCAGTCTTGGTACTCTCAAGTCCTCCAATCGAAGATTATACCTCTAATCCTCCTGAAGATGGAGGGAACTAAAAACTTGAATTTGCATATAAATATAAGCTATGGTAGTGAATGTAGGTAGACTACTGTGGGGTATAGTGGAGATCCTAAACAGAAACTCAGATGTAATATGCCTATAAATTAAATTTATTAATAAAGACAAAACTCCCAATATGCACAAGGAGCAATAAAATAGTTTATTATACCATACGCATTTTGTAATGCTTTTGTTACTTCCTCATGGGTCTTCAGAACACCTCCTAAAAATAATCCCCATTTATCTTAATCTGGGAAGAAAATCACTGGTTCCTCAAGAGATCAAGTCTTTGATCATGAGTAAGCATTGTATGCATGAAACACATTGATCAGAAGTTAGGGTCCGTAACACCTAACTGGTAACCACTAGCTCTATCATGGGTTGCAACAATGAAAGGTATTTTTAATGAAGAATTTGTATTACTAAAGTATATGAATGTTTTTATGTGACCTGAGTCCTGCAGTGATATTACCCAAGTTGGTGCTGGCTCATTCCTGTTGTGGATTATGTTCATGTACATGATTTGCAGTATTAATTAAGGATGTGGTAGAAGGAATTCCATGTCAATATCAAGGGATGAACAGAGAGCAACAACTCAATGGAGTTATGCACGAAGGTGTGACAAAGAGGTGATAAAGAGGATATGACTTCTGCAGCTTATCTCTTCTCCAGTTCCCATGTTATTCTACTGGAACTGGAGAAGTGATATCATTGGAGAAGTCATCTCCACTTTATCACCTCTTTATCACACTTTAGTGCATAACTCCCCTGTGTCTTTTCTCACATACACCCACAATGTATAAATATAATTCTTTTTAAAAGACTACATTTATTGTGTTAACAAATAAAGTTCCACTGGTTGTTTGTGCTCCCCTTTTGTAGTGCCAGTTAATTAGTTATTAAATAAACCCCTTGGTGTCACGGACTCAATAACGACAAGCAGAGCAGTACTGTAGCTAACACACTCTTTATTAGGATATGCACGTACAGAAAGAATGGCAACAGCAATAACACAATACAATATAGCAGATGTAAGGAAGGCTAGAGCTGCTATGGAGGTACCAAGCTGAGCTCCAGAAGACAGGGTGGAGATAAGCTGCCTCAGGTCCACACCTGAGGATCACACAGGTCCGCACCTGTACAGGCAAGGTTCTTGAGAAAGGCTACAATGCCACAGGTACGCACCTGGACAGACAAGGTACAAGAATAAGGCTACTACATACAGGTCCGCACCTGAACAGCCAAGGATCCAGAAAGGGCTACTGCGCTACAGGTCTGCACCTGAACACCTCAGTAAATGGACAGGGACAAGGAGACGTCTGCCATGACCACCAGGAGTACCCAACCAGTTTTCCGCTGGAGCGTTGGTATGCTGGGTGCACAGTAACCCCAGGTAGCTCCAAGGGGGGTAGTCAAACAATTAGGAGCCCCCACAGAGAAATACGGAAACAGAGCCGCAAGTCGTACCAGATAGGTATAGGACTATCCAGGGTCATACACAGAGCGGGTAGTCGGACAGAGCCAAAGGTCAGTACCAGAGACGGCTAGTCAGCCAGGCCAAAGGTCATACACAGAGGAGTTAGTCTACCAGAGCTGCAGGTCCACACCAGAAAGAATGTCAACCAAGCCGGGGTCATACACAGAGCGGGTTGTCAGACAAACCAAAGGTTGGCACCAGAACAGGTAGCCAGACAAACCAAGATTATGCACAAACACTAGCCAACTGCACTGGACACCACAAAAGGGCAAATGAGTTAGTGTCCAGGCAGTTTAAGTACTCTGAGCTCCACCCCTGGAATGTGGAGCACTGTCACTTTAAGAGCTGCACACGTCACTCAAGGAATCCCCCAGTGACGTGCGCCTGACTCAGCCGGCCAGCAGAGGGAGCCAAAGCCATGCAGGAACCCACACGCACAGCACAGGAAGCCGCATCCGGAACGCCACGAGGACCGGCTGCTGATTGGGGCACAAAGCAGCCGGTTCCCTGGAAAGATAAGCGTGAACGCTTACACTTGGGTATAGTTAGAATAATCCAGCTCTCCTAAACACCTAGTTAATACACGAAAATACTGAAGAAAGCAAGAGAGAAAAAAAACAAGGAATCCAACTAACCCGCTTTCCTCCTCTCCTTACACTACATGCACACTTGATCCTATTCCCTCTCTTCTCATCCAGTTCCTCTCCCCCACTAATCCCTGTAGTATTACATATTTTTAACTGTTTCATTGTCTCTTCTACTTCTCCTGACAACTTCAAACATGACATAGTAACACCTAGTCTCAAGAACAATACCCTTGACACTACCACACCCACCCCACCAGGGTCGGCCCTTACATGCGTCCCGGTGGGGCCATGGACCCAGACAGCAATCTGACAGGGGTGGCAATTTGCCACCCCAAGGCATGTTATTTCATGTGCAGCATCTCCCCACTGCCTGTGCTGATGACAGCTGGGACGGTGTCACATGCAGAGACGCCGTGTGGAGCATGCCGGGGTTTTCTTCCTCTGTTCGGAGGCCAGTGCAAGTTTAAAACTGGTGCCCAGACTGACGAAGAAAATCCCAGCATGCACCACACTGCATCTCCGCATGTGACACGGTCTCGACTATCATCAGTGCGGGCAGTGGGGAGACTGAGTAAAAAGCAGGAGAAGAGCCAGACAAGCAGAGAAGAGAGGGAGCGAGCCAGAAGGAGAAGAGAAACAGGCAAGGGGGGGAGAAAGAGGCACAAGGGAAAAAAAGAGGCACAAGGGGTGAAAAGAGGGGAAAAGAGATGCACAAGGGTTGAAAAAAGAGACACAAGGGGTAAAAAAAAGAGGCACAAGGGGTGAAAAAGAGGCACATGGGATGAAAAGAGGGAAAAAGAGAGGCACAAGGGGTGAAAATAGGGGAAAAGAGGCACAAGGGGTGAAAAGAGTGGAAAAAAGAGGCACAAGGGGTAATAAGAGGAGAAAAAAGAGGCACAAGGGGTGTAAAAAGGCAAGGGGGAGACAGAGGTACAAGGGGTGTAAAAACACTACAGTTCTATGTGGTTGTAGGGGCAGGAGAGGCATTAATATAATTAAGGATGTGGCGTGTTTTGATGGGCATGGTTTTGGTGTGCGGAGGGGGGGCAGCATTTCATCCTTGGACCCTGGCAGCACAATGTCTTTGGCCGGCCCTGCTCACCACCTTTTGAATCTAATCTCTTGAAACGCCTATCCTACTCCTGCCTGCTTGACTTCCTTAACATACACACCCTGCTAGACCCATTACAATCTAGCTGCTCACTCCACAGCGACTTCTCTCACAAGCGATGATCTACACATTGCCAAATCACAAGGACACTACTCAATACTTATCCTGCTTGATATTTCAACTGATTTTGACACTATCAATCATGCTCTCCTCTTCCAAGTTCTTCACTTCTTAGGCATCCAAAACTTAAAGGGATAGTAATACTTCGTTTTAACTTTATTTTATTTTGTAGGCATTAAAAAAACACGAAGAATGATATAAGTCTTATCTCTCAAACCTTTATGGTTTAAGAGATATTCACAAACAAAGTACCCCCCCCCCTTCAACCAGAGCAGAAGGGAGATGCCCAGGTAGACTGCAGAGAGGGACAATCTTCAATTAAGATAAGGGAAAAAGCTGAAAAACTTGTCAAGGGGGGCAGGGCTTTCATTGTTTTCATACAAAGAAGATTGTCCCCTTCTGTTATCTGTCCTGTCATACAACCAGATTCACATCTGAGAAGAGATGGCTTACACTAGGTAAAAGGGGCGGGGAGGGGAACTTTGCTTGTGAATATCTCCTAAACCATAAAGGTTTGAGAGATAAGACTTATATCATTCTTCATGTTTTTTTAATGCCTACAAAATAAAATAAAGTTAAAACGAAGTATTACTGTCCCTTTAATACTGAACTGGCTGTCCTGTTATCTAACTAACCCATCCTTCCATGTCTCTACTGCCACATTTTTATCCTTTCCTATTGATGTTACTCAAGATTTTGTTCTAGGGCCACTTCTGTTCTCTCTATCCACAACAGCACTTGTTGAAGTTATTAACTCATTCAGACTCAAATATCTCCTTTATGCAGATGACACCTAGCTTTATTTATCTACACCTCAACTGACTGCTGATATTCCACCTAAAGTCTCAGACTGCCTCTCAGCTTTCGTGACTGGATGCCTCATAGCCACCTCAAACTGAACATGTCTAAAATTGAGCTAATCCTCACCCACCCAGAAAGGGCACAGCAGTGCCCTTTCAGGTGACAACAAATGGCACTACAATAAATTCAGTAGCAGAAGATTGGTGCCCACCACCTAGGAGTATTAATTGATGCTTATCTTAGCTTAATCTGTCCCTTCCTTTGTTCCTCAAAAGCTAAAATTCTTACACAATCACTCATTCTTTCCCACATCGATTATTGAAACCTTCTTCTCTCTGGTCTTCGTGACTCTGAACTCCATAAACATCAATCCATATAGAATACTACATCATGAGTTACCTTGCTGTCACAGTTCTCATCCAATCTCTCCAATGGCTGCCTATCAAACTCCAGATAGCATACAAAATACTGCTGCTCTCATCTAAGACCCTTCTCTCCTCCACCCCTTCCAACATTTCCACTCTGATCCCCATTATACCCCTTGGAATCCCCAAATCCATTCTTCTCTCAGCTCCTTTTGTGTCTACAGCCCTCTCGTGTATCAAAAGCTTTTTTAAATTTCTCCTTATCTGTGGAATGCTCTACCTCCCAGCTTGCACCAATGTACTTCTCTTGCAGTCTTCAAGTCTCACTTAAATTTACACCTCCCCAACAAACCTACAACAATCTAGAAGGCATTGACGTAATACATCCAAGGCTCTTATAATTTCCTTTATTTTTCCCTATCCTGACAGAACTCTAGCACTGTATTATACACTGAACCCGTATGTATGCTACATGTCTTTATTAGACACATTAGATTGTAAGCTTTCTAGCAGGAACGCCACATCCAGTGTTTTACATTGTCTAAACTGCTGAATTGTAAATTACTGTGTACCACTGTGGGGTTACATAAACATATTAATTCATTTATTCAAGGAAAAGACTCAGTAGAACAAAAAAAAATCACCTTTAACCCCACCCACCAGTTTATTTAACCATTTGAGTGTCAGAGGGGTATGCCCTGGCACTCAAAGCGTTAAACTTATTTCAAGCCACTCTTGCTAATCCAAACATTTTTTCATCCATATTGATATCCTGCTGGATTTTTGCAGAGATGAATCTCTCTTCTGCTTATCGTTATTGAATTATTTAAAGGTGAATTTATTGTTTGAAAAAAGGCATGTAGTGACTCCTGGCAAGGCATTTACATATTTAGCTGTGTAAGAAATTAAAGGAACATTGCACCTAATTTATAAAAGCAAACTGGGGTTATTCTGGAGTAAACCAACTGTACCCTAGGGGACAAATTAAAATCCCTAAATTCACATGAATTTAGCTAGAGTTTTTTAACACCTTGAATGCTAGAGAGGTCTATTGTACAATGCATTAGAAACCTCTTTAGCATTCAGTTTAACAGTTATCTATATGTTTCCCCTATGGTGCAGTTGTTGTACTCCTACATAATTCCACTGCATTTACAAATATGTGCCATTACCACCAACAACTTACCCTTTGAGTGCCAGAGGGGTACGGAATGCATTGCAAAGCAATGTATTCCATACCTCTCTGGCAATCAAAGGGTTAAAGGGGCAGTAATGCTTAATATGGAAAAAACTAAATAAAAAAAAATATATAATGCATTGTCCTGATAAGTAAATCAAGGAGCTCTCGCTTCTAAGAAATGTTTTATTCCAAAGTTAGTGCAGCACAAACTTGCATTTCTGGGTGCAGTACACCCATGGCCTGAAATGTTATGGTGTTTCTGTTGCTGCAGCAGACTATGCACAGCTCTAGTCATTTGACTATAACCCTCCATACACAGGGCTGGATTCTATTACAGGTGATAATTTTATCACTGCTTTTATCTCCAGTTTTCCCCATAGACTTCAATAGGAAAAAGTTTGATAACATGGGTGTTAATATTTAGCACCTGCAACAGAATCTAGTCCATAGTCTTCTGTAGCAACAGCACCACCATAACATTTCAGGCCATGGGTGTACTGCACCCAAAGCATGCAAGTTTGAGCTGCACTAACTCTGCAATAAATTCTCTCTCAGCTGTGGGGGGCACCCTTGTTTTACAAAGCAGGATAATCCTGGTAATATATAAATAACCAGTTGAAGAGCCCGTTGCACGGGCCACAGTGCCACTGCCAGTCGGAAGCAGGGCATTTATGTGCAGTAGAGACTGCCTGTGCCGCCTCTGAGTGTCCAGCTCTGTATCAGCCGCGACAAGGGCAGTCTCTAGTGCACATGACTGCGGCATTACACATGTTTTAGCGAATTATTATATACTAGTTGAACAGCCCGTTACACAGGCCACAGTGCCTCTGGCAGCCGGTCACGGGGCAGTCACACGCAGCAGAGACTGGCCGCGCCACTGCTGATACACAGCTCTGTATCAGCCGCAGGGCGGCCAGTCTGTACTGCGCATGACTGCCGCTCGCGCAGCAGAGTCTACTGCGCATGTCGGGCGTTACACACAACTTAGCAAATTATTATATAGGATGATTATTATTATTATAATTTTTAAATATTATGCATTACTATCCCTTTAGCCCTTTGAGTGCCAGAGAGGTACCCAACACATTGCTTAACAATAAGCTGGACACCCCTCTGGCATTCAAAGTGTTAACGTGGTTCTTCTTGTTTTCAACATTATTGGCAAGATGCAGGAAACGTGCGCAATTTCCCATGTGAAAACCACTAGGGAATAGGTTTGCGCATGATTTTGTTGAATTGTGCATGAAAATTCAAGATTAGCGAACGGCTGCGTATATTTATTTTTTGTGGGTGTGGCCAGGGTTAGCGAATCTGTGTGAGTGGAATAGCGAATGCGCCTAATGCAAGAACTGCTATTGCAAATGAATTTATACGTCTGTGTACTGTTGTCGTAAAATGGAATTTTTTATGCGCAATTCAAGAAGTGTTCGGTATTCAGCTTCCTTGATTAGAACATGCGCAAAATCTATCTGCGTACAAAAATGCCTTTATCAGATGTGAATGCATCGCGCCATATGTTCTCCTACTTAGAATTGTGTTTCTTTTGATAATCAGGTTCTACAGATTCACCACAAGTGATTCTTAACCATTTGAGTGCCAGAGGGGTATGCAATGCAATATCCCCTGACACTCAAAGGGTTAAAAAAGAGGCTACAGACTACAGATGAGCTACCTTTGCTTTCAAGCTTGTTGAAAAATGTATAAAACCTGATAAAGAAAAGATTATTTTTCAGTTCAGAGAGTCTCATCTGTTTGTGTAGCACAATCATGACATACATGGTTTGTATCCCTTATCAGAAGCTTGTATAAACAACAATACTACATGACCTACTTTGTAAGGCATATTTTAACTCCTTGAATGCTAGGTCACTAATTTTTGCAATGCAAGAAGTTAATTAACAATTTGAACTAGGGTGACCACATTTCCCTTCTGCCATTCCGGGACGTGGTCACCCTATTGCCTTACCTTGAGTCCCTGGTGGTCTAGCGGCGTGGAAAGTGCTCTGTGCCTCCTCCGGCACAGAGCTGAAGCTCCCGCGCGCTGTGCTCAGTAATGCAGAGCGCTGGGAGATGATGTCATCTCCCAGCGCTCTGTATTACTAGAGCGCTTGCCTCCAGGAGATCAGGTAAGTTGCATTGCCGCCCTGGATGTCAGCCTGCAAGCGGCGTCCATGATGTGACACACCGCTTGCAGGCTGACATCCAGGGCGGCTTGGCTTCATTCCGGGACACTTCATTGTCCCGGTTGAAGGGGACCCGGGACGCGGGACATAGCCCTGAAATAAGGGACAGTCCCGGACGTTCCGGGACCCGTGGTCACCCTAATTTGAACTCCTTGGCCACAGATAGCTGTAGTGTAGAAGAGTAAAACTTTTTACAGTGGCCAAAAGAGAAGAACTCTTTGCTCTGTCCACTGTGCCATCTCATACCTCCCAACATTTCAAATTGCCAAAGAGGGACACTTGTGTTTTAAGGGGTGTTGCTGGAGGCGTGGCTGGTGGGTGGGACGTTACCGAGAATTTTTAGGCTATTTCATGACCTGTTGATACCTCCTTGTGTAACAAAATAAATGACTTATAACAAGATCTAAGTATTTTGTTTACACAGACTAATTTATAAACACATGTACTGACATTTAAACAAACAATAATGTGAGTTTTATTGCTGTAGAGCAATATGATACACTTATATACACACCATGCAATCCAATCTCCTAAAAAGAGGGACAACAGGGTGGGAAAGAGGGACAGAGGGATTTGGGTCCAAAAGAGGGACTGGTATGCTGCCATCTGTAGCATTTTTCTCTGTTTCTTCTTTATCTTCTATTATACTCAGAGTAGCATTATGTTTATTCTAGACATTTGTTTTCAAAAAAGAAGCTAGAAAAGAAGCCTTCCAGCTGCTTTTTGGGCAAATCTCATCATCCTGAATCAGCGAATTAATTTATCATACAGTCAATGCTGTATTTAAATCTTAAATGGCCTCATGGCCACAGCCTCATCCCTCACTTGACTCCACCCTAATCCCATCCACTAGTCTCTACTACAGAAAATACACTTTGCCTCCAACAAATTAACACGCAAAAAAAAACACAAACACACACAAAAAAAGTATCTGCTAGAGAGGTCTCCAGTGCATTGAATAGCTCTCTGGCATCTGAGGGGTTAAATCATTGTTGATAACAAGCTATATAAGATGGTAAATAAACCAAGTATCATAAACCAAGAGTTGGTGCTTGGTGCAGAGGTGTTGGGATTTATTTAGCCACACCTACAACTCAGAATGTGGATGTGTCTAAAAAAGCTGTCCTGTAGACACACCCTCAAAACTAGGTGATCTAGGCTATGGTTAGTCAATTGTTGGACCTCCAGCTGTTGGGGACTGCAACTCCCATCATGCTCATACCTGGGAACTTTTTATCGTTGTCTCCCCGGAGGGGAGTCCTCTGCTGCCATGGGTGGTGTAAAGAATGACGCGCAACACGTCAAAAAGGGGCGGGTCTTAACGCGAGTGCCAGGGAGAGCTTCAAAGAAGGCTGGGGGGAAGGAGCTACACTGGGGGTGTAGAAACTCCCCACATCCGGAGGACTTAGCCTCTGCCCCGGAGACCCGGTAAAGCAGTGCCAAAACCGGAGTGTCCGGGTCAAATCCGGAGAGTTCCCAAGTATGATCATGCTCAACCAGCCAATGGCCAGTTGGGGGTGATGGGAGTTGTAGTCCCTAATTACTGGGCATCCAACAATTGACTAATCATGGTGTGGGCAGTTGCCTACTATGATTAAGGGGAAATCTGACCCTGCATACAACGAGACAACAGACAATAAATAACATGTATAACCTACATTCCAATTTCAGGCAACAGCTTGAAGACCTGCCTAGCATACAACACATTGACTAGTGTGCTTAATAAAAGTGCAAAATTATCATTATTTATTGAAAGGTTCTGCATATTTTAATAGTCAACCAGTTCAAGACCTGTTTATTTGCTAGACCACCCAGTTTCCTGCAGCAGTAGTTAGGCTAGACAGAAATCTCAGGCTGTCCTGTATCATAATACATGGTTATCTGGTCTGGATCACAAAGTACCTCAACTGTCTCTGGTTGACGTAACCTGTCGTCTTTTCTTATGCCACGGATGCATCATTTGTAATTGATTGGCCATTCAACTCAGAAAGGACCCTACATTGAAATGAAAAGTGAAGGAATACTGGAGCAAAAAAATAAAAATTTAAAATTACCATTGATTTAAATTGAAAATTTAACCCCATGAATGCCAGAGAGGTCTCCAGCACATTAGGAATGTTCTGAATTTTTTCCCCCTATGGTACAATTGATTTGCTTCAAAATGCCTTCAGGTTTTATTTCAACATGCGGCCCCAACCAATATTTCTTCTAAGGTGAGTGACCCAGCATTGAAAGAGTTATTAAAACTGGGCAGGGCAATGTGGTACAGCTGTTATTTCTATCAGGACTGGATTTATGACCCAGGCTCCTCTAGGCAAGGCACTCTAGTCTCCACTTGGCCACACCCCCAGTTTCTCACATGTCCCCGCCCCGGGCCCCACCCACTTTTTCCTGGCACAGAAAATACCCTTGGCTTATAACAAGCAGAACAAAATGTATTGCTTTCAATTTGTTGGATATCTATCTAGCATCCAAGGGGGTTAAATAATAGCCAGTAAAGGGGTATACAACTGGTGAAGGGACTTTGAAACTGATCTGGCCACTCCCACAATTCAGAATGTGGGTGTGGCTGAGGCACCCTTCAAAATTTGGAGCCCTGGGCAGTTACCTACTCTGCCTACTGGGAAATCCAACCCTGATTCCAGTGCAGCCCTGCATAAACACTCCTCTTTAACTCTGAATTCTAGAGAGTTCTACAATGCACACATTGCTTCTCATTGTGTGGGAGAACTTCTCTAGCATTCGGGTGGGGTTAAAATCACAATTTAACCCTTTGAGTGCCAGAGGGGTACGCAAAGCATTGCCTCCATCTGGCACTCAAAGGGTTAACTAAATATTAAGTAAATAGTAATTGTTATTTGTCCCCATGTTGCAGTTGGTTTGCCCTGGAATTGCTCCATTGTCTCTTAGTACATCAGCCTCTGGATGTCTGTGTCCTGTACCCACCCATTTGCAAAGTGCTGATGTGAATTCTTTGTCTGTATTTAGTGCGCCGGAGACCTTCCTGATAGAGTTCATTTGGTATAGGCAGGCTAAATTTATAGCATTCACTCCCCTGAGCCTGTTTACTTTGCTGAGATTATGATTTGCTGTTGTAATATTGGGACTCAACAGAACCTGTCAATGGAAACTGCTGTTGATTGATAATACTCTGTGTTTCTTCTAGAAAAATGCATTATCAAAATCATAAAGCATCTTCTCCTCCAAAAACAAGATTGTTCCTCTGGCCATGACCACACTTAGTTTATATCCTCATGTGACCTAAATATTAACCTGTTTGGATGCTAGATACAGCTGCAAAACATTACATGTGCATTCTAATATGTTTTAAGTCTTTTACAACTAGTATATTGGTATATTTGCCCAAGGGAGAAGGAATGGCTTGTTTGGTAAATATGAAAGAGTTTAAAGCCAAAACAATCATTGTAAATCAGGGAAAACCTTATTTAATTCCCATATCAGTTCCTTGTTTGTATGTATCTTGGTATAGCACCATAGATGTATTTAGTGCTGTACAGAAATAATAATAAAGTGTTTTACCATGAAGGATACATTGAGTTTATGTCCTGGGGTATACATGTTATTATTACTCCCTCTAATGGCACTCATTTTACCTCTCTCAGAAAGGTGAAAGGCCAGGTAAACCAACTGTTCCACCTCCAGCAAATAGTAACAGTACAAAACCAAAAACTACAGGTCAAGGATAAGAGGATCAGGCTAAAGTGTGATCATAGCATTATTAGCGGGAGAAAAGTGCTGTAGAGGGAATTGTATATTAGGAAGGGGACCCTGTCCAACAGAGTTTATGATCTAATTATTAATTAGGACAAAATATAGTGATATTAGGTGGATGAGGATAAATGCAATACAAGGTTTCAGTAAGGCAAGTGCACAATGATTTTGATGTGAATATCAGTGTGCACAAGGGGAATAGTGTTACTGAGATGCCTCCTTCAGCTTTTGGGTTTTTAGGAGATGCTTAAAAGTTATGAGTGTGGATGACTGGCCATTGGTAATAGGGAATGCATTCCAAAGTCAAACAGCAGCCAGTGAAAATGATTGAAGCTGAGAGATGGCTCAGTTTGTGACAGAAGGAATCCTTGAGAAGAATGCAGGTGGTGGGAAGGAGTGTAGCGAGAGATAAAAACAGAGTTCCTTGTGATTTTAGGCAAATCTCTTTATAACTTTATGCATCAGTATCACCAAAACTTAGTGTAAGCTCTATGGAACAGACACTCAATGTGCCTGGACATATTGTGTGCACATCAGTAGCACTATATAAGAAAACATACTAAAGGGATAGTAATGTTTCATAATAAAATCAGCTCTAATTAATCATCATAGTATTTGGACCTTGGAGAGTGTTATTTTGATTCTGTCAGAGTTGTAGTTCAAGAGTAATTCAATGACAAAGTATCCCCCTCCCACCCCTTTTACTGATGTAACACTGTTCAGCCAGAGCAGAAGGGAGGTGCCCAGGTAGACTGCAGAGAGGGACAATCTTCAATTAAAATAAGGGAAAAAGCTGAAAAACCTGTCAAGGGAGCAGGGTTTTCTTTATGTGCACAGTAAGAATATTGTCCCTTGCTGTGACCTGTCCAGTCCGGGGACCAGATTCCACATCTGAGGGGAGCTGGCTTACACTAGGTAAAAGAGGCAGGAGGAGGATATTTTATCATTCAATTACTCTTGAACTACAGCTCTGACAGTACTGAAATAACACTCTCCATGGCTCAAATACTATAAAGATTAATTGGAGCTGCTGTTTTTGTGAAACATTACTATCACTTTAAAGGGGACCTATCCCCCTTAAAATCCATAGTCTCATTGTTTCCTTGGACAGATATCAATCCTAAAAACACATTGCTTACATACACACTCAGTTCAACCATGCCAAACCTGATCTGATGTACAGGACAAAAGTGATAGAAGCTGGCCAGACCAGACCTCCTCTATAAACCTTTGGGTGCCAGAGGGGTATGCAACGCATTGCTCTGCAATGTGTTGCATACCCCTCTAGCACTCAGTGGGTTAACTGGGGACACATGAAATATGCATATTGTAGCATGACATCTTCCATTTAGCATGCATTTTTCATAAGTGAACCAAGATAAATTCTATAGTAATCTAATGTACAAGTAAATGTAAGTTAGTCTGTGTTGTTTTAATGTATTATAGCCCCTTAAAAATAATCTTAGTTCATTTTCAAGAGAATTAAAAGCTGCCTAAAGTAAATATTTTTTGAGAAATTAACCTTTATTTGCTGATGGCACAGTAAGGAACTTTATGCTAATTTCTAGGCCAATATTACCACAGACACTGCTATGAACGAATCAAGGAAGACCCCATAGACTGGTGGCATGTCTAATACAGACTGGTGACATGTCTAGCGGCACAGTGAGTGCTACGTTTGTCTTTGAACAGAACTATCCAGCATACTGTGCCACACTGCACCACCAAAACATAAAGATTAATTTACATACTTGGGAACCTTGAATTCCACAGGCCCTAGAGCTGGGGGCAGGAGAATGCAAATTGCATGGTTCATATCATTATGAAGGTGGAGCTTAAAGAGAGTGGGTGGGATTGGGTGTATAAAAGGCAGCATTTATCCTGAAAATGGGCAGGGCATGGGAGGAGCAGAGTTGCCAGGGTATGCACCCACCCACCCACCAGTATGCACCCACCTCTGTCACTGGAGACCTGGTAATTGACTCACAAACCCAGAATCTCTGGGGCAATTCCTGAGATTTCCCAGGTATGTTAACCCTTTGCGTGCCCCCTCTGGCACTCAAAGGGGCAATTCTCAGAAATTACTTACATTACAGAACAATGGCCAGTACAACATATAGATGGATTTTAACTCTTTGAGTGCCAGAAGGGTACACAATAGTGTTGAGCGACCATGCTCGGCCGATGCTCGGATCGGCTCGAGCATCGCTCTGCTCGGCACATGGCGGTACTCGTACGAGTACCGCATGTGCTCGCCCGCCATGTTCGGGTCTCCTCCCCGCACGTTTTGCGGCTGCTGCGCAGCCAATAAACGTGCAGGGAGGCTCTGACATCAGTGTAATGCCAGCAGCCATGTTGGCTGCTGGCATTACACTGATTGGCTGGCCAGAACCCGTGGTCGGGTGCTGTATAGCACCTGACCATCGAGTTCGGCTCAGTCTGAGCCAGGGAGAGCTGAGGATAGGAAGGGAAAGGCAGTGTAGGGAGGAAAAAAAAAAAATTGTGAAAAAAAAGAACCAAAAGTCCTTTTTAGGACTACTGTGTGTGGGGGCAGCAGGTTATTTTGTGTGGGGGGAAAAAAACAAAAAAAAAAAACAAAAAAAAAAATATTCTGTTTAGTGTGAAAAGTTGCAGATTAGAGCACATTCTGTTTAGTGTGCACAGTTGCAGATTAGAGCACATTCTGTTTAGTGTGCAAAGTTGCAGATTAGAGCACATTCTGTTTAGTGTGCAAAGTTGCAGATTAGAGCACATTCTGTTTAGTGTGCAAAGTTGCAGATTAGAGCACATTCTGTTAAGTCTTCAAACTAAAATATCAAAGTCACATATTCCATTCAGTGTGCGTCGCCGCAGTTTAGCAGCACATTCTGTGTACTGTGCAGAGTTGCAGAATAGGAAGAAATACTGTTAAGTCTTCAAACTAAAATATCAAAGTCACATATTCCATTCAGTGTGCGTCGCCGCAGTTTAGCAGCACATTCTGTGTACTGTGCAGAGTTGCAGAATAGGAAGAAATACTGTTAAGTCTTCAAACTAAAATATCAAAGTCACATATTCCATTCAGTGTGCTTCGCCGCAGTTTAGCAGCCTATTCTGTGTACTGTGCACAGTTGCAGAATAGGAAGAAATACTGTTAAGTTTTCAAACTAAAATATCAAAGTCACATATTCCATTCAGTGTGTTTCACCGCCGTTTAGCAGCCTATTCTGTGTACTGTGCAGAGTTGCAGAATAATAAGAAATACTGTTAAGTTTTCAAACTAAAATATCAAAGTCACATATTCCATTCAGTGTGTTTCACCGCCGTTTAGCAGCCTATTCTGTGTACTGTGCAGAGTTGCAGAATAATAAGAAATACTGTTAAGTTTTCAAACTCAAATATTAAAGTCACATATTCCATTCAGTGTGTTTCACCGCCGTTTAGCAGCCTATTCTGTGTACTCTGTACAGTTGCAGAATAATAAGAAATACTGTTAAGTTTTCAAACTCAAATATTAAAGTCACATATTCCATTCAGTGTGTTTCACCGCCGTTTAGCAGCCTATTCTGTGTACTCTGTACAGTTGCAGAATAATAAGAAATACTGTTAAGTTTTCAAACTCAAATATTAAAGTCACATATTCCATTCAGTGTGTTTCACCGCCGTTTAGCAGCCTATTCTGTGTAATGTGCAGAGTTGCAGAATAATAAGAAATACTGTTAAGTTTTCAAACTAAAATATCAAAGTCACATATTCCATTCAGTGTGTTTCACCGCCGTTTAGCAGCCTATTCTGTGTACTGTGCAGAGTTGCAGAATAATAAGAAATACTGTTAAGTTTTCAAACTAAAATATCAAAGTCACATATTCCATTCAGTGTGTTTCACCGCCGTTTAGCAGCCTATTCTGTGTACTGTGCAGAGTTGCAGAATAATAAGAAATACTGTTAAGTTTTCAAACTAAAATATCAAAGTCACATATTCCATTCAGTGTGTTTCACCGCCGTTTAGCAGCCTATTCTGTGTACTGTGCAGAGTTGCAGAATAATAAGAAATACTGTTAAGTTTTCAAACTCAAATATTAAAGTCACATATTCCATTCAGTGTGTTTCACCGCCGTTTAGCAGCCTATTCTGTGTACTCTGTACAGTTGCAGAATAATAAGAAATACTGTTAAGTTTTCAAACTCAAATATTAAAGTCACATATTCCATTCAGTGTGTTTCACCGCCGTTTAGCAGCCTATTCTGTGTACTCTGTACAGTTGCAGAATAATAAGAAATACTGTTAAGTTTTCAAACTCAAATATTAAAGTCACATATTCCATTCAGTGTGTTTCACCGCCGTTTAGCAGCCTATTCTGTGTACTGTGCAGAGTTGCAGAATAATAAGAAATACTGTTAAGTTTTCAAACTAAAATATCAAAGTCACATATTCCATTCAGTGTGTTTCACCGCCGTTTAGCAGCCTATTCTGTGTACTGTGCAGAGTTGCAGAATAATAAGAAATACTGTTAAGTTTTCAAACTAAAATATCAAAGTCACATATTCCATTCAGTGTGTTTCACCGCCGTTTAGCAGCCTATTCTGTGTACTGTGCAGAGTTGCAGAATAATAAGAAATACTGTTAAGTTTTCAAACTCAAATATTAAAGTCACATATTCCATTCAGTGTGTTTCACCGCCGTTTAGCAGCCTATTCTGTGTACTGTGCAGAGTTGCAGAATAATAAGAAATACTGTTAAGTTTTCAAACTCAAATATTAAAGTCACATATTCCATTCAGTGTGTTTCACCGCCGTTTAGCAGCCTATTCTGTGTACTCTGTACAGTTGCAGAATAATAAGAAATACTGTTAAGTTTTCAAACTAAAATATCAAAGTCACATATTCCATTCAGTGTGTTTCACCGCCGTTTAGCAGCCTATTCTGTGTACTGTGCAGAGTTGCAGAATAATAAGAAATACTGTTAAGTTTTCAAACTCAAATATTAAAGTCACATATTCCATTCAGTGTGTTTCACCGCCGTTTAGCAGCCTATTCTGTGTACTCTGTACAGTTGCAGAATAATAAGAAATACTGTTAAGTTTTCAAACTCAAATATTAAAGTCACATATTCCATTCAGTGTGTTTCACCGCCGTTTAGCAGCCTATTCTGTGTACTCTGTACAGTTGCAGAATAATAAGAAATACTGTTAAGTTTTCAAACTCAAATATTAAAGTCACATATTCCATTCAGTGTGTTTCACCGCCGTTTAGCAGCCTATTCTGTGTACTCTGCAGAGTTGCAGAATAATAAGAAATACTGTTAAGTTTTCAAACTCAAATATTAAAGTCACATATTCTGTGTAAGATGAAGAAGGCGGGTAAAAAGGGACGGGGAAGTGGACGTGATCCTGAAAGTTCAGGGCGCGGGTCAGGACGCGGAGAAACTGTGCCTGGTGCCAGAGCACAAGAAAGAAAGACATCCACCATACCTAGCTTCATGTGTAATTTTACAGGGCGTCGCAGGACATCACTCTCGAGGTCCGACCACTGCGAACAGGTGGTCGGTTGGATGTCAGCTGATACTGCTTCCAGTCGGTTAAGCACCACCCTGTCTTCCACCAAGTCCACTCTCAGTAGCCAAGAGTCTGGTCAACATAATCCTCACCCTGATCATCCTTCCTCCCACCATACACGGTCTGGTCAAAGAAGTGATCCCACACTGGGATATAGTGAGGAGCTCGTCTCATCACCAATCCTTCATTTGACCCTCTCTCCAAGCACGCTTGCAGAGGAACATGACATTTTGTGCCCTGATTCACAACCTCTAGAGGCTACCCAATCACAAGAAGATGACAGATGTGAACGGCATTTAAGGTCAAAGGAAGTAGTGGATGATGATGATGATGATGATGAGACACAGTTGCCATTAAATCAACCACTATTTCCGTCTCAAGACCTTGTTGAGGAGAATGTTATACAGTTGTCAATGACTGAGTATGTGGTGGGATCAAGACTTGAGGAGGATGATCAGAGTGAGGAAGTGGAGGAGGACTTGGTGGACGATGAGGTGACTGACCCCACCTGGGAAGGTGTAGAGCCGAGCGATGACAGCAGTCCTGAGGGTGAGCCATCTGCAGCACCGCAACAGGCTGGAAGAGGCAGTGGTGTGGCTACAGAAAGAAGGCGGACCGCACCAAACCGGCCCGCAAATGTTCCACGGAGCACCCCCTTGCGTAAATCTACCTTGCCAAGGGGTAGGTGTTCCGCGGTATGGCGTTTTTTTAAGGAAAGTGCGGACGACAAAAGAATTGTAGTTTGCAACCTGTGCCACACCAGAATGAGCCGAGGCATGAACACTAGAAACCTCACCACCACCAGCATGATCCGACACATGGCATCCAAGCACCGTAGTAAGTGGGAGGAACGCCTGGATCGCCCATCTGTGTCTGCAGGCCACACCACTGCCTCCTCTTCCCCTGTTTTCGGTGCCGGCCAATCGCCTGTCGAAGGCGCAGGCCCGCATACCTCCCGCCCTGCACCTGTAGCATCTGAAGCACCATCAGCGACCACATCCACTTCCCTGTCCCAGCACAGCGTCCAAATGTCGTTACCCCAGGCATTTGAGCGCAAGAGAAAGTACCCAGCCACCCACCCACAGGCCATAGCACTAACCTCACACCTTTCCAAATTACTGACCATCGAAATGCTGCCATTTAGGCTTGTGGACACTGAGTCCTTCCGCAGCCTGATGGCAGCAGCTGTCCCTCGGTACGCGGTCCCCAGCCGCCACTACTTTTCCCGGTGTGCCATCCCCGCATTACACCACCATGTGTCCCGTAACATCACCCGTGCCCTGACCAACGCAGTTACTGGGAAGGTCCACTTAACGATTGACACATGGACAAGTGCTTGTGGCCAGGGACGCTACATTTCCCTGACGGCACACTGGGTGAATGTCGTGGAGGCTGGGAGCGACTCGGACCCTGGGATGGCACGGGTGCTACCCACGCCGAGGATTGCGGGCCCTACCTCCATCAGGGTTTCCACCAGCACCTACGTTATTGGCTCCTCCTCCTCCGTTTCCACCTCCGAATTCTCTACACACAGCGCCACTCCCCCATCAGCCAGTAGCTGGAAGCAGTGTAGCACTGCAGTGGGGAAGCGTCAACAGGCCGTGCTGAAGCTGATCTGCCTTGGGGACAAACAGCACACGGCCTCAGAGCTGTTGCAGGGGATTAGTCACCAGACCGAGCAGTGGCTCTCGCCACTCAACCTGCAAGCAGGCATGGTTGTGTGTGATAATGGGCGTAACTTGGTGGCGGCTTTGGAGCTCGGCAAGCTCACACACGTACCATGCCTAGCGCATGTATTTAATTTAGTGGTGCAGCGATTTCTAAAAACCTACCCCAATGTGCATGATCTCTTGACCAAGGTGCGCCGCGTGTGTGCACATTTCCGTAAGTCATCAACAGCTTCAGCCGGCCTGTTGAAGCTGCAGCAGCGCTTACAATTGCCAGCTCACCGGCTGCTGTGTGACGTGAGCACGCGCTGGAACTCCACCTTCCACATGTTGGCCCGGCTTTGTGAGCAGCAGAGGGCAGTAGTGGAGTACCAGCTGTTACACGGTCGTCGCCTCTCCGTTCAACTTCCTGTAATCAGAAGTGAGGAGTGGGAATGGATGTCAGACCTCTGCGAGGTTTTACGCAATTTTGAGGAATCGACACAGATGGTGAGCGGCGATAACGCTATTATCAGTGTAACCATCCCACTTCTGTGTCTACTGAAACGCTCGCTGCTCACAATTAAAACCGACGCTTTGCAAGTGGAAGAGGTGGAAATGGGGGAGGAAGAGCTTACACAAGGTGATAGCCAGAGCACCCTCACTTCGTCTTCTCAGCGACAATTGGAGGAGGCGGAGGAGGAGGAGGAGGAGAAGGAGGAAGACACGGTTGCCTCCGCTACAGAGGGTAGCCATGGAACTTTAGTTCCATCTCTTCAGCGTGGGTGGGCAGAAGAGGAGGAAGAGGATGAGGATATTGAGAGTCATCCTCCTGGTGAGGACAGCGAAATCTTGACTGTTGGTACTCTGGCACACATGGCTGACTTTATGTTAGGCTGCCTTTCCCGTGACCCACGCGTTGTACGCATTTTAGACAACACGGATTACTGGGTGTTCACCCTTCTGGACCCCCGCTACAAAGAGAATTTCTCATCTCTCATTCCTCCGGTGGAGAGGACAAGCAAAATGTTGCAATACCAGAAGGTTCTTGTCGAAAAATTGCTCCAAAATTTTCCATCTGACAACGCTGGCGGCAGAGTACGTGCTACCTTGGCCAACCGAGAAGGGGAGAAAAGGGGAGCACACAGCAGTTCCGAGAAAGGCAGGGCAACACTCTCCAAGGCGTGGGACACCTTCATGACACCCCGCCAGCACCCTCACCCTGATGCGCAGCCTAGTGTCACAAGGAGGGAAAAGTTTTGGAAGATGGTGAAGGAGTACGTAGCAGACCGTGTCAGCGTCCTCAATGATCCCTCTGTGCCTTACAACTACTGGGTGTCCAAGCTGGATACGTGGTATGAACTGGCACTCTACGCCTTGGAGGTGCTGGCCTGCCCTGCCGCCAGCGTTCTGTCTGAGCGGGTATTTAGTGCTGCTGGTGGCATCATAACAGATAAGCGTATCCGCCTTTCCACCGACAATGCTGATAGGTTGACACTTATAAAAATGAACAAGGCCTGGATTTCCCCTGACTTCTCCACTCCACTGGAGGAAAGCCCCGGGGGAACATAAACTCACTTTATATATGTTATTTACAATGATGGGAATACTCTGTATTCCCATTCACCCCTTCCACCCAAAAAACGGGTATATGGTTGACTCTTAATCTTCTCATCCTCCTCCTCCTCTTCCATATGCCCTGGGATATAATTTTTATATAGGGCCAGCTCACCAGCGGGCCCTGTGATATAATTTTTATATAGGGTCAGCTCACCAGCGGGCCCTGTTTGACAATTTTTATATAGGTCAGCTCACCAGCGGGCCTTCTCATATAATGTTTTATTGGGTCAGCTCTCTAGCGGGCCCTCTCATATAATGTTTTATAGCGTCAGCTCACTAGCGGGCCTTCGCATATAATGTTTAGGATGGTCAGCTCTGCAGCAGACCCTCACCCATAATGTTTTAGATGGTCAGCTCAGCGCACGTTTCCATCTTAATCATGGCCTCAGTTCTGAAAATCAAGGAAATTTTTGGGAGAATTTGCCTCTGCGCACGTTTCCCTCTTAATCATGGCCTCAGTTCTGAAAATCAAGGAAATTTTTGGGAGAATTTCCCTCTGCGCACGTTTCCCTCTTAATCATGGCCTCAGTTCTGAAAATCAAGGAAATTTTTGGGAGAATTTGCCTCTGCGCACGTTTCCCTCTTAATCATGGCCTCAGTTCTGAAAATCAAGGACATTTTTGGGAGAATTTGCAGATGATATACAAGTAAATATACAGCAAATATTGTTTGGTAACAATTTTTCGCCTAAAGTCGTTTTTATTTTCCTTTTTGTGTGTTTTATGGTCAGTCTGTAAAAATGGCGTACTACGGGCGAAAGATCGTTCCCAGCAGCGATGTTGGAGTCCAAGGTGCATCCAGACATCCTCCCTATGCTGTCCCTGAACCATTTCTGTAGTGTTTCCATCTTTTTCTGCCCTTTTCCTATGGACCAGGCACCCTCCCCTCATCAGAGCAGGGGGTGCCTGGTGTAATGCTCGAGTCCTCCCATTGACTTCAATGGGGCTCGGGTGCTCGGCCGAGCACTCGAGCCTCAGGGGGTGCTCGGTCAGAGCACCCGAACACCCGAGCATTGGGGTGCTCGCTCATCACTAGTACACAATGCATTTTTTTAATTCTCTGTAAAATAAAGTAAAATTGTCATAGGGTGACAGGTCCCTTTTAATCTCTTGGGTGCAACGCCATGCACTGGAGATGTCTCAGCATCCATGGGGTTAAATTGTCTTATTTGCTGCTTTGGAAATAATTGAATACATATGAATACAGTACAGGGCTATGTTCATACTGTCTGACATGTCATCCCAAAGGCAGCTGAGAGATCTTCACATTTCCCTTCTCCAGGGGAGAGCTCCGTCCACTCAGAACTTCATGTAAACTTGGGTAAATTGCATTAGCTCTTTGTGCCTCAAGCACCAGAAAATGAGATTTCTCCTTTCCCATGGGCACACATTAGCTGTGCCTGCACATTCTTACATACTCCACTAGTAATACTTGAGAATTACATTTGTTATTACTTGTTACAGAACTAGACGCAAACTAATGTGCACTGAGGCAGCTCTTATTTTCATTCTAGTAATAGAAGGAAATAATTTGTTTTTAATACTAATTTTACAGTAAAAATTGCCCATCAGGTCATTATGTTCAACAGAAAAGTGAAGTATTTTTGGGACAAACCAACTGCACTGTAATGGACAAAGAGAAAAAATCCCCAAATTCAAATCTGTTTAACACTTTGAATTCCAGAGGGGTATGCAATGCATTGCTTTACAATGTGTTGCACCCCCCCCCCCCTTGATTGCTAGGGGGAAACAATGTACTGGAGACCTTTCTAGCATTCAAAGTGTTAAAAACCCTATTTAACCCTTTCAGTGCCAGAGCGGTATGCAACGTTTTGCAAAGCAATGCATTGCGTACTCCTCTGGAACTAAAAGGGTTAAATCAACCAGGATGAGGCCTTGTTCATTGAGACAAGCAGGTGCAATTCTTTAGCAAAGCAACAGCACCATAGGGATGAAAATGTGGCTACTTCCTACCACTTAAACTGGACTTTTTCCTTTCAAAACAGGTCTCCTTCATTTTGTTCTGCAATGTTAAAGGGATAGTAATGTCAGAAGAAAGTATTAACTATATGGTATATACAATTAAAAGAGAGTACTTGCACTTATTCGTATCTCTCAGACCGTTATGGTTTGAGAGAAATAGGCAAATAAAGTTCTCTGGTCCCTCCCCTTTCTGCTTGATGAGCTGTAAAGCTGTCAGAAGCAGATTCTGGTCGCTTGACCAGATGAGGCTCTTCAGCAGCACCGATATAACGATATCTAAAGATAAATACTTAATCTGGAACAGTCTACAAAGTGTGCCTGGCTTGCAAGCATACTTTGTAGACCGTTCCAATTAAGTATTTATTTCTAAATAAAGTGATTTCAGCTCTGCTGAGGAGCCTCTGTCTGGTCAAATGACTGGAATCTGAAGCTGTCAGCTAGATGGCAGACTTGAGTAAAACAGCCAGGAAAAGGTAACTTTAGCAAGTTATATCTCTCAAACCATAAAGATTTGAGCGATAAGACTTACATTGATGTTAATCTTTTTTTAATGTCTACAATATTATATCAACTTAAAATTAACCATTACTATCCCTTTAAAACTGAGAGTTCAGGGTTCAGTACTAGGACTTGCTTTTTAACATGTTTATAAATGACCTGGAAATATCCTCCTATCCACTTGAGAAATATCCATTTGGTGAGTAGCCGTCTGTAGAGATCGTACGGGAAGCTGTGGCTGGTAATACTGTACTTAGAGGAGTTACATAGAGGGAGATTTATAAAACTGTTCGAAGAATGTTTTAAGGAACCATCCTTAAAGGGATAGTAATACTTAAGATGTAAAAAAAATTATGTTGTAGGGTTTATCCCCCTGAGTAAAACAAGGGAGCTCCCACTGCTGGAAGGAGTTTTATTAAAAAGTTATTACATCTCAAAGTTGAATTTTTTAGGTGCAATATCACAGTGGCCTGAAATTGTACAGTGGCGCTGTTGCTACACCATCCTATGGAGATTTATGGTCCCAGGGCCAGAGCTGTTCATAGGATGGTGTAGCAACAGCGCACTGTAAAATGTCAGGCCACTGTGATATTGCACCTAAAAAATTCAAATTTGAACTGTAATAACTTTTGAATAAAACACCTTTCAGCAGTGGGAGTTCCCTTGTTTTACTCAGGAGGATAAACCCTACAACATAATTTTTTTTACATCTTAAGTATTACTATCCCTTTAAGGATGGTTCCTTAAAACATTCTTCGAACAGTTTTATAACTGTTTATAACATATTTTTTTTTTTTTTACATTTTAAGTATTACTCTATCTTTAAGTCACGGCAACCGGAGGTAATGTCAGGGCAGATTTATAAATGGAATGCTTAACCCCTTAAGGACCCATGACGGGCCTGGACCGTCATGGAATTCCGGGCTCCCTGCGCGGTTGCACGCCGTTTGGGTAGTCTGGAATCGGATCGCACAAAAAAATAAATTCTCCGTGGTCCTTAAGGTACCGTAAAATATGTGCGCGGCTGGTCCTTAAGGGGTTAAGGATAGCATATACATGACATTAAGATTCTGGCGAAAATTCTGTCACAAAATTGTCATAAATAGCAACATTTCTTTATAAATTCGCTGTGAGACTTTACAAACTTTGGTATTCCATTTTGGAAACTGACATAATTTTATAACTGTTGGAGGCACTGTTACAGCCATTTTAACTCTTCTTTTTGTTTAACTCCACTTTTATAAATCTCCCATTAAGTTACACTGTAAATTAGGCTGAAAACAAAACACAAGTCCATCAAGTTCAACGCTTGCCAAAGTAAGACCCAGAGAATAAGAATTATATAAGCTTTCCTGACTCCACAATGGATATTAACCTGTTCATCAGAACTTCCAGTCTTACCAATTAATACACTGATTAAACCTATATGTTCCCTTCTGGTAGAACTGCATCTAATCTTTTCTTTAAATCTATCCATCGTATCTGCCATTACTAAATCCTTGGGCAAGGAATTCCACAGTTTAACAGACCTTATTGTAAACCTGCACCCCCTTTCACTGCTGTAGTTGAAACCTCCACTAATTGTAATGGGTGGCCCCTAGCTATTTGATCAGTGATTCCATTTTGTTTTGTATATGGAGTTCTGTTTAGTGATGTGAATTTTTCATCTGCATGGAAGAAGATTGGCTGAAAATGCTCAAGTGCAGGAAGAACATTTTTGCTCTCTGGATAGTGACATGTATATCATTGACAAGTACTACCTAAGACTTATTTTTTTCTATTGCTGCTATTTAGTAATCAACTTAAAGGGATAGTAATACTTTATTATTACTATCCCCCATATTGTAGATATTTGCAAAATAATTTAATAGCCCCCAGGTTCAACTCTCAAACCTTTATGATTTGAGAGATAACCGAAGGCAAAGTTCCCCCCTTCCTCCCCCTTCCCTGAAGTCAGCATTGTACTGACTGCAGGGATATCCGGTCTGACTTTCATCAGGCGGCTCTGCAGCAGAGCTGCGATCGCGTTAGTGAAAAATAATTATTTAAATGATACGGTCTTCTACGTGCGTTTGCAAACCAAGCACATGTAGAAGACCATTTCAGTGAAATAATTATTTTTCACTAACATGATCTCGGCTCAGCTGCAGAGCCGCAAGCCTGTCGTACGACGGACTTGCCCTGCAGTCAGTACAACGCTGACTTCAGGGAAGGGGGAGGGAGGGGGAACTTTGCCTTCGGTTATCTCTCAAACCATAAAGGTTTGAGAGATGAACCTGGGGGCTATTAAATTATTTTGCAAATATCTACAATATGGGGCATAGTAATAATAAAGTATTACTATCCCTGTAATGATTGTTTTGAGATTAAACATGCATGTATTAGCTTTCTGTATTCCCACTTAACACTTTTTATTTGGATTTGATTCTAGGTTTTGCAGGTATTTCATTGTGTACTTTTGTCTGTTTTTTTCCAGTGGATGACCTTCCTACTGCAACAAAGGCGCTTGTATCATACTGCACTACTGTTTCATGGCACCTTAGGAAATGCAAATTCTGTTGCAAAACACTTTTTTGCCCCGGGTGATTCTTGTCCTTTAAAATGGATGTGAAGTTTACTCAGTGCCATTCTGATTTACTCTAATTCTACATTCCCATCTCAGACCACTAGAGTAGGCAAAACTATTCCAAGATCTTATCTTACATTTTATAATTATCAGTTATAGCTATTTTAAAGATAATCAAGTAAATTACCAGTTCCTAGGTTATAATTTCTTGTGAAAGACCACAGATTTTGTTATGAAAGATTCATGTGAAAGTAAACTAACAACTATATTTCAAGCAAATTCCAGAATGTTTTAATCGCTTGGATGTTAGAAGGATCACCAGTGCCTTGTATAACCCAAATGATTAAGTTACCACTACATCAGTGCAATGTGATGCTCACCACTTTTGTCCTCAAAGGGTTAAACTTGAACACTGATTAAGAAGAAATAGGGTGTGGTTATGCACTTGATTAAAGTGTGATAAGGAAGTGATACTGTGGAGATGACTTCTCCAGTGATATCACTTCTCCATTTCCTATGTTATTCTATGGAGTCTAGCACTAGGATCCCTCCTACTTGAGACATCGTAGTGCATTGACTCCATAGAATAACATAGCTCTTGCAGATGTGATATCACTGGAGAAGTTCTTCCCTGGAATTCTGGAGCAAACCAACTGTGTCACAGGGACAAGTATAAATTCCCCAAATCCCCATTGTTTTAATTGGTGCTTTTAACCCCTTGATTACTATAGAGGTCTCAATACATTGTGGGTTATGCTTTCAGGTGTGATAAAAAGGTGATAAAGTGGAGTTTACTTCTCCAGTGATATCACTGCTCCAATTCCTATGTTATTCTATGGAGCCAATGCATTAAGCTCTCCAAAGTTTAACCCCTTAAGGAGCGGCTGTGCGCATATGTGGCCATCACTTAACCCCTTAAGGACCGGCCGTGTACACACACGGTGGTCACTTAAGGACCACGGGACATTTTTTTTTTTTTTTTAGACTCTGATTCTGAACTCCCCGAACGTTGCTAGAGAAAGACCTGGGTATCCTTGTCAGCTGCACACAGTGACCAGTGTCAAACCGCAGGGGAAACAAAATCCTGTCTTACATAAAAAGAGGTATTGAAGCAAGAGTGGATAACGTTATTTTGCCATTGTCGGGGGAGGGCTGGCCTGGGGGTCAGGAGGACAATTGCCCCCTGGGCTGGTCATGTGTCTGGGCTGGTGGGCCACTGCCTCACTCAATCTCCCACTTGTAAATTGAGCTAAACTAGTGATACCACAGAGCTTACATTTGAAATTAATCTAAATACAAATGATAACTCAGAGCTACAATCCAAATAGAGCTACACTAGTAGTATAGCCCATTTCCCTTGTAAGATCTATGGCATGAATAGTGTAACTTTACTTAAATTGTAAGCACTGTAATATCACTAATGTAGCCCCATTTCAACTGTAAGTTCTGTGGTATCACCTGTCTTACTTCACAACATTAAGGACAATTTTAAAATTAGCAAAACAGGGGTGGGCTGGGACAGTGGGCTTGGCCAATAGTAGAAATGGGCCACTTGATTGTATTTGCCTTCTGGGCTGTATGTTGCCAGCCCTCCCCTGGCCATTGTACAAATCATTGGTAAGACCTCACCTTGAGTATGCAGTGCAGTTTTGGGCACCGGTTCTGAAAAAGGATATACTAGAACTAGAGAGGGTACAGCGAAGAGCATCAAAATTAATTAAGGAAATGGAGGACTTGACGTATGAGGAACGACTAGACATAATTGGTTTATTTACTCTAGAGAAAAGACGACTAAGAGGAGACCTTATCACATTGTACAAATATATGAGAGGTCAATACAAGGATGTCTGCGGTGAGCTATTTATTCCAAGGCCTGATCAGTAGTGTTGAGCGAGCACCCCGATGCTCGGGTGCTCGGGTGCTCTGACCGAGCACCGCCGGAGGCTCGAGTGCTCGGCCGAGCACCCGAGCCCCATTGAAATGAATGGGGAGACACGAGCATTACACCAGGCACCCCCTGCTCTGATGAGGGGAGGGTGCCTGGTCAATGCCCCCTTCATCTCCACAATGTCCCCCTTCATCTCCGCAATGTCCCCCTTCATCTCCGCAATGCCCCCTTCATCTCCGCAATGTCCCCCTTCCACAATGTCCCCCTTCATCTCCACACTGTCCCCCTTCATCTCCGCAATGCCCCCTTCATCTCCGCAATGTCCCCCTTCATCTCCACACTGTCCCCCTTCATCTCCACACTGTCCCCCTTCATCTCCGCAATGCCCCCTTCATCTCCGCAATGCCCCCTTCATCTCCGCAATGTCCCCCTTCCACAATGTCCCCCTTCATCTCCACACTGTCCCCCTTCATCTCCGCAATGCCCCCTTCATCGCCGCAATGTCCCCCTTCATCTCCACACTGTCCCCCTTCATCTCCACACTGTCCCCCTTCATCTCCGCAATGCCCCCTTCATCTCCGCAATGCCCCCGTACCTCCAGTCCCTGGTGGTCCAGCGGAGCGTCTTCAGATCTGTGCCTCCTTCGGCACAGATCCCCGCCACCCGAACATGGCGGGCGAGCACATGGCGGTACTCGACGAGTACCGCCATGTGCCGAGCAGAGCGATGCTCGAGCCGATCCGAGCATCGGCCGAGCACGCTCGCTCAACACTACTGATCAGGTGACCAGGGGACACTCCTTGAGATTAGAGGAAAGGAGGTTTACACTTCAGCAAAGAAAGGGTTTTGTTTACAGTGAGGTCTGTTAAATTGTGGAATTCTTTGTCCAAGGAGGTGGTTATGGCAGATACAATGGATACATTCAAGAGAAGATTAGATATATTTCTTTCCAAAGGGAACATACAGAATTATACTGTTTATTAGTAGGCAGATCAGGAAGGTCTGATAAAGACTAACTTATTTGGTAGCAGAGAATCTATAAAATTACTGGGGTATGAGGAGAAGGTTGAACTTGATTGATTTGTGTCTTTATTCAACCTAACTTACTATGTTACAATGTTACTATTTAATTCCATGTCGTACATGTACGTCCTTGGTCCTTTAGGTACGGCAACCTCATGATGTACATTTACGTCATGGGTCGTTAAGGGGTTGAGGACCACAGACCATTTATTTTTAAATCCTGATTCAGGGCTCCCCGAGCAGCGTGCAGCCGCGTGGGGAGCCCTGAATTCCATGATGTACATGTATGTCATGGGTCCTTTAGGGACATTCATCCCATGACGTACATTTAAGAAATCTTAGTGCATAGGCTTCATAGAATAGCACAGGACTTGGAGAAGTGATATTAATGAAGAAGTCATCTTCTCTTTAGTTGATGAAGGTGAAAAAAAGACGTGTCCATAAAGTTCAGCTCATGCCATATACCTGTGTTGATCAACAGGAAGGCAAAACAAGAATTTAAGCCCTTTTCATATCTCCAAATGGCCGTCAGATATTTCCCTAGATCAACATCCTATCTACAGTGAAACCAGCTGTCATAATTCTCAATATTGTTCTGCGGTAGCTAGTTGTCCATTCACTTTTTTGAAAGCAGTTTACAGCATCTGTAAACAGAGCTTCACGAGGCAAATCTTTCCACAAGATTACTGTCCTTACTGTACAAAATCCTTGCCTTTGTTTTGGTCGAATGTGTCTTTCTTCTGTTTTTAATGCATGACCTCTTTTTTTCCTCAGTTCTTTGAATAAATTGTTCCTTAGAGAGTTCTTTGTATTGATATTGAATATATTTGTACATGGTAATCATATCGCTCCTCACTAACATTCAGTGTGTTAGAAAACACAATCAGTATGAGTTTTTATTTATCCCTATTGTGCAGTTGGTTTGCCCCAGAATTGTTCCAGTTCTTCTTAGTACATCAGCCTCTGTGTGTTTGAACGTTTGGCAGTGTTTTCCCAGACACAGTAACGAGACAAACCAAAATATAACATTTCTAAACCAATTGCAATGAAGGCATTTTCTGTTCGGATATAATTGTTTCTGAAGAGCATCTGTGAATGCTGATGAAATATGATTCACAGCTTATACCAGTTATAGAGATCTGTAGCTTCAATATGTTTCTTTAATCATTCTCCTGAATGTTTGCTTTTTTTCAATGTATAAAAAAAAAGCTGAAGATAGAATCATTTTTACTGTTAAAATACAGTAAATTAGACATGATAGGGCATATGTATAATGTCAAAGTAGGATTAATTCTGAAGCAAAGCATCAATAGGTTCATTTTATCAATATTGTTCAATTGTTTTTTACCAGAATTGGTTCGCTTTAGCTTTTGCACATATTGCCAGTTTGTAAATTGCTAGGTATTTCTGACCACCTGAAGGGTTATGATAGGTTATTATGTATAATGGTATAAGCTGAGGTATCATGGCATTCCTGCTGCCATCACCCCTTAGCCTGAGGAGCACACACACACACCTGTCTGGAGCATTAATACTACCAATCACAGTTTACTGCATGTACAGGTTGATTTGTTAATAGTAGATTCCTAATAATAGAAAAGTAGACTAGCGTAGGGCAACTGGCAGCCAGGGGGTCTCATGCTACCCACAGAAGCTTCCCCTGTGGCCCCCATCATGTTGTTTGGTTCAGTGGAAATAAGAGAGGTTATTCCTCTAATGCAAACATTCCCAACCCGCTCCTCAGGATCCCTATTAGGCCAAGCCTTTAGGTTTTCCCTGCTTGTGTACAGTTGAGTTATTTAAATGACAGATTAACTGATCTGGGAAATCCTAAAAACATGGCGTGTTAGGGGTCCTGGAGGTTAGGACTGGGATTTGCTGCTCTGAAGCAACATATACTTAATTTATCCCTCAAAACATATTCACTGTAATGCCTCCACAACGAGTCATCCTTTATTTACAACCTTTTCCTACTCATAAAACCCTTTGTTGACCATTGGTTCAACAAAGGGTTACCCCTTTGTGTGCCAAAAGTGTAACCAGTGCTTAGCTTAATGCACTGCATGCCCCTCTGGCAATCAAAGCGTAAAGCATAAGGTGTGACTCAGAGGCTACACATATGCATCTCAATGGGGTGAAATTGGTTATTTCTCACTGCTTTGGAATATTAAAGGGGATCTATCACCTCTATACTAGTTTGTCTTAATAGTTATGATATATAGTGAATATGTGGAATATTGTGTTCATTTCTTTTTTTAAATCACTATTTGGCTGAAATGTAATGAGTAAAGATTGCTCTGCATCCTACTTCCAGACAGACTGCAGTTACCTGCTCTGTACCATAGTCTGTCACTCTGCCTCTGCTCCCCTCCCTCTATCCAGCCTCCTCCAATGACAGAGGCTTTCTGCCTGTAAGCTGGAGCATTCTCACTGGTCAACACAACATGACCTGCTGGCACCAGGCCAGTAAGACATTTTTTTCCTCAGGGCTTGTACTACCACATCTAAGCAACTTTAGCTTCAATAAGTCCCCATCTGGTGACTAGCTGCTTTGTACAGCTAGTCACCAGAATGATTACCTTGTTAAGGAGAAATAGCCATCCTTCACGGGCTGACAGGCAGGACGGAGCGCAGACATCTTGCCATAGTGACATCTGCATGCCTGATTTGTCAGTCCTGGCCGGCTCTAGGAGGCATTGCTAGTAGCTGTTCATCTCCGGAAGGGACTGACAGAGCAGGTGCACTAGTCACCAGATGGGGACTTATTGAAGCTAAAGTTGCTTAGATGTGGTAGTTCCACTTTAAGTCCTACAAATCAATGTTTCTTCAGGGCTTTTGCCTCTAATAAGTCTAAGTCTTACAAATCAATGTTTCCTCAGGGCTTGTGACTCTAATAAGTCTTAGTCCTACAAATCAATGTGTCTTCAGGGCTTGGGCCTCTAACAACAAATCTAACAGATCATCCTCTAAAAAATACTCTCTCAGGTCAAGTATCAGTCTACCCCAGTGACAGCTTATGTTAGGCGGTTCCTGTTTCTATCACTTTACATAAAAATGTCTTATTTTAATGTATTTATTTATTTTTTTAACTGTCCCCCCCTAATAGCAGTCTACCCCCCCAAAACAGATTCCATGTTCAACTGATTCTTTCTCCATACTCCACCTACCAAAACAGGCACCTTCCTCAGACGCCTTTTATACCATGTCTTATGGGGTATTTTTAATTGTATTTAGAATTTATTTTTTATTAACTGCCCCTCAAATCCCAGTAAACAACCCCCCAAAAAAATTTCCTGTTGAACTGATTCTTTCTCCACACCCCACCAACACAGGCACCTTCATGCCCCTTTTATACTATGGCAAATAAAATAATATTTGCTATGTTTTATGTGTAACTTCAATGTTTCCATTGTTTTCAATGGAATGAGCTAGGTGAAAAAAGTGGAAAACTTCACTTTTCGAGGGAAATTATTCACCAAGAGGGAAGTGCCATTAATCGCTGATTTCAGTTTGAGGTGAAAATTTTCGCCCATCCCTACCGTCCACACTCACTGACACTGCTCAGCAATACATTGTCTAGATCAACTAGCACTGAAAGTTACATGAGTGTAAGTGACTGGAAGAGATAAAGTAGGGCTACAGCAGGAAGGGCCTGTAAGGCTAATACAACATATTTGTAACTTTGAAAGCTCTTACAAAATAATCAAAATTGTTTTTAATTGATAGTGTCCCTTAAAGGCTGGTATGTGTCCTGAATGTGGCACTCGAAGATATTTATTTTTAACGGCCTACAAATATGAATGTGGCACCAAAGCATGACATGGCAGCCTTAGGCGTTAATGATAGGAAAAGGAATGGTGACATACATTGCTCCATACAGACAGTAGGTCTTGAGAGCAGAAAACAAGTTTCTCTACACACTTTGATCATAAAAATAGGACAATGGTACAACGAGGTATGAGGGCGCATGATGCGCCTATTGTAGGGAAGGCTGGTGAATGTGTTGGCAATCTCAGCAGTGAGAGATGTTGGAACGTTAAATGAGTTAACCAGACTGGGGAATGAGGAGGAAGGAGAGCTGTCCAGCACATGGAGATGTATAGGGTAAATTATAGTTGATTTTAGGATTTAACCCTTGGAGTGCCAGAGATGTAGCCACACATTGCAGCGCAATGCGTTGGATACCTCTCTGGCACTCAAAGGGTTTTTATATAAGAACTACTATGGGGTTTCAAAGGGTTAACTCAAGCTGTCCTCTAAATTTGGGACAAAAAAATATGTTAATTAGCTCATAAGGCGCTAAGGTATCAATCATTAAAAGAGGTGGGTTATACGTGGGCAGGGCATAAAGGGGCAGGGCATAAGGGGTGGAGTTAAGGGGCGGCAAAATTAGATTTTTGCCTAGGGTGGCAAAAATCCTTGCACCAGCCTTGCCCCACCCTCCAGTATACTGTGTATGGGCATGTTTGTTTGTGTCATAAAAAATACATACTCACCATGATGTTGGAGGTCCAGCTACATCTACTACTCCATGGGCCTCTTCTAACATATACACAACTTTTCCAGGGAATGGAACCCTTTATAGGTTTTTGTTTTTAAATAATTCTTATGTGGAGAGGGTACATAGGGATATGGGGTATCAGACGGATGCCTGGGTGGGCTATTGGCCACTTGGTATCCCCTGCCATATCCAGTCCAAGGGTATCTGTTATCCAGCAACTGTTCTTGAGGCACTTGAACCTCATTTTGCGATTAGTTTTCGAGTGCTTTTTGGCATTCCAATAGGGACATCGATAAGGGAAAAAAAACATAATTCAACAATCCAACCCGCAGCCGGAATGTGATTGTGGAATTGATCAACTGTAAATATCTACAGAAGCTTAAATAAAAGGAATTTGGTAAATATTTCCTGTTGTAATGTAATCTAGCCCTATATTTGGAAATATGATCATAGACCGATGGAGGTGTACAAAGAAAATAAAGATCTTCTTCTTATATTTATTAACTAGTTTAAAAGCCCATGTACACGGGCCACAGTGCCACCCAGTGGCCTTGGCTGGTGCCCTGGAGCCAGGAGCAGAAACAGGAGGTGGGCCCAGGGAAGGAAGAGTCTGGCAGCACCAGAGTCTCGGACGGCCTCCCCCAGTGGCTCCTCATCCTCAGACCGGAGCCAGTTGTACTCTGCTTCCCTCGCACAAAGCGGTCCCAGGAAGGTGTGCAGAGAGGAGTCCGGTTCTCCAGTCCGAATTCGGAACTCCCCACTCTGTATCAGCCGTGGCGCCATCTTGTTTCCTCGGCCGGCGCATTCGGGCCGTCTCTACTGTGCATGACTGCAGTGCAGGAAGTCTCTACTGCTCATGACGACTTCTGACAAACATCCTAGAGTTTTATTATATAGGATGGATTGTTATCTAGGTACATTGGGCCTTGTGTATTAAAGTAAAGTGGTGCAATTCTGGAGCAGACTGACTGTACCAGACAGGGAAAATAAAGATCCCTTTAATATAAATGGGGCCTCTAGCATTCTAGTGGTTTAAAAAAGCTAATTGTAAGTCAATTGGAATGTTAGGAATGTTTATTTGATACCAAGCTAAAATCAAACTGCATCACTTCTCTTTGTCTTTGTATTTTGAAGATAGACCTTGGACAGACATCTCATCTATCATAAGAGACAACACTAAATCCACATGGAGCTTAGTAAAGTGGTAGTTCTTTAACCCTTGACAAAAAGATTCAGAGGCAATTATCATTGCGATGCCACTTCATTTCACTAGCTGTCATCTTGTGCTAATCCTTTTATATGTACTCAATTAGACTGTATGTTAAAGTTATGGAAATCATTTCTCATTGAGTCCCAGATTCATTTTTATGTATTTGTTGCTGAGACATCATGTTTGGATTGGTGATACATTTATTATTTTCTCTGTGAATTGTTAATACAGCTTCAACATTTTATGAATGTATTTGCTGAAATTACTTTTAGACATACTAGATCTACATTAAATTAAGTTAACTTTTAACCCTTTGCGTGCCAAATGGGTACGCAATGCATTACTTTGAAATGTGTTGCATACCCCTCTGGCACTCAAAAGGTTAACCTTTTAGTGATAATGCAGTGCACAACACCAGAGACACACTCAGGATTTTTAGAGACGGGTTTCAAAAAAATGAAGATAAAAAAAGGGTAGAATAATTATAGATAGAAACTGTTTTATAGAATCCTGTACTTTTAGGTATACATAGCCTAACCTATAGCCATCCGTCTGTTGTGGTACTACAATTCCCATCTGCCTCAGCTAGCTAATGTCTGGCTGAGAACAGTTGGTGGCAAGCGTTTTTCTGACTTCTGGTCCAGACAGATCCACAACATCATTATCAATGTGCCTCTCTCTGATCTCAAGGGGGCAAAAAAAGTGCAATGGGGGTTTCTGGGCAACTGGAAATCCCTTCTCAATTATGACCTTGAGCGTCCAAAAAGAAATCAATGAAAGCTTGGGGATATTTTATGTGTGGAGCCTGAGCTGGGCTACAAAAAATGCACCGGCACAGAGTACTAAGCACTAGAGGGGGAAATTAACCCTACTTTGTCATTAAGTCAAACATGAGCTGCAGCACCATTTTCTTGTAGTGTAAGGACATGCTAAGGTCTGGGGCTTGACATCCATTTTGTAGTAGCCAAGCACAGGTGTCTCGTTTTGTCAAATCAGTCAATGGGCAGTTCTACTTCTTAAACACGTTGTGGTTCTCCAGGCAGAGAGTAAATTGTGCTATGATGTTTAGTGATTATGCCCATGCCTATGCAGCTGTGCTAGAGCCAAGGAGAAGTACTCTGCTACTTTCATTTGTGCAGTGCCCCTGAATGCCTGTAAGGAAATGTGGTCACCCTATAGTATGTCCAAACAGCTGTTGTAGTTTACCACAGCTGGAAAGCCAAAGGATGCTTGCCAACATACAACACAAACCTATCTCCTGACATTCCTCCTTCACATGAATTAATTTGGATTTTGTTGCTATTTTTCCTTGTTTACTGTTTCTGTATGTGAGAGTTTGGTGGGTTTAAAAGTGAAAAGCCTACAGTTATTGGGATAAACTAGTAAGGGCCTGGTGCAGCCTCATTAGTCACACTTGGTGAGACATTCTCTGTGTGGGAATAATTCAGTCAACTCCTTCTTCAAACACAAAAGGGGGTGGCAGGACTATGCCAAGCAATAACATTTTGTACATCCTAAAAAAAGGACGGTAAAGTAATCCATGCCCCATATCTCAGTAACTAAGAAAACAATGATTTGTTTAGGCATATTTATTTATAGCTGCTCTTGGACTCTATTGTATTTTCAAATACGTTTTAGGTGTTGTGAAGCACTCTCTTTCTCTGGGACAAATGACTCTGTGTGATGGCCACTTGTTTTCTAACCTTTGCCCAGGCCCATCTCCTTGGAAGTCTGTGTGCTTTATTCACCAATATAAAGAGGTGCACTTCTAGGCTATACCAACTGCACCACTGAGGAGGAAATGAGAATTCCTGCTGACTTAAATGGGGCTTTTACCCTTTGGATGCTAGTAAGATTAAAAGCTCCATTTGAAAACATGTGAGTTTGATGAATTATTATTTTTCCAGTGTGGTGAGGTTGTTTTGCTCCAGAATCACACCTCTATAGATTAGTGAATAAGGCTATTATCCCTCTGTGTGCCAGAGGGGTATGTAACTCATTGCAAAGCAATGTGCATACTTGGAAACATTCTCTTCTAGAGCCCCACGGAGGGGACTCATGTGGTGGTGGTGGGAGGGTATAAATAACATGATTTGTGTTACAAAGGGGTGTAGTTTACTCCCAGGTGTTCAGAGATTGATGGGTTATGCAATATAGTGGGTAGGAAGTAGGCAGAACAGGGTGGAGAAAGAGGAGAAGTGAAAGGGAATTGGGAGGAACAAGGTGCTCGAAGGAGGGGAAGTGGGAGGAACAGGGTGGGGAAGGAGAACAAGTAGGAGGTACTTGGGAGGAACAGGGTGGGGAAGGAGGGGAAGTGGGAGGAATTGGGCGGGAAGGAGAAGAAGTAGGAGGTACTTGGGAGGAACAGGGTGGGAAGGAGCAGAAGTAGGAGGGAAGTGGGAGGAACAGGGTGGGAAGGCGGAGAAGTAGGAGGGATGTGGGAGGAACAGGGTGGGAAGGAGCAGAAGTGGACAGAGTTTCATAAGAAACACCCCACCACCTGACAATTAAACTCCCAGGAGACCCTGTAATTCACTGCAAAATCCAAAAGCAAATCAGGAGAGTTCCCAGCTGTGGCAATGAGTTGATTACCCCATATGGCATTCAGGGAGTTAAGGGGCAATTCCAGAAGCTAAATAGTTGCAGTTCATGGACAGACCAACTGTACCAAAGGGACAAAAACAAATTTCCATTGATTCAAATGGGGCTTTTAACCCCCTAAACTCTAGAAATATTTCCAATGTATTGAGAAGACATATCTAGCACCAAAGAGGTTAAAGCCCCATTTAAATCAATGTTTTATTTATGCCTCTATGGTGCAGATGGTTTGCACCTATTTAGCTTCCAGAAAAGCACCTTGTATGCATTAGTTGCGGATGAATGCCATCTTACCTGTATCTCCTCACAAAGCTCTTTCCATCTACTGCCACCACCAGTGTCTGAAGATGCATTAAGATGGACACCCAGCAGGGTCCCCCTGCACACTGCCACTGGATGTTCTCTACAAGGAGGGTGCACCTGCATTTGTGCTGGAATTAATGAACACTGATGGAGCATAGTACATGAGCTGTGCGCATCCATAGTATGAGACGTGTTCTCAGAAGAATAGTTCCACCTGATATAAACATTTAAGCATCCCCACTGACTCTGTAGTCCTTAGCTTGTCTTATTTTGACCTTTGACATTTACTTGTATACTTGACTGTCCATGATTAGTGTTGAGCGAGCATGCTCGGCCGATGCTCGGATCGGCTCGAGCATCGCTCTGCTCGGCACATGGCGGTACTCGTCGAGTACCGCCATGTGCTCGCCCGCCATGTTCGGGTGGCGGGGATCTGTGCCGGAGGAGGCACAGATCTGAAGACGCTCCGCTGGACCACCAGGGACTGGAGGTACGGGGGCATTGCGGAGATGAAGGGGGCATTGCGGAGATGAAGGGGGACAGTGTGGAGATGAAGGGGGACATTGTGGAAGAGGGGCATAGAGGAGATGAAGGGGGACATTGTGGAAGAGGGGCATAGCGGAGATGAAGGGGGACATTGTGGAAGAGGGGCATAGCGGAGATGAAGGGGGACATTGTGGAAGAGGGGCATAGCGGAGATGAAGGGGGACATTGTGGAAGAGGGGCATAGAGGAGATGAAGGGGGACATTGTGGAAGAGGGGCATAGAGGAGATGAAGGGGGACATTGTGGAAGAGGGGCATAGCGGAGATGAAGGGGGACATTGTGGAAGAGGGGCATAGAGGAGATGAAGGGGGACATTGTGGAAGAGGGGCATAGAGGAGATGAAGGGGGACATTGTGGAAGAGGGGCATAGCGGAGATGAAGGGGGACATTGCGGAGATGAAGGGGGGCATTGACCAGGCACCCTCCCCTCATCAGAGCAGGGGGTGCCTGGTGTAATGCTCGTGTCGCCCCATTCAATTCAATGGGGCTCGGGTGCTCGGCCGAGCACTCGAGCCTCAGGGGGTGCTCGGTCAGAGCACCCGAGCACCCGAGCATCGGGGTGCTCGCTCAACACTATCCATGATATCTGTTTGCCATTTTCCTCTGTTATCTGCCTGTCTCTGACCTGTACTATTGACCTCAACCATTCTTGCTGTTAGGCTGTCTCAATCTTAGAATGTGACCCATACAAAGTACCTACTGCCACAAACACTGCTCACATTAACTACCCTTTCTGGACTGTGCCCCTCTGTGGTTTGTCCTCATATTCCATGTTTCATTATTTATGACTTTCTTGTGCCTGCCACACTCTTCACATTTTGAACTTTCTCTTTGGAATTCCTTCTCTTTTAGCCAGTGCCACATTATGTCCCAGGCACAACTACAAGGCATTCTATGTACCCTCATTCCACTCATGACTCCACCCACAGCCCATTCCACTGTTCCCTGACACAGACAATGCCCTTAGCATGTAGCATACAAGATTAAAAACCTATTAGCCCCTTAGGTGCTAGAGGGTTCTCAAAAACATTGCACTTTTAACCTTTTGAGTGTCAGAGAGGTATCCAAAATATTGCAATGCAATGCTCTGGATATCTCTGTGGCACTCAAAGGTTGATCCTCTTTGTTGCTAGAGGGATCTGCAACACATGTTTCACAATGCACTGAAATCCACCCTAACACTTAAGGGTTTATATGATACCAATTGAAGCTGTTGTTAAAGTTATAAATAAATAAACCAGGCATCATATACCAGGAGCAAGAGTCTAATGAAGGGGCATTGAAATTGCTCTGGACACACCCACAACTCAGATTGTAGGAGTGGTCAGCATAGCCAATGCACCACTCAAAATGTACTGCTCCAGACAGATGCCTATTCTACCTACTGGGAACTTTCTCCTTGCTTTTATTATCCATCAAGTACCTTCTTATTTTCTTCAAAAGCTATCTGAGGTCTCTCGCCCCTTTTCAAATATGTTTTCAGGTACTCCAGAAAAATGTAAGTTAACAAATATGTAGTAGGCATTTATACAAAATCTAAAGAATGCACTTAGTTGTACACTCCTGTTATAGAGCACTAAAATAAATATGAACAGATCATGGTATTACAAAACAAGCAGCAACACTAGGGTAAGCAAAGTACATCATAGGGGACAAATAAAATTCCACATTGCTTTAATTGCAGATTTTACCCAGTGTTCCCTTTAAGGTGAGCACCCCAGCACTGTACTAGGCATGGCAGAGTGGTCAATCTGTTATCCCAATGCAGCCCTGTATAAACACTCCTCTTTAACTCTTTCATTGCTGGGTCACTCACTTGTGCTCACCTTAGAGGAACACTGCTTTTAACATCTTGAATGCTAGACAGGCCTTCAAAGCATTGTTGGAGACCTCACTAACATTCAAGGGGTTAAATCCCATCTAAATCATTGGAAAATTGTGGACATTTTTATGTCTCCTAAAGTGCATATGGTTTGTACCAGAACTGCATAGCCGTTCCTTAGCACATTACCCTCATTGTGGCATTTTTAACTCTCTGAATACCAGAGAAGTATCCAACACATTGCAACATTATGGATCATATGTTCAAAAGAAAAGTGGAGGAGTTCTGAGGTAAACCATTTGCACTTTTATTCCCTTTGATTTAAATGGGGATTTTTTGATTTTTTTAGTTCTTCCCTGTAGTGGAAATGGTTTGCCCTAGAACTCCTTCAATTTCCTTCTGAACATATGGCCCAAAGTGTTGGATATCTCTCTGGCACTCAAAGGGTTAATCTGGCTATTTTACTAATACTTCCAATTCTATTTGATCTCTGTCCAGTCTTCTCTTGTACATAAACATGCATCTATTCCTTTGTTTTGGATTATTTCAACATTATTCAAATAAATTTCCCAAGGCTAGTATACTGAGTAGGGGATCAATCTTGTAATAAAAATGCAAATACCCAGCCTTTAGTCTAGCAAGCCATTTTTTTCTGTGAATCCTTATACATTCGTTTAACTCTCTGTGGTTTTTGGTTTAAATGCCAACACATGATCTAGTGGCTTACAGTGATGAGAATGGTAGAAGTACCAAGCTCTGCGGACACAGACTGATAGGAGGAGCAATGCATTGCGTACCTCTCTGGCACTCAAAAGGTTAAGGTGATCCTTAACGGGTTACAAAGTTTGCAAGCACACTTTTTAGACCTTTCCAGTGAAGTATTTCTTTTTAGATAGCTCTATTTCGGCTCTGCTGGAGAGCCACCGGCCAATCCCTGGACCGGGATCTCCTTCTGTTAGCTAGAACACTGACGTCAGTGAAAGTGGAGGGAGGGGGAACTTTAGCTGCGTATATCTCTCAAACTATAAATGTTTGAGAGACGGGACTTGCACCACTTAATATATTTTTTAAATACCTACAATATTACATTTTATTTAAATCAGACATTACTAGTCCTTTAATGTTAGTTCGAGGACCCTGACAAAGTCTTTATGGCAACACAGATTGGATGTGGACTTTCATCCCTTACAGAGAAACTGGATAAGTACTGATTTAATGATGGCATTCTGATACTTTGTATGGAAATTTCATGTGCTTTCATTTGTGCACCTTTTTTGATCTATATCACCATAGTTTTATTATAACAGCACTATTGTGTTATAAGATAGCATTATTTACTCTTTTACATTACTGGTGATACTGGGACTTTTGTATTTGACCTCGTATGCTACAGTATAGGAAATCTGTTACGTAATAGGAGTTTATTATTACACATTTTCAGGGCTGATTTAGCAATTTTTAGTGGTTTAAATGCCTCTTCTCCTTGTGTTATACATTCTTGCTGTCAATAAATACATTGTACTGGGAATTTTGCCTTGAAATGATTTATTTGTCAGTATGTACCTTTGTTGATCTTCATATCCCTCTGAGGCATATCTGTCTATGGGGAACTGCATCGTGCAGAGCAGGAAATTGAAACAAGAGACTTCAGACCTGCAGTTCACTCTCATCGCATTGGACCAATAAGGGTGGAACAGTGGTGTCTTTACAGACCCCTGTTGTGCTCTCTCATTGTTTTACTAGGGTTCACTATTCAGTCTGGCTTCATCAGCAGATTTCACTACCTACAAGATGGTTACCCTTCAAGTTAAAGTTTTAACTATTAATGTCAGACTCATAGGACGTTATTCATCAAGCTAATGAAGTGCAGTTCTGGAGTAAACCAACCGAAAATCCTCATAGATCAAAATGGGGCTTTTAAACCCCTTTCATCTAAAAAATATCTTCCGCACTTTGAAAAGTATTGCATTGGAGACCTTTTTAGCATTCAGGGGGTTAACACTCTGAGTGTTTGGGAGGTATCCAGTGCACTGCAATGGAATGTGTTGAATACATCCCTGGCACTCTTAAATTTATATGCCCCAATTTATGAAGTTTTCAGTTGAAGTGTATCGGGCAGTTGGTTTGTTCCAGAAATGCACCTCTTTAGCTTGATGAATCATGTCCATCATATCTTATCTACTGCTATCTTTGTGAAACGTGTTTACATTTACAATATTCCAGTTTTTAGAAAACAGGGAACCACTTCTGTCAAAAATGACTGATTAGAACATAAAGCTAATGATGCGCATTTGCAGACTTAAGCTCTTTTAATTCACTCGTGTGTTCTTTATCTGATCCAAATAACCTCTGTACTTTTCATTTTGAAAACAACTGTAATACTTAATATAAAAAATTCTAGATAGATTTGTGTCCAATGCCTTAATATTTATAATAGTTGACTATGTATTATAACAGTCAAATATTATGTGTCCATTTTCCAAACCTCCAGAAGACATTCAGATGTTGTTTCCCTTTTACCTTGTTTTATGTTCAGAACTACCTTTTTCTATGTGTTCTTGACCTCCCTTACTGTTTTGGCCTCTAGCACTTTTTCTGGGCAGCTATTATAGGGGAGATGCACTAGGGCGTGATAAAGAGGTGATAAAGTGAAGATAACTTCTCCAGTGATATCACTTCTCCATTTCTTATGTTAGTCTATGGAGTCAATGCACTAAGATTTCTCCAACCTGTCTAGACATTTGTGCATAGGCTCTATAGAATAACTTAGGAACTGGAGAAGGGATATCACTGGAGAAATCATCTCCACTTTACCACATCTTCATCACAACTTAATGCATAACCCCCATGTATCCACCACTGTCTGGGTAAATTAGTACATTCAAATGTCCTTCATGTGTCTTTGATTCACTAAATTCAAATCTGAATTGATCTAGCCCAAGAGTAGGTGCCCCTCTAACTGTTCTTGGAATACAATTCAATTATCTTTATCTAACCATTAGGTAGCTGAAGATACTGGACAGAGTAGATCAAAAACTGTTGATCCCCGAAGATGTATCACCCCAGATACGAAACACGACCCTCAAGATCTCTAAGGATGGGAGGTGTTTAAGTTACATCCGTGCTGAACACACTGAAGGCCTCTGCCTGCTGCGGGAGTATGAAGTGCATCATAGGACCCACACCAAAAGAGCTATGCAGATAAAAGATGGGAGAGGAGCGGACAGGTGAACAACCTTTACTATACAGCACCTGCCTGCTGATCATATATATTTGATTTCCAGCATAGATTGGAATCCAAAGGTGACATGTACATATTCATAATAGTGCACTACAGCTATTTACCTATTTTTAATGAATTTATTATTTTGGAAATATAGAGCTATATTTTTTGTTAATACAGAAGGGACTATTTGATATCCATTTGCATTGTCGTATTGTATTTAATTTTATATTATATATACTAGCGCTCTCCTTACATTGTTTATTTTAGTACATTCAATTGTCCTTCCTGTGTCTTTGATTCACTAAATTCAAATCTGAATTGGTCTAGCCCAAGAGTAGGTAGCCTATGTCCCTCCAGCTGTTCTTACAATACAATTCAATTATCTTTATCTGACCATTAGGTAGTTGAAAATAGAGGGCAGAGTAGATATAAAAACTGTTGGAGGGATGCAAGTCCCACACCATTGGTCTTGCATGGCCCTGCTTTACTGAAAGCAGAACTTTCACCATAGTTAAAGTCACCCTGCAATAATTAGGCAGGTGGTGACTAGCTTGATAATAGTTCTCTTACCTCTCAGAACGACAAGATTCTATAGAAATCCTTAATCTTCAGAGACTGACGGCCAGGTTAGTGCAGTCTGTGTGCCTGCACCATCAGTGACTTCCTGTGCCTTTTGGCACAGTGCAGTGCTTCTTAATGGAGACCGGGACTGACAGCGCAGGTGCACAGACAAGATGTCTGGGCTGATGCCTGGCTTAAGGATTTCTTTAGAATCGTGTAGTTTTGAGAGGTAAGATAATTATTATTAAGCTAGTCGCCATCTGCCTAATTGTTGCAGGGTGACTTTAACTATGGTGGTCGTTCCGCTTTAACACCTTAAGGTCCAGCGACCCCGGGGTGTCTGGTCCTTTAAGGACCAGATAGACGAGTTCGACGTGCCGTCCCACGTGACTGATCACGTGGGGCGGCACGTCGAAAGAAGGACTGAAAGAGAACGCTCCGGTCTTGGAGCGATCAACAGCAGTCCCCGGTATTACTCACCGCGCTCCTGCAGGAGCACGGTGAGTAAAAGAACGTGACGTACCAGGACCGTCACTGGTCCTTAAGTGCCGGACCAGCGTGACGGTCTGGGTGCTTCACAGGACGCGAAGGGGTTAAACTTTTAGTTCCCCAAAACAATTTGAATATACAACACAGTCACTTTGCCATGAATATTGCTTCAGAGATTTCTGTAAATATTAAATAAAAACACACAGGGGGGAATCTAACAGTTTAGTATTTTCAGATATATGTCTGTATAAAGAGTTGAGGAAAAGGGCTACTCACATATTCCCTTTACTACCACAGGTAATAGTAGACAAAAGCACTAGTGGAAGATAATAACACTGCCTCCACATAGACCACCAGGTGTGTAGCTCGATCCCTTGCAGTATTATCGTCCATAAGACCAACTTTGTATACAGTAATAAAGTTGAATGGATACCCAACATTCACAGATGTGACCGGCTGATACAATCTCAAAGCCGGTTACAGAGATCGCAGAGGAATACGGTGCTTGTCTTCCTTGCCACAGGACCACATCAGTTGGCACCTGAAGTTACTTCATAGTGATGATAAGGATGGTAGGTAAGATATTACCACCTGAGGAAATGGTCAGTGTGACCATGAAACATGTCGTAGTAGCTAATGTATTTTAATATATATTTTATTAAGTATAATAATTTTATTTTTAGGTCCAATTGTGCCATTCAAGTTTTTTATTTTTATTATACTTTTTGAGCAGTTTGGGTGCTTATCATCATAATGAGGTAATAGTGTTTGGTTCTGACTGGTACTGTGGCGGGGAGAACTAGCACCGCACTGTGACCAGCTTTGATACTATATCAACCAGTCAGATATGTGAATGTGAGTATCCATTCAACTTTATTACTGTAAACAGTTTGTACACCTGCTTTCCCCTGGTTTTCTTTTTTATGAATTCTGTAAATATTAGACTTCCTGAGCATGGACTTAGATATCTCCATATACAATAAACAGAGTCCTGCTGAAATGGAAATGCATATTTGTCAATTCCATCTGGTGGCTACACACTCTGGTGTTCTGCACACACCAAACTACAATGCTGATGAAGGACTCATACCAAAATTCTCGCCCTGTGCAGTAGATACAATAAATACTTATTTGCCTGTGCTAATTGTTACAAAGACAAAAAGCGACTGTAAACCTCATGTTTTTCCTTATATAAAGTACAGTGTAAAAGTCTTAGATGTGAAAAATGCTGTAAAGTAAGAATTCTTTCAAAAATAGACATGTTAATAGTTTTTATCAATTAACAAAATGATAGAAAATGAAGAAAAATCTAAATCAATATTTGGTGTGACCACCTTTTGCCTTCAAAACAGCATCAATTACACCTTCATCTAGACTGTAAGCTCTCACGGGCAGGGCCCTCTGATCCTTCTGTTCTCCACAGTTGTTTGTACTATTTAATACCTCCATATGTCTATTCTCAAATGGACAGTGCTGCGGAATTAGTTGGCGCTATATAAATTAAGAATAGTAATAATTATTCTAGGTACACTTGCAATAAGTCAGGGATTCTGTAGGCAAATAGTCAGGTGCATGATTAAACAATTATACTAAACAGGTGCTAATGATTATCAATTTAATATGTAGGTTAAAACACAATCATTAAATGAAACAGAAACAGTTGTGTAGGAGAAATAAAACTGAGTAAGGAATAGCCAAACTCAGATAACAAGGTGAGGTTGCTGAAGACAGTTTAATTTCAAAAGTCATACACCATGGCAAGACTGAGCACAGCAACAAGACGCAAAGTAGTTATACTGCATCAGCAAGGTCTCTCCCAGACAGAAATTTCAAGGCAGACAGGGGTTTCCAGATGTGCTGTCCAAGCTCTTTTGAAGAAACACAAAGAAACAGGCAGCGTTGAGGACCATAGATGCAGGGAACTTAGTCACAGATGAAAGACACATCATGCTTACTGCCCTTAGCAATCAGAAGATGTCCAGCAGTGCCATCAGCTTAGAATTGCCATAAAATGGTGGGATCCTGGTACACCCATCTACTGTCCAGAGAAGTCAGGATAGAAGTTTTCTTCATGGAAGACTTGAGGGCAAAAAGCCATACCTGTAATGTGGAAACAAGGCCAAGCAACTCAACTATGCATAAACTATGAACCATGCATGAAAACACAGGAACTGGAGTGCAGAAAAATGGCAGCAGGTGCTCTAGACTAATGTATCAAAATTAATATGTTATGTTAACATAGGTTATATGCTCTTTCTTATAATATTCATTGCTTTCACACCTCGAGGGCGGCATCAGGACACCTCCTGATATCCCCCCTAGCATGGATAACCTATCCAGAAGGATAGATGATCCATGGGGTGACAAGGAAGGCATTTTTGCCTTCCTTTCTTACTGCTGGAGCTGTTGTATAAGCCAACTCCAGAAGCAGTGGTTATAGTGAACCCTGTTACCGGGTTCATTCATAAAAGCACCACGGGAGCACTATAAGTAAAATTTCAAAGGGAATGGTTAATATGTCCAATGGGAGCAATATCTGTCGAATTAAAATGGAGAAAGAAAGCACTATAAATTGAATTTCAAACGAGAGGGTTAATATGTCGAAGGGGGGCACTCTATGTTGGATTTCTATGATGTATACTGTATTCTGCACTGCTTTTGATTGAACAAAGATGGTTTTGAAACTGTCATTGTGGCTTCTATGCCTCAACTCTGAGGCACAGGATTACAGGAGAAAATGTAATCACAAAACACGAGGTAATACTGACTGTAGGTAATAGAATGCTACTTGCACATTGTTTTTAGTTGTTTCCAATTGGCTTTTTCGACTGGTGGTGCATATAATTACCTCTGATTTTGTTTTCACAACTCGGGTAATAGGATACTAAAACCTGACTTAAAAAAACATGTCTGTTTTTTTAGCGCTGGTAACAGTATTGAGGCCTATATGCCTACAAAATCCCTGACTTTGTGATAGCGTACATAGAAAAGCAATGTGTTGCTGGGCTGGGCTTTTTCCTACTTGAATGTTAAAAAAAAAGTCTCTAACTCATTGTAAAGCAATTCAAATCGATTGGTTTGTTGCATAATTGCTCATCTTTTCTGCTTATGGTTTGCTCCAGAATTGCTCCTGTTTTATGATTATGCATATGGCCCTTTGAATACTTTTCTCTCTAACCGGCAACATATGAGGAGTTTCCCTTGAATTCATACAATTCTAACGTTGTCTGTTTTTATAACTGCTGGTTTCCACCAGTGAATCATCATAATTAAAACAGATTATGTCATAGGCACCACCTTTCTTTGGTAATCTGGTAGAGTTCTGACCTCTAGTCATTATAAAATCCTGAAGACTCCCTCCCACCCACGTTACACTATATCAGTGGGTTCCAACCTTTTTTAAGTTGGGACACATACTTTTTTATGTTGTGACACATTTTAGCTAAAGAAAAGTAATTTATATGATACATTTGATCAGGATAAACAATTTACAAAGACCTTAGGAAATATTAGATGTCTTTTTGAGGTCCACACTGATATCATCCTATTCAGTTCATTGGTGATTGGTGCAATAGTTTGAAAAAAAAGCTTTATTAAAGTCATTCCATAAAACTCACAACAACAACCAAAAATCGACACTTGAAGGGAACCATTCCACACACTGGCCAAAGTGTTATGTAATTAGAAGACAAGTCCTGACAGAACAGCACTTGTGCTGTAGCTATTGGACAATATTAAATGAGGAAATAAACATGAGGCAATGCATTTGCCTATTAAATCAAACAGAATGTTAGACTTTTTGATCAAACGTCACATTCAATGTCTTGTTGGTAAGCACTGACACAAAGATATTGTGCGGGCAAAATAGTGTCTCACCCAAACAACTTAAGCTAGCTAAAAGAGTGTTTTATATGGGACTAGCTCCCAGAGATACCACCCAGTATAATCTGCTATCTCAGGCCCAATTTCATATCACAATATTCTCATTCACACGGGCACATTGGCAGGGAGCCTAGAGATACTCCTAACTAACTACTTTGGCCAGCAAGGTCTTAATTATACGTTGAAACTCCTCACTCAATGTCTTCTATGCTCCACTGGTCTCCATGTCACTCAGATGACTATTCTGATGTCAGTGATATACCATCATTCTACTGAATGGAGCCTATTGGAGTGAGCATACTTTCGTTCACCATTTGGAATATCCTTGCTTACAGAGCAAACATAAACTGTGCTTGAACTCAACAATCACCTGCATTGCTTATCATGGATTTAATACACACAGCTGAATATATTAAAACACAAGCATTGTATCATTCCAAATGTAAAATTATAAAAAACATAATGTAAATATAACCAATACATGAGCAATCTGGTAACAATGATCAAAAGGACATGGACGCAAATGAGGTATAAAACACAGCGCATAGAAGAAAAATAGCTCATAATGCTAACTCACCATAGAACTGACATATAAATGAATTAAAAAAAAAAAACAAGTGAATAAAGTATAGATATCAGCAAGGAATGAGGGGGTTCTCCAAACCCCCAAGTATTAGGGCAAAACCTAAAGTGCAAACAGAAGACAAAAAACAGACCTGCTCTCCTCCATACAAATTGTACAAATCTGTGCCCTGTATTGGGCATATACTATACCATATATGTATAATGATCTCCAACACATTCTCTTACAACAAATTTTCAGGGAATGTTTTAAATCTAGATAGGGCTCCATATGTGCATTATATTAGGACTTGCTAGATACTGGGGTACCTTGACGAGGTTGGCAAGCTTAAACACATTTTGGCCAAATTATGGAACAAAATCCTCATATTTATTAACACAGTGGTATTATATATGCCCAATACAGGGTACTCATTTGCACAACTTGTACAGACTTGTATAGACTGATAATTTCTTTGTCAGTGGGCAAACGTACAAAATCAGCAGGGGATTAAATAATTTTTTACCTCATTGTATGGAGGAGTGCAAGTATGTTTTTTTATCTCATAAAATACAGAGCGCCAGAAGTGACTCGGTTGTATCCTATTAGTAATGCCTGCTCAATATTATGAGAAATAGGATCTGAGAGAGCATATTACTCTTGGTGGTATCTTTGGCAACTAGTCCCAATATATAGCTTGGTGGTTACAACAAGGCACTATTTCTATACAGACAGCATTTTCAATGTTAAGTCATATTTCTAAGCAGCTAGAGCAGATTACTATATTTATCCTATAGTCCAGGATTCGTTTTGATTTAAAGGGTTAGTAATGTCTGATTTTAATAAAATGTAATATTGTAGATATTAAAAGAATAAATTAACCGGTGCAAATCCCATCTCTCAAACATGTATAGTTTGAGAGATACACACTGATAAAGTTCCCCCATCCCTCCCCTTTCACAGACATCAACCTCTAGATGACAGAAGGAGATCCTGGTCCCAGGACCGTCCGGCACCTCTTCAGCAGAGCCAAAATAATGCAATCTAAAAGTAAATACTTAATTGGAACTTTTTACAATGTGTGCTTGCACTGTTCCAGTGAAGTAACTCTATTTAGATTACGCTATTTTGTCTCTGCTGAAGATCCGCCATCAGGTCGCACGACCTGAATCTCCTTCTGTCAGCTACACAGCTGACATCTGTGAAAGGCGAGGGAAGGGGAATTTTATCAGCTTATTTCTATCAAACTATACATGTTTGAGAGACGGGACTTGCACCAGTTAATTTATTTTTTTAATAACTACAAAATAACATTTTATTAAAATCAGACATTACTAACCCTTTAACTGAAAATTATATTGCCTCACATTTATTTACTTATTTATTGTTGTTCATCAGTTACAGCACAAGATAGTTTTCCATTGTCCAGACATATTTTTTAATTATATTGCAATGTGGTCAGAGATCTTGGATTCTGTGTAAAATGGTTCCTTCAAAGCGTTTTTTTTATTTTGTTTTGTTGTAGGTTTTATGATATGACTTTAATTAAGATTATATTTTAACTCTCCCACTAATCACCACACACATATGTACATGAATTTAATAATATCAGAGTGCACTTTAAAAGGACTTGTAATCTTTCCTAAGGTCTTTGCATATCCAGAGAGGGCTTCACAGCACCATTTTCTTTCTACATTATTATAATAATACATATCTGCTGTGCAGTTGGCTTATTCACTATTGTGCTCAGAAAAAAACATACAACTTAACAAGTTTATTTAGGAAGGAGTGACACATTAAGGCCAATGCTTAAGACACTTAACAATGACAGTGCATGCTTGTCAGGGACCAATGGATTAATTAATCAATTTTTTCCTTATTTCTTTCACCAGAAGCCATTAAAGTATTTCAGCATCTGAAATTAATACATTTTTAAGATAAATGTAAATGTAATTTCATAAGCTGTCGGGGTTATGGGGTTATTGGACCTGTTGGAGCTCTTTGTGCTCTGGTGACAATGGGGCTGTTAGGTTACATGAGCTATAGAGGTAGTGGATGTGCTTGGAGGCTTGGGCCTGTGGGGGCTATTGGAGCTTTGGAGGTTATAGGGGTTACAGGGCATATAGGGTTTGTGAGGGCTGTGGGAGCATTTGGAATTCTTGAGTTATTTTGAGTTGGGGAACTGAGTGGGTTTGGGCTGTGTAGACTTTTGAGGCTGTTGATGTTCTTATTGTTCCTGGATCATTTTTAGTTGGAAATGTCCAGATCCAGTGCAGGAAGAAGAAGCCACTGTTAATTCTGAGGGAGCAGGCCTGAGCCAAGGGGCTGGCAAGGGTATCAGCCGTGGAAAGGCAGTGCTGGGCATCTGTGAGGAAACACCAGGGATTCTGGGCATCCACTGCGTATGTAAAAAAAAAAAAAAAAAAAGGCTCCAAAGAACAACAGCATTGTCTTATAGATTCGCAAAAACAATATACAAGCAAATCCAGGCGATCTCTTACTACTGTACAGTAAATAATGTAAAGTCCAATAGAAATGGAATCAGTAGGTATGTCAGGAAAGGGATCTTGTTCTTATGTGTGCTTGGCAACTTTATCTTCAAATCCATCCCATTGATATGCAAACAGAAAGAAAAGTCCAATCACAATACTGTTAATTTCACACTCTATAAATAATAATATCCACTTACTGGTTAAGTAAATGGAGTCCCGTGTGGTTCAATGTCTGTTCTGTATTGATGTAGTTTCCCCAGAAATCCAAGTTCAGTGTCTCAATGTGAAATATTGGGAGATACAGAAACATACGATAAGGAGTGTGATTATAATCACAACACAAATAATAAATATCTTACTCCTTAAAGAAGATGACTCAAGCGCGGTCAAATATTTCGGATGACATCTCTCCGTTATTAGATCGCACCTTCAAGAGTTAATTACTCCTTCCGATACTGTCTCCCGTAGATTCAGATCCCCATCAGTAATTAGTACACGTGTGTGGTTTCAGTCTCTCAATCTCTGGATAATGAAACAGCAAAATGTAAACCCATGTGTTACCAACTTCACAGCAGAGTAGCTTGTATGTTGTTTTTGGATCGATTACTTTTCTTCTATTGTTTTATCGTCTGATGCAATTACTCTTCATATATTTATTTCTTTATCTTCTACTCATTTATACATTACAGCTCTTATGAAAGATATACACACCTATGGGGATCTCCACTGTCTTTCAAGGTCTGAGACTAAAAATCAGGGTGATTACTCTCAAGGTAAAGGAAGAGATTCTCAGAGTCACAGAGGAAAAAGAGGAGTTATCATGGTAGAGCACAGCAGCTGTACCAGTATCGGAAGGAGTAATTAATCCTTGAAGGTGTGATCTAATAACGGAGAGACATCATCCTAATTATATGGTTGGATTTGTCTTCTATAAGGAGTGAGTAGATATTTATTATTTGTGTTGTGATTATAATCACACTCCTTATTGTATTGTTTCTGTATCTCCCCATATTTCACATTGAGACACTGAACTTGGATTTCCTGGAAAACTACCTCAATACGGAACAGACATTGAACCACATGGGACTCCATTTACTTAACCAGTAAGTGAATATTATTATTTATAGAGTGTGAAATTAACAGTATTGTAATTGGACTTTTCTTTCTGTTTGCATATCAACGGGACGGATTTGAAGATAACGTTGCCAAGCACACATAAGAAACAAGATCCCTTTCCTGACATACCTACTGATTCCATTTCTATTGTACTTTACGTTATTTACTGTACAGTAGTAAGAGATCACCTGGATTTGTTTGTATATTGTTTTTTATTTGTTACTAACGGTACATTTGGTTTGGCCCAGAAGTGCCACACTTTTGTCTTGGTATATATATATATATATATATATATAAACTTGAATCAAATGAAGATAACACTCACAGGTCTTGTAGTCGTGAAAATATGTTCTTGTTTATTCCATCAAAGTTTCGGCCAAGCTGCGGGCCTTTATCAAGATACTGAGCATCTTGATAAAGGCCCAAAGGGTGGCTGAAACATTGATGGAATAAACAAGAACATTTTTTCTCTACTACAAGACCTGTGAGTGTTATCTTCATTTGAGTTGAATACACATTTTTTAGATTAGTACCCAGGCAGATTAAACTTTGTAAAGAGAGTGCACACCATGCAACAATTATATATAAAAAAAAAAAAAATATATATATATATATATATATATATATATATATATATTCATGTAATCCCAGACAGACTCGGTGATATTGAGATCAGGTCTCTGTTTGGGCCATACCATCATTTCCGGGACTCCTTGTTCTTTACGCTGTAGATAGTTCTTAATGAATTTGGCTGTATGTTTGGAGTAGTTGTCATGCTACAGAATAAATTTGGGGCCAATCAGATGCCTCTCTGATGGTATTGCATGATTGATAAGTATCTGCCTGTGCTTCTTAGCATTGAGGAGACTATTAATTCTAACCAAATCCCCAACTTCACTTGCAGCCCCAAACTTGCAAGAAACCTCCACCATGCTTCACTGTTGCCTGCAGACACTCATACTTGTACCGCTCTCCAGCTCTATGGTGAATAAACTGCCTTCTGCTACAGCCAAATATTTTAAATTTTAACTCATCAGTCCAGAGCACCTGCTGCCATTTTCTGCACCCCAGTTCCTGTGTTTTTGTGCATAGTTGAGTCACTTGGTCTTGTTTCCATGTCGGAGGTATAGCTTTTTGGCCTCAAGTCTTCCATAAAGACCACTTCTGACCAGATATCCCTGGACAGTAGATGAGTGCACCAGGATCCCACTGTTTTATGACAATTCTGAGCTGATGGCATTGCTAGACATCTTCATATTACAAAGGGAAGTAAGCATGATGTGTCTTTCATCTGCTGCACTAAGTTTCCTTTGCCGACGACTGCGTCTACTGTCATCAACGTTGTCTGTTTATTTGTGCGTCTTCAAAAGAACTTGGACAGCATAACTGGAAACCCCTGTCTGCTTTAAATGTTTGCCTGGGAGAGACCTTGCTGATGCAGTATAACTACCTTGTCTTGTTGCTGTGCTCAGTCTTGCCATTTTGTAGGACTTTTGTCATTAAACTGTTTTCCGCAACCTCACCTTGTTATCTGAGTTTGGCTGTTCATCAAACAGTTTTATTCCTCCTACACAACTGTTTATGTTTCATTTAATGATTGTGTTCTAACCTACATATTAAATTGATAATCATTAGCACCTGTTTGATATAAGTGTTTAATCATCCCCCTGATTATATGCCTACAAAATCTCTGACTTTGTGACACTGATGCTATTTTGAACGCAAAGGGTGGCCACACCAAATATTGATTTAATTTAGATCTGTCTTCTGTTCGCTCACAATGTATTTTGTTAATTGATAAAAATTAAATTTTATCATTTTTTTCATACCAGCTTAAGACTTTTGCACAGTTATATAGTCTACTTCAGTGGTTCTCAACTCCGGTCCTCAGGACCACTAACAGGCCAGGATTTGATGATTTCCTTGTTAGAGCACAGGTGAGTTAATCAATGTGAATGAGCCTCTGATCACCATACCTGTGCTCCAGCAGAGAAATCCCTAAGTCATGGCCTGTTAGTGGGTCCCGAGGACTGAAGTTAAGAACCACTGTTCTACTTAGTGGCCAGTCTATGGTAAGGTTTTGTATGTGCACTACAGTGTGACACTGAGACTGAAGTACTAAGAACATGTGGTCTCATACATATATAGTATATACTGTTTACATTCTATGGTAAGGTATTGTATGTAGACTACTGTGTGACACTGAGGTTGATCTTAGCATATGTGGCCAACTTCTCCAGGCAAATGTCAATGTATTTAATTTGAATTTTTAAACCATGACAAGTTAGAGAGGCCTCCACATCTCTATACCTGGGAACTTGCTTATCTGGAGCCCTCGAAGAGGACTCATTTACTGCTGACAAGATTATTAGGGTAGGGTTAGGCAACATTATTATAGGTTAGAGTAGTTTGGGGGTCCAGTTGTTTTAATAAGGCGACATTTTAAACGAAACATTTTAAAAGCACCATTTGATGCAAGTGCACTCGTAAATCCATAATATCTTTATAGTGAACCAGGCAATAAGATCAGAATTGATCTAGTCATTCTGATATAATTAGGTAGAAACAGATATGGATAGTTTAGGCCAAAAAGAACTTGGGTTAGGCAGCTTTATTGGGTTAGACAGCTTTATAAATGATTTCTGCTCAGGGATTTATGTAAAATATTTTAAGCTCTTAGATTGGTGGTTCTCAATCAGGGTGCAGTGTAATTCTGGAGCACCTCTGGGCACTAATTACGGTGCCATTCATCTTCATTTGATGACTTTGGTGAACATTTGAATGCTGAGTTTCAGTTGACTATTTATGGGAATTGTTATGCACAATAGGCTTGCTTGTATCATGCTGATTGTGAGATCTAAGAATATATATAGGTATGTATTTTATCCTTCATTAAGTCCTTGATAGATGGCCAAAAAATATTGGAGGTAGCCTGAAAATTCATGCTTTGAGCAAAAATATCAAAAAGTGTTGCCTTAGATGCATTTACATGAAGTCAAAATCTGATGTTTAACTGCTTGGATGCTAGAGTATTCCCTATGCATTGCATCACAATGCTTTGCAGATGTCTCTAACATACAAGTCAAAAATAAATTGCCATTGCTTGTTGGTTGATTTGTGGAGATAGTGAACTGGTGAGGTTCCCTGGAGCCACATGCCAGTAGACCAGCAAGGTAAATGATTTATCTCTTCTAGTGGCTGGACCGAGAATCCCCAGCCAAATCCCCTCCAGAAATACAACCAGGCCCAAGACCTGTATTAAGGAGAGTAGAATAGAACAGCGTTATTTATCAAACACATTGCTTTTATACATTCCTAGACACTCTTATGCAAATTAGTACTGACATTATTGACACTGTTGACCAATTAGAGGAAGCCCTGAGGGATGAATTAGGAGAAGCCCATAAACCAGTTTTCTAATGTACCTATCCATATCCTGTTTTAACCCAACTGAAATCCTCTTGACTTGAATTTAAGTATAGGTCCTAAAAATAGTGTTCTTACTAGTACACAGTTCAAACAAGTAGATAGTAATAGCTTTTTGGACTATCAAAGTTCCCACCATAAACAATGGCTGAATAACATTACAGTCAGTTTTTAAGATTGCGTAGAAATTGTACTGAAATTGCAGACTTCGATGTTCAGAGTCAGGTTTTAAAAGATATATTTGAAGAAAAAGGTTATCCTAAGGGATTAATTAGAGACTCATTTAATAAGGCAAGAAATAAATGTAGGGATATGATTATTAAAAATCAAAATATTAATGTGGGATCTGGAAGGAATAAAAAGGTAAAAAATAAAAATGATGTGAGGAATAAATTTAGTTTCAATATAATATTGCCCATAAAGAAATTAGGACCATTTTAGAAACACACTGGCACATATTGCAAAGAGATCCCTTGTTACAATCGTCTCTTGTACATAAACCGAAGATAATCTTTAGGCGGGCAAGGACAATGAAAAGTAACGTAGCGCCTAGTAGGTTAAAGGTTAGTGGTATAAATAATGAGAAGAGTAAAATCTTTTTCAACATAACAGGTTTGTTTAGGTGTGGACATGATAGATGCTTAACTTGTAAGAATATTAATCATGGTAAAAATATTTTTCATTCCAATGTTACTGGAGGGAAATTCAATATTAAACATTATATGACATGTGAGACTACATTTGTGGTCTATTCGACAGACTACAAGAGTGGTCTCCAATATATTGGGAGGACCACCCAGAAACTCTGAACAAGGTTCGGACGACACAGAAGAAATCTTAAAAGTGGGTATAATTTTCACAGTGTCTCTCGACACTGTGCTTTAATTCATGATTGGGATTGTTCTTCCTTGCGAGTCACCCCAATTGAGCATATAAAACATTCCGTGAATTATAATAGAACCCAAAGATTAATTCATCATGAGTTCTTTTGGATACTTAAAATGAGTACACTATCTCCATTAGGATTGAATGAAACAATTGAGGGGACGAGGTGATAAGTTGTTAGATGAGATCGGTTATGGTACGATTGCACAGTGAATGATTATGGTTTTATCGCCCAGTAGAATATCTGACAACCTCAGATCGCTGTACAACCCTAGCATGTCTGGATTATATATAAGTATTAATATAAGTAATAACTTTTGGAGTTATTGTTATTGACCTGATTTAGGTTGTAATATTTACGGCCCCTGGGTGGAGTTTTTCAAATAGATGTAGGTAAATATTGATATATATAGAATGGTCTTGCATGGAGCAGGTAGATGCAGGATGAGCACATTAATGCTTATGTTGTGACAGTCTCACTTTATCTTTAAACCATTGTCTTTAATTGGGACATTATTGTTTTATATTCTAGATCACTTGAAACTTTCCCGAAAATGGTTAATGAAGTTTTTGGTAGGGTGTGTACAGGTCAATTTAAAGAGTCCCCCCCCTAAGACTTGGGGGAGAGTGAGTGAGATGGGAGGATTTGTATGCACACTGTCCCTATTCATTTTTAATAGACTGGACATTAGATTGTGCAACTAATACGGATATTGAATTACATCATTGATATGATATAACATTACCTGATTCTATGCTAATAGTTGAACTAAAACCTGTGCTATGTACTTGGAGGAATATTAAGAAATTAAATATTAATGTCCATTTACTAATTTTAATTCGTTAAAAGTATCCCTTGGATTTGAGATCGCTAATCTCTGCAGTTGATCTTAAAACAGTAAATGTATATAGCCCTACAGCCTATCACAGCAACGATGGTTTGCCTTGCATAGCCAATAGATAAATATTGCGAGGGGTTAATTAGTATGTGGTTAGGTAGAGGCTTTGATAGAATGTCACTGATTGGTGATTTTATTTGAAAATTTTGAGTGGTTAAATTTGAATAAAGGGGAGGAAATCAGAGCTTTTTTAGATAGTAGCGTGCTGTTTGTTCATAGGTTATATGTTGAGCTCATAGGAGTTTGAGAAAGTGTCGGTTTAACAGCAAGAAATGCGTTACTGTAATATTTATGAGCATAGTACATGTTTATTATTGAACTGTTTTAATCACATTCACTTGAGAGTGTGTTATAGGTAAATGTGAGAAATATTTTTTTTAAATAAATCTTTTTTTATATACCCAGCACGCTATTTAATTTCACTCTTCTGACATTGATTGGAGACTGAAGTTGGTCTTTAATCATACGGATCATTGGAATATCCATTTGGAACCTGTGAGATTGCAGCTTGAGCAGGGACAAGCTATTTCCCCCTGCACGCAATCCCAGTGTATTGCTAGACACCGGTGTAGACAGCTCCATGAGTATTGATATTTATCTTCTATGAATCCATGACTAAAGCACTCTGATACATCAAGTTCGTTTGCTTGCACTGCCTTTTCTTTTTAATTTTTTGGGTCGGTCGAGGTTATCATCTTGAGTGGCACCTGGAGACCAAGTGGATTAGCTGAGTGATTCTGGAGGAGCGAGCCCGAGTGGAAGTGGGTTAGAAATATCTTCCATTTGCCTACTTTGTCTGTTTCACATATATGTGTGTAATAGGCTATTAAACTGTGTGAGTACCCTGTTATAAGGGCTGGTTTGGGGTTCAAAATGACACAACAATATTACTTTATGCTGTGCCCCTTTCTTCTCTTCCCTTCCTTCTTCCTACACATTAATTACACTTATTGCCTATATAAAAGAATGGAATTCAATTTCATCATTGAGTCCTTTTGAACTCCTAGTTTGTAAAGTGTATGCCCAAAAAGACTCATGTTTACAGAGCATCTTAAATCTACTAGTAACATTTGCCGTTATAGTTTCTCTACCCATCACATTAAAGTGTTCTATCCTTCTCTTAGAGAAGTTAGTAAAGTGATGATCTACATTTTTTTTATGATTCTCGAACCATATTTGTCTTAAGGTCCTCAATGTTCTTTATTCCACACCCACAGGAAATCAAATACATTAAACGGATAGTCCCACAACTTGCAAATTGTATAACTGACCCCCAGACTGTTCATACTGAATTCTTCTTTCCTTCCTAGATATAATTAAGATTGATTTTGTAGAATCAATCCATTCAGCTTTTTTTTTATATATATAAGTTTTTTATTGAAGACAGCATAGGTGTCACGGTTTGCTTTGACTCTCAGACACAGAGTTAAGATAAAAACACAACTTTATTGAAAGTTTAAAGAAAACCCTCACGGGTTAGACATACACATATATCTCAACACGTAATTAGTACAATGCATTGGTGAACAGTGGTATGGTGAATAATAATAGAGAGGCTCTACCGGCCTTGCTAATACCGGGTAAGGCAGCCTTAGAATAGGCACAATATGGAAATAGGTTCTACCGGCCTTACTAATATACCGGGCAGGGCAGCCTGGAGACTGGTACAACGAGAGAGAAGGCTCTACCAGTCCTGCCAATATACCGGGCAAGGCAGCCAGGAGACTGGTACAATGAGAGAGAAGGCTCTACTGGCCCTGCCAATATACCGGGCAAGGCAGCCAGGACTGGTGCAACGAGAGAGAAGGCTCTACCGGCCCTGCCAATATACTGGGCAAGGCAGCCAGGAGACTGGTACAATGAGAGAGAAGGCTCTACTGGCCCTGCCAATATACCGGGCAAGGCAGCCTTGAGCCCAGAGGCGACAAGTACTGGTACAGGAGTGTAAGTGGCCTCAGCGACTGAAAAGTGGTGGAGCAAACCAGTCGCACATACTGGACTACACAGAGGCCTACCGGTGCTATATAGGTGTCAGCGAGCAGCCGGTAAATATAGGAGCAAACCAGTACCCGCGTACTGGAGTACACATAGACACTCAGGGATGAAAATGTCGCCCAAGCGACATGAAGACGGAGAACTCTGCACATGATCCAGAAGCAGGACCAGACATCCAGGACAGGAAGCTGGAACAGTAACGGCAGACGACCGAATCATACATACATTGCAAACAAATGAAGAAAAGTATAACAATAGCAACAATATATGCATCAAGTTCCATATGGTAGTAGTAAAAATAGAGTAACTAAATCAGTTATAGAATATGTAGATAAAGAAAAGTGGAGGAGAAATAGGTGAGAAGTGAAGGTGGAGATAGGGGTAGGAGGGGGGGGATGGGTTTTGCAGGTCTTTAAAAAGTCGGAAGCTCACTTGACATGAATCATCAGAACTATGTAGTACGGAGTTTGTGCCATTTGTCTAGGATTAGGGACAAAGGTTCAGGGTCTTTTACCCTGTGTGTCCATGCCATTCTGAGAAAGAGGATTTGTTCTTCCACCTTTGCAACCCAATCTTCAAGGGAAGGAATATTGGTAGATTTCCAGTGAATAGGTGTCAGAGCCTTGGTTGAATTCAATATGGTATATAAGAATTATTTTCTAGCCATGGGTAGGAAGGGTAGCCCCTTATACAAGAGAAAATGTATGGGGTCTCTTGGCAAGGAGATGGTTAAAAGTGTATCAATGGTATCTAAACATGCAGTCCAGATGGCAGTAATCTTTGGGCAGGACCACCAAATATGGGATAGGGTGCCAGTATGAGTTTGGCATCGCCAGCATAAAGCGCTAAAGGAGGATGAAATTGTATTCAATCTGTGAGGTATGTAGTACCATCTGGATAATAATTTAAAATTGGATTCAATGGCCTGTGTGGAAACAGAAGAATCCTGAGACCAATCTGAGGATGGTAAGGAAATTCAGATTCCCATGAGATAGCGTACTTTGGTTTGCAAGCATAGTCTTGTGCGGATAGTAGTCTGTAAACAGAAATTAATAATTTCTCTTTGCCACACCTATTAGTCGTAAAAGTAATTCAAAGGATGAAGGTGGGTTCGTAAAACATTTGTGAAAGTGTGGGGAATCCAGAAAATGCTTGAGGCGGAGATAACGCCATATCTCTGAATTTGGAAGATTGTATCTAGTTTGGCGGGTACAGAATGGAAGAATTTCTCTTGTTTAGATATCTTGTTTAGATAAATCTGAATGTGATGACCATAAAGGGAATTGATGACTAGGCAATGAATGAGTAGCAGGACGATCGGTGAAGATAAGAGAGGCTGAAGAGGGGAGCGTGTTGAGTGCCTCTAATTTATTCAATTTAGTCCACAATGTCAGAACTTGACCTATCTTGGGGTGTGTAGAGCCGAATTTCCCCTCTCTGCTAGAATGAGGTAGGTAGAATGACTAGGCAATGAATGAGTAGCAGGACGATCGGTGAAGATAAGAGAGGCTGAAGAGGGGAGCGTGTTGAGTGTCTCTAATTTATTCAATTTAGTCCACAATGTCAGAACTTGACCTATCTTGGGATGTGTAGAGCCGAATTTCCCCTCTCTGCTAGAATGAGGTAATAAGGCTTCAGATAAAGGATCAAAGGGGTGGAAAAAAACGCTTCTCCAATGTCACCCATAGTTTGTGAGGACCATGGTGAAGTCAGTTAAGGATAGCAGATAGAATTGCGGAGTAGTAGTAGTATCTTTTAATGTCAGGCATGCCTAAACCACCATGGTATTTTTGTCTGCGTAGAGTGGCCATGTTTGGTCTAGGTCTACGGTATCGCCACAGGAAAGAAGAGAGGGTACGAGTCATAGACTGGAAGAAGGGTAACGCTATTGGGAGCGTCTGGAAGAGGTACAGTATTTTCGGTAGAATTACCATTTTAATGGTGTATATTGTACCAATCCATATGTGAAGAGAAGACCAAGAGGATAAACCTTTTTGAATTGTCTTTAGTAGGGGTATGTAGTTTGCAGAGTAGACCTTTGATCATGTAGTAGACCAGTGAAAAGGGAAAAGGTTCGATAAGGTTTGAACTGTGTCAGAGGACATGTAGAGAGACAGGGCATCCGATTTCGAGCCATTAACTTTGAAGTTGGAGAGGCAGGAGAACTCGTACAGATCAAACTTGAAGGCTGATACTGAAGAAATGGGATTTATAGTTGATAAGAGAATATCATCTGTGAAGATGGACAATTTGTAGGTATGATCAGCTATATGTATACCTTCAACATTCGGGTTGTGTCTTATATTTTGTGCAAGAGATTCTAGTGTTAATATAAACAGTAAGGGAGATAATGGACAGCCATTTGAAATCTGGAAGGGGTGGGATAGGTGGCCGTTGACTTTGAGTCTCGCGCTAGGGTTAGTGTATGGTACTTTTACATAAGAAAGAAATCTTGGGCCAAAGCCAAAATGTTCAAGTGAAGAAATCATGGAAGACCAGTCAACCTTATCAAATGTCTTTTCCGTATCTGTGGTGTGAAATACTGCCTGGAGTTTGTTAGAGTTAATATGATGCCGAATGTTCATTACTTTTCTAGTGTTATCTCGTGGTTCTCGATGAGGCGTAAATCCAACCTTATATAGATTAATCAGTGAGAGTAGAAGCGGTTGAATTCAGTGGGCTAAAATTTTGGCATAGAGTTTGATGTCTAAATTAAGTAATGAGATGGTTCTATAGCTCGAGCATTCTTGAGGGTTCTTACCAGGTTTAGGGAGGACAGTGATGTGAGCTTCTGTCATATATGGATGAGAAGCTATTTCATCTGGCATAACTGAGAAGGCTTTTGTCAGTAAAGGTACTAGCAGAGGGCTGAAACATTTATAATAAGCTTGGGAAAACCCATCCGGGCCTGGACTCTTCCCAGTGAGGAGGTTTTTAATGAGCTACTAATTTATCAATTTTATTTAGGTTGGCATTATGTAGATAAGCTTGTATATGTTTTAAATGTGAATGGTCCTGAGTTGTAGTATCATTAAGATTATATAAGGCTTCATAATAGTGATGAAATGCACCAGTAATATCCGCCGGTTTATAGGAAGGTGTGCTGGTATGTGAACAAACGGATTGGATAAACGTCGTCTGTCATTTTGCTCTAAGTTGTCTTGCTAACAGTTTGCCAGACTTATTGCCATGTTCAAAGTAGGATTGAAAGAAAGAATGTTCTACTTTAAATTTCATAAGTGTTTTCAGGCAAGATCAGGGACTGGAAAGTCGGGGCATGGCATCAGCAGCCAAAGAAGCTTTATGAAGAGATTCTATGGACCTGATCTCAACCAATATAGATTCTATATCTCTGTTTCTGCGCTGTTTGTTGCGAGCAGCCAACTTTAACAGTTCTCCCCTTACCACACATTTGTGTGCTTCCCAAATGATCAAAGTAGAAATGCCTGGGGTACAATTAGAGTGTGTTTAGTTTCTGATGGCGAAAGAAACAACATCTTTGGTGTTTTGCCGTGTCAGAACGTGTTCATCGAGTCTCCATATAAATGGTGGTTTATGTGCATGAGACCTAGCAGTCGTGATAGAAACCCGGTGCGTGGTCTGACCACGTAATGTTATCGCTGTTCGAGGTTTGCAAGACAGGACGGGAATGCTGAGGGATTAGGAAAAAGTCTATTCTGGAATATGTAGAATGGGGGTGAGAGTAGAAAGAGTAGTCTCTAACAACAGGATGCATAATCCGCCATACATCAATAAGTCTGTGAGAATGAAGAAGTTGTGACAAACGGATATATATAGAATGTGAGAAGGATGAAGAGTTATTGGAGCAGTCAGGTTTAGGTGAAAGAGGTAGACTGAAGTGGCCCCCAATGAGAAGTGTGCCTTCACTGAAGGATACCAAATTGTCAAGAGTATTAGTCAGGAAAGCGAGTTGATGTTCATTAGGAGCGTATAAGGTTGCTAGTGTATATGTTTGGTTATTTAGAGTGCCTTTCATAAATAAATATCTGCCCTCCGAATCTTTAAGCGTGTGTATGTATGAAAGGGACATTTTTGTGTATTAATATGGCTACCCCATTTTTTTTTAGTTCTCTGAGTTCAAGTAGATTTGATTATAAAATCTGTTAGCCATTTTGGGGACATATCCCTTAAAATGAGTCTCCTGTAAAAATAAGATTTCACCTCCCATCCGCTGGAATTCCCTTAAAGCCATTGAATGTTTTTGCTGTGAATTTAATTCATGTATATTCTGTGAAATGACATGGAGTGTAACCTCAGTGGAATCAGCCATGAAATATGAGTAGTACTTGAGCAAGTTCAACAGCATTAGAGAACTCAGAAAACATCTGCCAGTGAGCTTCTGAAATATTTTTGAAGACCCAGAGGCAAGCAGATAAGGAAGGGTAAGGGGTGAGAGGCTAGGGTAAAAAAGAACGAGAAGAAAACAATGTGACGACAATGGAAAAAGAAAAAAGATTTGAGACATGAGAAGAAGAGATAATAGGCTCTTGTTGGGCAGTGGGACAGGTGATAACCCAATGCCACCACAAAGATGTAAAATTGAGGTGAAGGAAATCTGTACCATGAGGGCCAACAGTGCATACACCATCATTCCAGACCCTAGGGCTAAGAGTCTCATCATGGCAACAGATTGCCTCCATCCCTGAGGAGTAAATGCAAATAATTAAGAAAATTAATAATATGAAAAATATTCATCTAGCAACATTACAATAAAGTCAATAAGAATTGAACTCCTGCTATGGCAGGGGCAATTAGAACAGTTATTTAGGCTCCTGAGTATGAGAGTGGGGAATGTTATGGCATGTGAATGTATAAGGGATGTGATATGCAATATATAATAATGAGGTCTATTATAGAGTATGTGAATGTTTGTAGTGCAGCAGCCCAGATAATTTTCTGATAAAACCGTAATGAGCCACAAAATGAATATAAGGCCTAAAGTTTCACTGAATCCATTACGTTTTTATTCATATTGGCTACTAGGATTTTTTGCCCAGATTAAGGTAAATTATGTATATTCCCAGGGGTATTATTCTGAGATGTCAATGTCCCATTAAACCCATACTCAAATATACCCTTGTGTTTGGTATTCCTAATGGTTGTAAGGGAATCTAGAAGTGGACAACAAACCAAAAGAATGTGACGAGCGCACACCGAGAAAGAGCAAAATAAAGTAGTTTGCTCAAGGCATGTGTGGCCCCTCAGGTGCTGCTCAAGTCACATTTTTCGCTCCCATGTGCCATTGCAGAGAGGAAATTTCCATATTCATATCAGTCTGGTCCCACCCACAGGCAGTCAAGCCCCGAAATGTCAGGCAAATCCTCTCCGCACGAGAGAAGCAGCACAACCCCAGACTTAATTTTCGGTCTATGTGGACCTCGTCAGTGGGATGCAGCTGTTCCCCTCTAGGCACACAGAAGCAAGGGCCCATGCCTGGGATACCCTTCCACTTAGGGAGACAACAAACCAAAAGAATGTGACGAGCGCACACCGAGAAAGAGCAAAATAAAGTAGTTTGCTCAAGGCATGTGTGGCCCCTCAGGTGCTGCTCAATCTAGAAGTGGACCCCTTACTCACAAGTGCCTAGAGAGAACAGCTACACCTCAGATGAAGTCCATGATGGCTGGAATGTGTGCTTGGGGTAAGAGGAATTACCTGGTGCTTTGTGGATTAACTGTCATTTCTAGCAGGATCAGTATGATGTGCTTCTGGATATTTTTTCTCTTTGTATGGCACTTGTGAGCTAAAAGAGATTGTTCCCTGGAAAGCCTGAGATGTACCCTGGCAGGCTCATTCCTAGTTGAGCATCTCTGACCTTTATTTTCCATTAAATAAAGCGTTTCTCAGCATTTTGATTTGGGAGTTTCCTTATTTTATTCACAACCCCCCCCCCCCAAAAAAAAAGTCTCCTATATAATAATTCACCAAAAATGTTTGTCAGAAGCCATCATGCGCAGTAGAGACTGCCCGAACGCACAGAATGCTGGGAGTTCTGTGCTGGGAGCATTCTGTGCTTTCGGGCAGTCTCTACAGTACATAACTGCATTAGCGGCAGGACGCAGAGCAGGACCGGCCTCTTAACCCTTTGAGTGCCAGAAGGGTAAGCAACGCATTGCGTACCCCTCTGTATGTATGTATGTATCTTTATTTATATAGCGCCATACATATACACAGCACTTAACAAAAAGTTGAAACAATATAATACAAAACTACAGAACTGGGTTAAGAGCATTAAGCTTATGTGCAATCATTTCATTATTTGTGGGGGAAAGTGCAGCAAGGGAATCCTAGACTGTGAAAGGGACCCTGCCCCAAGGACCTTACGGCACTCAAAGGGTTAACATCATCTGGACCTTGGCCCGTGTACACAGGCTTCTATGCTAGTATATATATATTTTTTTCTCCCCAAAAGACTGTTGGAGACCACTGTAAAGTATAAGGGGTTCAAATCTATCAAATCTAGTACAAAGTTCACAAACTGTTGCATTACCTGATAACAATGCCCAGTAACAGATCTGTTTTAGAAAGAGGCCACTCAACCATTAGTGGTGATCAATAGAAGGCACTGATTACATGCATCCCACAAAGGCTTCTCCTGCAGCCCCCAGTCTGTTCTATTGTACAGTAACAAGAGGAGATCATTTCCCATTAATGCATTACCCCTATATTCACCCTGAAAAGCACACACCCTCTTTCTTTTGCCTCAGAGCATACCTCCCTTTATACTTAACTCTTCCACCTTAACTCTTTGGTTGCTATATAATTCTCTGATGCATTGCAAAACAATGTGTTAGATACCTCTCTAGCATCCAAAGGGTTCAACTACGTTTCTCACACATTCTTATCATTTTTAACCATAATGTATGACCCTCAGGTGGACATAAGGACCACTTGTTTGTCCCATTGGGGAAATCTGGTTGAAGGAAACTAATCTAGCTACTTAAAGTGACAGCCAACCTCCTATTTTACTTTAAAAATTCTTAAAATGCATAATATGTAAAGTCAATTTGGTTCTACTTTTTATTTGTTTTTAGCCTCTATTTTTTATACTTTTTTCCCTGACAGAAAGCTACCTACATTCCTGTTTGCAGAGAGTTTTCTGTCAAGAACAGTGAAAACAGTGATATAGTGTTGCTCTATCCTCTAGCACCAAGTGCTCTGTGTACTGTAGTGGAGCCAAGCTTTTCTGTTTAAGGGATAGTGCAACATTATATCACTATCCCAATTTTCACAGTGCCAAAGAGAAAGCTCCCTGGCAACATAAATGCTGGGACATAATAGAGTAAAAAACAATAGGTGGAAATGAGTACTAATAATAATCGTAAGTATAAGCAATTTGGCATTACATTTTATACACTTGTAGAAAAAAAACAAAAAAGTCAGAAGGAAAATTGAATGTAATTTTAAAAAGAAGAAAGCAAATTGCATCCATACTTTAATATAATGTTATGTCAGCATATCCATGCTTCAAAGCCTTTCATTCAATTAAATTAGTCTTTCTAAACTATGGAACACACGTCCACCTTAACTACTGTTGGTATTTCTGTGCAAAACTGGTAATAATGAGAGTTGAAAATATCTACCTTTGCTGTGACAAAAGTACATTTTAATTAGAATATAAATTTGAGAGGCAGCTTCAGGCGCCCAAGGGAACCATTTTGTGGAATTTTGGAGGGAAAATGAGCAACAGCACATTATTAAATAAAAATCTTTGCTTTAAAAGGGGAAACTAATATGGGAGAAAAAAAAAAGTAACTAACATGGACAGTTTGCAGTGTATACCCCAAGGGGCAAACTAGGATGTTGATACCTGAGGGCAGGGATTAATTGTGCTTCTGTTAGTGTACTGCTTACGACACACTGCGGCTAATGGTGCTAAGTAGAACTGTGGTGTTTCTAGAGCAAAGCAGCTGCATCTTAGGGGACACATCACAGTTGTCATTGGTTTCAAATGAGCTTTTAACCACTTGAATGCTAGAGAGGTGTGCAATTCATTGCGTTGGAGACCACTCTCTAGCATTAACCCTTTGAGTGCCAGAGGGGTATCCAATGCATTGCGTAGCAATGCGTTAGATAATTATCTGGCACTCAAAGGGTTAAAGGGGTTAACAAGCCTAGTTTAAATGAATGGTAAGTTTTGCTTGGCCCCTATGGTGCAGATGGTGTGTTTCAGAATCACACCAGTTCCTCTTAGAATGTTACCCTCATTGAGTAATTTTCTGCAGACCAGCTATACTATAAAGAACAAATGTAAATTCCCATTGATTTAAATTAGGCAATTGACCCATTGAATGCTAGTGAGGTCTACACCACATTGCTTTGCAATGGGATTAGGCACATCTCATGAAATTATTATCTCCATTAAATTGATAGGAATTTGAGAAAATGTATTTGTCAGCTATGACACTAGCACAGTTGTTTCTCATCAGCCTCTGTATATACACATACACAGAAACTCTCTGGATCTGCCCTGGAGACGCAGGTTTTCTCAGTGAATTGCCAGGTCTCCAGGATGTGGTGATTCTTAAGGTAAGTGAATCCCTTGGTAACCCCACCCACTCCCCAACCCTGTCCTTTCTCAATCCAATCCCACCCACTCCTGTTAAGTCCCACCCACATTATGATGCAAAACATGGTATTTGGACACGCCCACCCCATCATGGTTCCCAGGTATGTAAATATATATAATCTCTAATCCATATTTAGTATTGTATTCTGTGAAAATATTCCCTCTCATCTGGAAATGATCTTTGTTACATCCACATGAATGGTCTTTTAAGAGAAAAATGGTTTGCTGACTTTTCATGTAAGAAGTAGACAGGATAAAAAGAATGTAATTTTAATTTAACAGTCAGACAACATATAGTTTCATCATTGTTATACTGCGATCTCTATTTACTAAAGTGAGAGACTATTGAAGGGCAGAATTACAATTGGTGCAGCAGGTGAAAAGCCCCAGGGCCCACTGAATGCTGAAAATAGAAGATGCTTAAGATTTTTTCATACTGTTCAGTCAATTATGGACCAGAAAATTATTTCCTAAGAAAAACTGGGTCCTGTAACATAGAAGAATGTTCATCTCCATAGACATGCTATCCATGACTAATTAAAGATTAATTTTGGAGGAATAATCCACACTGAATTGATTTATAATGGCCAGTAGGGTGTTCTCTCTAGATTTAAAAGGTACTGTACTTAATCTGTGAAGAGCTGTAATGTTAATCAGTTAAACATTTCACCAGTTATAAACAATTTGCTTTTATCAATGAATATCAATATAGCAATAACAGTTTGAGGATCATAAAATTAGTGTGAGATGACATTAATCCAATGCAACCAATGTCACTTTTGTCAATCACAGAATCTATTTTGTGCATAAATAAATGTAGAGAATTGCAGAGCCAGATTTTATGGTTCTCTTTTCCTTGCTGTCATAGGGCCATATGTTCAAAGAGGTAGCGAAATAGCTTTTGTCATTTGCAACGAATTTTCAAAGTACAGTGTTGTTGGGATCATTAATATATTCAGAAAGCGTCGGTTGTGATTGGAAATATGGTGTTTGTCCTGACTGAAATTGTCATATGTGACGACAAAAAATGTCTTAACTAACGACAAAAATGTCTTCAAAAATGTCTTAACAAAAATGTCTTTAAAAATGTCTTAACTAATGACAAAAATGTCTTAACTAAAGACAAAATTCTCACATTCAGAACACATTCTCTCCACTTTTTTCTTAAAGTACAAATTTTGTCTTTTGAAAGACATTTGTCGTTAGTTACAACAAATTTTAATTTCCTCTATACGACACTGGAGAATAACTTAGCCACGCCCTAGCCACGCCCCTTTGCCCTTCAATTCTGGAGTTGTGTCGTACACAACGGACATTACTAGTTTTTTGTCGTATACGCTATAGAAAATATGTCGTTCATGCATTCAATGACTTATTTTTGTCTTTCATACGACAATTTTTTGTCGTTATCCCTTTGAACATACGGCCCATAGAGAATGTCTAGTCCCCAGTACAGAAGTGTAGTTACTTTGGTGCCAAGCTACTGTACCAGAGAGAACTACACATTCCTCAAATCCCCAATGATTTAAACTGGGCTTTTTAACCCTTTGAATGTACACTGAAAACTCTTTAGTGTTCAAGAGGTTTAAGCCCCATAAATAATTGGGGATTTGAGGAATTTGTATTTGTCCCCTATGGTGCAGTTGGTCATCCCATGAATAAATCCCTATTTCTCTTGAATATTGGGGACTATGACAAAAAAATAATAATTGCATGGATAGTATAATTTATTTTGTGATTCACATCTTTGGGAATATTGTACCAAAGTGATTATGTGGCATGTATTGCTATTCGAGGATATAATTATCTTTGTAATCTTTCTTATATTATTATTATTTTTAAAAAATAAGATTTACATTGAAGTTTTTTCAGCTGGGGGGGCACAATTTATAGTTGATATAGAGCAATGGTTGTACATGAATGAGAGTTATCCACTAAATATGAAAGCAAGTAAAGAGCTAAAGTTAACCCTTTGAGTGCCAGAGGGGTTCTCAATGTATTGTGTCACTAAGTGTTGCATACCGTTCTGGCATTCATACCCCTCTGCAATGCGTTGCGTACCTCTCTGGCACTCAATGGGGTTAAGCAAGATTTGAAGTACAAAAGCAATTGGAAGGTAATTCTACAAACAAGCCTCTTTGTAAGTTTTAATGAGTTAACGGTACATGCCGAGTGTATCAACAATTAAGTATTTTCATGACTTAACCCTTTGAATGCCAGAGGGGTGTGTGCCACAGCAAAGGGTTGATGTTGAAGTTAAAAGAAATGAAGCAATAAAAAGATAGACAGAAAAAGAGGAGAGAGAGACAGGCAAAAAAAAGAGTAAGATAGATAAGGGTGCCAGACTGTATCCAAGGTAGCTGTATGTTTCTCATATTATTTTAAAGACAGGATCAACTGTGTATCTAAAATGTAATGTGGACAAATAAAACTCCATATTTATTGAGCACAGAAAAGTGGGGAAATGACATTGCAGTGACTCGTGCACCTGGTTTGACATTGTCTCCTGTTCCTTACAAAGTCACACAGCACCAGATTTCCATTTAATCTGTTTCCAGCATATCAAAACTCCCTGGGGGTGCTGCATTACCAGAACAGATACAGAGTTATAGATACTCTATTTGTTTACCATTGTCTGTTGGTGACATCTCCTACATATTGTTTTGCAATGCATATGAGACCTCTCTAACAGCACACAAATGATAAAAAATTGCACAAATAATGAAATCTGTTTACTGTTAGATCAGTTGTGTTAGTCCCTTGGATGCAGAATATGTCTCCAACTAACTGCTTTCCAAAGCACTGGAGATATCATTAGCACCCAAGGTTTTAAAGATAGATGGATTTATAAACAATGTAATACTCTGTACTCCAAGCTATCAACTGTAGAAAGGCTCTATTTGGTACCTGTGGTCTAATATCTATTCTTAATAGAACAGTTAATTTTTTATGAAAAAATACAGGTTCCAATGCTTTCCCTGCAGAGTTAAAGCTGTTGCTGTGAAAATTTGCCTTTGAAAAAAAAATAAATAAACATTGTAATTTTTTATCCTGGTCATTTGAGGGTGCTGTTTCTCTCACTTTCTATGAGAACCATAAAGTTGGTGACTCAAGCTCTCCTACAGAGTATATAATAAAAAAAAATGCCACGTGGACATTATTTGTCATGTTTGGCTAAAAATAGTGGGGTAATATGAATCTGCTAGCCCAGTTCCACTGGTGTTGGACTACAGAGCCAGAGGCTGCATTTTAGGATATGTAACAGAGCAGAACTTCTCCATGGTGTGCCATGTGTTTCCATGAAGACTTTGGCAAAAAATGTGAATGTGAGTTTCAAATGTACTTGTTTTTGTCATTATGGTAAGACATGAGAATAACTGTATATTATATATTTTTACCTGTCGTTACACCCATAACAAATGGCCTATAAAATGTCAGGGGTGCAATGAAAATTCCAGATTGTGTGTTTGCTGTGTTCGAGCAAATAATGTTTGAGAACCACTGTACCAGAGTGTATAATCACAGCAATGCATACCCGCACACTAACTCCAACATCATTAGCTCTGCAAGAACCTTATGCTTGCTCCATATTATGCCCAGGGAAGTGGTGTAAAATCACACCTTTCCCTCTGCCCTTAGTTTGGTACACAGCATTAAACAAAGCACAGAGGAAAATAAATCCCTCAAAAACATCCATGAACTTCTCACCTGTCCTCCCTTGGTGCATGCAGCATTAAGGGAAGAATATTTGGCATTAGTAATTTAGTAAATTGGCATTAAGCAGGTCTAAGCTAGGTAATCAATACCCGCTCCTGATTTAGGGAGAAATTGTATTCATACATTCGCACCAATGAATTGTAGCTGTAATATATTTTTTGAGTTAAACATCTCAAAGCAATCTGATTCAGTGGAAGTGAGATCTAGTACTATTAAAAAATCATTTTGGAGAACCACTGTACACAGAATTGACTCACAGCGGCCATTAGAATTTTCTGCCCAGATTATCTCTTTGAGTGCCAGAGGGGTATCCAACACATTTCGAAGCAAATAACTGGATACTCCTCTGACACTTAAAGCATTAAGATAAGTATAGAGGTTAGTATTAGGTAGTGTTAGTGTTTCTTAACCCCTCATGCAAGCATATTGCTTCACAATGCCTTACAGGACCCCCCCCCCCCCAGGTACTCAAAGGGTTAACAATCTCCAGTCATAAATAAACCTCAGAGAAAGATTTATCACATTTGAAATCTTATGTGGAAGATCAGCCACAGACATACAGTATTCTATTGAGCCAACTGCAATCCCAATTAACACTTTTTCAGAATTTAGTTTTTCCCCCCTACTTCCTAATGAGGTTTTTCCTCCCTGCTGTCTTGATACAAAGCTTTATGCCATATGAGTGTGTTCGTATGGCGCTCAAGTGCGTTATCTGACCTTGATTGGTGTTTTGGGAGCCGGTTAAATAGATTACATAGAGGTTACCTTGACAACTGCCTTTGCTGATTTAGCAATGTAGTTCATAGTTGGGCATAAGACTCTCAGCGACTGTGGAATTCCACCGACTTCATATTAATCATTAACACAATGTTCTAGATAGGTTCTGCCAAGATAGCAATAGGAAGTGCATTAAAATGATTCCTCTTTTTTTCAACCAGTTAATGTTTTAGGTATGGATATATTTACAGTATGAAATTGGTTTTTATGGTTTTAAAATGGAAATATCAGCACTTAATGTTTTGACCTCTGGTTTTAAAAAAATAAAAATACAGAGGTCCTTATTCATCAAGCTAAAGAGGTGCAGTTCTGGAGCAAACCACTGCACCAAGGGTGGGGAGGAGATTAAAGTTTAAATAGGGCTTTTAACCCCTTGAATGCTAGTGAGGTCCCCAAGGCATTGCTATTCAATGCATTAGAGACCTCTCTAGCAATCAAGTAGTTAAAGGCCCTTTTTTAATGCAGTGGGAATTTAGAGAATTTTTATTTCAACCCTGTGGGCTTCTATAACTTTAAATGCAACAAATGTCTTTAACTCATTATGAAACAATGCATTGGAGACCTCTTTAGCATCCAAGGGGTTAAAATTCCTATTTAAAGGGATAGTAATTTTTCAAAATGAATGCAGCTCCAATTAATCTTCATAGTATTTGAGACATGGAGAGTGTTATTTCAGTACTGTCAGAATTGTAGTTCAAGAGTAATTGAACAATAAAGTTCCCCCCTCCCACCCCTTTTACCTAGTGTAAGCCACCTCCGCTCAGATGTGGAATCCGGTCCTGGGACAGACAGCTCACAGCAAGGAACAATCTTCTTACTGTGAGAACAATGAAAACACTGCCCCCCTTTCAGGTTGTCCCTTATGTTAATTGAAGATTGTCTCTCTCTGCGATCCATCTGGACGGTCTTGATGCTCTGAGGTGAGCAGTGTTTCATTAGTAAAAAGGGCAGGAGGGGGATACTTTATCATTCAATTACTCTTGAACTACAACTCAGACAGTATTGAAATAACACTCTCCATGGCCCAAATACTGTGAAGATTAATTGGAGCTGCTTTTATTTTGAAACATTACTATTCCTTTAAATCAATGGGATTTTTTTATCTGCCCCCTGCTGCTCCACTGTGCATTTGATTAGATCTAGAACTGCTCCTCTGTAGCTTGATGAATAAGTCCCATAAACTGTAGTTGAAAATGACTGGGACAGGAATAACCGGTCTATTTAACCCTTGAGAATCAGAGGAGAGTGCAATGCATCCTCTATGAGTTAAATGAAGCTGATTCATCTACTTTGGCCTGATACATTGTTATATAATTTATTTCCTACAGATATGGAAATATTATATGCTAAATTATTTTGTCCACAGGCATTTCAATATACATTACTTTTTCTACACAGTAGAGTTGTAAATGAGTCAGGCATGATATACACAGACAGAATACCAAACCGGGAACAAAGTCAAGATGGTTTTGGTGAGATAAACATGTTCTGTAATGTCTGAAAGCATGAAGTGAGCACAGAAGAATATATAGATTCTCCCATGTGAATGCAGCTAATACAGCAAAATGTCTAATGGGCTGCAATCAGTAGACTGATGCATTTAAAGGGGAATTGTCACTGCAAATATTTTGACATATTTTCATGGAGACAATCAAAATGCACTAAACAGATCACATACCATCAAATTAGTCACCTAAAAGCATACATTTCCTGAATGCAGATATCTCACTGCAACAAATGAGGCATCACATGATGTTCAAACCCTTGCCTGGCATATAAACATTCTTCCCAGAAGATGGCACTAAAGGGAAAAATAGGCATTGTTTTACATTTGCACCCCTTTTAACACTATAAGTAACTTTTAAAACTATGGAATTTCCTACTGTATTTTTTTGCTACTGCTCTTCTGAGAAAAATGCTTTCAGTTGACATACTGTAGTGGGGTGTGAGAAGCACAAAACTACATCAATTATAATTTCTAATTTTCCATACATTTTTCAAATATGACTTATTTGTATTAAAATGGTTATAACACTACAAAGGTAGACAGGTCATACCATTCTGGAAAATAAACAACCAGGTACATCAAATGAGGGGCCATTGGAACTTCTACTCCTAAACTAGTGTGCATAATTATTTCCAGAAATTGGTTCTATAGGATAAAACACACCATTCTTTACACTTCAGTCACTTCAAATCATTCAACAAGTAGTATTACTTACTGTGTTCAGTTCCTAGTGCCACTCAAATAAAAACTGTACCCTATTGGAGTAGGTTGATGTGCCATACAAGGGTGCCAGGCTAGGAGCACTAAACTATACTTTCCTGTTATCGTTTTAGAAATTGTCTGCCTGCAACTGTAATGGTCATAACCATTACAGATGTGAAGGTGTACAGAGCATACAATTTTAGAAAGTAGACATTCACCCAAATGAAATGAGGGGTTGTTTATCTTTCAGTAATATTACCAGTGATGTGGGGGTTTTCTCTAATCTACCCAACCCTACCCAAAAGTGCAGCTAGTGCAGAGGCAGGGGAATCACACCCTTCCTTCATGGTCATCACTATTAACTGCCCAGCACTATCACCTGGAGATAAATAGCTGTGGGGTCTGATCTATTTTTTAGTAGGCAGACAGCGAACAGAGACAGGAAACCCTACAAAAGTATGTACAGAATATGTATGCTGCCCGTGGAGGACTTTTTGGGCGGCTGTATTCCTTGTGTGCTTGATACTCAAAGAGTTAATTCATTGTATATATTGCTGAAAACTGCTGGCCCCTTTAGCACTTAAAATGCTATGGTTTTTGTAGAAGATAATGGGAAATTCACCAATTTATTACAAGATTCAACAACATTACTTTCTCCTACATTAAACACATAATTTATGATCGTTACCAAGAAGCCTTGATGGAGACTGACCCCTCCAGTAAATGGAAAGGGAAGGAAGAGTGCTCACAAGCAGCTCAAGAAGGATTTTCCCATGTTAAGCTGTAGCAGTATTTATGATGAGATGTTTTGTTAAGGTCTGCAGGGACTGAAAATGACTGTGTAGCATTTCTGATCTTTACTGATAATACATCTGACCATATAAACATTTGGAAGTTGCCGGCTTGTGTTTCAAGTTTATCAGTTTTACAGGAGATATTAAAGACATTTGTTATCATCTGCCTTTCCAGTGCAGTTACAAATAGTGCTAGGTTACAATTGTTTTTTAATTGCAAAGTGAAAAGTATAGAACCCTTCCAAACACAGAAAAAAATATTTTTTTAATAAAGCATTTTATTTACTTATTGTTGTCAGTAGATGTAGGGTACCTCTTAGTCTGCGCTGTGTGTCTCGTTCACTGCCAGCATTGGTGGTGACATTCGTTGGTTTTATTAAAGGGATTGTAATGTTTCATAATAAAAGCAGCTCTAATTAATCATCATAGTATTTGGACTTTGGAGAGTGGTATTTCAATTCTGTCAGAGTTGTGGTTCAAGAGTAATTCAATGACAAAGTATTCCCCTCCCGCCCCTTTATTGATATAACACTGTTCAGCCAGAGCAGAAGGGAGGTGCCCAGGTAGACTGCAGAGAGGGACAATCTTCAATTAAGATAAGGGAAAAACACGAAAAACTTGTCAAGGGTTGGCAGGGCTTTCATTGTTGTCTTAAGAAGAAGATTGTCCCCTTCTGTTATCTGTCTGGTCTTACAACCAGATTCTACATCTGAGAAGAGATGGCTTATACTAGGTAAAAGGGGCGGGAGGGGAAACTTTGCTTGTGAATATCTCTCAAACCATAAAGGTTTGAGAGATAAGACTTATATCATTCTTCATGTTTTTTAATGCCTACAAAATAAAATAAAGATAAAATGAAGTATTACTATCCCTTTAACATTGCACACCGATCTGGCACTTAAAGGGTTAAGGGACATGTGAATGAATTTGGTGTATGCTGATGGAGTAACCCTTGGACACATTTTGCAGAATTGCCTTAGATTTAAATTGGGTCATTAATAACTTGAATGCTAGCGAGGTCTACAGTACATTGATTTGCAATGCTTGGAGATACCTCCAGCATTTCAGGGGTTATTTAAACCAATGGGAATTTGTATTTGTTCCTGTGAAGATATTTTGTCCCAAAATGATCTGTTTATCTTACACCATCAGTGTCAAATGCCCCATTTGTATGACAAGTGGGTCTAGTGCATATCGTTTTTAACCCTTTGAGTACCAAAGGGGTACGCAATTTGCGTACCCCCTCTGGCACTCATAGGGTTAATTTGTTATATTATATTGCTATTTGTGCTATCACATTGCAATGGTCTTTAAATAATTTTAATTTTAATTAAAAACCTTTAAGATGAAAACATACTAAGCCTGTTCATTTTACAGCAGCTATATACAGATACTGTTACTAATAGGTCCTCTTCCAGTGGGTTTTTAAACATAGCCACCTAATAGAGTGTCATTAGACCATCCAAGTGGAGTCCTATTGGCTACTAAGGTGCATTACAATTGTGAGATGTAAACACAGTCAAGGAGTGGAGCAGTAAGACCTTGGAGGTACCAGCACTGGGGGTGATACAGTGAACGTCTGTATACTGTGAGGCTGGTAATTACCTCCATAAAATGTGAGTAACAGTGCCCAAAACAGGGTGTTACAATAATGTGGTAGTGTGTTATACAGTTTGCATGTGTGCGTTTCACTTTTTGTGTTTTTTCACACGGATTGGAGGAGCTTCTATACAGAAAGCTTATGTAGAAACTGCAGCAATGTCAAGTGCAGGACTATTTTGTACCAGGTTATCATCATCCTGCATGGTACTGGTAGAACTTTATTGCTCTACTGTCTGTTGCAATAGCAATTGGAAAAGTGTTTTTTTTATTATCTTAGGTGGGAACTATCTGGATTTTCCCTGGAGACTCCTATTTTCGCAGTTAATTACTGGGTCTCCGGTGCAGAGGCTGATTCTCCGGATGTGGGGAGTTTCTAATTAAACTCTGCCCACTTCTCCTCCTTCCCTAGCCTATTCCTCAAACATTTGTTATGTTTTGTAAGTCCCGCCCACATGTGCTATTAAGCCCTGCCCCTTTAGATTCAAATCGCATCATTGATCTCCCCCAAGACACCACAGTACTCCCCTCTCTGGGAGTCCATAAGAAAAAGTTTCCATATATGCATATTATGCAATAGGCCAGGCATTGCCACTTCACTAGTCCCCACTTTAATCCAACCCTAGCAAGATGCAGGAGATGCTAGAACATTTCCTAGATGTAAGGTACAAGTGTCCCCCACACACACACACATGGCTGTCCATGTCAGTGATATCCTAACTAGCCACATAAAGCAAACATATACATTACACCTAAGACTCTCTTTATAACCTTTCATCATAATGACTACATACATGAGGACCTTTTAAGAGTATGGGGCTGCATTCAGTAAGCAAAAGACGTTCAGTTCTAGGACAAATCAACCACATAAAGAACTATGGGACTTTAATTCCATAGATGCTAGCTATATCTCCTGTATATTGTATTTTAATGTGCTAGAAACATCTATAGTATTAAATGGGTTAAAGGTCCCATATCAACCCCTTGAGTGCCAGAGGGGTGCACAACGCATTGCAAATTTATTTGATATTTAAAGGTATATAAAATATTTTATTTACAATGCCTTGGTAAGTGCTTTAAAATAGATGATCATTTCTGTGCCAGGTGCAGTGGTATGTTCTCCTCTATTCTGTGACAAACAAAAAAGGAAATGATTGGGCTTCACACTTCCTTCCCTTCCCATGGTCCATGTGCCTCTGTTCTTGTGAACGGCTCTGAAAGACTGATTACTTGGGAAGGATTACACAAGACACAAGTACTAGGAACACATTTAGGATTTCATAAACATGGGACGTATTTTCCTGCATACAGGAAAATATATCTATCTGCAGATACATTGCGCCATAATTTAACCCCTTGGAAACTAAACAGATCTCTCAGCAAAAAAGGTTTAATATTTCTTTCAGAATTATGATAGATAATGTAGCTGCTCATGGTGCTCACAATGTCACTATGCTATGTTATTTGCATCACTGCATAGCATTGTATTTATAAATAAAGGCATCTATAATTTATGCAACTTTTAATGCTTTCACTTTGAACTCTATAGCACGGACATAAAAAGAATTAACCGTTCGAGTGCCAGAGGGATACACAACACGTTACCCTCTGGCACTTAAAGGGTTAACATGTTCGTAAACACATGTTTTAAATGTATTTTTAATATTTATATGCTTGTGCTACAGTTATGATTGAAAGCAGCAGCAGGGGAGGCCAACGTTGAGACCACTCAGCTGTTGTGGGCCTGTAATTCACATCATAGTCCAGAAGATGACTGCTACTGGAGGATGGTGGGAATTGTAGTCCAGGAACAGCTGGAGGGCCTCACATTACTCACCCTGTTTAAAGAAAATCCTCCTTCCTGAATATGGTTTTTTATTCTTATGCAAAACAAAGATAAATATATATGGTAAGACAGTTACCACATCAAAACGATATCTACTTATAGTTCATCATAGCTTTACTACAATTATGTGCATGGGTATCATATTTATAAAAAAACCTACACAATATTTAGAAAATTAACCGCTTAGAGAGATTCCTTTAGTGCCCAAAGGGTTCAAAATTTGCCATGAATCAGTTAATTATTATTTGTTTCTTATGGTGCAAAATTCCCCAAAATTTGGTCCATTTTCGTCTGTATGCGCGTACTCCATACATCCTAACCAGCTGCCCAGCTGTTTCTTTTGCAGGGAGCCAAGGCTGATTCTTCCTTTCCCCTTCAAACTAAGCTTCACTCAGCTGCTCATTTCTGTTGTAACTATTTGAGGGCCAGAGCTTATAATGATGTCCACTGTGCAACTTATTGTAAACCAATATATCATGACTAGCACCCAGTGTTTTTTTTTTAATTAATAAACTTGCCTGGCCACCTTATTTTGATGCTCTCAGGGTCTGACACCTGAGACTCAGGGTTTTGACCGAAACCTCAGGCAAAAGGGAGCAATTTTCAGAGTGAGAGAGTCCAGTGTATCCTAATACATGAATGACCTGCACTCATTTAGTGACTGTCTGGCCTCAGCATTGGTGCCCTTTCTTGAGTATGTTCAAGTTGGCACACACGTGGGTTACAGCAAGTAGAGATGTGTTGTCTAGAGATCAATGTTTAGTACTTCAAAGATCTCAGAGTAAGCTTATGCTTAAAGTTCCCATGTATGCTCATAATGCTATACCGCACACACACAAATGCATGCACACACGTATACACACAAACACACACTCACATATGCAGTAACCCACACACATACGTACGCACAAACTCAAACACACATATACACACTCTCACACACACACTAAGACACAGGTTAACACACTCACACTTGCATACACACACACACAATCATGCACTTTCACTAACACACATACACACACACACACACATTTATGCATACATTCACTAACACTCATGCATACACATAAGGGGTGGGCATAATAATTGGTGAGGTGTCGCTTAATGGTTGCATAACAAACGTGGGCTGGAAGTGGGAGTAACTGGGTGGGGCTGGAGGAGAAGTGGGAGGAACAGGGTGGGAAGGAGAAGTAGTGGGCAAAGTTTCAGAGGAAACTCCCCACATCTGGAGAATCAGTGTGTATCCACGGAGACCCGGTAATGCATATATATATATATATATATAAATATATATATATATATATATATATATATATATATGCACAATATGCACTTACATACACACACACATGGATACACATATACATACACATATACATAAACATACACACATGAACACAAACATAAATATACACACACACAGACACACATCCATAAACATAAACACACACACGCCCTGTATAAAGATGGGATTACACACTTTAACAAAGGTTACCAACTTTGTTATATTCACTAGATGGTTTGATAAACCACTCTAATAACTTTAAACATGTATTTGCATAGTAATATGGAATAGTGTTGTTAAAAATGTCAAGGGACTATTAATCAGAAAATATGTTTTTCACTGGATAGCCACATGTTTTGTCTTCTATAATGAATATGGACTCTGCTAATAATGAAATATTTTGTAACAATTTTTTCACCTTGAGCTGTTAAGGTCACTTGTTTTCTGTGCAGAATTTCATTATTGGAAAGTATGGGAAGGAACAAGGAGTTGTACAGCTTTGGAGATGATTTAATATGTACCGTTATGAATTCACATATATTCAATATATGTTCTAGAGTAGCTCAGTATATATTTCATTGATTTAAAGTAGCTCTCACTAAAGAAAAAGTTGGTGACCCCTGCTCTGGAGATTAAACGTTGCTTTTTCCTAAGCAGACCCTGCTTCCTGTTATTTTGTTTCAGCAAAATGCCTTCCTTTCCACTAAGGTGCAATGCTGTGGTGAAGTGTGTCTGGCGATGTGTCATTCACTTCACCATGGCGAATTCAACACACTTCACCGTACGCACTGAGTTATGGATACGTGTGCGTGAGGGGAACATTTAATTATTAGCATGCAGTGTCTTTGTAATGCTGGCGATATGTAAGGGATGCCCTCACTCACATGCTGAGTGCATACTCTCTGCTTCCCCCCATGATATCAATCTCATGATATGATATTGTTACAAGTTATTAAGCCTTAATATTGTAGAGGACATAATCATTACAATGTTATTTATTCGCCATTATGTACAGACTGTAGTCTAAGATATAATTTGGAAATTCATTGCAAACTGTTGTATCATAGTTTCTGATATTAGAGTGTTTTATTATTTAGTTTCTATCTTAATAATAAGTCATAATAACTAGTAAAAATATCATATAATTTACCAATACCTCAAATAGTACTAAAATTGTTACTATATGGTGCAGTGTGCCCAAGTGGGTAAGTGTTGTAATATTGTTTCTTGGAACTGGGGATTATTATTTAATAATTGCAATAGTGCACATCTTAATCTGATATGTAAAGTGGCTAAGTGATTCAGTTGAATTATGTTCAGTAGATACATTTTAAGCTTTCTAGCTATAACCCTCCAATAATACTAAGAGGGGAATATAAATAAATAATTTTCTAAGTAAAGGTCTCCATTATAGTTCATGTCAGAGCTAATTTCAGATACATCATTGACTACTCATAACTCAAAATATATGTTGTCCCAGGACATTCTCTAAGTTCCTGCAAATAAAAGGCAATACGAATATAATATGTATGTCCCTTATATATAATAAAAATCCTTTACAAATAAACGATACTTATCCCACCCCCACACTCATACACATGGTTAATTTTGTGATTTTAAGATAATTTTAAAGTTTTGTTATTAAAGCTAAAGTTTTAAACTCAGCACTTAGGTATTGATAGAGGTGCCATAATAAGTTTTTTTTTTCTTTGGGACAAATCTCAGGATTGATTTATCAATGAGAGTATGATAGCCGATGTCTACTTACAGAATCAGCTGTTAAGATGGCTTGCCTCCAGTCAGCTAATTCATGTAAACATAGGACACACAAGGTACTAGTAATGGAGTGCCTTGCTAGTCCTGCAGTTACATGAATTAGCTGATAGGAGGCTAGCCTGCTTAACAGTTGATTCTATAAGTAAAGAATGCAGAGTAGCTGTGATTTGATATAGCTTATCTGCCATATGCTCAGTGAAATATCAATGCTGACAAATTGTCTGTGTATGTTGGAACCTTTTCAGAGCCACAGGGATGTGCAATGCAGATTTCTATGGCACTGAAAGAGTCAAAGGAGAGCAGCTGAATCATTGCTCTGTAGTAGAGACAGTAAACGGTCCTCTTGTTGGCGATAATAGGATTGTGAGCTCTGACAGCATAAGTAGCTATCGGAACTTAGTGCATATGGTGAAGTGCCGCATTAACATATAAACACGCCTACATGAATATGACAGTGGATCACCAATATATAAAGTGATCAGATTTCTGATTAACCCTTTGAGTGTCAGAGGGGTACGCCCTGCGTTGCTTTGGTATTCAAAAGGTTAACTACAGGACACTTATAACAGATGCACCCTAAAGAGTTGCACTGATCCTTTCGCAGTCCTGCAGAATTATATTTTTGTAAGCATCCTGTGTGTAACCCTTTAGGTGCCAGAGGGGTGCACAATGCATGAAAAGCAACCCTATGTTAGGCACTCAAAGGGTTAAACAGGTGTCTGGTCACCTTACTAATAAATACCTCTCGGTAATTCAGCTTGTGCTGGTTTAATGTAAAACCACTTTATGTTTTAAAGTACAAGTAAACTTTTAAAATTAAAAAACATACATTGTATACCTTTTGCCACTGAGTAAAACAAGGGATCTACCAGTGCCAGGTAATACATCATTCTAGAGGTAATATACTTGAAGCTGTTGCCTTTTTTTTTTTTTTACACTAACGGTGCTTTCTCATATCCAGAAAGTTCACTTACAGTTCACCTGTGATTGGACAGTTATCCTATTGCATTCTATGGGAGAGGCAAATCACTGAAAGCATAATGAGTTTCCAAACTTAAAAATGGCTAGGAGAATGCAGAACTTTCTGCAGCAGGAAATGATCCTGTGTAAAACTTTGGCTTTCACCTCAAATAGGAATTCCTGCCAGAAGACCCTTTCTGCCAATGGGGCAATGGAAAGAAGTGAGTTTCAGTGTGTATATCAGTGGTTATCAAGTTTTTTTTTTTTTACACAAGGCACCCCTAACATGCAGTCTGGCTTTTTCGGAGCACTCCTATCATTTTATGTAATTTGTCAAGGGTGTAATGAAGGTTACAAATACATAAATATAGAGTCATTGTTAGACATCACAACTAAAATAAACATATTGTGCATAGTAATATCCATAAATATACAGCTGTAAGGCTACATTCACATTTTTCTCAAATTCTTATAGATAAAATGGGGCAACCTAAGTGGATGTCCGTGGCACTAATACCCTGGTTGAGAAACACTGGTGTATATGCATGATGACATATGCAGTTGCGCATGATGACATTTGCAGGTGCACATGATGACATATGACATTTGCAGGTGTGCATGATGATGTTTTCAGGTGTGCATGATGATATATAACATATGCAGGTGCACATGATGATGTATTCAGGTGCGCATGATAACGTAAGCAGGACCACATGATGATGTATTCAGGTGTGCATGATGACATATGACATATACAGGTGCACATGATGATGATGTATTCAGGTGTACACGATGATATATAACATATGCAGGTGCGTATAATGATATATTGTACAGTGCTGCAGAATTAGTTGGCGCTATAAAAATAAATAATTATAATAATATTCAGGTGTGCATGATGACATATGACATATACAGGTGTGCATAATGACACGTGACATGCATGATGACGTGTGCATGATGAGGTTGGGGTAGGAACATCAGAGGTAAAGTTTACCTGCATTTCCTCTGCCCAGTAACACAACTCCCTTTCTGCAAATGACCCTTTAGTATCATTCAAGTGCTAAAATAACCATTTACGTTAGTTTGATATATAGACACCTATGGTGTAATTCAATCAGCTAAAGAAGAGTGATGTTGACACAGACAAACAGAACCATAGGGAAAAAATACACATTTTCCAAATCCCCATTCATTTACATTGGGGCATATAACCCTTTGAATGTCATAGAGGCTTCTGCCACATTTCTTCTAGTATTCAAGGAGTTAAAGCCCCATTTAAATCAATGGTGAATTAAATTTGTCCCCTATGGTGCAGTTGGTTTGCTCAAAAATTGTACCTCTTTTGGTTATTGAATTGCACCTCTAGTGTGCTGTGATTTGGTAGAACAGTAAACAATTGACACTTCAGATTAGTTTCAGCATGGTGCAAACATAGACAGATGACATTCCCCATCCTCCTGTGTGGGGGGGAATTGTTTTAGTTTGTTCCTTGTACATCATAGCTACAAACAACAATGACAAGCTCTGCTGCTGATGGATTCTTGATTTCCTTTAAGCGATGTTAAATATGGAGTGCTGACATTCCACAGCTAATAGAGACTGACTGGAGAATACACAAAGGGGTCATTTAAGCAAGGATACTCTTTCATTAAACCTTATATTAACACTGCAGATGGCTGTTTCAGTTGCCTAAGACAAATGTACACTTTCTGCATTGTCCTAGTATAGTCCTTGGTTTATGAACGGGTGATGATGGGATGTGCAGCTCTTTATCTGCTGGTTGTATAAATGAGAGACTTTAACCCCTTGGCTGCTAAAGAGGTTTCCAACGCATTGAAACCCCTCTAGCAGTCAAGTGGTTAAATGTTACATGGATCTTATTCAGAAAGCAAAAGTTAAGCGATTCTGGGGCAAATCAATTGCACTACATATTCACATTTTTCAAATTGGGTTTATAACCTCTTGAATGCTAGAGTAGTCTTCAATGCATAGAAAAGCATTAAACCTTAAATCTAAACTATCTTAAAGTGGAACCTGTCTACATTCTCATCTCAATTGAAGCACCTATCTTGACAGGATTGTCATGACTGTCAGTTTAATCAAATTAGCTAGTACTGGTTGGCAGGGAGTGGCAGGTGAGAGGGAGCACAGTGTGGAATGCTAGGATCTGGCTGGCAGGGATAGGTAGGTGAGAAGGAGTGCAGTGTGGAATGTTAGTATCTGGCTGGAAGGGATTGGTAGGTGAGAGGGAGCACAGTATGGAATGTTAGTATCTGGCTGGCAGGGATTGGTAGGTGAGAGGGAGCACAGTGTGAAATGTTAGCATCTGGCAGGCAGGGAGTGGTAGGTGAGAGGGAGTACAGTATGGAATGTTAGTATCTGGCTGGCAGGGATTGGTAGGTGAGAGGGAGCGCAGTGTGGAATGTTAGTATCTGGCTGGCAGGGAGTGGTAGGTGAGATGGAGCACAGTATGGAATGTTAGTATCTGGCTGGCAGGGATTGGTAGGTGAGAGGGAGCGCAGTGTGGAATGTTAGTATCTGGCTGGCAGGGAGTGGTAGGTGAAAGTGCACACAGTTTGGAATGTTAGTATCTGGCTGGCAGGGAGTGGTAGGTGAGAGGGAGCACAGTATAGAATGTTAGTATCTGGTTGGCAAGGAGTGGCAGGTGAGAGGGAGTGCAGTGTGAAATGTTAGTATCTGGCTGGCAGGGAGTGGTAGGTGAGAGGAAGCGCAGTGTGGAATGTTAGTATCTGGCTGGCAGGGATTGGTAGGTGAGAGGGTGAGCAGTGTGGAATGTTAGTATCTGGCTGGCAGGGATTGGTAGGTGAGAAGGAGCACAGTTTGGAATTTTAGTATCTGGCTGGAAGGGATTGGTAGGTGAGATGGAGCACAGTATGGAATGTTAGTATCTGGCTGGCAAGGAGTGGCAGGTGAGAGGGAGTGCAGTGTGGAATGTTAGTATCTGGCTGGCAGGGAGTGGTAGGTGAGAGTGAGCACAGTTTGGAATGTTAGTATCTGGCTGGCAGGGAGTGGTTGGTGAGAGGGAGCACAGTATGGAATGTTAGTATCTGGCTGGCAGGGAGTGGCAGGTGAGAGGAAGTGCAGTGTGAAATGTTAGTATCTGGCTGGCAGGGATTGGTAGGTGAGAGGAAGCTCAGTGCGGAATGTTAGTATCTGGCTGGCACGGATTGGTAGGTGAGAGGGAGCGCTGTGTGGAATGTTAGTATCTGACTGGCAGGAATTGGTAGGTGAGAAGGCGCGCAGTATGGAATTTTAGTATCTGGCTGGCAGGGAGTGGCAGGTGAGATGGAGCGCAGTGTGGAATGTTAGTATCTAGCTGACAGGGATTGATAGGTGAGATGGAGCGCAGTGTAGAATGTTAGTATCTGGCTGGCAGGGATTGGTAGGTGAGAGGGAGTGCAGTGTGGAAAGTTAGTATCTGGCTGTCAGGATTAGTAGGTGAGAAGGAGCACAGTTTGGAATTTTAGTATCTGGCTGGAAGGGAATGGTAGGTGAGATGGAGCACAGTATGGAATGTTAGTATCTGTCTGGCAGAGATTGGTAGGTGAGAGGGAGCACAGTGTGGAATGTTAGTATCTGGCTGGTAGGGATTGGTAGGTGAGAAGGAGCGCAGTATGGATTTTTAGTATCTGGTTGGCAGGGAGTGGCAGGTGAGAGGGTGTACAGTGTGGAATGTTAGTATCTGGCTGGCAGGATTGGTTGGTGAGAGGGAGCACAGTGTGGAATGTTAGTATCTGACTGGCATGCCAACCAGTACTGTCTTATGTACATAAACTGACAAATAAATTTAAATATCTTATAAACAATTTTAAAATAAGAAAAAAATGACTAATATAGGTGATTTTGAAAGTTGTTTCAAAATCACCTATAAATTACATATTGACAGTTACACGTTTATAGAAAGGCTATATGTTCCTCACTACTGCTGTGCTATTCCAGTAGTTCAGGGGTTAATTCTTACCGAGCCACTCACCCAACTGCTGGGCTAACTGCTGGATCAGTTGAAGGCTTCCTCCTCTCATATAATCTGTAACTGGCAACATGAGGTTTGAGAAAGGGCATGGGAAGCGGGGGAGGATTTATATAAACAATCCTTACTGTATGTTCAAGAATTGTCACTAAAATTCAGATAGATAGGTCAGAAGAGGTAAAGGCATGTGTCTAAATATGTTTATGTCTGAGAAAATTCACAACTGGCAATTTTTTTGCATACTTTTCTATCACTTAATATCCTATATATACTTCCATTAAGAACAGGTTATATCTGGCATTAAGATTTAGCCACTAAAGCTGCCTTTATTTTTTAAACAATTAGCTAATTTATGTATGCATACACTGTAACACAATTCTTATTTGGACATCAATTTTACTGCATTTTTCAAAAAAGTCAACTGACTGGCATTAGTACATAGAGAAAATGTCACAAAATTACTATATATAATCCTATGTCTCTTTGCAACAATTTTAAAACAGAACTACAACCATCATAATATTTCTACCCAACTCCATTACTAATGTAGCAATATGTAAAGCCATACTTTTATTATGCTGAAAAAGTCAGAGTTATTAAGTAAAACATCTTCTTCTGTAGGCATCCAGCGGACAACAGCGCAGACATCTTAGAGGTAAGGTACCTCTTAGTCTGCGCTGTGTGTCTCGTTCACTGCCAGCATTGGTGGTGACATTCGTTGGTTTTCTTAAAGGAATTGTAATGTTTCATAATAAAAGAAGCTCTAATTAATAATCATAGTATTTGGACTTTGGAGAGTGTTATTTCAATTCTGTCAGAGTTGTAGTTCAAGAGTAATTCAATGACAAAGTATCCCCCCCGCCCCTTTTACTGATGTAACACTGTTCAGCCAGAGCAGAAGAGAGGTGCCCAGTTAAACTGCAGAGAGGGACAATCTTCAATTAAGATAAAGGAAAAACCTGAAAAACTTGTCAAGGGGGGCAGGGTTTTAATTGTTCTCATAGGAAGAAGATTGTCCCCTTCTGTTATCTGTCTGGTCTTACAACCAGATTCCACATCTGAGAAGAGATGGCTTACACTAGGTAAAAGGGGCGGGAGGTGGAAACTTTGCTTGTGAATATCTCTCAAACCAGAAAGGTTTGAGAGATAAGACTTATATCGTTCTTCATGTTTTTTTTAATGCCTACAAAAGAAAATAAAGATAAAACGAAGTATTACTATCCCTTTAAGGTATGTAAAGTGGAAGTCAGAGACGCTCAACTAGGAACGAACCTGCAATACAAATTTGCAGGCTCTATAGGAATGGTGTCCTACCCAGGGTGCTGTCTCTTTTAACCCACTAGTGCCTTTCACATAGAGGAAATATCCTAAAGCATATCATATTGGTCCTGCCATAACAGCAGTCCAACCACGAAATGCCAGGCAATTCCTCTCTGAACAAGAGAAGCAGCCAACCCCAGACGTACATTTAGGCCTTCTTGGGCCTCGTCAGTGAGGTGTAGTTGATCTCTCTAGGCACAGTGAGCAAGGGGTCAAGTGCTGGATTCCCCTATTACCCTTAAGGTAACGGAAGTTGCTGAAGGCTAAGGTGCACAGAGCTTCTCTTGTACGCTCTGTGCCTTGGATGCCTACAGAAGTTTATTTTCTTTAATAATGCAGACTTTTTCATCATAATAACAGTATGGCTTTACCTATTCCTACATTAATAAAGGATTGGGGGGCAATATTATGAAGATGATAGTTTCGTTTTAAAAATACTTTCTTTAGTACACCAGTTTTGTACACCTCCCACCCTAAAGTTCCTCAGATCTCAAATTCCCAGGAAGTTTGCCCCTTCCCAAACTCCATATTGCCAATCCCTGTGCAAGACAGATGAAGAGGAGACCACCAGCCCTGCAGGAATTGTCATGGGATCAGATGAGCAACTCAGTAACTTAGCAGTCAGTAGTCAGGGACACATGACCTTTCAATTAAGTTACTTTAGATTTAGAGTTTACTGCTCCTTTAAAGGGCAATTATCATGTTTTACTAACTCAGATGTTCTTTTTTTCTGAAGTCATTCATAAAACACAATCTGTAATTTTCAGGTCACATCTAACATTTTATAGGTCATATGTCAATTTTGTAATGACAGTACCAATACATGTCTTAGGCATGGGGTAATACTCAAGTAAAACACAGACAATATATGGGTTTAAATCAGGCCACAAGTTTATTAATTTAATTTACATCCAAACCCACTTTAAGCCCTTGCCAATTCCAAACCTGTTAGGCCAGTAAAACTGCCTAACCCCATACTGAGCCTAAGCTCAGCACCTTCATAACTCCACCCACACCATGCCCCATTAGCTGGTTAGTGCAACTCAATGGGGTGATGACTAAAGACTCACGACCCACAGTCCGGGAATCCTAATACCCATACCTGGGAACTTCCAGTTGAGGGCTACCCGGAGGATAGTCCTCTGTTCAGCAGGGGTTGACAAAAATTACGCTGATCACGTCAAAAAGGGGCGGGGCTTGCCACGAGTGTGGGGGGACTTAACCCTTTGAGTGCCAGAGTGGTACCACTCTGGCACTCAGAGGGCTAAAGGTGTCACACAGAAGGCTGGGGAAGGAGGAACAGCGGGAGAAAAAGCAGATGTGGCAGAGTTTCAATACAAACTCCCCATATCTGGAGGAATCGGCCTCTGCCCCGGAGACCTGGTAAAGCTCTGTCAGAACCGGAGTCTCCGGGGCAAATCCGGAGAGTTCCCAGGTATGCTAATACCTAGGCTGCTGGACTCCATCTCCTTTAACAATAACAACTAATTATTGCCCATTTTTACCACTGGCAAGGGCCCAAAGCTCCCCAAAGCTGTGACAAAGAAAAACACAGACACCACACCTGAACCTAATGAAAACCCCAGGACCCCATACAACGTACCACCCGCCATTCGAAAAACAAAGTGGGAGGGAGGGACGTTGTTCAACCGCAGATCCAAAATGAAGTGGCTAAGAACCTGAGGGCATATATAACCTAGCTCCCCTACACCAAATACCACCCCCCGACTTCCTGCCCTCTATCACCCAATCTCCGCTGGCTTTATTTGGCACCCCAGCCCAGACATGCCTCCCCTTCTTATTTCTTAATCAGGGAGCACTTAATATAGAGAGAAGTTTTGGTCTAATATTCAGAATATCACAAATAAATAAATTGTGCATTATAATTTCTATCAATATTTCATTTGTAATTAAAATTTTTGTCCAAGTGTCTGGTGGCACACCATGGGTGAAAACCACTGTACTAAATCTTTTTCAATGGGAGCAGCCTTTTAACAAAAAACTTGGGGTCCCCCAAAACAGAACATTTCAGCTCTTTGGGGGGACAGAAAAGTGGCTCCCTTTGCTAGAATACAAACTATAAATCTGTTTCTATCAGCCCCAAATTCCAGGTTTGTGCACACATTCCCCATAGACCCTCTGTGTCAGACTTTCATCATGCAGGATAGATTTCCAAAGCAAAGTAGTGCAGATACACTCGAAGAGCATCCAGAGTCCCCTTTCAGACCCCCATTATGCTTCACCATTGGCACACTGAGGATCACGATATAGACACCTCTTAATCAGATGAATAAATCTGCCTAAAAGGAAAAACTGATGATAAATGCCCTTTAATCCTTATGTACTCTCCCCCCCACCACCACCACATATTCACTTTAGGTCAGAATAGGGACACCTCTCCCATGGTTTGACTCTGTAAAGTCTGTTACCCTCTACTGTGTGAACCCTTACATTGTAAAGATCTGCTTAAAGGGATAGTAATACTTCATTTTAACTTTATTTTATTTTGTAGGCATTAAAAAAACATGAAGAATGATATAAGTCTTATGTCTCAAACCTTTATGGTTTAAGAGATATTCACAATCAAAGTTCCCCTCCCCGCCCCTTTTACCTAGTGTAAGCCATCTCTTCTCAGATGTGAACCTGGTTGTAAGACCAGACAGATAACAGCAGGGGACAATCTTCTTTGTATGAAAAGAATGAAAGCCCTTCCCCCCTTGACAAGTTTTTCAGCTTTTTCCCTTATCTTAATTGAAGATTGTCCCTCTCTGCAGTCTACCTGGACACCTCCCTTCTGATTTGGCTGAACAGTGAGGGGGATACTTTGCTTGTGAATATCTCTTAAACCATAAAGGTTTGAGAGATAAGACTTATATCGTTCTTCATGTTTATTTAATGCCTACAAAATAAAATAAAGATAAAATGAAGTATTACTATCCCTTTAAGCTTGTGGCACTACATAAATCCATTTAAACATATTAATTCAAACATATTCATTCAAAGAAGCAGAGGTACAGTACAAAAGGTCAGACAAGCAATATACCAGCTCATGCACTACAACAATCTTCATGTGAGGTTTTATCCTTCATGGGGGGTACAAAGGTATGTGGGCAGTTAGGAGGAAAGACGGTACGGAAGGGTAGGGAGAAGAGACTAAAGGTGTATTTCTGGCAGCTAAAGAGGTTACATTCTGGGGAAACTAATTGTGTTAAGTGGGCAGATAAACAGTTCAAAAATCCCCTTTGATTTAACTGGGGCCTTTAACCCCTTGAATGCTAGAGAGGTCTACAATGCATTGTGCAGCAATACATTGGAGACCTCACTATCATTCAAGAGGATAGAAGCCCCATTTAAATCAGTGGGAATTTACATTTATTTATTCCCTGTAGTGAAGTTGGTCTGCTCTAAAATTGCACCTCTTTAGATACCAGAATTGCTCCTTAAAGCATAGGCATCCACAGAAACGTTTTCAGGAGAGATCAAAATCCAAGAGGAGATGTGCGGACAATGTCATGACATTGCAGCTACCACATCAGTGTTGGCTCCTCTATGGGCATCAGACTGCACAAGCAATACTGGCATCGAGCATGAGCATTACCTTTTTTTTTTTTTAATCAAACTTCATATATTTATTTCCAAGGGGATGAAACAAAATAAAGCTTTATTCAGGGGAAAAAAACCTCAATGCAAGGAGGAGATTAGAAACCAGCGGACTGGACCCAGCTGATTATATTACTTTTCCATGGAAAATGAAATCAAGGACAAACTTCCATGGGGGAGGCAAGTGACCCCCCCCCATACACACACACACACACACATCGACGCCTACGCCTTTAGGGTTGCGTGCAAGAAAGTGGAGAATTAACTATTTGGAAAACTAAATGTATGCTATATTAGCAATTGCTCATGTTTTGAAACAACAAACATACATATCTAACACAAAGTATATATAAATCGAGAGCTTCACAGACTTGTATAGAAAGATATTTAATCATGTAAAAACCAATATATTGGGTATTTCTCTTATTTTAAGCATTAAAACAATCCCAGACACATTTGCCCTTATACAGGGGTACCCCTATACCACTCTTACTGGATGGGAGCCCAACAGGTAATGGTGACACAAACCAAATGGTTTGGTGTCACCATTTCCTGTTGGGCTCCCATCCAACAAGAGCGGTATACTGGTACCCCTGTATAAGGGCAAATGTATTTGCAACAGTTTTAATTCGCTGTCACCATTACCTGCTGGGCTACCATCCAGTGAGAGCAGTATAGGGGTACTACTGTATAAGAGCAAATGAGTTTGGGATTGTTTTAATACTTAAAGTAAGAGCTGTACTCAATATATATTGTTTTTTATGTGATTACATTTCTTTCTATACAAGTCTGTGAAGAGCTCGATTTATATATACATTGTGTTAAATTTCTGGTTTGCTCCATGTGAAAAGGGGTTAATATCTGTAGCTACTAGCAAACTTGCTAGACCTATTGTTTATCCTTCTGTGCTCCACATTTATTTCTAATAACAAACATACTCATGCCTTGATACACAAAGAATATATGCTAATTGCTTTGCAGATTTAGGCGCAATCCATAATCCTCTCACAAAACAGCAGACACTTTAGCCACACCTACTTTTTGAAAGCTATTTGCTCAAAAAAGTTCTAAAGAACATTTGCACGTCAGTAACATTTTGGAACTAATCATTTTTTCACAAAAAAATTATATTGTAAATAGTGAATACAGCATTGTCTTATAGTCCACCTTACGGGTAGCGTGACCACATTTCCAATCTGCCATTCCAGGACATGTGGTCACCCTAGTGGGAACTCTTATTCTGTGTCCTCAGCCATGGGACTCAGACCTCAGTCTCACTCACAGTGCTGCTGCGTCAGAATACCGATGCTATCCCAGCTATCTCGCACACACCAGTCCAGCCAGCCAATGAAATGTATTTGCTATATGGTCCTCATTGGCTGGCTCAGCCAGCCAATGAGTACCATATAGCAAATACATTTCATTGGCTGGTTGGACTGGTGAGTGCTGCGCTATATAGGTAGGCTGTGGGTGCTGGCTTTGTTGATCCATTCCGAGACTCTTTGTTGTCCCAGTGGGGGGGTGACCCAGGACGCGGGACACAGACCTCCAATAAGGGACAGTGCCAGGCATTCCAGGATGCGTGGTCAGCCTACCTAAGGGCCTACAAGGGGTTAAATGCTCCATTTAAATCAATAGTGATTTTTATTTGTCCTTTATGGTGCGACTGACTTGCCTCAGAATAATTTCTTTTGAACAGCATTTCCTGGTAAGGGAATGAAGATCACAGCTAATAGTGTTGTTCAGATGGTTACTGTTACACTATCTGCAAAAGATTTCTATCCAAACACATCTTCATCAATTTTTTGTTGTTTTTAACCAACCCTTCAAATGTCATATAATATCTACCAAGAGAGATCTAAACAGAAAAAAATGGAGAGGAAACTAATTAGCCTTCGAGAAAATCTAGTTTATGGTGTTCCAATTGTTTTTCTCTTTTTTTTTTCAAAAATGTTCATACATAATGCAACAGTCATAGCAGAGCTGTATAATTTCTTCAAAACTTGGCTGTGTGGCAAATCTGAAGCTGGGATTTTTTTTTTATAATAAGCTCATCTCTTTAAGTGACTAATCAAGCAGACAAACGGAATATTGTAGGGTTTGTTCTTCCCATAGCTAAACTATGACTAGTAATGGATAATGCTAATTTTTTATACCTATCCAACATGATTTGTTTAGCAGATATGTGTGTATATATATATATATATATATATATATATATATATATATATATATATATAAACCTAGTAATAACTTGGGAGAAATGCCATAAGGTTTGATAAGGGACTCTTTGGCTATAGAGAGGTGGATTTGACCCAAGTCCATCTCCTGTTATGCACTAAGCTCAGCTGTCTCCTCCATTTTATCTTTGTGATTACAAACATCTCTTTGTCTCTAGAAAACTGTCAATTTGCTGTCACATGGGAAGGGAGTGTGTAGCCCAGGCAGTTTATGAGTTAGGTCATAAAACCCAACTCTGGCCTGATATTTTAAAATATCATACTTGATGGTTATGGTAAATTGTACATTAATACTGGGTCTATTATGTCACCAATGTTATTATAAACTCATGGAGCCCAAACTATTGCAGTCTTCTCAATGAACATCTGCATTGTCGAAGTATATAATTAGGGGTCTTCATAAAAGAATCAGAGATGTCATGCAGTCCAACTAAAACCTAAAATGACAATACTGGCTTGTGCAAAAGGGATCTTCTCCACATCGCAACTCTATCATGAGATTGGACAATAGTAAGTTACAATTACAGCAGTCTTCCGAATATGGTTCTTATAACATATTCTATCTTTCCAGTTTCAGTAACACTGTTTTTTCAGGCAGCACCCTCTGCTTCACCAAGCAAGGGGTCTACTCTGGCATCAGATGCTTTGCTAAGTTTGGACTCCGCTTTATAACTTTTTTGTGAGGGACTTGCTTCCTCTCTACATCACATAACACTGATTGAACCCATGGTGTCTTACGTTGGTATTATTTTCCCTCTTAGTATATTAACAATGTATTTATACTATTTCTGAGGATTTATTAATCCTCTTTGAATAACTAAATGTCTGGTACGTATGCTAATATTTCAGTGGGTTATACTGCCACCTAAATACAGTGAGCTCTAGGGGAATTTTTGTTGAGAAAAGTTTTAAATCACAGAATTATTACCAACAAATAAAATGTTAATAGTGCAGATTTTAACACTTTCAGTGCCATGGGCATATGCAATGCACATCCCTATGACAATGAAAGGGTTACAGAAGGGATGCTGTTTGTGGTGCTGTAGTGTGAGAGGATCATCTCCACTCCTCCAGTGGACACGTGAGGGAGCAGAGAGAATGAGCTCTGACTTCAGGGCTGTTGAATTACTGGAGGGCACCCCTTCTACATCGCCAGCAGTTCAACAACCCTGCATGTTAATGAGGTGCCCCCTCCCCTTGCATCCGTAATTCTTAGTGCATATGACGATGTGTGTCTACATCACCTAGGCAATGTTCTCCCCACACATTGCCAGAAATACATCGCCACAGCATCGATCCTTAGGCCACATCTCTCCAGGTCACATTATAGTACCTATAAACCCTGCAAATCTGGTACAAATAAGTCCAGCAAATCTGAGTATGAAGCACCAGAAAAAAAACTAATCTCTCATGTTATGCTTTTTTTGCTGTCAAAGTTGATTTTGGTACACCTGTAGAATATCTGTTTGTGAGAACCCATTCCTTGAAATCCTGTTTATAAATTATTTGTAGTTCAGCCTGTTCTCTTTCACATGCCCACTCCCTGAGATCCATGTCTCTGAATACCTACTCTGCTGTGCTCTCCTGACCAAACACTTCTGACCTCTACATACCCACATCTCGGTCTTGTCTACGCTTATACAAAGAGTCCTGTAGACATTTGTTCATACTGCAGGATTCTCTTCTAAGTTCAGTGTTCCAGTATTCTTATTGCCCCAGGCTACTCCTAGTCTATACCAGCTTCAGATCAGATATCTGGTTTTTGTGCCTTAGACCTTTGTTTCAGTCTGAGTTCATTTTTGCCACTCCTGAGCTTTCAAGTCTGTTTGCTAATTCTGTCTGTAGTGATGGGCCTGCAGATGACCACATAGAAGCTCCTGTTTTTGTTTCAGTGGCAGACTGGGTTGCCTTCTGCTGTGCAGCACCTTTTTCCTGTCAGTTGCAGAGCTAGCCACCTCCATGCCCTAGGTGTGGTGGTACCATACTCCCTCTTGCTTCTGTTTGCTATGCAGCTTTCCAGCCGTTCTCTACATTCCAGTGACCCAGTGTGTTCCTCTCAATGCTCTTTAGGGACTGGATCCTCCTGTTTTACTACCATCAGCAGACAGCCTCTGGTCTCAGGCACCACAAGAAATCACCCTATCATAACCCCATTGCTATTTGCTTCCTTACACTACCAGCAGAACCAAAAGAGCTTTTTCCTGCAATGCTACATTCTCAATCGGAAGTATCAAAGTTCTAAAGGCTGAGCTGGTGGCACTAGTCCTTGCATCAGCTAGTGGTAGCAGTAAGCATTGATCCAGGTGAGGAACGAATTAGTTGTTGTCTGCCTGTCTCCAGTTCTGTGATGTTACTGAGTAGACTGACACAACATTCCTCACATAGAGCTTAGGTATTACTTTTCTCTTTCCGTTTAATCAACAGTAAACCCCACAATCTGCTCTATGCTCACAAGCAGTAGTAATATTGGGTTTGAGTAAGGAAAATGTATGTCCCTTCTTGGAACTCATATTACCAGTGGCAAATCAAGCTGGAAGAAGAGGAGGCCTCCACCTGACCCTGCAGTTATTGGAGCTGGATAAAGTGAGCAACTCTGTAAGTATTACATTCTGAGCTACAGGGAAGCATGGCTTGTCAACTAAGATAGTTCAGTTTTAGGATCTACCATTGCATTAATATGTAAAAAAAAAGTGCCCCATTTCTTAGATATTTAGAGTTAAAAGTAGCTTTGCATACGCACAGAATGTTCACACTGTAAAGTTATTCATTCATGAACATGCACACAGCTAAGTTTGTTACAATTATATAACACTATGGGAATACCTGGTTTATTCCAATGAACATGCAGTGTATGGTATTAGATTGGAAGCAACTTTTAGGTACTCATACATTATTCTTGTAGATTGAATAACGTGTAGTAAAATCACAGACATAGTGTAAAGTGACTCTGCAGCAGGTGGAGGGCAAATGATTGATATGCATACAAAATGTGAGAGGCTTCTGAGTACGAACAACAGCATAATGGCCTGTTCTACAGGTAGTCATCTCTCAGAAGCATCATGTTTTAGCTCTCTAGTACCATTACAGAGGAGAGATTTCGATGTACATATTAGGGAAGTCCAGTTCCAAAGTGATGGGGAAGTCCGCTCTGCACGGGAACACCAGCTAACCCCTGACATATGTTTCGGCCTTGTTGAGCCTCGTCAGTATTTGGATACTCTTAGGGGGTCTCCCTAAGAGTGAAGGGTAATCCAGACCTGGACCCCTCGCTCTCAGTGCCTAGGGAATCCAGCTGCAACTCCCTGACGAGGCCCAACAAGGTCAAAACATACGTTGGGGGTTAGCTGGTGTTTCCATGCAGAGGGGACTTGCCCGTCATTTTGGAACTGGACTGCCCTTTTGAGCGGGATTTGTCTAATATGTACGTGGAGATTTCTCCTCTGTAATGGCACTAGAGAGCTAAATGTGATGCTTCTGAGCAGTTACTAGCCATAGGACAGGCCACTGTGCTGTTGTTCATCCTCAGAAGCCTCTCACATTTTGTATACTTATTTTGGATACTCTTAGAGGGTCTACCTAAGAGTGAATGGTAATCCAGACATGGACACCTTTCTCTCAGTGTCTACAGAATCCTGCAGCACCTCCCTGACGAGGCCTAAAAAGGCTGAAAAGTACATCGGGGGTTAGCTGGTGTTCCCATGCAGAGGGGACTTGCCCTTCATTTTGGAACTGGACCGCCCTTTTAGGCAGGGTTAGTCTAATATGTACATAGAAATTTCTCCTCTGTAATGGCACTAGAGAGCTAAAACGTGATACTTCTGAGCAGTGACTAACCGTAGGACAGGCCATTGTGCTGTTGTGCGTCCTCAGAAGCCTCTCACATTTTCTATGCTTGTTTTGGATTCTCTTAGGGGGTCTACCTAAGAGTGGAGGGTAATCCAGACATGGACCCCTTGCTCTAAGTGCCCAAGTAATCCAGCCACATCTCCCTAACGTGGCCCAACAAGGCCGAAACGTACCTTGGGGGTTAGCTGGTGCTCCAGTGCAGTGGTGACTTGCCCATCATTTTGGAATGGGACTGTCCTTTTGGGGTGGGATTAGTCTAATATGTATGTGGAAATTTCTCCTCTATAATGGCTCTTTAAAGCTAAAAATATGATGCTTCTGAGCAGTGACTAGCTGTAGAACAGGCCATTGTGCTGTTGTCTCACATTTTGTATGCTTATTTTGGATATTCTTAGGGGGTCTCCTTGAGAGTGAAGGGTAATCCAGATGTGGACCCCTTGCTCTCAGTTCCTAGGGAATCCAGCTGTACCTCACTGATGTGCTTTATCGATCAAAATCAAATAATATTCAGTTAGTATACCCCCAGCATGTGGAAGGCAAATATTTCAATTACAAGGGATCTGGAGTTTGATCAATCAAAAAACTAACATGAAAGTCAGAAGCAAAGTTCATATTCAAAAGAACAAAAGCTGGGAAATTCTATATTAAACCTCTGCTCTACATGTTTTGAATATAACATCTCATTTGTAATGTTATTAATGTAATTAACTATGTTAATTGTGATGTCATATATGATGTCATCAACAAAGCTCTGGGGGGCACATAGTTAAAGTTCATGAAACTTTAATTGTGAATTTTACTGCGGTGCTTGTATGCATTTGATTAAGCCTATGGATTCTAGACACTTCTCTAATGCAAAGGTATAAAATAATATTCCAATCATTTATATTTTAAATGATATAATATTCTTATTGAAAGACTCATGTATAGCAAGGTATTCACTCAGAGAATTATTCATGACCCATCACTCCTCTTCACACACCTCCCTTGGTCTATGATCCCAGTGTTGACTTGGATTTTCTAGGTCAGTTGTGACTTGGTTAAAATAAATCCTCTCTGATTTACTCCATGAACCAAAATGGAAATCAAATGAAGGGAAAACATGTATTACTTCAGTGAAAAGATGAGTCAGGTAGTGTATTATAATATATTATAATATCCAGAACAACCAAGTCAGCTCAAATCATTCTGGGTTTCTGAGAGGATCTTGATGTTCTTACTGTTGATAGTCTGTTTACCCAGCTAGTCAGAATCAGTAGGGTTTCCCAGAGTCTAACAAACAGAATGCTGTCTGTATAAATGACATACATTGTTATGATTAGAAAGTGGATATTCCCTCTCCAGTCAGGCATGTTTGCCTTATTTATGACATCATTGTGATCAGTGTCAAGTGCTATTGTTTTAAGTAGTGTAGATTTTCACATTTTCTCTCTGTGATCTCTACAGTTGCAATGTGATATTGGCAGTATCACAGAAGGAATCTCCTGCTAAGGATCCCTACCTCTTTCCTTTAAAGGGGAACTAAACCTTAGGAATAAGGGTTGCTTAAAGGGATAGTAATACTTAAAATGTAAAAAAAAAATATGTTGTAGGGTTTATCCCCCTGAGTAAAACAAGAGTACTCCCACTGCCGAAAGGTGTTTCATTCAAAAGTTATTAATTTTCAAAGTGAATTTTTTAGCTGCAATATCAGTGGCCTGAATTTGTACAGTGACGCTGTTGCTACACAATCCTATGGACAGCTCTGGTCCCGGGACCATACATCTCCATAGGGTGGTGTAGCAACAGCGCTACTGTACAATTTCAGGCCACTGTGATATTGCACCTAAAAAATTCAACTTTGAAAAATAATAGCTTTTGAATGAAACACCTTTCAGCAGCGGGAGTACTCTTGTTTTACTCAGGGGGATAAACCCTACAACATATTTTTTTTTAAAACGTTTTAAGTATTACTATCCCTTTACTTTGTGCTAGACCTAGGTGGGTATCCTTCATACAGAAGTTTGGTGTTTAAATAAATGCAACTAAAAACAGGCAATATAAATTACTGATTGCTGTATGAAGGACCTAAGATGTAACAGTTCTCATTGAACTACAGATCCCATCATCCTCAGCCTGCTCTATCTGTTATTAAACTAAAATTCCCATTATTATCAGCCACTGAGTCAGCCGATAATAATGAAATTAGTAGTCCAACAATGGCTGGTCAGGCAAATTTGCCCATTCCTGCTGTATAGCTACAATAGTTCTTATAAGGCCCTGTATTATGTGTTTTTCATAATTAGCCAGTATTATGTTGTTGGCAAGTTGCAACACTTCTAAAGATGCATTTTTTTAAGTGTCACTTCTACTAAATGACACAGAATATTGGCAGTATGTACAGAACACGTCTGAGTCAAGTCAACTATCCTATATAATAATTTGCTAAATCGTGTGTAACTCTGCAACATGCGCAGTAGACACTGCTGCGCGTGCTGCAGTCATGCGCAGTAGAGACTGCCCGCGTCGCGGCTGATACAGAGCTGGGCGATCCGAAGGAGCGTCCCGCTCTGTATCAGTTGCGGCACAGGCAGTCTCTACTGAGCATAACTGCACCGCGACGGGTGACAGGGGCACTGTGGCCCGTGTAACGGGCTGTTCAACTAGTACGGTATAAGACAAGTATAAATTCCATTTGACGCTGTTAACCTCTTGAATGTTAAAGGGATAGTAATACTTCTTTTATCTTTATTTTATTTTGTAGGTATTAAAAAAACATGAAGAATGATATAAGTCTTATCTCTCAAGCCTTTATGGTTTGAGAGATATTCACAAGCAAAGTTTCCCCTCCTGCCCCTTTTATCTAGTGTAATCCATCTCTTCTCAGATGTGGAATGCAGTCCATAGACCAGACAGATAACAGCAGGGGACAATCTTCTTCCTATGAGAACAATGAAAGCCTTGCCCCCCTTGACAAGTTTGACAAGGTACATCTGCTTACAGGAAGTGAAATAAGAAGCCACAATTAGAAATATAGGTTCATATAATATTACTACTCCCAAATATGGGAATGTGTTGGATACCTTTCTGGCACTCAAAGGGTTAGCATGTGTTTTTATTTTTTTCATGACAGTCTCCTTTTAACTCTTTGAGTGCCAAAGTGGTACACTTTTTGCCTCCCCCTCTGGCGCTCAAAGGGTTAAGGACCCCCCAGGAATAAGCATCACATTGCTTCAAAATGAGTTACAAATCTCTCTTGTCCTTAAAGGGTTATGGAACATATCAAATAAAATAAAATGACTAGCTAACATTAACTGTGTTTTAATTGCATCAACATTGTGCTGGAAATAATAAAACATATTTAATATTACACTCATTGTGTTTCTAGTTGAGTTTAAAGCCGGAGGGTTTCTTTTTGAAAAGTGACTGTGACAATATTGTATTCTGTTTGCAATGGTAAATTATTTCTACTTTCATCTGAATCATTAGCAGTCTTACTTTAAAGTGAAAGGTCTTCATTCACATTATGCACATTTCGAAAATCACTTGATAACCATACCTTCTCGTCTGCAAAAAATCTCTCTCAACCCAGGTCATGCTACCCACTGTGCCTGTACAAAGCATTGTAATCATTTGCATTTACAAAGCATATTTTATCTACATTAGATTTGAAGGGCTAAATTTTTCTGCACAACTGCAAGTGTAATCACTTTAGAGGTGAGACAGATCAACAGCTAGGATATCTGAATTCTGTGGAACAAATGGAAATATACCCATTTAAAGAAGCAGAAAGGAAGGTACAATAAATTTTAGTGTTTAAAGTGGAACTATCATCAAACTTAAATTGAGCCCCAGATCCTTATTACCATAGTGATATGCGTATACATACTTTTATTTTGCTGCATAAGTCCGGCATTAGGGAGAAACAGAACTTTTTAGGCAGACAGTAGCAGCAGGGATCTTGCTGTAGGCGCTCTCTGTGCCTGCTCTGTCATTCCCTTCCGGTGCCTTAAGGTACCAGGGAATTCAACTCAGCAATCGTGGAGGAGAAGGGGACAGACAGTGCGGACTGCAAGATGTCTGAGCTGTTGCCCGCTGCTGCCTGCCAAACAAGTTCTATGTTTCACTAATGCCTGACTTACTCACAGGGCCGGATATTCCGTAAGGCAGAGTAGGCATCTGCATACAGGTGCACCCACAGAGGGTCGCCTCCCACTGAGATTTTTTTTTTTTTGACGTGGCGCGGCTTGTCATGCCGCGCCGAGCCGCCTGCCACCCGCCACCGCATTGTAAGCTGTGCCTTTAGCTTCTGAGCTCTCCCGGCTCTTTAATAATGCAGAGCTCTGGGAGAGAAATCTCCCAGCACTCTGCATTGCTAAAGGGAAGAACGCGCAGGAGCTCCAGCAGCTGCAGGTTTGTGCAGAAGCACAGATCTCTCCAGCTGATGGTCCACCAGGGAGGTAGGAAACGGGTGTGGGGGAGAGAATGAGGCTTAACTTGGAGATAATGGGGGCAATGTGAGGTCAATATGGGGATGATGGGGGGGCAAGCGATGTGGAGTTGATGGGGGGGCAATGTAAGGGCAATGTTGAGATGATGAGGCAATAGGAGGACAATGTGGAGCTGATGGGATCAATGTGGAGCTGATGGGGGTCAATGTGAGGGCAATGTTGAGATGATGGGGCAATATGAGGGCAATGTGGAGCTGATGGGGGGCAATGTGAAGGTGATGGGGGGCAATGTGAGGGCAATATGGAGATTTGGAGCATTGTGGAGATGACCAAGGTGTGGGGGGGAGGGGGCGCTTCAGATATCTGTGCCTACAGGCTCCTGAGATGTAAATCCGGCCCTGCTTATTCAGCAAAATAAAAGTATGTATACACATATCACTATGGTAATAAGGATTTGGGGGGCAATTTAAGTTTGACGATAGTTCCGATTTAACCCTTTGAGTGCCAGAGAGGTACACAATGCATTGCAAAGCAATGCGTTGCGTCCCCTTTGGCACTCAATGGGTTAACTCTTTGGATGCTAGAGTGGTCTCCAAAGCATTGCTAAGCATTTGGAGACCACTCTACAACCAAGGGGTTAACAATTAGCACAATAAACCTTTTAGTAAGTATTATCAGGAATACTTCTTCTCTTGAAAAATGTACAAATGATGTCATAATTCTGGTCATGCCTGGGATCTTTCTCTGCGCTATTTTGATGTAATTGAGTCTATTTGAGGCCACTGTGCATTAATCTTCGCATTAGAAGTCAACACAGATTTATGTTCAGGAATCGATGGTTTTCCATATAAAGATTTATAGACTGCGGAGAATATTATTATCTAATGTGAAGAGGGAAAAAAAACATGTGAAATAATTATTAGTTTGTTAATAGCCACACTCCAAGAAACTCTGGAATCACTACAGGTACATTTTAACATTAACAGATCAAAAAACAAAAGTTGATTTTTTATTACAAACTAGTGTAACAGCCAGAGTACATGGGCCAAGGTCAGGGTGATGTTAATCCTTTGAGTGCCAGAGGGGTAAGCAACTCATTGCTTTGCAAAGCGTTTCATACCCCTCTGGCATTCAAAGGGTTAAGAGGCTGGTCCTGCTTTGCGTCCTGCCACCGACGTAGTCATGCATTGTAGAGACTGCCCGAAAGCACAGAATGTTCCCAGCACAGAACTCCCAGCATTCTGTGCATTCGGGCAGTCTCTGCTGCTCATGGCGGCTTCTGACAAACATCCTAAGGAATTATTATATAGGATTCTTTCTAGGTTGCAACACAGGAATTTTAAGACTTAGGTTGAAAATTGGTGATGAGTGAATCATTTTATTAAAGTATCATCTTGAAATTAAGAAGTTGATATCTATCAAGGGTTTTATCGACAAATTTCTCCATAGACAGACTTCAAAGGGAATGTAATCTGCTCGATGAAAATTGTAATAACACATTTCATCAGTAAAATAATCTAGGACTATGTTTGAGAACCGCATTCAGAACTGAGACACACACATAGCCAGTGGAGAACCACATACTAATAAAGTTCTCTTTGCAGCACATATCTTAATTTGCATACAGTTCTGAGCTGAAAGAGACTTTCATTTTCCACTTTTCAGAAATAAATGTATCAGTATCTCCTAAAATGGACCTGTTGCCTTCCAGCTTTTAGCCTAATTAAAAGTGTATATTTAAAGAGATAGTAATGTTTCATTATAAAGTAAGGTTCGATCATTTGACTGTCCCTCAATCCATCAGAACCGGCTTTCTGATCTGAAGACAGAAGATTGACGTATGTAAATGGGGCGGGAGGGGGAATCTTTATAATTAATTACACAGAAACTAGACCGATATCAACACTGGCAATGGTGGAGAGCTTTAGTACAAACTATAACGAATGACCGAACCTTACTTTATAATGAAACATTACTATCTGTTTAAACTGCTATAACTTTTTGTTTTTACAATCAGTGAAATCGTTTTAGATAATTTTGATTTAGTTGTTGGAGAATCTAAACTTGCAGAGCTTTGTTCTCTATCCTCTCTTATAAAGCCTGCTCAACTAACCCTTTAAACCTTTGAGTGCCAGAGGGGTACACAACGTATTGCAAAGCAATGCGTTTGCGTACCCCTCTGGTACTCAAAGGGTTAAGGACCCGAGGCATGTGCAGTGCATTGGTTCTTAAACAGTTAATTACTCACATGTCTAGAAAATTACCTTTCTCAACCTTCTTAGCCTACTAGGATCAATCAAATGCCACCAGAGGGGTTGAATAATACAATGGAGAGGAATAATCTTGCAAAACATTGAAAAAAATGGAGGTTTTCACAGAGGGAGAGGATTTGGAAAGGGGACAGTTTTTCATAAACTATTCATATGCTGAACTTTTGGCACACATTATGCATAGACATCGTCAAATTAAGTTTTCAGACATATAAGTAAACATTTTAAGTGACATGCCCACTTTAAATGGAAAATAGAACTTATGAAAAATATATATTTTGTAGGGCTTTTTCCACTGTTAATAACAATAGTATTCCTGTTCTCGTGAGATGACTCATTCAAACATTATCACAGAACAAACCTTCAGTTTTTAGCTCCAGTATATTCATGGGCTGCCTGTATTACTGTGGTGTTGTTATTATTGCTGTTTATGGAAGGCTTTTATTACTGAAAACAGCTATCCATATACTGCTTTATCAACAACACCACTAAAATTGGATAGGCCATGGCATATTGCCTACCAAAATGCAGTGTTGCTATGTAATAACTCTGGAATGCAATAGGTCCCAGCAGTTGGACTTTTCCTACTGTATGCTACGTGATATATATTGTTATATAATAAGTGATACTTTAAGTTTGATGATGTGGAAATGATTTGCATGTATGCATACATACATTTCTTTTGCTACCCTTCTTAAATTTTGCTCTAATTCTTTTGTTCAAGTATCTTGCTGGCTAAGAGTTCTTCATTAGATCATATAACATTAACATGATATCTGAGATATAAGATGAACATAATTAGACAGCTTTATCTATCCAAATAAGATATAGAAATCAATGTTTGTGTGAAAGTCATGGTCACAGCTTTATTGAAGGATAACACCTCCTAATAATAATACTCACTGACCTTGGTATGATATGAACATTTTAATGACCATCATTAATTGTGCCCCTGTGCCTTGGTTCAAGAGATACCAGCTTCAATATGTCCTGGATGTCATGTCATGGAAGCACACCTTTAATAGAAAAGTAACTGCACTAGGCAACAATTATATCTCAAGTGTATTTCCCACCCCCATCAAAAATTAATTAAATAATTAAGTGCACTCATAAGGCTAAACACTACGTGTAGATTATAAAAGGAACACCCACCAATCAAGAAATGGGGATAGTGTACCTAAAAAAGAACCCTATAAGAGTGGCACACAAAAGTAAAAACAGAAAAATCAAGCAGCCTGGTAAATCAGTAATATAATAAGAATATAATTATTATGCACAATATCACATGATGGTAGGTAAATCAAAATAGATTAAAAATACAGGTAGCATCAATTACAAATTGACAGAGCAAAATCTGGAGGGCATCATGGACCAAACTAATTGTCTTCAAAAAGAAAAGTATCATACAAATATAACAATTACATTCCAATAAAACCATGTAGTGGAAAATGTCTTCTACAAAATATAAAAAGTGAACATTCCTATGTATACATCAGAAATATGTAAAATAAAATACAAACTAAACGTTACAGTAAAGAAGCACACTTTAATAGGGTTCTCTTTAGCATTAGTTTCCCAGTGGAATACTGGAGGGCAATACCTAACCAATAGTAAACACAAGAGAGAAAGTATAATGCAGATGAGCCCGGGGTCTCACCAAGTAGTTAGTCTCCCAGCTAAGGCCCGATGTGTATCACCACTGCCATGGCTTTGTCAAGGGAATGAGGAAGAGGACCAGAAATGATGACCAAAAAAAATCACAAGCTTGAATGTGCTACTGCGAAATAGCCAATCAGGCAATGTTATCATTACATCATGAACAATAAGGAAATAGTAGCAAACAAAGTGATTTATGGAGAAGTGCAAAATGCAATTATTTCTCATGGCATCTTGGATTTGTGACCAAGGGTATAAGATAAATAAGCACATGGGCAGTGAATACACATTGCATGTGTAATGAGTGACAGCAAATAAAAAGGGCAGATAAGAAAATGACCATCAGAGAGTTGTCTGGTCAAAATATAATAAATTGTGAAGGGAAAATGTAGATAGAGTAGTTATAATGTTTTATATATATGCAAATATTTATTGAAAAATCAGATGACTAAATTCAGGGCAATGGGTAAGATTTGCCTTCAACTTCTAATCCAGAGTGGATGGTTAGGGAACTATTGATTAGAGCCTAGCTCCTTAATTCTTGTAAATGTACTGGGATCAAAAAAACCTCCATCATATCCCTCAGGTTCTCCCATGTAAACAATATAAATGTCTGTACAAAACATATGATAGAAAATGAGACAGAACCCCAATTAAAAGCACTATCAGGGCTTATAATTTTAAGTCCTTTGCTACTAGCCAGATATGAAAAGTTACTCGCCACTGCAAGCCAAAACATACCCACCAGGTCTAAATTTGTACTCGCCAGGGCTAAATTTTCACTTGCCATTGGCTAGTGGCGAGTCGAAATTTTGAGCCCTGGCACTATTATTGTTAGCATATCAGTAACTATATCATCTATATCATAGGTGACTGTGAAAAAGTCCCTTTATAAGAAGTAACCATAGACCAAGCAAAATAATAATATGGTGCATCTATTGCTAACAGTCTGGTGGTTCATTGAAAAGAACAAAGGAGACATATGACAACCAAGAGGAAAAGGGTTGTCAGCTGCATCCTTCTCCAAAATCATGATGGGGTCAATACTGTAAGCTCTCACGAGCAGGGCCCTCTGATACTCCTGTTCTCCACATTTGATTTGCACTATTTAATACCTCTGTATGTCCATTCCCTATTGTACAGCGCTGCGGAATTAGTTGGCGCTATATAAATAAAGAATAATAATAATACTGAACTGCAAAACACTTTGTACAAAATAGATATTCCAGAAGCCGGCCCTACCAAATGTTGTCCCTCTGAGAGTTAGGAAAGAATGTATTATTTCTTGGTTCTTATAAACAAAATAAAGAAAAGAATAACTCCAGTGCAATGATTCTTCACTTGTGTATATTAGGATTAATTAGTCTTAAGCAATCATTTAAACCCAAAAAAGAAAAACGTTTATCTTAGGTTATCCTTGAGATTATACTTAGGAAATACAAAAAGGCAAAACTTTATAAATACTTATTTGTGCACAAAGTGACAGTGTGCAGTCACAGTGGTTTCAATGTATCATATCCATCAGTGAAAATAAAACTGAACTTTTATTAAGGTTAACCCCTTAAATACAGCACTTAAAGGGATAGTAATACTTTAAAATTACTAATCCCAATATTTTAGTAGTAAAAAAAAGAAATGATTTGCCCCCAGTGACATCTCTTAAACCTTTATGGTTTGAGAGATATTCACTCGCAAAGTCCCGCCTCGCTCCCCTTTCCCTGAAGTCAGCGTTGTAGCTGATTGCAGTGGAAGCCTGTCCTACGATGATCTGGCGGCTCTGCAGCAGAGCCGCGATCATGTTAATAAAAAAGAAATCATTCACTTAAAAGGTCTTCTACATGTGCTTGCAAACCAAGCACATGTAGAACATGTAGAAGACCTTTTAAGTGAAAAATTTATTTTCTATTAACGCGATATCGGCTCTGCTGCAGAGCCTCTGAACGGTCATACGACAGGCTTCCCCTGCAGTCAGCTACAATGGTGACTTCAGGGAAAGTGGATGGAGGGGGCAACTTTGCGAGTGAATATCTCTCAAACAATAAAGGTTTGAGAGATGTCACTGGGGGCAAATAATTTCTTTTTTTTACTACTACAATATTGGGATTACTAATTTTAAAGTATTACTATCCCTTTAAGGACCAGTGACATTCCTGGCACATCATGGAATTTGGAAGCCCTGAATCGGATGCACAAAAAAGAAAAATGCTCCAATGTCGTTAAGTGTCTCGCATGCACTGCGGTCTGTAATGGGTTAAACATAAAAATAAATCAACAAAAGATCCAAATATGTAGGTGATATTGGTTTGGTTAGTGTAACTTGTTTAGAGGAGATATTTATCAAAAAGATAAAAATAGTTCTGTATAATGTATAAAGTACAATCACTGATAAATGGTACTGTATTTTGCGGCAGAATGGCAGAAAACTCCCATGTCAAAGGTGCCAAGAAAATGTTATGCACCAAGATGTTTGTCTCCACTTATACTGCTATTGCCCAGATAAGCAACAGCACTTATATCGATATTGAGAAATATCACTTGTTAGTTCCGTTCAAGTAATGGTTTAAAAGGTACAAGGACAATTCCCCCTTCATGTACAAATGTATATAATCACTAGATGTTAACTAGATAATGGACCTCTACTCTGTGGAAAACCTGCAGGGAGCTTCTGTGCTAAAGTGCAACAAAAGTTGATGCACCAGAATTCATTATCTTTGTCCCTTAGTTTGCTGCTGTTGCCCAGAGTATCTCAAAAAGATCAGCAAAATAAAAAATTGGTGTATCAAAGTCCTCTCATCATTATAACCGGACCAATATCACCTAAGATATTTAAAACAATATTTCACCATGCACACAGTGCAGTATGGTCACCAAAGTCTACAGTGATATATGTATTATGCAGATAATTCTGTTAGTGTTTTGGGGGGGGGGGTTGTTTTTTTTTTAAGAAAAAGTACTACCTTTATTGGCAAACTGAGTCACACATGATGTTTAGGTGTGTTTAAAATAAATCAGACCTCAGACTAAACATCACAGTGGGGTTGGATAAAAGGCAGACGTGCATTTCATCAAAAGGCTGTTTCAAGAATATAAGAGAGCATCCAGCAATCAAGTTTAAATAGAATAAATTGCCAATAAAGTTGATCAATTTAATTCAGAAAAATTAGATCAGGTAATAAACATATACTATTCAAGCTGAGTGCCGAGAGTGGTCTACAAAAATGCATACCTTTTTGCACAGTTCACCTATCCTGAAGGGTTATTCAGCTGTTTTGTGGATCTTGGGTAGGACATAATATGGTTGTTGAGCTGGAGATGGCCATATTCCTTCTTGGTATTCATTCATCAGGCGCCGGATTTGGGATGTAGTCCAGTTGTTTTTTTAAACAGCCTGTAGGGTCAGGAGTTGAATTTGCTATGCCACCCTGTTATTAAGTTGTCTTTTCACTTCACAATGGTATTGTTCAGTTGGCTACAACACTACATTGCTTTCCTTAGACACCGCCTACACTGCAGTACCAGTCCAACATTTTATTTAATGTAATGCAGTAATGCAGATCTCTCATGTGGGCTAATATTGCTTGCTTTAACATGTTTCATTTGTAGACTCTGAATATTTTGATAGCAACTGAAAAAAAAGATCTTCACTTGTGGATAGAGAGTAAATGTTGGAATACATTGTGCTGTGGGTTTGAAGTGTTTGATTCTTGATATACGTGGGACAGCGGAGTATTCACTTTCCTTGAGAGGGTTCAACATTTCTCAAAATAACTTACGTTCACATCTCACCTCCTCTAGTTACCCATCTATAGCTCTGTACATTTTCCATTCCCTGGTATATTTTTTGTCCCTTTTGAATGTGTGTTTCTTTTTATCAGCTAAAGTTTTTTTTAACCTATCAAACATTTGAATCATGCCCATCCAGTTTAATCTGTAGGGCTCTGCAGGGGCGGACTGAATAGTCGGGCACTCGGTCAGTTAGAAGCATCTAAAAAGAAGAAAACCAGACTGAATTATAATATAGCACTCCATTTCTCAATAAACAAAAAAATGAATAAGAAATTAAAAATTAAATATGTAAAGATACTTTTATTAATAAATATATAGTAACGACTCCAGCTGGTCTCCACACACCACCTAGCCACCCATTTCACCCCTTTATACCCTTACTATAAAAAACAATGTAGTAAAAACACTATTCTGATTCCCAAAAAGTCCTTAATACCCCTATTAAATTGTTACAACCCTGCAATAATCGTAACAACTAACAATAGTAACACACTAACATTCATACACTCACTGACACCTATACACCACAGTGACACATACACCTCTGTTGCACAAACACACACTTATACACCAGTAACACACACACACACACAGAAATACAATGGAATTATGTATCACAGATACACACACACAGACAAATACACCACAGTGACACAGGCATTGACCATTCTTCACAGTGACACAAGCACATACACTGACACGTATCCCACAGTAACACATGCACATATACTGACACGTACCCCACAGTGGCACACACATACACTGACACGTACCCCACAGTAACACATGCACATATACTGACATGTACCCCACAGTGACACAAGCACATACACTGACACATACCCCACAGTAACACACACTCACAAACAATGGGACATGCCACAGTGACAGACAAAACACACAGTCACTGGCACACCAGTGTCAACTTCACTCGGTAGCACACAGAAACATATAAAAAAATTACACACACAGGGTGACACAGTGACCCCAACCCACACTCACTCTGTGGCACATACAAACACACACATTTCCAGTGATACAATGACAGCCTCACAGAGATACACACACTTTTTACACTACTTGATCATTTATCAAAAGACTGATGTTGTAAAATGAAGTTTTTCATTTAACATGAGACAGAATCAGTGAAATAGTGACAAAGACCAATACATACGCACTTTCAATTATTTCTGCTTATCTCTAAATAAGTTCCTCTGCTGTATACAGTAGTTATATAGATATCCTTGACTGCTGTATGAAGGATATCTACCTTAGGAAGTCCTTCTGTTATAAATAGTGATTATATAGATGTACCTGACTGCTGTATGGTGGACACTTACCTAGGAAAGTCCATTTCAGCTGCAAGCTTTCTGGCATCACTAGTGTAGCTCCATTTCAATTGTAAGCTCTGTGGTATCACTAGTGTAGCTTCATTCCAATTGTAAACTCTGTGAATCACAAATGTAGCTCCGTTTCAATTGTAAGCTCCGTGGTATCAATAGTGTAGCTACATTTCATTTGTAAGCTCTGTGATGTTGCGATTGAAACAAAGCAACACACATGATACCACAGAACTTACAGTTGAAATTGAGCTACAGTGGTATTGTAGCTCCATTTCAATTATAAGCTCTCTGATATCTCTAATGTATCTCTGTTTCAATTGTAAGCTTAGTGGTATAATTTGCCTTACTTCACAATATTAATGCATTTATAAAATTAGTAAAAGTGGGTGGGATGGCATGATAACTGGAGGGCGGGACTTAACTGTGGGAGGGGCATAATTTGGGCAGGGTAAAGGGACCCCATGACCTCATTTCCTCCTGGGGCCCTGGGTGCTTTCAGTCTGCCCCTGGGTCTCTGATATCTCTTCTGACATCCATAAGAAGAGTTATATCATAATAATAATAATAACTAGTATTTATATAGCGCCTTTCTCCCAGTGGGACTCAAAGCGCTTTCAGCGCATGCTCTCAGAACTAACCAAATCGGCAGCTGAAATAATAGATGTTATTATTACCCAATCAACGGTACTCATTTTATCGACCTCGGAAGGATGAAGGGCTGAGTTGACCCTGCCGGGATTCAAACCTGCAACCTTGACATTTGAACAGGCTCCATAGTCAGGGAATTTACATAATACATTTAATAAAACAAAAGAGCAGTGTGATGGGGAGACACAGATAGCAGTGTATTTCTCTAGTCAAGCCCAGAGAAGCTCCTATAGCCTTGGCTTCTAGGGGTACCTTCTTGACTGAATGAATGCATCAGATAATACTGGTTTGGGCACTACATTCTCTGTTGCTACAAAAATGTAAGCTAATTTATGTGACCAGTTTTCTTCTATAGTCTCTGTGTTATACATAATGCTCAACCCAGACAAAATCAAAACCAAAAATGGCCTGAACATGTATCACAAAATACAAGTAAAAAAGGAAACTGTGCAGATATAGCCTACATGGCCAAAAGACCAAGAACCCAACTTTAATAAAAGTAACCACACTGTTCAACAAATATATATTAAGTGTATCCCCACCTCAAACAAAAAAAATCACAAAATATTGAGGAGAACATGTAGTAGTAAACACTGCATGTAGATTGTAATAGGAACACCTACCAAAATAATGGGGAAATATATATCTATAAAGAACCCCTATAAGTCAGGAAGTCAAATGAGAAAAATCTGCATAATTAATCAATATATTTATTAAGCAAAGTATGATTACTACTAAAGAGAGTCAAGTGATCATGTTATAGCTGTGTAATGTGGGCCACATGAACAGAAAGTCATGTGTGAGAGCTGCATTATTTTTTATACAGCTAAGAGTGGTGAGTATACACTGAGAGCTAATCAAAATGGATTTGTTTGCCAGTTTTTTAGCAGAAACACAAAAACAGAATAGAAAAAAGTGTAATCAACTTTATCATACAAAAGTGCACAGTTATTGGCTTACTGGAAGTGGGCAATACATTTTGGTTCAGTAAATGAGCATTCTAATGTTTAACAGACTGAACTATTCTCACACAATGGTAGAAGTGAACAGGCGGTTAGACCCTACTGGTCTAACTCATGTGTCCTAGCATTTTAGGAAAAATATTTATGTCTGTCTGGTTTAGGGGGGTAGTTTTTGGTCCATAGAACACATGTGGGACGCCGTTGTCTTATAGTAATAAAACATCAAATATTTTAACCTCTGATAAAAACATTCCCAACGCATTGCGAACCATTGTGTTGGAAAAGTGTCTAGCTTCTAAGGCATCGGCATCCGACAAGCAGCTCACAGGTTAAATACAGACCATTTGATCCCATGATGCGGCCCACTTGAGAATTTATCAAAACATCTTCATCTAATTAGTTAGTAAACATTTACTAGGGCGTAACTATCTTCCCACTACTGTACCGTAATAAACACCCTACAGTTCTGAAAAATAATTCACTCTGTTAAAGCAGAACTTTCACTACAATAACATAGCGCTTCAAATGATTATTACATTAGCGATATGCAACACACTTATTTTTATTTTCAAGTATAATTGCTCCTTTAAAGGGATAGTAATACTTCGTTTTAACTTTATTTTATTTTGTAGGCATTAAAAAAAACATGAAGAATGATATAAGTCTTATCTCTCAAACCTTTACGGTTTATGAGATATTCACAAACAAAGTTTTCCCCTCCCGCCCCTTTTACCTAGTGTAAGCAATCTCTTCTCAGATGTGGAATACAGTCCATAGACCAGACAGATAACAGAAGGGGACACTCTTATTCCTATGAAAACAATGAAATCCCTGCCCCCCTTGACAAGCTTTTCAGGTTTTTCCCTTATCTTAATTGAAGATTGTCCCTCTCTGCAGTCTACCCTGGCAGCTCCCTTCTGCCATGGCTGAGAAGTGTTACTTCAGTAAAAGGGGAGGGAGGGGTATACTTTGCTTGTGAATATCTCTTAAACCATAAAGGTTTGAGAAATAAGACTTATATCATTATTCATGTTTTTTTAATGCCTACAAATTAAAATAAAGTTAAAACGAAGTATTACTATCCCTTTAACAAAAAATATAACCTTTCATGCAGACAGGCACCGGCTGAGATCTTTCAGCAGGTGCTGTCAGTTCCTTCCGGTGCCTTTCTGCAAAAGGCATTCAACTCACCAATGGTGGAGTTGAAGGGGACGGACAATTCAGACGCAGAAATGCCGGCTCGGCAAGATGTCTGCACTGTTCTCCGGTGCCTGCCTGCATGAAAGGTTATATTTTTCGTTAAAGGAGCATTTATACTTGAAAATAAACATTAGTGTGTTACATATTGCTAATGTAATAATCATTTGAAGCGCTATGTTATTGTAGTGAAAGTTCTGCTTCAGAATACCAATATTCTTATTAGAGATGCACCGATACCGGTATCGGTATCGATGCCGATACTGAACAGTTGCACAAGTACTTGTAGTCGTGCAAACTGTTCTGATGCCGAAACTGATACCCTGCGCGCACGCTACCTCTTTCAGTTTGTCAGCAGTGCCGCCCGCTCGCCGCCACACTCTGCTTCAGCGGCGTCCTGTTGGTCCTGCTCTCTTACAAACGCATGGGAGGTGATCACAGCCTCCCTCCTCTCCTTCCTGTTCCATGTCACAGACAGCCAGTCAATAACATGAGCCTGCACTGTGCTGAGCCAATCAGAAGCAGAGGTGACCAAGTCAATCACTTCTGCTTCTTATAGTTGTTGTCAGTCACCTGATCCTGCTGCCAGTGTACGGCCTGCCCTGCTGCAAGCCTGAGCCTAATATGCTGCCTGACCCTGCCACTGCCAGCATGCCACCTGTCCTGCTGCCAGCCTGAACCTCCTAGTGTGCTGCATGAACCTGCTGCCAGAGTGTCACCTGCCCGGCTGCCTAACTTGTCAGGTACTTTAATTTAGCTAGGCCTGGTGCTGTGAGTCCTCAGAGAAAAATGCTAATGTGTGTTAGACTGCAAGCTCTTGGGGCAATTACCTGTCTGTCTTGTATGTGTTGGTCACCAGGAAACACAGGAGTGGCCTCAAGTGCTTGCAATCTAAGTCATGCTAGCATTTGATCTGTATTTCTTTTTTTTAATAAACAGGATACTTGCGCTTCTCTAATAAAATAATTTTTCTTCTTCTGTTTTTTTTCCAGAAGGTGGAGGAGCCTTTCAGTGCACGGACACACAAGCAATATCAGTGGTGTGGAAGTATTTTACAATTAGCGAGGACAACCCACACATGGAAGATTGCAAACTTTGTTCTGCAAAAATATCAAGAGGAGGTTCAAAAGTCAGTTCTTTTAATACCCGTAAACTGATAAAACATATGAAAATGAAACACAAAAGTGAGTATGGAGAATTTGATGCTATCAATAGTAGTAGCACTCGGCAGCCAACACTGAAGCAAATGCTAGCTAGATGAGAGAAAATGTCAAGAGTCAACCCGAGAGCTATAGCAGTAACCGATATGCTTACCCAATTCATTATTCTTGATGATCAACCGCTGTTGATAACATGGGTTTGCATTTTTTTCTTAATTTTTTGGAGCCGAAGTATGAGATTCCCCGTCGCAGCTATGTCACAGATGTCGTCTTATCACAGATACATAAAGTATGTTGCCAGCTTGTTGCAAGAGGACATCAAAGCGATTAGCTTCACTCCTGACATTTGGAGCAGTAGTGTGAGTCCAGTGTCTCTAATTATCTTAACAGCACAGTGGATAGATGACGATTTCACTCTACATTCAGTCATGCTCCACGCAAAGAAATTTCAAGGCTCTCATACCAGTCAAGCAATAGCAGGCACACTTGAAGAAATGCTTGCAACTTGGGTGATTTCCAAAAGTTCTGTTCATGTTGTGGTCCGTGACCATGGCGTCCGGAGGGGGGGGCAAGGGGGGCACTTGCCCCACCCTACAATTACCCCTCTCCATATAAATAAAGGGGCTAGATGGGCTGGCCTGGGGGTCATATTATGGCTTTGCTCCCCCCGGAAAAATGTCTACGGACACCACTGTCCATGACAATGCCAAAAACATGATAAAAGGCATGGAAGATGCTGGACTTTCTAGTATATCATGTGTGGCACATACTTTGCAGCTGGCTGTCTCAGATGGTCTGTTATTGCAGCGCAGCGTTGTGGATGCTGTGGGAGTCGGGCACAGAATAGTTGGCCACTTTAAACATTCAAACCTGGCATACTCTCGGCTACATGATGTTCAAATACAGCTCGGTCAACCAGTTAAAAGACTCCAACAAGAAGTGCAGACTCGTTAGAACAGCACATTTTACGTGCTGCAGTCTCTGCTTGAGCAGAAACGGGCCATTGGAGTATATATTCCTGAATATGAGCTCCCTGCCACTATTACTGCAAACCAGTGGAATATTATGGAGAAGCTGGTAAATATCTTGACTCCCTTTCAAGAGCTGACTCGTCACGTGAATTATTCAGATGCTTTTGCTTCAGATGTAATTCCTGCGGTCACTGTGCTACAGAGACTGTTATCAAAACCAGTGGATGAGGACCAAGGTATCAAAACAATGAAGAAGACTTTGCTTGGTGCTTTGCAGAAGAGCTTCTCCTATACAGAGCACAACCCACTTTACTGCATCGCAACCTTGCTCGATCCAAAGTAATAATTAATGTTAAAGAAAGAGAAGGATGATGCTTAATTTTATAAGCCTATATCATGACATTCATGTTTGATTTGTTATGTGTTCTTTGTAGGTATAAAGATCGACTTTTCTCTAATGCAGACTCTGCCAGGCAGGTCAAAGATATATTCATACTGGAGCTGCAAACATTTTCTGAGGAGACAGCCACATCTGAGGAGCAGGAGGAACCAGCTATCAAAAGGCCTCACAGTGACCAGCCAGGTACCAGTCTGGACAGTGTTTTTGAAGAAATTGCAGGTGAATGTCCATCTGCATCTGAGAGCAGTGGTCCAAATGCTGCTACGATACAGCTGAAAGCATACCTGGGAGAGATCACTTTGCCTCATTCGGACAAACCCCTCAAGTACTGGGCAGTTAATAAACTGCGGTTTCCAGCTCTGGCTGATTTTTTTCAAGAGACATTAGTGTCCCTTTAAAAAGTAATTTTAATTGCCTTGGCCTGTTTATACTTCTAGTATACTATTATATCACACTGTCTGCTCTGTATTGCACTTTGTAAGTTTGTATGATACTGATGTTTTACATTTGTTATTTAACAGAACAAATAAAAAAAATATATTAAATAACAATATTTTACAATAAATAATATGTTTATTGTTATTGTTGTTGTTGTTATTTAATTAAATATATATTTTTTATTTGTTCTGTTAAAGGGACGTAATGTCCCATAAAAAATTATGCTTGTTTTGTAGAGGTTTAAAAAATAAGTTATTTGGCACAGCGACAAATCCTATCTCTCAAACCACTATGGTTTTAGAGATTTTCACTTGTAAAGTTGTCAAGCTGACAGAGGGAGATTCGAGTCGCGCGACTCAAGGAGGATTTTCAGCAGAGTCTAAATTGCGTTACGCAAAAAGAACTACTTCATGGGAACGGTCTACTTGCAAACCAGGCACAATTTTAGACCGTTCCAACCAAATAATTTTTTTCAAATATCACTATTTCGGCTCTGCTGTAGAGTTGCCGGCTGGTCCCCAGACCGGGATCTCCTGCTGTCAACTAGACGCTGATGTCAGGAGAAGGGGAGGGAGGGCGGAACTGTACATACGAATATCTCTCAAACCGTAAAAGTTTTAGAGAGAAACCATAAGGTTTGAGAGATAGGATTTGTGCCAAATAACTTATTTTTTAAACCTCTACATAACAAGTATAATTTTTTTATGGGACATTAGTGTCCCTTTAAATTTCCTTGTTTGACCTTTCACAAGTTTGTGACAAGCAAATAAAAATGTTTTATCGTTTCCTAATGTCTTTAGAGTTACAGATCTTCATAATTACAAAGACGTTGGCCTAAAATTAGTCTGCTCTGAATTGTCTTTTGGAAAACTGTCACATGACATAAAAAAGGGTATCGGTATTTGGTATCTGTGAGCACCTGAAGGTAAGTATCGGTACTTTTACTCGGTTTCAAAAAAATGGTATCGGTGCATCCCTATTTCTTATCAAAGCTGATGTACTAAGAAGAATTGAAATCGTTCTGGGGTAAACCAACTGCACCATAGTGGACAACTAGACATTCTCAAAACTCCCATTGATTTAAAGGGATAGTAATGTGTGCAAATGCCTTTAAAGGGATAGTAATACTTAAAATGTAAAAAAAATATGTTGTAGGGTTTATTCCCCTGAGTAAAACAAGGGTACTCCCACTGCTGAGAGATATTTTATTCAAAAATTATAACAGCTCAAAGTTTAATTTTTTTAGGTGCAATATCACAGTGGCCTGAAAATTTACAGTGGCGCTGTTGCTACACCATCCTATGGAGAATTATTGTCTACAGACCAGAGCTCTCCATAGGATGGTGTAGTAACAACGCCACTGTAAATTTTCAGGCCACTGTGATATTGCACCTAAAAAATTCAAGTTTGAGCTGTTATAATTTTAAAAAAAATATGTCTCAGCAGTCTGAGTACTCTTGTTTTACTCAGGGGGATAAACCCTACAACATATATTTTTTATATATTAAGTATTACTATCCCTTTAAGTTTGATTATTCATTATACTTTTTTTATGAAGTAATGTACCCTTCTAAGTGTCCAGAACATTGTCTTCTTCAGATAATTTTATCTTAAAGTGTCCCCCTCCTGCCCCTTTTCCCTACGTCACGCTTACTTCCCTCAGAGCAGAAAGCCGGTACAGATGATCATGACGAGCGACAGTATTGTGTCAGCATAAGGAAAACCTGCCCTCCTTCTTCAGTGGGGGACAGGGTGTTCCTTATACTGATAGACACAATTTTGTCCCTCGTTGCAATCTGAGGGAAGTCATGTGACATAGGGAAAAGGGTTGTTATGGTGACACTTTAAAATGAAATAACACGAAAACATTCTGAAAACTTCGAAAAGTACATTATGTTCTAAAAAGTATAATGAATAATCAATCTTAACGATATATGTGCACATTACTATGTCTTTTATTCCCTTGAAAGCTGGAGATCTCCATTGTATTGCTCTGCAATGGACTGCAGACCTCTGTATCATTCAAAGGATTCCATTCCCCATATAAATCAATGGGAATTTATATATATTTGCTATGGGCCAAATGGTTTGCTTCAGAATGACTATCGTTCCGCATAGTGTTCAGCCTCAATGACTAGATCAAATTGATAAGTGACTAGCATTATGTCTATAACTTTGGACATCTGTTCTTATAAAGTTGATTATGCTTTTTTTTTACTGCATTTTTATTTCTGCTAAAAAATGAAAACAGTTAACCCTTTGAGTGTGTTGTGTACCCCTCTGGCATTCAAAGGGTTAATAGACTACAATTAACCATTGTCATCAATACAAAATGAATGTGTCCTGCACACATATGGATTTCTGATGATGAAAAAAATGGGATGAAACAGATGAAAAAACTGTGAATGCTTTGGCTACCCCTCTGGCACGCATAGGGTTAAACTAAATGTGTTAAACATGTTCTATAGACACACAGAGCCCCCCCCCCCCATTATCTGCAGACATGTTGTTCGAGGAACATAAATGGGGGCCCAGATATAGTAGATCCAAAATAAACTTCACATACATCTTCTATGTCTTCTTATGTCTATGTGACAATCCATCTGAATATCTGCAAATTTGGTTTGCTTGAACATTATGTATCTGTAGTATAAAGATTTCTGAAATGAACCATTTTTTCTTTTTCAGTGCAGCAGAATATGAAAAGGGATTTCAATGAATTTGTGAACACTTTAAGATGCAAACATGACACTGTGACCAGAGACAAGTAACACCTCAGAGAGCCCACAAAGATGTGATAACAGCTGGAAGCTGCACATCATTCTGCCAGACAAACACTGTAAGATCAAAACCAAGGGCAGTTAACAGACAGTTCAGTCTATTCCCTCGAAGAACAGAGCCACTGATAGGACAAAAAAACAAAACAATATCCCTTATATATTGTGCACCCCTTGGATTCTACAGACATCTCCAATGCATTACTTTTCAATGCAAAGGAGTTCATATACATAAACATTTTTAAATGAAAATCTACATGTTATAGTGCTTTCCCTGCTGAGTAAAACAAGGGCACTCCCACTGCTGTCAGTTGTTTTATTCAAAAGTTATAACAGTTCAAATAATAAGGAAGTGACTTTACTGTGTGTTTACTTCCTGATAGTTCTAACTGACAGCATGACTCAGCAGTTTCTATCTCATTCTATGGCGAACTGTAAGCCACTGACTTTCCTCTCCATTAGAGTGTAACAGAAAACCTAATTAGAATTTGACCTCTAGAGGTCACTGCTAATATAAAAAAAACAGGTTTAAACTGTAATAACTCTGAAAATATGTATCTTTCAGCAGTGGGAGTACTGTTATTTTACTTAAAAGGAAAATGCATACAATATACATTTTTTCATAAAAAAGTTTACTGCTCCTTTAATTAGGGGAAAAACAATGTTTTTAAAAAAGATAAATACATTTAATATTTAGTTTCCTGAATATTCATAAAATAGCAAAAGGAAATAAAACTAAGAAGGTGTCAATTAGCATTCAGTAAAATAAATAAATTGATATGTGAAGGACTCAGTGTTACAAAAAAACACATAGTTTAGGCATGGATTACAACAGAGCTGAGTTTGGCTCTCTAAGCAGGTATTTTCAGTTTGGGAACTTTAACTTACAGTACACTGAGCTATTACATTGTCACACTTATTGGTAGTGGGACTCCCAAATAAGCCTTATTTTCATGCTGAAACACTGCAGTTCGGACATGGGGATGAGCACCAAGAGAGCAGAAATACAAACAGAAATATCAGCAATAGAGTCCCTAAATGGTCTGAATCTGAAATTTGGAAGTTATGCAAATTTCTAAACCACAGAGGTGATTCAGTGGTTTGCTACCTGCTGTAAGCTTTTGCATGCCAAAGGTATGGTCCATAAATGGTTACATTTTATTAGTGTCCAGCCTATATATAAGTATAAAATGTGTCTGTAATGTACATTATTTTAATTGATTTTCTGAGCCACAAAGTCAATACATTGGCACAGCACAGTATTATATTAAAGATTATACCAAAGGAGTAGCATCATATTCTGAAGCAAGCTTTCTATGATTCAAAGCATTGTTGGTTGCAATGTAATTCAAGCCTTACTTAGAATAACATTCCGTGCTTCAAGATATCAGGATTACAATTATTGGTATTATTTAACAAAGTGCTGGCTTATTTCACAGAGCATTAAAATTAGAGAACTCATTACAAACACAACATAACAAATGGATACAAATAATGGAGAGAACCCAGCTTGCTAGAGTTTACAATCTAGAGCAGTAAAACATCCTATAATATTAAAGGCCAGATGTATGTTTGTCCGAAGCAGTCATGCACAGCAGAGACTGCCGATGCAGTCATGTGCAGTAGAGACTGCCCGACCACACAGAATGCTGGCCCGTGTACATGGGCTTTTATACATACAAATAAATAAAAATATATAAGTAATAAATATACACACACATATTCATGTGTGGTAAAGTATAAAAAAGGGTGTCAGTTTACTGTATATTGTTGGTCTGTGCTTGGGAGAGGCAGAGAAAGCAACTGAATTTGAGTCAGACAGGCAAAGTAAGGGAGCTCAATTTGCTTGATTTAAGAGGTATTGGTGGTAGCTAGTTGTTTTCTGGTGAGGTGCAGGGAATGTGGGTGTGAAGAAAGAAAGGAGATAAAAAAAACTAAATTAGATCAAAACTTGTAACTGATAGCTGACAGTGACAATGAGAGTCAGGCAGGCAGGTGATCCTTACCGAGCTAAGATTTGACTGAAACTGAGAGTGACAGAAACTACACAGACAAACATAATACATCCTATGTCAAACACATACCAGGGAACTTTCAAGATGAGATCTTTAAACTATTCACCCTTAAAGCTTCCCATAATGTCGATTTTATGCAATATTTACCTCTTTCTCTAACACAGAGGTGCTCCAGTTGGTCCGCAAGGAACTTTTAACATGCTACAATTTAGAGATCTCACTGACTTAACACAAACAAGACAAACAGGACATCTCCCCCTGTCTTTGTGGTACAAATGTCACCAATTTAGAGACTAAAGAAACATTTAATTGGTACAGATCACCTATTAAGTAACTTCCACCCACAAAAGACAAAAATGATCTACGGCACCCTGACTTCCATAGGAAGTTTCTGTCAATATAGTTTACAGTCCCACTCCTACTGGGTCTCTGTTCCTTTACAGACAATGATGTCACTGGTTCACATCAAACAAATAGAGCAATAAACTCTAGAGAAAAGAAGAGAAGAAGCACAGAATTCCTCTAAGAGCAAACCAGCTTTCTAAATATGAAGAAATAAAATCAATTTGCTGACGCTCGCATAAAGGCATAAGGTCCGTCTCTAGACATTGAGGTCTTCCCTGGAGTAAGCCCCCTGGTCGCTATCTGTGCAGTCATGCTTCAGGTTCTCTAGTCTCTAATGTGCTCCATAAAAATATGAAAAAGAAATACCAGATCTAAGAGCACACTATATTATAGAACCCCACTGTTCCCCACAGACAGGTACTCAACAAATACAATGCTAGAACCCGCCACCTGCTAATCACATTTTCTCCAGTGTAAGCCCCGGACTGCTGCACTCAATGCCATTTTGGAGATGATACAAAGATCTGCAACAGGGTAGAAATTTCTGGAGGCTAAGCCAAATGATTTAGGTAAATTAGAAGAATAGGCAAAAGTGTGTCAGCTGCAGTTTAATGTTGATAAATGTAAAATAATACACTTGGGACATAAAAATCCAAATGCAGAATATAGCACTAAGGGTACTATGTTGTCATAGAAAGGTATTTGGGAGTCATTTTTTCTGATGGCTTAAAGAAAGGCAGACAATATAACAAAGCAGTGGGGCATGCAAGTAGGGTGCTGGGTTGTATAGCTAGGGGCATTAGTACCCGAAAAAGGGAAGTGGTCATTCCACTCTACAGATCTCTGGTTAGATCTCACCTAGAGTATTGTGTACAGTACTGGAGACTACATCTCCAGAAGGATATAGATACTCTAGAGAAAATTCAGAGAAGGGCTACTAAAATGGGGAATGATTTACAGGAAAATAAATCAGGATAGACTAAAGGATCTGAACCTGTATAGCTTGGAGAAGAGGAGAGAGAGGATATGATAGAAACATTCCAATACATGAAAGGATTCAACAAGGTGCAGGAGGGAAGTACATTTCAAAGGAGTAAAAAGGGGCCATAATCTAAAACTACAGGGACAGAAGTTTATATGTAATGTAAGAAAGTTTTACTTCACTGAGAGGGCAGTAGATCAGTGGAATAGCCTACCAGCAGAAGTGGTAGAAGTTAATACAGTGACAGAATGTAAGCACGCATGGGATAGGCATAAGGCTGTCCTGAACATATGACAAGGCCAAGGACCAAATAGGGTTTGAGGTTTTTACAGTATGAAAATGGGAAGGCTAAATGGGTCAAATGGTTCTTATCTGCTGTCAAATTCTATGTCACAGGTCAAAATATAGTGTTTGACAGGACAGGAGTGGTATCTTGTCATAGGAAATTCTGCACTTGCACAGTGCTCTACAAGGCACACTCATTGCACATGCACATCGTCTTTCATCACACTCTCCTCCACAGGCCGCACACAAGAGACACCTGAGGGGAACACTTACACAGGAGAAGCCTGAGGCGAATGTTCCCACAGGGGAGAGCTGAGGCAACGGAGTCGGCTCAGAGAGTGACTGCCACTGCTCCATTAGAACCTGCACTGGATCACAGAGCACAAAGAGGCCTAAATCCCTAAACAATACAAACAATAACCTATAAAAAAGCGTACATGCCATCTCAAAGTTGCTAGTATATATAAAATATTATGGATTTATTTCAAAGGGTAAATGGAACAAAAGGACACAGAGGACACAGAATATGTAACAGGTAAGGTACTGGTAGTGAGGCAGTGTGAAATCACAACAGGAGGTGAAAGGTTCAGAATAACAGGGAGCCAGACAGCATGGAGTCACCAGGGTGAGAGAGCAGAATGAATTACCACACTATACGCTCACACTGTATGGAAACAAGGAAATGCTAACAGACACCTCTACTTACTGCCACATAAACAATACAAAAGTAGAGAAATTCTTGCATAAACCCTGATAACTTTGCAATTTGCTAGAGACACCCAAGCATTTAAGGGGATAAAACTGCATTTAACTCAACAGAAACTTTTATTTACCAAACCAACTGCTCCACAGGGACAAATAGAAATGTCAATATTCCCATTAATTCAACTGAGCCGTTAACACTTTGAATGCTCGAAAAGTCCCCATTTACTTGCTTCACAATGCATTGGAGACTATTTTAGCATTCATGGGGTTAAAAGCCCAACTTAAATTGATGGGAAATGGTATTTGTTTCCTATGGCACATTTAGTTTGTCCCAGAATTGTTCCACTATTGTCTTACAGAGTATGGCCTTTGCATGGCCTTCACCCACAGACATGCCTGAGAACTTTGTTGGCAGCTGCCCCGCAGTAAAAGTAGGGCTGCAGGTGAGCATGTCCAAATGACACAATTTGTATCAAAATGTGGGTGGGGCATAAAAGGAGTAGGTGGAATTTGGAAGAAGGGAGGTGGGGTCTACCCCAGAGTGGGCAGAACTGGGGGTAGTGGGTGGAGCACGGGGGAAGTAGGTAGGGTTACCGCTGTTCTCACAAACATACAGAATCGCTATAAAAAAACAAATTAAAGGAATATTTTTCCAGGTATGACCAGAGACAAAATGTTACATTATCTGTACAATCCTAGCTACAACAAAAATACATTTATATCATGGGACAAAAACCTGTACTACTCCATCTGCTGTTGTGCTACTTCTTCCATCATCCTCAGTGCTGAGTACAATGGTGAAACTACAGGAAGTGCAGAGGGTGCTATTGCACCTGGGCCCAGCATCCAAAAGGGGTCCCCATCTGCCCCAGGGTCCAATAGTTCTAGCAAAAATATTTTTCTGATAGGAGGCTTGAAAACATTTGTACTGGGGCCCTCCAATGACTAGTTACTCCACTACCTGAGGATGATGGCAGTTGTGCTCTATCAAAAGCTGGAGAACCATAGTTTGATGGGGATCCCCCACTGCACAATCTGGGGTCCCAAACAGAGTTCAGTTGTATTGGATCATAAAGCTCAGATCACATCCTAGTTGATTTATTTAGTCTGATAAGATGGATATATTTTAGCACTGAGTTCCCTACCCAAGTGTGATTCTGATATGTTCCTTGGGGACAAAGAATAATACATGTTTGGCTATCATAATGCACAGATCATTTACCACTTCAGACGGAAATGGGACAAGGTATGGGGGAGGGGGTCAACAAATACAATTTTCTAGACCTACACCTAACCATTTCCTAAGTTACTGATGATGAAAATCCTCCCCTAAACACTGCTAGGTGAGCACCCTGGGGCAGTCTTTGGGTACTTTGCAGTGGTGTAACTATAGGGGTCGCACCTGAAATGGGGCCTGTGCACTCCAGGGGCCCAGCCTCCCCCTGTGACCCCTCCACCTGGGACCCGCAATCTCCTTCCAGTGCTCTAGTAATGCAGAGCGTTGGGAGATGACATCATCTCCCAGCACTTTGCATTACTAAGAGGACCACGTGGGAGCTCCAGGTAGGAGATGGGGGCATTGTGGAGGGGGTCAATGTGGTGGGGGGGGCGTGGCACTTATTGTACCAGGGAGCGGAGGCTTCTAGTTACGCCTCTGGTACTTAGCAGTGTTTCCTATCTCTGCCATTAATGAAACAAGTATTGTATTACTTTACCCATTTTCCTGTGCATGTCATGGGACGGCATAAGGGGCTTTCTGGCATTAAGGTCTTAATGACAACAGTGTGTTAGCTGGTATATAATATAGCGATCGTACTCTAAGGACCATGTGCTCAAAAGAAAAATTGAGGAATTCTTGCAGTATAGGGAAGAACTTAAAATTCAAAATATTCCCATTGATTTAAATAGGAATTGAACCTCTTGAATGCTAGAAAGGTCTCCGATGTATTCAAGGGGCTAAAATCCCAATTTAAATCAAAGGGGATTTTTAGTTCTCACCTACAATGCAAATGGTTTGCCCCGGAACTCCACCACTTTTCATTTGAACATATGGCCTTTTAAATGCTGTGCTATCAGAGTCTAATATTTGTGCATTCAACTGTTTGTGATCACTCTAGCATTCAGTATGTTAACCCCTTAATGACCAGCTGCGTGCTAAGCACTTAAGGACCACAGAGCGTTTTTTTAGGATCCAATTCAGGGCTCCCTGAATGGCGTGCAGCCGCATGGGGATCCCTGAAATTCATGACATACATGTACATTATAGGTCCTTTAGGGACGTTCACCCCATGATGTACATGTATATCCTTGATCCTTAAGGGGTTAAAAGCTCAATCTAAATCAATGGAAATGTTTATTTGTTCCCTATGGTGTAGTTGGTTTGCCACAGAAGTGCACTAGCTCTTCATATTAACTCAACCTTTATGCCACTGGTGGGCAACCTGAGGCCCACCGGCTGGCTGAGGATGATGGGAGTTGGAGATTGCCACCGCTGGAGGGCCTCATGTTGCCCACCTCTTCTCTATGTTGTTGAGATTGAACTACAGTAATCCTTTATTCGCTATGACATCACAGTGGTTCACACGCCTGTAACTCTCCGAGATAATCACTGTATACAATATGTGTTTTGCACAGTAAATTTACTCAGTGAGTCAGCTGTAAATCTGCTCAAATCACAATGCCTTTAAATTACAGAAAAACAGCCTCATGAACGAAACATACTGTGCTAAGCTCCCTGCATTTTATTCTGTAAGTGATTTCCAAGTGCCACTTTTCAATCTACTCAAAACATTTACACAATCTCATCACCATGAACCGAAATATGTGACAATGTTCCCTAAATCAGCAGAGAGACTGAACGCTACAATAAATTGCATGTGGAGATGTGAAAGAGAAAACAGAAACATAGCAGATAACCTGCCGCCTTCTAATGTACTTTATCACTCAGAAGTAGAAAAGAATATGTTGTGCTTTTTATTCCCCGATGAGCAAATACCAACTATATCTTTTGTTGCTTGCTGGATCTCTGCAAAAACAAATCAGAAACACAGGGGAAACTGCCAGCTCACATACATCCCAGTAAGCCAACAAATAGCACATCTCCATTATGATGTCAAGAGAAAATGTTTTTCCTGTGCTGTGTAGAATGTCACTACCAGCCTCAAACCCACCTTATCTGGAAGATCTCACTGATCAAGTAATAAACAAATATTTAAATTAACCCTTTACTCCTTTGAGTACCAGAGGGGTATGCAATGCATTGCAAAGCAATGTGTTGCATAACCCTCTGGCATTCAAAAGGTTAAGGGCTAAAGAGGTGTACTCTGATTCTTAAAAGGTAAAAAGATATGCCATGCCTAGCATGGGACTCCGCTGTTATTTCCATTGTAAAGAAAGAATTACTCGGGTCAGGATCAGTCTGAATTCTCTCAAGAAAATTTTGTTTGGCAATATAATTAAATGGCTTGTTGGAGCAGAACTTAAAAGGGTAGTAAAGTCCATAAAAAAGTGTTGGCAAAATGATAGGTGCAATTAAAAAATACATAATGCCCTGATTCCTATCTCTCAAACCTTTATGGTTTGAGAGATATAAGGAAATAAATCCCCCCTCCCCTTTCTGCCTGACGAGCTGTAAAGCTGTTAGAGGCAGAATCTGGTCAGGTGACCAGATGCGGCTCTTCAGGAGCGCTGTCATCGAGATATCTAACTATAAATACTTCATCGGAATGGTATACAACGTGTGCTTGCAAACCAGGCACAGGTAGACCATACCAATGAAGTATTTATAGTTAGATATCTTGATGACAGCGCTCCTGAAGAGTCGCCGTCTGGTCCCGGAAGCAGGATCTCATGCAGTCAGCTATACAGATGCATGAGAAGGGGGAGGGAATGGTGGACTTTATTTTCTTAAATCTCTCAAACCATAAAGGTTTGATAGATACTAGTGTTGAGCGAGCATGCTCGGCCGATGCTCGGATCGGCTCGAGCATCGCTCTGCTCGGCACATGTCGGTACTCGTACGAGTACCGCATGTGCTCGCCCGCCATGTTCGGGTCTCCTCCCCGCACGTTTTGCGGCTGCTGCGCAGCCAATAAACGTGCAGGGAGGCTCTGACATCGGTGTAATGCCAGCAGCCATGTTGGCTGCTGGCATTACACTGATTGGCTGGCCAGAACCCGTGGTCAGGTGCTGTATAGCACCTGACCAGCGAGTTCGGCTCAGTCTGAGCCAGGGAGAGCTGAGGATAGGAAGGGAAAGGCAGTGTAGGGAGGAAAAAAACAAAAATTGTGAAAAAAAAAGAACCAAAAGTCCTTTTTAGGACTACTGTGTGTGGGGGCAGCAGGTTATTTGGTGTGGGGGGAAAAAAACAAAAAAAAAAAAAAAAATATATATATATTCTGTTTAGTGTGCAAAGTTGCAGATTAGAGCACATTCTGTTTAGTGTGCACAGTTGCAGATTAGAGCACATTCTGTTTAGTGTGCAAAGTTGCAGATTAGAGCACATTCTGTTTAGTGTGCAAAGTTGCAGATTAGAGCACATTCTGTTTAGTGTGCAAAGTTGCAGATTAGAGCACATTCTGTTTAGTCTTCAAACTAAAATATCAAAGTCACGTATTCCATTCAGTGTGCGTCGCCGCAGTTTAGCAGCACATTCTGAGTACTGTGCAGAGTTGCAGAATAGGAAGAAATACTGTTAAGTCTTCAAACTAAAATATCAAAGTCACATATTCCATTCAGTGTGCTTCGCCGCAGTGTAGCAGCACATTCTGTGTACTGTGCAGAGTTGCAGAATAGGAAGAAATACTGTTAAGTCTTCAAACTAAAATTTCAAAGTCACATATTCCATTCAGTGTGCTTCGCCGCAGTTTAGCAGCACATTCTGTGTACTGTGCAGAGTTGCAGAATAGGAAGAAATACTGTTAAGTCTTCAAACTAAAATATCAAAGTCACATATTCCATTCAGTGTGCTTCGCCGCAGTGCAGCAGCACATTCTGTGTACTGTGCAGAGTTGCAGAATAGGAAGAAATACTGTTAAGTCTTCAAACTAAAATATCAAAGTCACATATTCCATTCAGTGTGCTTCGCCGCAGTGTAGCAGCACATTCTGTGTACTGTGCAGAGTTGCAGAATAGGAAGAAATACTGTTAAGTCTTCAAACTAAAATATCAAAGTCACATATTCCATTCAGTGTGCTTCGCCGCAGTGTAGCAGCACATTCTGTGTACTGTGCAGAGTTGCAGAATAGGAAGAAATACTGTTAAGTCTTCAAACTAAAATATCAAAGTCACATATTCCATTCAGTGTGCTTCGCCGCAGTGTAGCAGCACATTCTGTGTACTGTGCAGAGTTGCAGAATAGGAAGAAATACTGTTAAGTCTTCAAACTAAAATATCAAAGTCACATATTCCATTCAGTGTGCTTCGCCGCAGTGTAGCAGCACATTCTGTGTACTGTGCAGAGTTGCAGAATAGGAAGAAATACTGTTAAGTCTTCAAACTAAAATATCAAAGTCACATATTCCATTCAGTGTCTTTCACCGCCGTTTAACAGCCTATTCTGTGTACTCTGCAGAGTTGCAAAATTATAAGAAATACTGTTAAGTTTTCAAACTCAAATATTAAAGTCACATATTCCATTCAGTGTCTTTCACCGCCGTTTAACAGCCTATTCTGTGTACTCTGTACAGTTGCAGAATTATAAGAAATACTGTTAAGTTTTCAAACTAAAATAGCAAAGTCACATATTCCATTCAGTGTCTTTCACCGCCGTTTAACAGCCTATTCTGTGTACTCTGCAGAGTTGCAAAATTATAAGAAATACTGTTAAGTTTTCAAACTCAAATATTAAAGTCACATATTCCATTCAGTGTCTTTCACCGCCGTTTAACAGCCTATTCTGTGTACTCTGTACAGTTGCAGAATTATAAGAAATACTGTTAAGTTTTCAAACTAAAATATCAAAGTCACATATTCCATTCAGTGTCTTTCACCGCCGTTTAACAGCCTATTCTGTGTACTCTGCAGAGTTGCAAAATTATAAGAAATACTGTTAAGTTTTCAAACTCAAATATTAAAGTCACATATTCCATTCAGTGTCTTTCACCGCCGTTTAACAGCCTATTCTGTGTACTCTGTACAGTTGCAGAATTATAAGAAATACTGTTAAGTTTTCAAACTCAAATATTAAAGTCACATATTCCATTCAGTGTGTTTCAACGCCGTTTAACAGCCTATTCTGTGTACTCTGTACAGTTGCAGAATTATAAGAAATACTGTTAAGTTTTCAAACTCAAATATTAAAGTCACATATTCCATTCAGTGTGTTTCAACGCCGTTTAACAGCCTATTCTGTGTACTCTGTACAGTTGCAGAATTATAAGAAATACTGTTAAGTTTTCAAACTCAAATATTAAAGTCACATATTCCATTCAGTGTGTTTCAACGCCGTTTAACAGCCTATTCTGTGTACTCTGTACAGTTGCAGAATTATAAGAAATACTGTTAAGTTTTCAAACTCAAATATTAAAGTCACATATTCCATTCAGTGTGTTTCAACGCCGTTTAACAGCCTATTCTGTGTACTGTGCAGAGTTGCAGAATAGGAAGAAATACTGTTAAGTCTTCAAACTAAAATATCAAAGTCACATATTCCATTCAGTGTGTTTCAACGCCGTTTAACAGCCTATTCTGTGTACTCTGTACAGTTGCAGAATTATAAGAAATACTGTTAAGTTTTCAAACTCAAATATTAAAGTCACATATTCTGTGTAAGATGAAGAAGGCGGGTAAAAAGGGACGGGGAAGTGGACGTGATCCTGAAAGTTCAGGGCGCGGGTCAGGACGCGGAGAAACTGTGCCTGGTGCCAGAGCACAAGAAAGAAAGACATCCACCATACCTAGCTTCATGTCTGATTTCACAGGGCGTCGCAGGACATCACTCTCGAGGTCCGACCAGTGCGAACAGGTGGTCGGTTGGATGACAGCTGATACTGCTTCCAGTCGGTTAAGCACCACCCTGTCTTCCACCAAGTCCACTCTCAGTAGCCAAGAGTCTGGTCAACATAATCCTCACTCTGATCATCCTTCCTCCCACCATACACGGTCTGGTCAAAGAAGTGATCCCACACTGGGATATAGTGATGAGCTCGTCTCATCACCAATCCTTCATTTGACCCTCTCTCCAAGCACGCTTGCAGAGGAACATGACATCTTGTGCCCTGATTCACAACCTCTAGAGGCTACCCAATCACAAGAAGATGACAGATGTGAACGGCATTTAAGGTCAAAGGAAGTAGTGGATGATGATGATGATGATGATGAGACACAGTTGCCATTAAATCAACCACTATTTCCGTCTCAAGACCTTGTTGAGGAGAATGTTATACAGTTGTCAATGACTGAGTATGTGGTGGGATCAAGACTTGAGGAGGATGATCAGAGTGAGGAAGTGGAGGAGGACTTGGTGGACGATGAGGTGACTGACCCCACCTGGGAAGGTGTAGAGCCGAGCGATGACAGCAGTCCTGAGGGTGAGCCATCTGCAGCACCGCAACAGGCTGGAAGAGGCAGTGGTGTGGCTACAGAAAGAAGGCGGACCGCACCAAACCGGCCCGCAAATGTTCCACGGAGCACCCCCTTGCGTAAATCTACCTTGCCAAAGGGTAGGTGTTCCGCGGTATGGCGTTTTTTTAAGGAAAGTGCGGACGACAAAAGAATTGTAGTTTGCAACCTGTGCCACACCAGAATGAGCCGAGGCATGAACACTAGAAACCTCACCACCACCAGCATGATCCGACACATGGCATCCAAGCACCGTAGTAAGTGGGAGGAACGCCTGGATCGCCCACCTGTGTCTGCAGGCCACACCACTGCCTCCTCTTCCCCTGTTTTCGGTGCCGGCCAATCGCCTGTCGAAGGCGCAGGCCCGCATACCTCCCGCCCTGCACCTGTACCATCTGAAGCACCATCAGCGACCACATCCACTTCCCTGTCCCAGCACAGCGTCCAAATGTCGTTACCCCAGGCATTTGAGCGCAAGAGAAAGTACCCAGCCACCCACCCACAGGCCATAGCACTAACCTCACACCTTTCAAAATTACTGGCCATCGAAATGCTGCCATTTAGGCTTGTGGACACTGAGTCCTTCCGCAGCCTGATGGCAGCAGCTGTCCCTCGGTACGCGGTCCCCAGCCGCCACTACTTTTCCCGGTGTGCCATCCCCGCATTACACCACCATGTGTCCCGTAACATCACCCGTGCCCTGACCAACGCAGTTACTGGGAAGGTCCACTTAACGACTGACACATGGACAAGTGCTTGTGGCCAGGGACGCTACATTTCCCTGACGGCACACTGGGTGAATGTCGTGGAGGCTGGGAGCGACTCGGACCCTGGGATGGCACGGGTGCTACCCACGCCGAGGATTGCGGGCCCTACCTCCATCAGGGTTTCCACCAGCACCTACGTTATTGGCTCCTCCTCCTCCGTTTCCACCTCCGAATTCTCTACACACACCGCCACTCCCCCATCAGCCAGTAGCTGGAAGCAGTGTAGCACTGCAGTGGGGAAGCGTCAACAGGCCGTGCTGAAGCTGATCTGCCTTGGGGACAAACAGCACACGGCCTCAGAGCTGTTGCAGGGGATTAGTCACCAGACCGAGCAGTGGCTCTCGCCACTCAACCTGCAACCAGGCATGGTTGTGTGTGATAATGGGCGTAACTTGGTGGCGGCTTTGGAGCTCGGCAAGCTCACACACGTACCATGCCTAGCGCATGTATTTAATTTAGTGGTGCAGCGATTTCTAAAAACCTACCCCAATGTGCATGATCTCTTGACCAAGGTGCGCCGCGTGTGTGCACATTTCCGTAAGTCATCAACAGCTTCGGCCGGCCTGTTGAAGCTGCAGCAGCGCTTACAATTGCCAGCTCACCGGCTGCTGTGTGACGTGAGCACGCGCTGGAACTCCACCTTCCACATGTTGGCCCGGCTTTGTGAGCAGCAGAGGGCAGTAGTGGAGTACCAGCTGTTACACGGTCGTCGCCTCTCCGTTCAACTTCCTGTAATCAGAAGTGAGGAGTGGGAATGGATGTCAGACCTCTGCGAGGTTTTACGCAATTTTGAGGAATCGACACAGATGGTGAGCGGCGATAACGCTATTATCAGTGTAACCATCCCACTTCTGTGTCTACTGAAACGCTCGCTGCTCACAATTAAAACCGACGCTTTGCATGTGGAAGAGGTGGAAATGGGGGAGGAAGAGCTTACACAAGGTGATAGCCAGAGCACCCTCACTTCGTCTTCTCAGCGACAATTGGAGGAGGCGGAGGAGGAGGAGGAGGAGGAGGAGGAAGACACGGTTGCCTCCGCTACAGAGGGTAGCCATGGAACTTTAGTTCCATCTCTTCAGCGTGGGTGGGCAGAAGAGGAGGAAGAGGATGAGGATATTGAGAGTCAGCCTCCTGGTGAGGACAGCGAAATCTTGACTGTTGGTACTCTGGCACACATGGCTGACTTTATGTTAGGCTGCCTTTCCCGTGACCCACGCGTTGTACGCATTTTAGACAACACGGATTACTGGGTGTTCACCCTTCTGGACCCCCGCTACAAAGAGAATTTCTCATCTCTCATTCCTCCGGTGGAGAGGACAAGCAAAATGGTGCAATACCAGAAGGTTCTTGTTGAAAAATTGCTCCAAAATTTTCCATCTGACAACGCTGGCGGCAGAGTACGTGCTACCTTGGCCAACCGAGAAGGGGAGAAAAGGGGAGCACACAGCAGTTCCGAGAAAGGCAGGGCAACACTCTCCAAGGCGTGGGACACCTTCATGACACCCCGGCAGCACCCTCACCCTGATGCGCAGCCTAGTGTCACAAGGAGGGAAAAGTTTTGGAAGATGGTGAAGGAGTACGTAGCAGACCGTGTCAGCGTCCTCAATGATCCCTCTGTGCCTTACAACTACTGGGTGTCCAAGCTGGACACGTGGTATGAACTGGCACTCTACGCCTTGGAGGTGCTGGCCTGCCCTGCCGCCAGCGTTCTGTCTGAGCGGGTATTTAGTGCTGCTGGTGGCATCATAACAGATAAGCGTATCCGCCTTTCCACCGACAATGCTGATAGGTTGACACTTATAAAAATGAACAAGGCCTGGATTTCCCCTGACTTCTCCACTCCACTGGAGGAAAGCCCCGGGGGAACATAAACTCACTTTATATATGTTATTTACAATGATGGGAATACTCTGTATTCCCATTCACCCCTTCCACCCAAAAAACGGGTATATGGTTGACTCTTAATCTTCTCATCCTCCTCCTCCTCTTCCATATGCCCTGGGATATAATTTTTATATAGGGCCAGCTCACCAGCGTGCCCTGGGATATAATTTTTATATAGGGCCAGCTCACCAGCGGGCCCTGTGATATAATTTTTATATAGGGCCAGCTCACCAGCGGGCCCTGTTTGCCAATTTTTATATAGGTCAGCTCACCAGCGGGCCTTCTCATATAATGTTTTATTGGGTCAGCTCTCTAGCGGGCCCTCTCATATAATGTTTTATAGCGTCAGCTCACTAGCGGGCCTTCGCATATAATGTTTAGGATGGTCAGCTCTGCAGCAGACCCTCACCCATAATGTTTTAGATGGTCAGCTCAGCGCACGTTTCCCTCTTAATCATGGCCTCAGTTCTGAAAATCAAGGAAATTTTTGGGAGAATTTGCCTCTGCGCACGTTTCCCTCTTAATCATGGCCTCAGTTCTGAAAATCAAGGAAATTTTTGGGAGAATTTGCAGATGATATACAAGTAAATATACAGCAAATATTGTTTGGTAACAATTTTTCGCCTAAAGTCGTTTTTATTTTCCTTTTTGTGTGTTTTATGGTCAGTCTGTAAAAATGGCGTACTACGGGCGAAAGATCGTTCCCAGCAGCGATGTTGGAGTCCAAGGTGCATCCAGACATCCTCCCTATGCGGTCCCTGAACCATTTCTGTAGTGTTTCCATCTTTTTCTGCCCTTTTCCTATGGACCAGGCACCCTCCCCTCATCAGAGCAGGGGGTGCCTGGTGTAATGCTCGAGTCCTCCCATTGACTTCAATGGGGCTCGGATGCTCGGCCGAGCACTCGAGCCTCAGGGGGTGCTCGGTCAGAGCACCCGAACATCCGAGCATTGGGGTGCTCGCTCATCACTAATAGATACAAATCAGGGCATTACGCATTTTTTAATTGTACCTATCATTTTGCCAACACTTTTTTATGGTTACTATGCCTTTAAGTCATCTAACCCACAAATTCCCATCACAAAGTCTAACCCATAGTAAGATGGTCACATTCTTATAGCCTACCCCTGTTTTCCTCTCTGGAGCCCTGGGGGATCCAAATCAGCCAATCAGGAAGCTCCTATGTCTCCTATCGGTTCAACCCTACCAGGCAGTATTGATCTTTCAGTGTCAGTGAACATACTGAGAGTCAGTGTTATCTCTGAGTTATGTGCAGACTGCCTGGAAGCCAAGATTGTGATCTGGGCTACTCTCCCTGGTTCTGACCTAAGATATCCCTGCTTCAGCTAGTGCTACAGTCTTTGATTACAATCCATGGTGCTAAAGTAGAGATTTTTGACCTTTTGTAAGTCAGGAGGGTGACTTTCTGATGGGCTGTAACTTCCCGAATGTAGGGGAAATATAAACAAGATCACAATCAAGAATCATTATTCGCTTCCCTTGATAACTGGGTTATTCAATTTTCAGGGTGCCTCCATCTTCACTAAATTGGACCTCTGCTATACATACAATCTAGTCTAAATCTGACAAGGAGATGAATGGAATCTCAAATTCAGTAAGTGATTTGAACATTACACGTACCTAGTCATGCCCTTTTGATTCTGCAATGCCCTGTCGGTCTACCAGGTTTTTGTCAATGATGTCTTTCTTCACTTGCTTACCTCTCATGTCATAATCTACCTGGATGATATCCTGGTCTTCTCCTTCTCCTTGATCTAACACAGGACCTATAAGTGTTCTGTCCAGCAATGTCTCCACGAACATGGATTGCTCCTCATGGCTGAAAAATGTGAATTTCTGAAGACCTTCGTGTGATATGTTATATTCAGGTCCAGCTTAGAGATGGATCCCAACAAGGTCTCGGCTGTAGTTCAGTGGCTGCAGCCTACTGACCTGAGTGGAATCCAGCAATTTCAAAATTTCTACAAGTAGCAGTCTGTGTTACAGCCCTTACTAAAAAGAGAGCTAATACTCAGAAGTGGGTACAAAAAAGCCATACATGCTTTCATCAAACTCAAGACAGCTTTTGCTACCGCACCCATTCTGAGCTATCTGATCTGTCCAAACCTTTTATGACTGAGGTAGGCACATCTGAAGAGGGAGCAGGGGCTGTTCTACCTCAAAGAGACGCCACCACTAATCATTTGCATCCTTGTTCAAATTTCTTACAAAGACTCATGCGGGCAGCAAAGAATTATTAAATCGGGATTAGGGAATTGTTGGCCATAAAGCTCACCCTGGAAGAGTGGAGCCATTTCCTAACATACCATAAGAACCCTCAGTACTTGGAGTCAGCTAAGCATCTTAACCCCTTAGTGACGGCCGCGTGCAGACGCGGCCGTCACTTAACGCCCATCTAACATTTTTTTTTTTTTCTGCATTAGAATCCGGAGTCCCCGAACGGCGTGCAGCCGCGCGGGGATCCGGATTTCCTGGATGTACATGTACGTCCTCTGTCACTAAGTGACACCCACAGAGGACGTACATGTACGTCAATTGTCGCGAAGGGGTTAATCTACATCAGGCCAGATAGGAACTGTTCTTCTATAGGTTTCACTGTGTTATTACTTAATTTATTGAGTCTAAAAATTTGAGGGATGATGCACTCTCCCGCATGTACGCCTCTTCTGTTGCTGAGTCACCACCCGATGTCATCATATTCCTGTGCTAAGATCATCTCAGCTCTATCCGCTTCCATCAGCAAGAGCAAGACTTAGTTCCATTTAATCTTTTGTTTACTCCTCCTTTTTATCAGCTAGAAATCCTATGTCATCTGTCTCCCACCTCAGGACACCCCAGAATCTCGATCTTGCCTCTCACTCTCTGTCTATTTTTTGGTCCTGGCGCTGGTCTTCCTGCCTCTCATAGGGTATTATACTCTCTCTCTCTCTCTCTCTGTCTCTCAGACACACACTCTTGCACCCTCTCCTCCACCTTGCTCTGTCTACTTCGCTTTCTCTCTATATATGTTCCTCTTCTTGGTATGTTGAGTGTTGACTGTGTCTGTAATGAATAATACTTTTAACTGCAACAAAATATCCAGAAGTCAATGCTAAACATAGCGTGAGGGCGTCTCACCCACTGAATCTGGGAGAGCGCTCCTCTCACTGCAGTTGAAAACCAGACCGGGGTCTATTCACAAATATGGACACGAAGAATGTGGGTACACCCGACAGTACTAAAAGTGCTTACCAGAAGCCTTCTATAGTTATGGCACATTGGGTGAACTTTGTAGGAGATCGCTGTGATGCTTCCCTGTTTCCTATGTAACTGTTCTCTCAGTGATGCGTCCGGTCTGATACGCTGTGCAATGTGTTGGAGACACGCTTTCAGATTAGGATGACTGGTTCTTTCTTATCCAGAATCGTTGCTATACACAGTGTGTAGATCTTAATCCGATCGATTCACTTGGTAGGATTCTTCTACGCGTTTCGGGGCAGCAATACCCCTTCCTCAGGAACTCCAAGTAGATTGAATTGAATTGCATTGAACAGCATATCGGACCGGACGTATCACTGAGAGAACGGTTACATAGAAGACAGGGAAGCATCACAGCGATCTCCCAGAAAGTTCACCCGATGTGCCATAACTAAAGAAGGCTTCTGGTAAGCACTTTTAGTACTATCGGGTGCACCCGCATTCTTTGTGTCCACATTTGTGACAAGACCCCGGTCCGGTTTGCAACTGCAGCGAGAGAAGCGCTCTCCCAGATTCAGTGGGTGAGACGCACTTTTAACCTCACGCTTTGTTTAGCATTGACTTCTGGATACTTTGTTGCAGTTAAAAGTACTATTCATTAGAGACATAGTATCTTTGTACAGACTTGTGTTTTTAGCGCATTGCCACGATTGTCAGTGCATATATAACCACCGTACGGCCACCCACAATAGAAGACAGTACAGTGTGGTCATTTATTTTATTTTATTTGATCTTGTCTATTGTATTATCCATTTTAGTTCTTTTATTTTACAATGTGATATTTGCTATGATATTCTTTTAACATTTATTGCTCACATTAATAAATTCGTAACATGTATATGTTTCTCTCTGCACTTGCTTTTAATATATGCATTATTACTTTGGGAGTCAGGTCTTATATTAGTAACATACTACTCTTAGATCCTTGGTGTGTTGTCCCCCCCCTTTTTTTCTGTTACATGTATCTACTTGATGTGACTCTGAGCCACCTGTGATGACTGCACATCTCTGCTACATCTACAGTTTTATACTGTGTCCACTTATCATTTAGTTTTCATATTATGGACTACTATAAGGCATATTGCAGCCTACATTAGTGACTACGGACTATCTGATCTTATTAGATACTCTCACTAATAGTTCCAATTAACTTATTTTGAACCAACTTTTGTTTGGTTTAGTTTTTATATATTTTCCATTTCATGTACTATTTTTAATGGCTATGTATACATAACCAAGTACCATTTAAGTACTATTAACGCCATTTCCTGAAACACAATTATCTATTCACTTTTCCCCCTATATTTCCATTATACACATTTAAGCCCAATGTTCAACCTACAGTGGGGCAAAAAAGTATTTAGTCACCACCAATTGTGCAAGTTCTCCAACTTAAAAAGATGAGAGAGGCCTGTAATTTTCATCATAGGTACACTTCAACTATGAGAGACAGAATGAGACAAAAAAATCAATAAAATCACATTGTCTGATTTTTAAAGAATTTATTTGCAAATTATTGTGGAAAATAAGTATTTGGCCAATAACAAAAGTTCATATCAATACTTTGTTAAATACCCTTTGTTGGTAATGACAGAGGTCAAACGTTTTCTGTAAGTCTTCACAAGGTTTTCACACACTGTTGCTGGTATTTTGGACCATTCCTCCATGCAGATCTCCTCTAGAGCAGTGATGTTTTGGGGCTGTCGCTGGGCAACATGGACTTTCAACTCCCTCCAAAGGTTTTCTATGGGGTTGAGATCTGGAGACTGGCTAGGCCACTCCAGGACCTTGACATGCTTCTTACGAAGCCACTCCTTCATTGCCCGGGCGGTGTGTTTGGGATCATTGTCATGCTGAAAGACCCAGCCACGTTTCATCTTCAATGCCCTTGCTGATGGAAGGAGGTTTTCACTCAAAATCTCACGATACATGGCGCCATTCATTCTTTCCTTTACAAGGATCAGTTGTCCTGGTCCCTTTGCAGAAAAACAGCCCAAAAGCATGATGTTTCCACCCCCATGCTTCACTGTAGGTATGGTGTTCTTTGGATGCAACTCAGCATTTCTCCTCCAAACACGACGAGTTGAGTTTTTAACCAAAAAGTTCTACTTTGGTTTCATCTGACCATATGACATTCGCCCAATCCTCTTCTGAATCATCCAAATGCTCTCTAGCAAACTTCAGACGGGCCCGGACATGTACTGGCTTAAGCAGGGGGACACGTCTGGCACTGCATGATTTGAGTCCCTGGCGGCGTAGTGTGTTACTGATGGTAGCCTTTGTTACTTTGGTCCCAGCTCTCTGCAGGCCATTCACTAGTTCCCCCCGTGTGGTTCTGGGATTTTTGCTCATCGTTCTTGTGATCATTTTGACACCATGGTGTGAGATCTTGCGTGGAGCCCCAGATCGAGGGAGATTATTAGTGGTCTTGTATGTCTTCCGTTTACGAATAATTGCTCCCACAGTTGATTTCTTCACACCAAGCTGCTTGCCTATTTCAGATTCAATCTTCCCAGCTGGTGCAGGTCTACAATTTTGTTTCTGGTGTCCTTTGACAGCTCTTTGGTCTTGGCCATAGTGGAGTTTGGAGTGTGACTGTTTGAGGTTGTGGACAGGTATCTTTTATACTGATAACAAGTTCAAACAGGTGCCATTAATACAGGTAACGAGTGGAGGACAGAGGAGACTGTTAAAGAAGAAGTTACAGGTCTGTGAGAGCCAGAAATCTTGCATGTTTGTAGGTGACCAAATACTTATTTTACCGAGGAATTTACCTGCAATGTGATTTCCTGTATTCTTTCCCCCCATTCTGTCTCTCATAGTTGAAGTGTACCTATGATGAAAATTACAGGACTTTCTCATCTTTTTAAGTGGGAGAACTTGCACAATTGGTGGCTGACTAAATACCTTTTTGTCTCACTGTACCTGTCTGTGTCCTGTCAAGTGAGCGCTTTTCCCCTAGCTACATGTACCTATATTTACCCTGCTGGAGCTGCCATTGCTCTGTTCTTTCTGATCCAGCTTCTTTCAGCTCCTGAATTTCTTATACTGGTTTGTCCTGGGCTCCTCTGGAGAGAAACAATTTGACCTTGTGGTCATCATCTTTACTCAGCTTCAGTTGCAGAAAAGGGGAATCATGTAGCTTACTCTGATTTCTAGAACTGCTTCCCAGATTCACTTACCACCTTCAGCTCCACTGGGTGGAGGAACCATGTCAAGCCTTTGTCTGCACAAGTCACTGGATGGTAGTGGGTGACAAGACTGAAAAAGGTTAATCTTCTATGCCACCAGTTTGGAATATTCAGCAGAATGGCATGCCTGCACATGTTCCCTGATTCCCTGCATTCAATTGCTCTCTTCCACTTTGTCATATGTGGACAGTGCACCATACAAGGTGCAATGTGTGGTGATGGACTATCAGATCCTCATATCTACAGGCTCACTATCAGCTTGTAGTAGTGGTTGTAACTGAGGCAATGGTGGTACTGCGTAGGATAAAGAAGACCCTAAGGGGGCCAAGCAGACAATGGGGATATTATCCCACACCTGGACCTTACCACACAAAAGACAGTGATGACACAGGTGTTAGTGTCAGCACTGAACTTCCAGGCTGGTGGGGTTTCTTTTGTCTTCCTGTGGAATTTTCTCCAATGTTCTTTGTGTCCTTCGGGAAGAACAAGAAGCACAGTGACAGCAGCACTCAGTTTGCTTTTTCAGGGGGAGTATTTCACATGCTTAACATAAACATAAGGGTGTTTATGTTGCAAATGCTTAATGAGGGCAGATGTGCTACTGTGTGACCCCTTGTTTCCCATTTTCACTACCTTTTTGCACATAGTGCACAGTGAAGTTGCTGATGATTGCACTGTGCCTAACCCAAGAGGAAATATTCCCACACCCATGATTTTAGTGAAAGGGAGGTGGGGAAGAATGGCCACCTTTTCATCCAGAAGCACCTGCAGTTGCTGAGGCAGCAGCAGAATGGCTGAGGAAGTTGCTGTTACTGCTGCTACTGCCTCAGCATCAGCACTAGAGCTAGGACCATAAAGAATAGTGAGAAGTGGCACCCCATTTCTGTCCTAGACCCATTTTACTGCTGCTTGAACCCAGTCCCCTGATGGCAGTGGTAGTCTGTGAAATACTTTCATGGTCATCAGCCTACTGCTGTAACAGGTAAGCGTCTGTTTATGATGATTTGGCAGCCGCAATTACAGTAGCATCAAATGTCAGAATATCAATGCTGCTGCTGGTGGTGGTGGATTAGGGGTGGGCAAAACTTGTCTCCATGTTCCCGCAGGAAATTTCCCAAAAACCACATTGTTATCCGCTTTTTCGCAGGAAAATCCGCTTTAAAATTACCGGTTAAAATGTTTGCATCTTTCGCCCATTGGCCAAAATTTTTTGCCATTTTTTCAATGGCTAGAAAGTTTCCACCCATTGATTTACGTTGCTTTTGTACTTGCGCTATAAAAAGGTGACATTTTCACTGAAGGCAGACACAATAGAAGCAGCTACAGAATGAGATAGACGTGCTGTGTTGTTCTGCTGTTATATTTTGTCAAAATTGAGGCAGGAAAGGCTCATAGTGACTGCTATCACTATGAGCAAGGGGAAAAATAATCAATGGAGGAGCTGGAAGGACCCTTATGTGTCCACTGAGTCTGAGGAGGAGGAAGAAGAGGAAGTGACTAGCAGTCCTGAACCAATGCTGTCCAGTCCCCCTAAATCACCCCAAGGGATCTTGGGGAATGTATTGGGAAGGGAGGGAGAAAAGGGAATGGCAAGGAAGGAAGAAAAGGGAAGGAAGGGAGACAAGGGAATGGGAAGGGAGGGAGAAAAGGGTAGTACTAGTGAGAGCAGGACAGGTCAGCTGCCTGTGCCTGCTGAAAGACGTGCTGCCCCTTCTACCAGTGCCACCATTGCTGTACCTGCAGCCACTAGTGTTGTACCTGCTGCCAGATGTGCTGCCACTAGTGTTGTACCTGCTGCCAGTAATGAACCTGCTGCCACCAATACTTTGCTTGCTGCTAGTGTTTCTTTTAGTACTCAGGGGAAAAAGGAGAAAATGATGCCAAGTGTGACAGCAGGAGACCCTCTGTCACATTGCTCGTCACCTCCTCCAAGCAGCAGTGAGATGTCTGGAATAGAGCAGCATCATGTAGGGACTAGTGGTGGTGGTGTTGGAGAAGCTGGGGTAGAAGAGAAATTGGTGGCCTTTTTATCAGAAAGTGAGAAGGAATTTGCGGAAATTGCAACTGATCTAATTCCTGCTGCTGCTGCTGCTGCTGAGATGAAAGGGCAGCAGGGTGCTGAGGAGCAGGCTAGTGTGCCACAGACCACCATGGACACAGTGGGAATGGGGCCAACAAGTAATGCGGGACTAGGACAGAACAGCAATACTCCTGGTCCTAATTGCAGTGCTAAATCTGAGGCAGTAGCAGCAACATTATCCACTGCCACAAAAAGTGTAGGGGAATGTGGAGAAGAAGAAAGAGACCATTCTTATCCACCTGTTCCTGATCCCTCCCCCCAGAAGTCATGGGTGTGGGACTATTATTCTCTTCCGGCAGGCACAGTGCAGTCATCATCAACAACGGTACAGTGCAAAATTTGTGACAAGCTAGTGAGAAGGGGAAAGGAGGGAACACACCTTGGTACAACCTCTCTGATAACACACATGAAACGCAGACACCATGACATTTATGTCAAATATGTTAAAGTCAGGCACCCATTACAGAAATCTAGCACCGGTGTTACTGTACCCCTGACTCTCCAGAAAGGTGGAGATCAAAGAGGAGGAAGAATAAAGAAACCCAGAAAAACACTGGAAGTTCCATGATGAGCGAAACAACTAGTTCGCCATCAACATCACCTTCTTCCTCTAGGATAACAAGTACATCTCCTGCCAATCCACCTTGTTCATCGTTACCTCCCCCGCCAAATGACAGCCACTCTTTTGATGTTAGGATATGGCAGTTCGTCTCTATTCAATGCAAACTGTGTGGTGCACTGACCACACATGCCAGTGTGGTGGAGAAGAATCGATATCAGGCCATCAAGCAGCATCTGTGGAGATTCCATCCTGCAGAATACGCTAAGATGGAGGCAAGGAGGGTTCATCATTACTATCAAACTGTCAGCAAGTTGTCATGCGGCAGTACTTGGTTTTGGGTGTCATGGTGTTTGGATACAGTTGTGCCACCAGATGTTATTTACCACACACATACTGTGCACATTGCATTTGCTGAGGAGACCCACTGATCCTGCTCTCAAGGGAAAAAAAACATTCTAATAACAACACACCCATGAAAATTGGGGAGGAGAGGCAGGTGGAGAAGATTTAATGGCCAACTTTTTCTTTTCTCCACAAAAACTGGGGGCTATTTATTCTACTGCTACTGCCTCAGGCGCATCACTGGAGCCAGTCGTGGCAAATAGAAACTTCATCATCCATCTTCCATGTTACTACTATTGTTGATCCCATTCCCTTTCAGCTGCCTAATCATCCTGTTGCTTAAACAACTCAGCAGCAGCAGTACGAACAGCAGTTGCAACTCAGGACTCAGGAGGACATTTGACAGTGGTTACTGGCCAACATGACCTTCTGGCATTGGGCCAGTAGGGCATTTTTATTTTTTTCTCAGGGCTTGTGTTTTGAAAAAAAAATAAGTAAAAGAAAAAAAACTAGTCCTATAAAAAAAATAAACAATTTTTGGGGGGTTTGTTTCTAACAAGCCTAAGTCCTACAAATCAATGTGTCCTTAGGGCTTGTGCCAAACTAGCTTAAGTCCTACAAATCAATGTTTCCTTAGGGCTTGTGCCAACCTAACTTAAGTCCTACAAATCAATGTTTCTTCAGGGCTTGGGTCTCTAATACGTCTAAGTCCTACAAAGGCCTCTAACAACAAATCAAACAAATCATCCTCTACAAAATACTCTATCAAGTCAAGTATCAGTCCACCCCAGTGGCAGCTTATGTCAGGGGGTTCCTGTCTCTGTCACTTTAAATACCCCCAATAGCAGTCAAGAAAGCCCCCCAAAACAAATTCCCTGTTCAAATGATTCATTCATTCACCAACACCGGCACTCTCCTCAGACCCCTTTATACCATGTCTTATGGTTTTTATTTCATTTTATTTTATTTAGGATTTCTTTTTTTATTAAGTGCCCCCCAATCCCAGTAAACAACCCCCCAAAAATATTCCCTGTTCAACTGATTCTTTCCCCACACCCCACCAACACAGGCACCCTCATGCCCCTTTTATACTGTGCCTTTGGGAAATAAAATATTATTTGTAATGTGCTGTGTGTAACTTCTATGTTCCCATTGATTTCAATGGGCGAAAAAAGCGGAAGATCTGCACTTTTCATGGGAAAATTTTCACCAAGCGGAAAGTGCCATTTTTCAACAATGTTAGTTTGAGGCAGAAAGTTTCTTCCATACCTAGAAATGATGTCATTTGTATCTCTTTCTCTGGTTCCTCATCACTTTCTGCCTCTTTTCAACACCAGCAGCTCCACCATCCTCAGTCTCATCCCCACCGCCACCATAGGCGCCATGATTAAATAATTTATAGTTTCCCCTCACAGGTGTGTAAATTAATGTACAGTTGTAATTTTGGTAAAATGAGAGAATTCAAAATATACGATGGTTCTGGGCTCATCAGTCCAACTATATTTTTCTTTTTTTTTCTCAAGCCAATTGCATTGCAACCACACACACGCACACTCTTTATTAGTTCCAAAGTGAGAGTTTCTGTTTTTATACCACTGGCAGTAAACACTTTTTTTTTGGTGACTCTTCTGGACCAGATGTAGGAATCAAAACATCCGACGGACGCATCATTTCCAGGGAGGGAAGTTCAGGCTGCCTACACATTACACAGCAAACGAAAACAGAGCAAAGTCTTCATATTTCAAGATTTAAAAAAAAAAACAACAATGTTTGTTAACCCTTGGTTGCTAGAGATGTCTCCAAGTATTTCATTGTAATGCTTGGAGACACCTCTAGACCCAAGGAGTTAAATAATTGAAATGATGTGCAACTTAAGGCAACACAATGAAAATTATTTGATATAGAATTCATTATGATAGACGTGAAGTCCATGTATTTCTCTTCAGCTTGGGAAAGCACACCCATCTCCTGTACCAGGAAATAAAGGCTTACATTTCTGGAGTGTACACTTGGATGAACCTCCTTCTTTCACCTCTTCCCTCTTTCACCCCTCTCTACCACCCGTCTAACTATGTCTTCCCTCTCTCCCCTTCCCCTTTTGTTATCCTCCTTGCTCCCTTTTATCTCTCTCGCTTCTGTTTCTCCTTCCCATTATCCTTCTCCCCTTTGTCTCTTTCTTGTTACTCTACTCATCTTTCGCCCTTTCCCCCTCTTTTGCTCCCCTTCCCCACTTTACTCCCATTCCCCCTACCTTACTCAAATTCCCCCACCTTACTCCCATCCCCCCACCTTACTCCCATTCCCCTTCTACCTTACTCCCCCTACCTTACTCCCAGTCTCCCTACCTTACATCTATTCTTCCCGACCTTACTCCCATCCCTCCTACCTTACTCCCATTTCCCTCCTACCTTACTCCCATTTCCCTTATATCCTCCCCCACCTTACTCCCGTTCTCCCCTACCTTACTTCTATTCTTCCCTACTTACTCCCATCCCCCTACCTTACTCCCATTCCCCTCCTACCTTACTCCGCCCCACCTTACTCCCACCCCCCCAACTTACTCCCATCCCCCTACCTTACTCCCATCCCTCCTATCTTACTCCCATTTCCCTCCTACCTTACTCCCATTCCCCTCCTATCCTCCACTTCACCTTACTCCCACCCCCCCACCTTACTCCCGTTCTCCCTACCTTACTTCTATTCTTCCCTACCTTACTCCATCCCCCTACCTTACTCCCATTCCCCTCCTACCTTACTCCCCCCACCTTACTCCCATTCTGCCCTACCTTACTTCTATTCTTCCCTACCTTACTCCCATCCCCTACCTTAATCCATTCTCCTCCTACTTTACTCCTCCACCTTACTCCTATCCCTTCACCTTACTCCCATTCCCCCCACCTTACTCCTATCCCTTCACCTTACTCCCATTCCCCCACCTTACTCCTATCCCTTCACCTTACTCCCATTCCTCCCACCTTACTCCTATCCCTTCACCTTACTTCCACCCCCCACACCTTACTCCTATCCCTTCACCTTACTCCCATTCCCCCCACCTTACTCCTATCCCTTCACCTTACTTCCACCCCCCACACCTTACTCCTAACCTTTCACCTTACTCCCATTCCCCCCACCTTACTCCCATCCCTTCACCTTACTCCCATTCCCCCCCACCTTGCTCCTATCCTTCACCTTACTCCCATCCCCCCCACCTTACTCCTATCCCTTCAACTTACTCCCATTCCCCCACCTTACTCCTATCCCTTCACCTTACTACCATTCCCCCCACCATACTCCATCCCTTCACCTTACTCCCATTCCACCCACCTTACTCCTATCCTTCACCTTACTCCCATTCCCCCACCTTACTCCTGTCCCTTCACTTTACTCCCATTCCTCCCACCTTACTCCTATCCCTTCACCTTACTCCCATTCCTCCCACCTTACTCCTATCCCTTCACCTTACTCCCATTCCCCCCACCTTACTCCTATCCCTTCACCTGACTCCCATTCCCCCCACCTTACTCCTATTCCTTCACTTACTCCCATTCCCTCACCTTACTCCTATCCCTTCACCTTACTCCCATTCCCCCACCTTACTCCTATCCTTCACCTTACTCCCATTCCTCCCACCTTACTCCTATCCCTTCACCTTACTACCATTCCCCCCACCTTACTCCTATCCCTTCACCTTACTCCATTCCCCCACCTTACTCTATCCCTTCACCTTACTCCCATTCCCCCCACCTTACTCCCATCCTTCACCTTACTCCCATTCCCCCCACCTTACTCCTATCCCTTCACGTTACTCCCATTCCCCCACCTTACTCCTATCCCTTCACCTTACTCCCATTCCCCCACCTTACTCCCATCCCTTCACATTACTCCCATTCCCCCACCTTACTCACATCCCTTCACCTTACTCCCATTCCCCCAACCTTACTCCTATCCCTTCACCATACTCCCATTCCTCCCACCTTACTCCTATCCCTTCACCTTACTCCCATTTCCCCACCTTACTCCCATCCCTTCACCTTACTCCCATCTCCCACACCTTACTCCTATCCCTTCACTTTACTCCCATTCCCCCACCTTACTCCTATCCTTCACCTTACTCCCATTTCCCCACCTTACTCCCATCCCTTCACCTTACTCCCATTCCCCCACCTTACTCCTATTCCTTCACTTTACTCCCAGTCCCTCCACCTTACTCCTATCCCTTCACCTTACTCCCATTCCCCCCACCTTACTCCTATCCCTACACCTTACTCCATTCCTCCCACCTTACTCCTATCCCTTCACCTTACTCCCATTCCCCCACCTTACTCCTATCCCTTCACCTTACTCCCATTCCCCCACCTTACTCCTATCCCTTCACCTTACTCCCATTCCCCCACCTTACTCCCATCCCTTCACCTTACTCCCATTCCCCCCACCTTACTCCTATCCCTTCACCTTACTCCCATTCCCCCACCTTACTCCTATCCCTTCACCTTACTCCCATTCCCCCCACCTTACTCCTATCCCTTCACTTTACTTCCACCCCCCACACCTTACTCCTATCCTTCACCTTACTCCATTCCCCCCACCTTACTCCCATCCCTTCACCTTACTCCCATTCCCCCCACCTTACTCTATCCCTTCACCTTACTTCCACCCCCCCACACCTTACTCCTATCCCTTCACCTTACTCCCATTCCTCCACCTCACTCCAATCCCTTCACCTTACTCCATTCCTCCCACCTTATTCCTATCCCTTCACCTTACTCCCATTCCCCCACCTTACTCCATCCCTTCACCTTACTCCCATTCCCGCCCACCTTACTCCCATCCCTTCACCTTACTCCCATTCCTCCCACCTTACTCCTATCCCTTCACCTTACTCCAATTCCCCCACCTTACTCCTATCCCTTTACTTTACTTCCACCCCCCCACACCTTACTCCTATCCCTTCACCTTACTCCCATTCCTCCCACCTTACTCCTATCCCTTCACCTTACTCCCATTCCCCCACCTTACTCCCATTCCCCTCCTACCTTACTCCCCCCATCTTACTCCCATTCTGCCCTACCTTACTTCTATTCTTCCCTACCTTACTCCCATCCCCTACCTTAATCCCATTCTCCTCCTACTTTACTCCTCCCAACTTACTCCTATCCCTTCACCTTACTCCCATTCCCCCACCTTACTCCTATCCCTTCACCTTACTCCCATTCCCCCCACCTTACTCCTATCCCTTCACCTTACTCCCATTCCTCCCACCTTACTCCGATCCCTTCACCTTACTTCCACCCCCCCACACCTTACTCCTATCCCTTCACCTTACTCCCATTCCCCCACCTTACTCCCATCCCTTCACCTTACTCCCATTCCTTCCACCTTACTCCTATCCCTTCACCTTACTCCCATTCCCCCCACCTTACTCCTATCCCTTCACCTTACTCCCATTCCTCCCACCTTACTCCTATCCCTTCACCTTACTCCCATTCCCCCCACCTTACGCCCATCCCTTCACCTTACTCCCATTCCCCCCACCTTACTCTATTCCTTCACTTTACTCCATTCCCCCACCTTACTCCTATCCCTTCACCTTACTCCCATTCCCCCCCACCTTACTCCCATCCCTTCACCTTACTCCCATTCCCCCACCTTACTCCCATCCCTTCACCTTACTCCCATTCCCCCACCTTACTCCTATCCCTTCACCTTACTCCCATTCCTCCCACCTTACTCCTATCCCTTCACCTTACTCCTATTTCCCCACCTTACTCCCATCCCTTCACCTTACTCCCATCCCCACACCTTACTCCTATCCCTTCACTTACTCCCATTCCCCCCACCTTACTCCTATCCCTTCACCTTACTCCCATTCCCCCCACCTTACGCCCATCCCTTCACCTTACTCCCATTCCCCCCACCTTACTCCTATCCCTTCACCTACTCCATTCCCCCACCTTACCCCATTCCTCCACCTTACTCCGATTCTCCCACCTTACTCCTATCCCTTCACCTTACTCCCATTCCCCCCACCTTACTCCTATCCCTTCACTTTACTTCCACCCCCCCACACCTTACTCCTATCCCTTCACCTTACTCCCATTCCCCCCACCTTAACTCCTATCCCTTCACCTTACTCCCATTCCCCCACCTTACTCCTATCCTTCACCTTACTTCCACCCCCCACACCTTACTCCTATCCCTTCACCTTACTCCCATTCCTCCCACCTTACTCTATCCCTTCACCTTACTCCCATTCCCCCACCTTACTCCCATCCCTTCACCTACTCCCATTCCCCCACCTTACTCCTATTCCTTCACTTTACTCCCATTCCCTCCACCTTACTCCTATCCCTTCACTTTACTCCATTCCCCCACCTTACTCCTATCCCTTCACCTTACTCCCATTCCTCCCACCTTACTCCTATCCCTTCACTTACTACCATTCCCCCCACCTTACTCTATTCCTTCACCTTACTCCCATTCCCCACCTTACTCCTATCCCTTCACCTTACTCCATTCCCCCCCACCTTACTCCCATCCCTTCACCTTACTCCATTCCCCCACTTACTCCTATCCCTTCACGTTACTCCATTCCCCAACCTTACTCCTATCCCTTCACCTTACTCCCATTCCCCCACCTACTCCCATCCCTTCACCTTACTCCCATTCCCCCCACCTTACTCACATCCTTCACCTTACTCCATTCCCCCAACCTTACTCCTATCCCTTCACCTTACTTCCATTCCTCCCACCTTACTCCTATCCCTTCACCTTACTCCCATTTCCCCACCTTACTCCTATCCCTTCACCTTACTCCCATTCCCCCACCTTACTCCTATCCCTTTACTTTACTTCCACCCCCCACACCTTACTCCTATCCCTTCACCTTACTCCCATTCCTCCACCTTACTCCTATCCCTTCACCTTACTCCCATTCCCCCACCTTACTCCCATTCCCCTCCTACCTTACTCCCCCCATCTTACTCCCATTCTGCCCTACCTTACTTCTATTCTTCCTACCTTACTCCATCCCCCTACCTTAATCCATTCTCCTCCTACTTTACTCCTCCCATCTACTTCTATCCCTTCACCTTACTCCCATTCCCCCACCTTACTCCTATCCCTTCACCTTACTCCCATTCCCCCACCTTACTCCTATCCCTTCACTTACTCCATTCCCCCACCTTACTCCGATCCCTTCACCTTACTTCCACCCCCCCACACCTTACTCCTATCCCTTCACCTTACTCCATTCCCCCACCTTACTCCCATCCCTTCACCTTACTCCCATTCCTTCCACCTTACTCCTATCCCTTCACCTTACTCCTTCCCCCACCTTACTCCTATCCCTTCACCTTACTCCCATTCCTCCCACCTTACTCCTATCCTTCACCTACTCCCATTCCCCCCACCTTACTCCCATCCCTTCAACCTTACTCCATTCCCCCACCCTTACTCCTATCCTTCACTTTACTCCCATTCCCCCAGCTTACTCATCCCTTCACCTTACTCCCATTCCCCCCACCTTACTCCATCCCTTCACCTTACTCCCATTCCCCCACCTTACTCCATCCCTTCACCTTACTCCATTCCCCCACCTACTCCTATCCTTCACCTTACCCATTCCCCCACCTACTCCTATCCCTTCACCTTACTCCCATTCCCCACTTAACTCCTATCCCTTCACCTTACTCCCATTCCCCCCACCTTACTCCCATCCCTTCACCTTACTCCCATTCCCCCCACCTTACTCCTATCCCTTCACCTTACTCCCATTCCCCCCACCTTACTCCTATCCCTTCACCTTACTCCCATTCCCCCACCTTACTCCTATCCCTTCACCTTACTCCCATTCCCCCCACCTTACTCCCATCCCTTCACCTTACTCCCATTCCCCCCACCTTACTCCTATCCCTTCACCTTACTCCCATTCCCCCCACCTTACTCCTATCCCTTCACCTTACTCCCATTCCCCCCACCTTACTCCTATCCCTTCACTTTACTTCCACCCCCCACACCTTACTCCTATCCCTTCACCTTACTCCCATTCCCCCCACCTTACTCCCATCCCTTCACCTTACTCCCATTCCCCCCCACCTTACTCCTATCCCTTCACCTTACTTCCACCCCCCCCACACCTTACTCTATCCCTTCACCTTACTCCCATTCCTCCCACCTCACTCCAATCCCTTCACCTTACTCCCATTCCTCCCACCTTATTCCTATCCCTTCACCTTACTCCCATTCCCCCCACCTTACTCCCATCCCTTCACCTTACTCCCATTCCCGCCCACCTTACTCCCATCCCTTCACCTTACTCCCATTCCTCCCACCTAACTCCTATCCCTTCACCTTACTCCAATTCCCCCACCTTACTCCTATCCTTTACTTTACTTCCACCCCCACACCTTACTCCTATCCCTTCACCTTACTCCCATTCCTCCCACCTTACTCCTATCCCTTCACCTTACTCCATTCCCCCACCTTACTCCCATTCCCCTCCTACCTTACTCCCCCATCTTACTCCCATTCTGCCCTACCTTACTTCTATTCTTCCCTACCTTACTCCCATCCCCCTACCTTAATCCCATTCTCCTCCTACTTTACTCCTCCAACTTACTCCTATCCCTTCACCTTACTCCCATTCCCCCACCTTACTCCTATCCCTTCACCTTACTCCCATTCCCCCCACCTTACTCCTATCCTTCACCTTACTCCCATTCCCCCCACCTTACTCCGATCCTTCACCTTACTTCCACCCCCCCACACCTTACTCCTATCCCTTCACCTTACTCCCATTCCCCCCACCTTACTCCCATCCCTTCACCTTACTCCCATTCCTTCCACCTTACTCCTATCCTTCACCTTACTCCATTCCCCCACCTTACTCCTATCCCTTCACCTTACTCCCATTCCTCCCCCTTACTCCTATCCCTTCACCTTACTCCCATTCCCCCCACCTTACGCCCATCCCTTCACCTTACTCCCATTCCCCCCACCTTACTCCTATTCCTTCACTTTACTCCCATTCCCCCCACCTTACTCCTATCCCTTCACCTTACTCCCATTCCCCCCCACCTTACTCCCATCCCTTCACCTTACTCCCATTCCCCCCACCTTACTCCATCCCTTCACCTTACTCCCATTCCCCCCACCTTACTCCTATCCCTTCACCTTACTCCCATTCCTCCCACCTTACTCCTATCCCTTCACCTTACTCCTATTTCCCCCAACCTTACTCCCATCCCTTCACCTTACTCCCATCCCCCACACCTTACTCCTATCCCTTCACTTTACTCCCATTCCCCCCACCTTACTCCTATCCCTTCACCTTACTCCCATTCCCCCCACCTTCTCCCATCCCTTCACCTTACTCCCATTCCCCCCACCTTACTCCTATCCCTTCACCTTACTCCCATTCCCCCCACCTTACTCCCATTCCTCCCACCTTACTCCGATTCCTCCACCTTACTCCTATCCCTTCACCTTACTCCCATTCCCCCACCTTACTCCTATCCCTTCACTTTACTTCCACCCCCCCACACCTTACTCCTATCCTTCACCTTACTCCCATTCCCCCCACCTTACTCCTATCCCTTCACCTTACTCCCATTCCCCCCACCTTACTCCTATCCCTTCACCTTACTTCCACCCCCCACACCTTACTCCTATCCCTTCACCTTACTCCATTCCTCCCACCTTACTCCTATCCCTTCACCTTACTCCCATTCCCCCCACCTTACTCCCATCCCTTCACCTTACTCCCATTCCCCCCACCTTACTCCTATTCCTTCACTTTACTCCCATTCCCTCCACCATACTCCTATCCCTTCACTTTACTCCCATTCCCCCCACCTTACTCCTATCCCTTCACCTTACTCCCATTCCTCCCACCTTACTCCTATCCCTTCACCTTACTACCATTCCCCCACCTTACTCCTATTCCTTCACCTTACTCCCATTCCCCCACCTTACTCCTATCCCTTCACCTTACTCCCATTCCCCCCCACCTTACTCCCATCCCTTCACCTTACTCCCATTCCCCCCACCTTACTCCTATCCCTTCACGTTACTCCCATTCCCCCAACCTTACTCCTATCCCTTCACCTTACTCCCATTCCCCCACCTTACTCCCATCCCTTCACCTTACTCCCATTCCCCCCACCTTACTCACATCCCTTCACCTTACTCCCATTCCCCCAACCTTACTCCTATCCCTTCACCTTACTTCCATTCCTCCCACCTTACTCCTATCCCTTCACCTTACTCCCATTTCCCCACCTTACTCCTATCCCTTCACCTTACTCCCATTCCCCCCACCTTACTCCTATCCCTTTACTTTACTTCCACCCCCCCACACCTTACTCCTATCCCTTCACCTTACTCCCATTCCTCCCACCTTACTCCTATCCCTTCACCTTACTCCCATTCCCCCCACCTTACTCCCATTCCCCTCCTACCTTACTCCCCCCATCTTACTCCCATTCTGCCCTACCTTACTTCTATTCTTCCCTACCTTACTCCATCCCCCTACCTTAATCCCATTCTCCTCCTACTTTACTCCTCCCAACTACTTCTATCCCTTCACCTTACTCCCATTCCCCCCACCTTACTCCTATCCCTTCACCTTACTCCCATTCCCCCCACCTTACTCCTATCCCTTCACTTTACTCCCATTCCCCCCACCTTACTCCGATCCCTTCACCTTACTTCCACCCCCCCACACCTTACTCCTATCCCTTCACCTTACTCCCATTCCCCCCACCTTACTCCCATCCCTTCACCTTACTCCCATTCCTTCCACCTTACTCCTATCCCTTCACCTTACTCCCATTCCCCCCACCTTACTCCTATCCCTTCACCTTACTCCCATTCCTCCCACCTTACTCCTATCCCTTCACCTTACTCCCATTCCCCCACCTTACTCCCATCCCTTCACCTTACTCCCATTCCCCCACCTTACTCCTATCCCTTCACTTTACTCCATTCCCCCACCTTACTCATATCCCTTCACCTTACTCCCATTCCCCCCACCTTACTCCCATCCCTTCACCTTACTCCCATTCCCCCACCTTACTCCCATCCCTTCACCTTACTCCCATTCCCCCCACCTTACTCCTATCCCTTCACCTTACTCCCATTCCTCCCACCTTACTCCTATCCCTTCACCTTACTCCTATTTCCCCCACCTTACTCCCATCCCTTCACCTTACTCCCATCCCCCACACCTTACTCCTATCCCTTCACTTTACTCCATTCCCCCCCACCTTACTCCTATCCCTTCACCTTACTCCCATTCCCCCCACCTTACTCGCATCCCTTCACCTTACTCCCATTCCCCCACCTTACTCCTATCCCTTCACCTTACTCCATTCCCCACCTTACTCCCATTCCTCCCACCTTACTCCATTCCTCCCACCTTACTCCTATCCCTTCACCTTACTCCCATTCCCCCCACCTTACTCCTATCCTTTCACTTTACTTCCACCCCCCACACCTTACTCCTATACCTTCACCTTACTCCCATTCCCCCCACCTTACTCCTATCCCTTCACCTTACTCCCATTCCCCCCCACCTTACTCCTATCCCTTCACCTTACTTCCACCCCCCACACCTTACTCCTATCACTTCACCTTACTCCCATTCCTCCCACCTTACTCCTATCCCTTCACCTTACTCCCATTCCCCCCACCTTACTCCATCCCTTCACCTTACTCCCATTCCCCCCACCTTACTCTATTCCTTCACTTTACTCCCATTCCCTCCACCTTACTCCTATCCCTTCCCTTACTCCATTCCCCCCACCTTACTCCTATCCCTTCACCTTACTCCCATTCCCTCCCACCTTACTCCTATCCCTTCACCTTACTACCATTCCCCCACCTTACTCCTATCCCTTCACCTTACTCCCATTCCCCCACCTTACTCCTATCCCTTCACCTTACTCCCATTCCCCCCACCTTACTCCCCCATTCCTCCCACCTTACTCCTATCCCTTCACCTTACTCCCATTCCCCCCACCTTACTCCTATCA